>JAGIQG010000009.1:93654718-94254718 GCA_024679065.1 Sphyrna mokarran
AAAAAGAGTAGTGGGGATAACCCTGGGAATTATAGGCCAGTGAGTTTGACGTTAGTGGTAGGGAAGCTGTTGGAGAGGATTCTTAGAGATAGGATATATAGGCACTTAGAGTTTTGCGATCTGATTAGGGATACGCAGCATGGCTTTGTGAAGGGGAGGTCAAGTTTGCTGATGACACAAAGATGGCTGGGCTTATGGACAGTGAGGAGCATTATTGGGCGATACAGCAGAACATAGATAGGCTGGTAAATTGGTCAGACATACGGCAGATGGAATTTAATCCTGATAAATGTGAGGTGATACATTTCGGGAGAAAGAATGTAGGGGTAAGATATATGATAAAGGGCAGACCTATTAAGAGTATAGAAACGCAGAGGGACCTGGGGGTGCAGGTGCACAAGTCGTTGAAGGTGGTAGAACAGGTGGAAAAGGTTGTGAAGAAAGCTTATGGTACGCTAGCCTTTATCGGAAGGGGTATAGAGTACAAGAGCTGGCCTTTAATGTTGAGTTGTATAAAATGTTGGTTAGACCTCATTTGGAATACTGCGTACAGTTCTGGTCGCCTTATTACCGGAAGGACGTGGGGTCCCTGGAGAGAGTGCAGAGGAGATTTACTAGGATGCTGCCTGGTATGGAAGGTCTGAGTTACGAGGAGAGGTTAGGTAGCTTGGGCCGGTTTTCTTTAGAAAGACCGAGACTGAGAGGAGATCTAATAGAGATGTACAAGATTATGAAGGGCATAGATGGAGTAAGCTTTTTTTCCTGGGTTGGAATCAAATATCACAAGGGATCACGGGCTTAGAATGAGGGGAGCAAGGTATAATTTGGATGCTAGAGGGAGGTTTTTCACATAGAGGGTTGTGGGGGTATGGAATGCACTGCCAAGTAAGATGGTGGAGGCAGGCACGCTGGAGTTATTTAAGAGATACTTAGATAGGCACATAAGTGGAATAGGGATGGAGGGATATAGTAGACTGATTTAAATAGGGATCATGAGCCTTGGGACGTTCCTGGGAATTGCATAAGTTCTGCATGTTGTTGATGTATTTCTCTTTTATCCTACAGGTACTTTGGTCCGCCTTATTGTCCAACAAGGGGCATACATGCGATGGGTCGTGAGAGGGCTTGGATTTTTTCAAAAGTAGCCTATTGCTTCATGTTGTTAGTGTACGCTTAAACTGGACCAGTTGATAGGCAACACGACAGCTCAGTGACTATCACTGTTGCTGTGCAGATACAAAGATTTGGGCCGATATCTGGGGGAGTTTGTGCATTCTCCCCATGCTTACATGGGTTTTCTCCGGGTGCTCTAGTTTCCTCCCACACCCCAAAGATGTGCTGTTAGGCTGATTGGCAAAAAAAATTGTCTCCCCAAATTGGCTCCAACGCAGATTTCCGAAAACATAGACAAGGGTTATGGGTGGAAGTGGGAATGTTAAAATGGTGGCGCGGGCTCGTTGGGTTGAAGGGCCTGTTTCCCGTGCCGTTTTGTTCTTTGTTATTTTGTTGTTTGAGAACGCTTACCCAAAGATCAGAGGCCAAATGCCCGTGACCACTGAAGTGTTCCCCAACAGGAAGAGAACATTGTTGCCTGATGATTGTCGAGCAGTGTTCATTCATTCATTGTCGTAGCATCTGCACGGTCTCCCCAATAAACGATGCCTCGGGACATCCTTTCCTACAATGAATCAGGTAGACAGTGTTGGACGAGTTGCAAAAGTATGTATCATGTACTGGTGCTTGCAAAATCTCACTAATGTCCTGGCTGGAGACAGTACACATCTATTTAACCTGGGTTTAACCCTCTCTCCACCCACATTGTCTGTACCTTTAAGACTTGATTATCTGTAAAGATTCACATTCCAACCATTATTTCGTAAATTGAGTTTGTGTTTGTATATGCCCTGTTTGTGAATAGAACTCCCACTTAGCTGACGAAGGAGTAGTGCTCCAAAAGCTAATGGCTTTTGCTACCAAATATACCTGTTGGACATTAACCTGGTGTTGTGAGACTTCTTACTGTGTTTACTCTGGTCAATGCGGGCATCTCCATATCATGATTATAATTCACATGTGGCCTTTTCTGCAGTGTAGGGACTCTCTGATTCTATTCTATGATTCAAACCATGGACATGTTGATGGAATAGGGATATTAGTCTTTGATGCCAACACAACCAAAGCAGCAGAAGGATATCAGCAGTTTGGTGTGGAACAGGCTATAAAGTCAGAATAGGTGATTGAATCCACTCCGCCTGGCTGTACTACTTGCCACGATGTGGAGATGCCAGCGTTGGACTGGGGTAAACACAGTAAGAAGTCTTACAACACCAGGTTAAAGTCCAACAGATTTATTTGGTAGCAAACGCCACCAGCTTTTGGAGCTAGAATTCGTCAGGTGAGTCCTAATGAAGGAACAGCAAGCCCTCCAAAAGCTATTGGCGTTTGCTACCAAATAAACCTGTTGGACTTTAAGCTGATGTTGTAAGAATTCTTACTGCATTATTTGCCAGCATGATAGATGGCACATATCAATACCCACCTACTCGCCAACATTAAAGATGGCGGTCCCTACCTTCACCGCCCCACAAAAAAAGCCCCATTCCATTGGCCAGAATCAAAGCTGATGGATATAACTCGCCAGTCACCTGCCAGCATCAAAGATGGTATTCTGCCCTCCCCACCCCGCCCTATTATCCACCAATATCAAAGATGGTGGACCCAACTCCGCATATACCGGCCAATATCAAAAATGGTGGACACAACGCCGCCGATATTCGCCAATATCAAAGATGGTGGACAGAATTTATTTCCCCTCACTTCAATCTGCGCCGGAAAAAGTACGCTGATTCCTTTTACTTTCAAACAACAACACATTTTGTCGATGGACTCTATTAAAAAAGTTAATACACTGCCGACCTGCGTTCCGCGGTTTCCATGGTGACAGTCCCTACTTCCGGTCCGGCTGGTGTCACCCTGATTTCCTTCCCCCTCGGGTGCAAATCCCGGCGCTCGGCAGTTCCGGCCCCGCGCTGCCTCCCCCGCCAGCTCGATGAGAGCGGCCGCCCCGGAGCGCGGGGCTTCGGAGAGCCGCTACCGACCAACCCGCTGGAAGAAGGTCCTGTACGAGCGGCAGCCTTTCCCCGATAACTTCGTGGATGGGAGCTTCCTGGAGGAACTGCGGAAAAACAGTGAGAAAGAGAAAGAACGGCAGAAAATGACAGAGAGAAACGGGAGAGAGGGGGGAAGAGGAAGAGATAGAAAAGAGGAGAGAGAGAGAGCAAAGAAGGGGTAGGGAGGAGAGAAAATGAGAGGGAGAGATGGAAAGGATGAGAAATAGTGGGAAGGATGGAGAAGAGAAATAAAGAATGAAAAGAGAAGATAGACAGCAGGGAAAGAAGGGTAGAAAAAGAGAAGAGGGGAAAGGAGGAAGAGAGAGGAGCAGAGAGAGAAAACTAGAGTGGGAAAGAGGGGTAAGTAAGAAAAGGGAAAGGATGAGAAATAAAGAGTGGGAAGGAGAGAGAAGAGAAATAAAGAAAGGGAAAAGAGAGGGATAGAGAACAGGGAAAGAAGGATAGAAAGGGTGAGGATAGAGGGATATGTAGAAAAGGGGAGAGTGAAGGAGAGGCGTAGAGGGTAAAGGAAGACAGGGACAGGAGGAGGACATTCAGCCCCTCGAGTTTGTTTGTCCATTCAGTGAGCTCATGGTTGATCTGTTTTTGACTCCATTTACCCAAAGTGGTTCCAGATTCTGTTGAATTCTCCCTCAACAGAAATCTATCCAAACCCTGCTATGGGATTTTCAACTAAATCTCCACAATTGTTGGAGGCTGATCTTTTTGATGTTCCCCATGCCACCTTTCCCCTTGCCTCAGAAACCGGTATCTGAGTGGAAAAGTGGTGGGGTGGGGTGGGGGTCACTTGTATCTCATAATTGCGCACAGAGCCTTTTTAATGTATTGCTGCCCTGTTAATTCAATTCCTGCATTAACCCTGTACAGTGTAAGTAGGAAATGAATGTTAAATTGGACAGCTTAATGAAGCAGCTACAGGGTGATCAGTCTTGTATGTTCACTCTTCAAACCCAGGACGTGGGACAAGGTTGATATTGGGTTGTCCACTTAGCCACTGCAGAAAGATGGCGGGGACCGCTCCCTCTAACCTCTGTATTCTTGTCACCCCCAATCAATACGAAATGTGATCAGGTATCACTGAGATGAATAATATATATTTTGCACTCTCCCCAAAATAATGATGAGGCAGGAATGACTTGGTGGCTTGTAATAATTCTCGTTTTGTGCTCGGTTATGGGCATTGTTCTTCAGAAAAGCTGCCAAGGGATTGGAGAGGACGAGAGAGAAGATTAACCAGAATGGTACCAGGGACCTGTGTTAAGGTGGAGAGACTGGAGAAGCCGAGCTTGTTCACCTTAGAGCAGAGAAGGTTAAGGGGAGATTTAGAACAAAGAACAAAACAGCACGGGAAACAGGCTCCTCGGCCCAACGAGCCAGTTTAATAAGAGGATTTTGGATGATGTAAATGAGAAGAAACTGATTGCAACAGTAGAATAGCCAGCAACCAGAGGACCCCAATTTGAGCTGTTCCAAAGAACAGTCATCTTAGACTTTAAATATTAACGCGTGCTCTCTCTCTCTCTCGCTCTGCCCCATAGATGCTGTCAGACCCGCTGAGTTTTTCCAACACTACTTTTTATTGTTGATTTAAGCTAATTGGCAAAGAGCCAACAAGGCGAGGCAGCCTCAACAATAACTAAAAGCAGTACTGTGCTGGAAAAGTTCAGCAGGTCTGGCAACTTCTGTAGAGAGAGAAACCAGAGTTAACGCTTCGAGTCCCGATGACTTCTTCAAAGCAGAAGGAGGGTAGAAATGTAATAGGTGGGAAGGGAGGAAGAACAGGGAAATGGTCTGGGAGAGGGGAGAGATTAAATGACAAAGATACCATGGAATGAAAAGTGAGGAGAGTGATAGCGGTTGGAGAGAAGGAACAAATCATTTGTCTGGAGTAGATGATGTCAGAATAATGAACGTCTCTGTCTAAAGCAAAAACATGGGATTCGGGATTGAGGCAAGAGGGAAATAAGGGGGAAGCACAATAAAAAGGGAGGACAAAGTTCATGATCTGTAGCTGATGAACCTGGATGTTGATTCCTGAAGGCTGTTGGGTGTGGAGTCGATAATATCGACAATAAGATATTGGAGCAGGAGCAGTCTGTTCTCGAGCCTGATCCACCATACAATAGGATCAGGATTAATCCGACATTCCTCACTTCTACTTTCCTGCCCTTTCCCCATAACCTCTTGCTGATCAAAAATCGATCTTTCACAGCCTTAAATATACACAGTGACTCTGTCCCCATAGCTCTCTTTGTGGTAAGGAGTTACAAAAACTCATAACCCTCCGAGAGAAGAAATTCTTCCTTCTCACAGTCTCATGGTAGCACAACGGTTAGGACTGCTGATTTACAGCACCTGGGACCTGGGTTCAATTCTGGCTTTGGGTGACTGTGGAGGTTGCATGTTCTCCCTGTGTCTGTGTAGGTTTTCTCTGGCTTCTCAGGTTTCCTCCCAGACTCCAGAGATGTGTGGGTTAGGTTGTTTGGCCATGCTAAATTGATCCTTAGTGTCAGGGGCATTAGGTCAGGTAAATATGTGAAGTTAAAGGAATAGGGCCTGGGTGGGATTGTTGTTGGTGCAGGCTCAATAGGCCGAATGGCATCTTTCTGCACTGTAGGGGCACATTTGTCCTCTGACTATACTCCCTGGTCCTCGACTCTCCCATGAAGAGAAATAACCTCTCAGCATTTACCCTGTCAAGCCCCTTAAGAATCTGATTTGTGAAAAGGTGAGGTGTTGTTAGTTGAATTTGTGTAGAGCTTCAGTGGGATGCAGAAGGTTGAGAACAGGAACGTGAGCATGAAGTGGCAAATGAAATGTGACTGAGAGCTCAGGTTCATGTTTGTAGGACTGCAGCAGGTTTAGAGTATCTGTTAGAGGTTAGATACATACTTGGCACAGGGTGGGGGGAATCTCAGAGCAGTGGGGGAGAGAGCAGAGGGCGTGGGACCTCTTAATTCTTTCAAAGGGCTGACACTGGTAAGATGGGCTGAACATCCTCCGTACGCTGCGAGTCCACGATTCCCTCACCAGGCATTTCTTTCCCTCTTGTTCCAGTTTACGTACGGCAGTATCAGTTTTGGACGGTGGTGCGTGAATCTACAGTGGTCACCCAGCAGTTGTCCAGGTAAGGAGGCCAGCCCTCCCGGAAGGCTGGACGGTGGAAACCTGACAGCAACCCGGGAAGATGCCGGAATGCAGGGCGGAGCGGATCGGGTCAGGCAGTATCCTGCTGGGAGGAGGGAGAAAGATAGTCAACGTTTTGGTCGACGGTCTTCTGTTTGAACTGGGGAAAGGTTTAAAGATGCCAAAGAGTGCAGGCAAAGGACGGAGATACCAAACGGGAAGCAGGAGAGATCGGTGACAAAGGAGACGACGGGGCTAAGGCCAAGTAAAGTAGTCATCTTAATAGTGGTTTGACAGTTGGGGAGGCAGTGACATGGTGGTGTTGTCACTGGCCTACCTATTCATGAGACTCAGGGTCACACTTTGGGAACCTGGATTCGAATCCCATCGTGGTAGATGGTGAAATTTGAATTGAATATAAAAAGAATCTGGAGTTAAGAATATACCGTTGTCCCTGAACTCGTTGTCGATTGTCATGAAAACCCATCTGGGTCACTGATGTCCTGGCTGAAGTGTGATCCCACAGCCACAGCAGTGTGGCTGACTTTTAACTGCCCCTCTGAAATGGCCGAGCAAGCCACTCAGTTCAAGGGGCAGTTAGGGACGGGCAACAAATGCTGGCCGTGCCACTGATACTCACATCCCATGAAGGAAGAAAACGGAACCAGATTGTGATGGGAAAAAGATGAACAACCTCAAAGCTTTTCCTGTGACGCGCATCAGGCCTGATTGGCAACGATACCAAATTGTAAAGGGAACAGCAAATTGTACAATGCGGAAAGAGAGTGCAGATTATTTGGCAAGTGGGCTGTGATTGGTGGGGGTGGATGTTGCCATGGAGAATGTACCAGTTAACTGGCAGCTGGCAGTTAACTGTCCAAGCTTCATTTCAGATCCCGTCAGGCCTTTTGGATCAGGTAGGCCGGTTGGATCAGGTAGGCCGGTTGAGAGCAGCCAATGGGACTAGCAATGAAACAAGAATGGACGCAGAAAAATGTGAATGGCAGCAGCAGTAACATTGTCAAAATAAAAGACCCAAAATGGTTTGAATGCAGGGAGCTCCAAAGTGAAAGAGTTTGATTTGATTTATTATTATTAGTACACGGTGAAAAGTATTGTTTCTTGCATGCTATATTAGCAAAGCATACTGTTCATAGAGTACATGAGAGAAGGAAAGGAGAGAGTGAAAAATGTAGCTAGGATGTAGAAAAAGATCAGCTTAGTATAAGATAGTTCCATTCAAAAGTCTGAGGTCTGCAGATCTTCCTGCATGTCAGGTTGAGCCTCAGTGGAGCAGTTTGGGAATCTGAGGACGGAGCTGGTGAGGATGAGGATGGAAATGGGGGGGGAGGGGGAAGAGGCATTGGAGAAAGTGGGGTAGAATTAAAGTAACAGGTCACAGGACTGAGGGGAGCTGTTCCGCAAAGGGATCACCCAGTTGTTGAGGAGACCATACTGTGGTCAGCGAGCACCAGATACTGAAACGGAAAGACATTTGAGTAGATCGCAGTTTTACCTGGAAGGATCTTGGGCTGTGTGGAAGGGGCAGTTATTACACCTCTTGCAATTCCATAGGAAAGGCATAGGGTATTGGAGAATTGATTGAAGAGTTTGCCAGAGTGTCAAAGAGGGAACAGTGTCCTTGGATTCCTGGAAGTGGAGTGGAAGATGTGTTTGGAAATGCGAGTTCCTGCAATGCATCTTGTAGATGGTACACACAGCTGCTACTGTACATCAGTGGTGGAGGGAATGAATGTTTGTCGGTGGAGTGCTGGAAAGCTCAACACAGTCCAGAATAAAGCAGCCCGCTTGATTGCTATCCCTTCCACAAATATTCACTCCCTCCGAGAGGGATCTCGGTGTATATGTGCATAGATCCCTGAAAGTAGGCAATCAAGTCGATAAGGTTGTTAAGAAGACATACGGAGTCTTAGCTTTTATTGGTAGGGGAATTGAATTTTGGAGCCGCAACATCATGTTGCAACTGTACAAAACTCTAGTGCGGCCGCACTTGGAGTATTGTGTGCAGTTTTGGTCCCCACATTATAAGAAAGATGTGGAGGCATTGGAGAGGGTACAGAGGAGGTTTACCAGGATGTTGCCTGGTATTGAGGGCAGGTCTTATGAGGAGAGGCTGAGGGATTTGAGGTTGTTTTCGTTAGAAAGAAGGCGGCTAAGAGGAGACCTTATTGAAACATATAAGATGATTAGAGGTTTAGATAGGGTGGACAGTGATAGCCTTTTTTCTAGAATGGCGAAAGCTAGCACGAGGGGACATAGCTTTAAATTAAGGGGTGGTAGTTATAGGATGGATATCAGAGGTAGGTTCTTTACCCAGAGGGTGGTTAGGGAGTGGAATGCCCTGCCTGCGGCAGTTGTAGATGCGCCAAGTTTGGCGGCGTTTAAGAGGTTAGTTGATAAGTTTATGGAAGAGAAGGGAATGGTTTAGTTTGGAGTGTCATTGCTTTTTTCCTAATTGGTCGGCGCAACATCGAAGGCCGAAGGGCCTGTTCTGCGCTGTAATGTTCTATGTTCCACCTCCAAAAGTAGCAGATGTGTGTACCATCTACAAGATACACTGCAGAAACTCACCAAGCTTTCTTCAGCAGCACCTTCCAAACCTACAATCACTTGGCAACAGATACCTGGAAACACCACCACCTGGAGGTTCGTCCCCATGTCACTCACCAACCTGACCTGGAAATATATCGGCTGTTCCTTCACTGCCGATGGGTCAAGATCCTGAACAACCTCAACAGCAGTGTGGGTGTATCTACACCTTAGGGACTGCAGCGGCTCAGGAAGGCAGCCTGCTGGCTACAGCGACTAGGGATGGGTAATAAATGCTGACCTAGCCAGTGACACCCACATCCCATAATGGAGTAATAATCCTGAATGCTCAGATTATCCCTGTTTGTGTGAATAGTGGGTGTTTACTCTGTTTCTCACTCTCCATTCCATTGTTTTCTTCCCCCTCGCCAGTGTGTGCGTGTTTGTCGTTCTGTGGTGGTACATGGACCAGGACGTTCTCTCCCCTCACTGGCTCTTCATCTCCGGTCTCGTCATCTCTCTCTTTGGCTACCTCACGTTCGACACCATCGACTCGGGGGAAGGGCGGAATCACAGCGGCCGAACACGTGAGTGTAGACCCTCCTCCTTCAATACAAGCAGCTTCTTTACTCGATGAGGAGTTAGGTGTCTTCTCTCATTTAGCATGAGGCTCGGGGACTCCCTCATTGTATTACCCACTGAGCCCCAGAGCTGGAAAGTCATGGGTCTGAGGTCAGGTGTTCAAGTCCCACTCCAGACACTTGAGCACACAGTCCCGATTGGTACTGCAACTCCAGTACTGAGGCAGTGGGGTGAGTTCTTAAACCAGGGTACCCAGTATTCTCAAGGGTGAATGCTGAAAATCCCAAATCAGGGTGGTTAGCACTGCTGCCTCACAGTGCCAGGGACCCGGGTTCGATTTCGGGCTTGGGTCACTGTCTGTGCAGAGTCTGCACATTCTCCCTGTGTCTGCATGGGTTTCCATTGGCCATGTTAAATTCTTCCTCAGTGTACCCGAACAGGCACCGGAGTTTGACGACTAGGGGATTTTCACAGTAACATCATTGCAATGTTAAGGTAAGCCTACTTGTGATACTAATGAATAAACTTAAAAACTTATTGGGAAGATCCGAAAGATTATTGCGTTCAAACACGTAAGATCCCGAGAGAATGAAACAGGGTGGATGGTGAAAGGATGTTTCTCTTCTGGGAAAAAATAGAACTAGGAATAAAACAGTTTAAAATTAAAAGGTCTCCTTTTCTTAGACAGAGATGAGGAGAATTCATTTCCTCTGAGGGTGGGGACTCTGTGGAACTTTCTTCCTCTAAAGGCACTGCAAGGAGAGTCTTTGAATATTTTAAAGGCAGAGCTGGATAGATTCTTGTTTAACGAGGGGGTGAAAGGTTACTGGCGGTGGGCAGGAATGTGGGGTTGAGGTTACAGTCAAATAGCCATGATCTTACTGAATGATAGTGCAGGCTTGAGGGGCCTACTCCTGATTCTAATTCGTATGTTCCCCAAAGTGGCAGAGGCAGAATGTTTCTAAGGCAGAGATAGATTACTGTCGAACAAGGGAGTTGAGAGATTATTGGGAGTGGGCAGAATGGGACAGGGGAGTCAAGGGGCTGAATAGCCCCTGGTTTGTATGTTGCTGTGTGTGTAAGAACCAGGGAGCTCCCCCCCACCCCCCCCTCTTCCCTTCCCCCGTCCCCGTAATGGCCAGTGTTCAACATCGCTCAAAGCAGAATTATTGAAGAGGTGCAAGGTGCTAAAAGTGAAACGAAAAGAGAAAAGTGCTGGTTGAAACTCAACAGGTCTGGCAGCATCTGTGGAGAGAGATTGCTGATTGGAGTCTGTATGACTTCTTCAGAGCTGAAGAGTGAGATGTGACGGTTATACACAGTGTGAGGGAGTAGGGCAGCTGGAGCAGAAAAGGTCACTGATCGATGGGAGCTAGGGGAGATGGCAACAAATATGTCTCAGTCATGAGGAAGGTAAAGGGTTAGTGACAGTGTGAAGGGCTATAAAAGGTGCTTTAATGACAGATAAGATATCAGAATGTGTTAACGGGAAGAACAAAGGTCACTGCTGAGTGGAGCTCTGTAGGATGATCGGACTGGATATGTTAGCTCTGTTTCTTCTCCACGGATCCTGCCAGTGTTTTGAACCTTGAGCTGTTGTTTAAAGCACAGTGCTTTTGTTTATGTGTGCGTGCCTGTGCGCATGTGCACGTGTATCTGCGCACACATGCATACGTGTGCATCTTTCTGTGCACGCATCAATAAGTGTGTGCATGTTTGTCAGATTATGCTGTGAAATTAACCTCTAACTGTCCCAACATCCTCTCCCAGGGTGGGCTGACCTGAAGAGCACAGTCGTCTTTGTGGCGTTTACATACGGATTTTCTCCGGTTCTGAAAACACTGACAGAATCCATCAGCACTGACACAATCTACGCCATGTCTGTAAGTGGCCGCTCTGCAGTCTGTCCTGATAATCAAACACAGCCGAGGGCTGTAGCTGCTCTTGGCTTCTTTCCTTTCTGTTATTTGACTTCTAATTTTTCCTCTTCCAGGTTTTACTGGACTTTAAAAAGCTCATCCTTCTCCCAGTCTGGGTAAACTTGGCCAGTTCCACAGCCAAGATGAGGCCGGCATTTATTGCCCATCCCTAATTGCCCCTTCAACTTGAGTGTCTCGCTTAGGTCATTTCAGAGGGCAGTTAAGAGTCACATGTAGGCCAAGGACGGCAGAATTTCTTCCCTAAAGGGGAGAGGCATCTGCGTTTTTACAACAGTCGATAGTTTCATGGTCGCCAATATTGAGATCAGCTTTAAGTCCCTCCATCCCCCACCTCCACCCCCTCCTTAACTCATCTGCTGTTGAAGCTCTGATCCTTACTTCTGAACAGGAATATTCCAGCACACTCCTGGTCAGCCTCCCAAATGCCATGCTACGTAAATTTCAGCTTTGCTCCTTATCGGATTAAGTTTCGTTCACCCATCATCAGCAAGCCTCCATCCTGCCCGCAGGATATGGTGACCTGCATTGGCTCCCTGCGAGACCAACTTTAACGAAAAAAAATTTGCTGATCCCCACGTTTGAATCCCTCCCGCCGTCCCAAACTGCCGATCCTTTCTGCAGCAGGATGATAGGACTGAATGGGTTGCTCATCCGTTCGCTGGGCGGGTGGTCCAAAATACACTTGTTGAAGGTCAGGTGTCTTGAGCAGGGTCAGAATGGATAACGGCAGCAGATTCTTCAACCACTTCCCCAAAGGGATTTTCTTAAATCATTTGTGTGACATGGGAGTCACTGGCTGGCCATTCCTAGATGCCCTTGTTAAGAGGGCAATTAAGCATCAATCATATTGCTGTAGATATTGTTGTGAGGCTAACCACACGTAGGTCAGATGGAGTAATGATGGCAGATTCCCTTCCCTAAAGAACATTAATGAACCAGATGGGTTTTTCCGCTAATCAATCGACCGTGGTTTCATGGTCATCAGTATGTTCTTAATTCCAGAATTTTTTTTATTGAATTTGAATTCCACCAGCTGCCATGGCAGGATTTGAACCTAGGTTCCTAGAACATTAGCCGAGTTTCTGGATTAATAGAATAGCGATAATACCATTAGGCCATCACCTCCACCCTCCCGTGTTGGGATTTGAACCCGTGTCTCTGGGCCCGTTAGTCCCAAGCCTTTGTGAGGAATTGTGTAATCAGATTGATCTAAATCTTGAGTAATGCTCGCGCTCTCTCCTTCTGCAGGTCTTTATGTTGCTGGGTCACCTGACATTCTTCGACTATGGAGCAACTGCAGCCATGTAAGTTCTGAACGGGCAGGTCTGGCACTGCCAGACTGGAAATTGGTCCTCGGTGCCTGCAAGTGTCAGGGTTACATGTAGTACAGATCCAGGTCAAGGGTCAGAAATCTGATCAGCAACCTCTGTCTGAACAGGGCCCTGCGTTTTAATATATGTAACTTCCAGTACACGCAAATGCATTATACTGCAAGCCTGACTGACAATCTTGTCAACAATTGGCTTTAGTTTTAACGATACTCAAGTTCTGAGCTAACCAAATAACAATGTCATTTTGTCAGTAAAGTCATCTTTAAAGCAAACCTTAACTTGCATTAAAATAAGACAATTTTATTGGCTATTTGTTTTTTTTATGACTTACTTCCAATAGCTTGTTCATAGAACTCCTACAGTGCAGAAGAAGACCATTTTGCCCATCAAGTGTCACCTAGGCCCTATCCCTGTAACCTCATGTATTTACCCTACCAAGTCCCCTGACATTAAGGGGAAATTTAGCATGGCCAATCAACCTAACCTGAGTATGTGAGGAAACCAGAGCACCCAGAGGAAATCCACGTAGACATGGGGAGAACATGCAAACTCCACACAACCAATGACCCAAGACCAGAATCGAACCTGGCTCCCTGGTGCTGTGAGGCAGCAGTGCTAACCACTGTGCCGTCCAATTATTATTCATAATTCATCTCTTTAGATATAATCAAAATGGTAACGGTACAACTATAAAGCCTAGTCCTCAAGTCAAAGGTGTTATCTGTAATCATTGTGTTTATGTCACTCAAATATGTTTAGTTAAAACTGACATTATTGTTCATGGAAATAGTCATTGAACAGTAAAATGCAGCATAATGAGTCTGCTTTCTCCCACAATAAAATCACAGCTCTTTCTTTGCTTGGTTTAATTGTGCGTTTCCAGGCTTATTGTATGTTCATGTGATCCAATTGGGAAAGGTACAAGCAACAAATGAGAGGTTAAAGAGGTGCTCAGGGTGTCAGAGCCTCAGGTTGCTGACACCACCCCCTCCCCTGCCCACTCGGTCTGGGTACAGACTACTGAACGAGTGTGTTTAGATAAAAATCATCCAACTTTTGTGGTGATCCCCAATAAAGGGAGTTTTGTGCTGCACACAGTACAGAACCTAGGAACTGGGAGCAGGAGTAGGCTGTTCAGCCCCTCGAGCCTGCTCCACTATTCAATACGATCATGACTGATCTCATCTCGACCTCACCTCCACCTTCCTGCCCATTCATTCTGCTACTAGTTAAAACCTGTCTGTCTCTGCCATAAATCTGTTTAGTGTTCTGGCATCCACTGCATTGTAGGGCAGAGAATTCCACATTCACAGTCCTCGTCTGTATTTTAAATCTTCCACCCCTTAGCCTAAAACTATGATCCCTCATTCTAGAATGTCCAACAAGGGGAAACATCCTCTTTATATCTCCTCTGTCAATTCCCTTTAGCATCTTATATAACTCAATTATTCATCCTCTCAGTCTTCCAAAATCCAGCGAGTATGGGCTTAACCGGCTCAGCCTCTCTGCATGGGATATGAGCTTTGTTCCTGGAATCAACCTAGTGAACCATCTCTAGTGCATTCATGCCCTTGCTCAAGTTAGGGGAACAAAATTGTATGCAGTATAGCAGATGCAGTCTCACCAGTGCCCTATACATTTGCAGGCACACTTCCCCATCTTTATATCTCTATTCCATTAGCAATTCCACTTGCCTGCCTTGTTACCAGCCGTACCCGCACACTAAGTTTCTGTGAATATAGGTCCATCCCGGAGTGTGCTTTTATAGTCATCTTGACTATCCAGAATGGATTCCGTTCTCTACCCCCTCCAAGCCCCCACTATTAACGGTGATGACATTTGTCATTCTTGATGGAGGGGAGATAGAAATGATGGGGGAAGGGATGTGCAGGGCGGATTGACCCCACCTCCTTTCCTCAAAGAAACCACTCCAAGCTTGGTGTTTCTTCAGTTACCTGTTTTTGGGATGTGGGCATCCCTGAAAAAGGTGGTAGTTATAGCATTCCCAGGCTGTCCCTTGAGGAGATGGTGGGGAGAGAGGCCATTGTCAGCTTTAAATGGGCTCACTGTTTCTCCTTAAAGGATGGTTTATCCAGTCTTTACTGCAGTGCTGTTCCTGGGGTCTTGCTATGCACCAAATGGTAGCACCCTCCCTTGCCTTTCCGACGGTGACCTCACTTTTAAAAACACAGCCAGCTTCACTGGGGCAAGAAAACGAGTTGGGACGTCCTGAGTTGGTGAACAGAGTTGATTAAAGACATAAACCTTTCCTGCTGTCATGCTGGGGGCGAAAGATGTCAGGCTGCTGGCATGTTTTAATTTGGCTCTGGTTTCTTTGAGGAAAGGGGGACGGGCAATCTCCTCCCCCTCCCCATCCCCAAGCCAACTCCATCTCCTGCTCAGTCCCACAGAAAGCTACTTTTAAGTCAGCATTATTTGCATCGAGTGGGTTGGTTTTGCTTGGACCAGATTCCTCCCAGCTCTGCTCCTTCATCTCTTCCCTGACGGTTTTCTGACATTCTCTCTTTCTTTCTCCTCACAGTGTCTCGAGCACACTCTCGTTGAACATGGCCATCTTCGCCTCCGTGTGCCTGGCCTCGCGACTCCCCAGCTCGCTCCACGCCTTTGTGACTGTCACCTTAGCCATCGAGGTCTTTGCCCTCTGGCCCATGTTCCAGAAGAAGCTAAAGGTGCTGCTGTAACTGCGAGTGTGAGGATGGTATGGGACGGTGGTTACGGGTGGAGGGTGGTGGATAGGCTGTGAAGGGTAGGCGTGGCAGTCCTAAAAGTGGGTGGGTGACTAAGGAGTGGGAATAGATTTCATAGCATAGCACAGTACTGTACAGGCCCTTTGGCCCTCAATGTTGTGCCGAGCTATTTCCAAACCCAAGATCAGGCTATCCCACTCCCTATCATTCTGGTGTGCTCCATGTGCCTTTCCAATAATTGCTTGAAAGTTCCTAAAGTGTCCGACTCCATTATGGAGGCAGTGCATTCCACACCCCAACCACTCTCTAAATAAAGAACCTACCTCGGACGTCCCTCCTGTATCTCCCACCGTGAACCATATAGTTATGTCCGCCAGTAACAGCTACATCCACCCGAGGAAATAGTCTCCGCATGTCCACTCTATCTAATCCCCCTCATCATCTTATAAACCTCTATTAAGTCGTTTCTCATCCTCCTCCACTCCAAAGAGAAAAGCCCCAGCTGCCTCAACCTTTCCTCATAAGACCTATTCTCCAAACCAGGCAGACCAGAACTGCACACAATGTTCTAAATGTGCTCTTACCAAGATCCTCTATAGTTGCAGTATAACCCCAAGGCACTTAAACTCAAAACCCCCGTTAATAAATGCTAACAGACTATAAACCTTCTTCACGGCTCTATCCACTTGAGTGACAACCTTCAGAAATCCTGGATGTGAACCCCAAGATCTCTCCATTCCTCCATATGCCTCAGAACCCTGCCATCCAAAATGAACCACCTCGCATTTATCAAGGTTAAACTCCGTCTGCCACTTTTCTGCTCAGCTCTGCACCCTATCTTGTAAGCATCTTTGCGGTTTATCCACTATTCCACCAATCTTGGTGTCATCAGCAAATTTACTGATCCACCCTTCAGCCTTCTCTTCCAAGTCATTGATAAAAATCACAAAAAGCAGAGGATCCAGCACTGATCCCTGTGGTACGCCAATGGTAACTGGCCTCCAGTTGGAACATTTTCCCTCCACCACCACCTTCTGTCTTCTATGAGACAGCCAGTTACTTATCCAATCAGCAAAATTTCCTTCTATCCCACACCTCCTTTCTTCGTGTGGTTGCAGTGGAGGAAGGAGAAGGAAAGGTTGCGGGGTTGTTGTGGAGGCCAGAGAATGGTGAAGAGGGGATTTGAGCTTGCATTGGGCATAAGGGAACGAGGAAGGATGGTTGAAAAGTTGGCAAGGCGGTAAGAGTTGAGTAGGTATGGAGGTGGGAATTTGGATTGTGTGGGGGGTGGGAGGAGGACAAGGGGAGACTGTGGGATTATAGTGGAGGCCAGAGGGTTGTGAGCTGGCAGGTGGATGTTGGGGTGATGATAATGGAAGATAACAGGGACAGAGATGCGGGAGGACTGCAGGACATGAATGGCACCTCTCTCTCCGCCATCTTGCCTGTTGGCCGCAGCAGCACCCCAGAGCTGGTTCAGGATGATTACCTCCCTGTTGGGTAGAAGTAAAACTCTGTCCAGGTGAGAATCCTACCCTTCTTCCCATTGAACACTGACACACTGCTTTACCATGCCTGCTAACAAGTGGATGATTGTCCAATGTGCCGGATTGATGGGGACTGGTCCAAAATGCCTTGTGTCTCTGGGCTGTGTCTGGTCAGACCGCAGGCAGGCAGGTTACTGCTCCCCTCTCTCTTTCCTGCCTGCTTGGGGTTGCCAAGCATTGCGTCAGCGTGCCACTGAACCACATTCCAAAGCGATTGTCATTATCCCAATGCTGGTTCGTGGCAACTCGCTGTACAGAAAATGGCTGCTGCATTTTCTATAGTGCAACAAAAGATAACAACAACCTTTACGTTTTCATACCACCTTTAACGTAATAAAACGCCCCAAAGTGCTTCACAGGGACTTGACACAACTAAATATGAGACTGAGCCACATTTAGATGTCAAGTTAGATGACCAAAAACTTAGGTTTGAAGGAGTATTTTGAAGGATGAGAGAGACAAATGAACACGGAGAGGGAATTCCAGAGCGCGGGGGCAGCTGAAGGTTCAGCCGGCAACGGGGGAGCGATTAAATTGGGTAAGGGAAGCACAGCTATCTCCTGAGGGTTGTGAGTTTGGAGGAGGTAGGGAGGGATTTGGAGATGAGGATGACAATTGTGTAATGAAGGCACTGCCGGACTGCCAGGCAGCGTCAATCTGGGAATACAGGGGGTGGAGTGTATCTGCTCTGAGTGAGGGCATAAGGTTTTGGAGGGTCTCTGGCCTGTGGAGAGTGGCCCCTGGAAGACTAGTCATGTAAGTTCCGACAGATGTGACCTTATCATTACCGGACGGCACGGTAGCACAGCGGTTAGCATTACTGCTTCACGGCTGCAGGATCCTGGGTTCGATTCCCGGATCGGGTCACTGTCTGTGTGGAGTTTGCAGATTCTCCTCATGTCTACGTGGGTTTCCTCCGGGTACTCCGGTTTCCTCCCACAGTCCAAAAATGTGCGTGTTAGGTTGATTGGCCATGCCAAGAAATTGCCCCTTAGTCTCCAGGGATGCATGGATTAGTGGGTATAATATGTAGGAATATAGGGATAGGGCCTGCGTGGGATTGTGTTCGGTGCAGACTTGATGGGCCAAAGGGCCTCTTTCTGCACGGGTAGGGTTCTATGGTCTCTGCCCCACACCAGCCTGCCATCACAGTGAAACAATCAGGCACTGTCTGGTGTGGTGCGGCTGGGTAAGGGACAATGTGATATTGTTGGCAATTCTGCCACCTTTAAGGATTTCTCTCTCGTATTTCAGGCGATCACTCCTCGCTGCTACCTAGCTGTCAGTGTGGTCTTCACACTCGCTGCCGTGCTGGGTGTGTTGACGGTTTCTGTCACCGGGGCTGTGCTCTTTGTTCTGCTGCTGTTGGCGGTCGCCTTCCTGTGTCCTCACTACCTCATCAAATTACAGTCCTCGAAAGAGTAAGTCTCACTGCCTGGCGCAAACAGCACGAGCACACTTCCCTCTAGCAGACTATATCCCCATACTGTCATCTAAAGGCCACATGTTGACCCCCTTCAAGGACAGGGAAGCACCAGGTCTCCAGATATCCCACCAGTCCAACAGTGGGTAGCATGGTGGCTTATGGGGTTGTGACTTTGATCCTTGAGAGAGTCGAAAAATCCACTCCCCCTAGGCTTCTGCACTGTCAGAGGCAATGGCCTAATGGTATTATCACTAGATCACTAAACTAACTGGGATCTTGGTTCGAATGCTGCCTGGTATGGAAGGTCTGAGTTATGAGGAGAGATTAGGCAAATTGGGACTGTTTTCCTTAGAAAGACGTAGACTTAGAGGAGATCTGATAGAGGTGTACAAGATTTTGAAGGAGATTGATAGAGTAAACAGGGTTAAGCTTTTTCCTAGGATGGACTCGAATAGCACAAGGGGTCATGGGCTTAGGATGAGGGGGATAAGGTATAATTTGGATGCTAGAAAGAGTTTTTTCACACAGAGGGTGGTGGGAGTATGGAATGCGCTGCCAAGTAAAGTGGTGGAGGCAGGCACTCTGGAGTTATTTAAGAAATACTTAGATGGGCACATGAACAGAATGGGAATGGAGGGGTATAGGAAACTGATTTAAAATAGGGATCATGAGCCTTGGGAGTCCCTGGGAAGTGTGTAAATAGATGATGATATTGATGTACTTGTTTTTATCCTACAGGTGCTTCGGTCCACCTTGTTGTCTAACGAGGGACATACACGCAATGTGTCATGAGAGGGCTGCTCTTGGATTTTTTCGAGAGTATCCTAGTGCTTCACATCGTTAGTGTATGCTTGACCTGGACCGTTTGATGGGCAACACGACAGCTCAGTGACTATCGCTGTGCTGTGCAGATACATGGATTGGGCCTGTGTCTGTGGGAGTTTGCGCATTCTCCCCGTGCTTGTGTGGTTTTCTCTGGGTGCTCCGGTTTCCTCCCACACCCCAAAGATGTGCTCTTAGGCTAATTGGCAAAACAAATTCTCCCTAAATTGTCTCAAATTTGGTTTTTAAATCCACTGATCTATAAACATGGACAGGGATCGCGGATAGAGATGGGAACATTGGGGTGGCGGCGCGGGCTCGTTGGGCCGAAGGGCCTGTTTCCCGTGCTGTTTTGTTCTTTGTTCTTTGAATCCTACCACAGATATGGTGGAATTTGAATTCAATAAATATATCTGGAATTAAGAATCTACTGATGACCATGAAACCATTGTCGATTGTTGTAAAAATCCATCTGGTTCACTAATATTCTTTAGAAAAGGAAATCTGCCATTCTTACCTGGTCTGGCCTACGCACGACTCCAGAGCCACAGCAATTTAGGTGACTCTCAACTGCCTCAGGCAACTAGGGATGTACAATAAATGCTGGTAGCCAATGACACTTATGTCCCACAAATGAATGAAAAAAGAGGGTCAGTGCCGAGGGAGTGGTGCACTGCCAGAGGGTCAGTGCTGAGGGAGTGCTGCGGTTTTACACTTGCCATCTTTTGAAAAGATTCTTTATAAAAAAAAAAGGCTTCGTTGGTGGGAATGTGGTTTCGTGTCTGCTATTGTAAGAGAAGGGAGTGTTGTCCCTGATGTGCAGGGTCTGGGGAGTTGGGATTTAAACCTCATTGAATGTGTTAAAGCAGGTGAGTTGGTTAATAGTTTGTTGCTGTTTGAGAGTTTGCTCCACACCAATTGTCTCCCATGTCTTACTGCTGTACGTCATTGGTTGTAAGGTGCTTTGGCAGTGCCTCAGTTTGCAGAAGGCGCTATCTAAATGCAGGTCCCTTTCACTCAATCTGTTAACCTGTGGAGAGATTTCACAGTGATAGGAGATTGACAGTGGGTGTGTGGACTGTCCTCAGACGGGTTCCATGCAGAGTCCTGCTGGACAGGGTTTGTACTCTGATAACCCAACCACCATCCTGATTGAATAGCCTATCCCCCTTTCTGTGACACAATGTGGTAATGGCAGCAATGGTGGGGGTAGGAGACTCTCTCTGAGGCATTCTCCATTTGGTCTGTGGGCTTCGCTGACGTGGATGGGGTGGCTGGGAGGCTTAGAGGGCAGGGACCAGTTTGCCTAGCTGATGCATTGACCCCTTTTCCTCTTTCTGTCTCCAGCAACATCCATGGCCCCTGGGACGAGGCAGAGATCAAGGAAGATCTGTCCAGGTTTCTGGGCTGACAGCTTGCCCAGCAGCGGGGTGGGAGAAGGGGGCAGGAACCTCCAGCATCAATGCCCATCAGTGCCTTCACGACTCATATCCCTGTCTGACTGTGAGAATATTATTGGGCGCTGGATTACACAGATGGTGCGACCTCCCCTCCCATCCTCTGATGCCAACTATCGATGCGAATACTTGGGACATCTCATCAGTCCCCAACATCTAACTGGAACTGGATCTGCTGTAAGGACTCTCTTTCTCCTCTCCCATTTCCCTTATCAGGACTTCCAGTGACTCGCGTTGAGTCGACAGGAAGAGGTCACGTGGACTGACGGAGTGTGCACACACTGCACGAGATGCTTCTTACTACAATTACGCTCTTGGTTCTTTTTCCTCTTGTTCGGTTACATCCTCAAATGCATCGACATTATTTGCCTCGGTTACTCCTCTGCAGTAGTGACTTCCGTGCTCTGGAAGGGTTTCTCCTGAATTCCCCATTCTGTTTTTCTTTTCCAACACCTGCCATGTTTATTTGTGACTTCTTAAAATATATTTAGTTCATAGTTTTTAGTTCCACTATCCTCCCACCTCACCCCGCACAAATAGAAATTGAAACATCTGCCCATCCAATCCAACTCTCTTTTGTAATCATAATTCCAGATTTTCCGTATTCTCTCAGGCACTGCTACGCAGAGGAGTCCCAGTCTGTTTGCTGTTTCTCAATAAGATGTAATCTGGGTCAACAGGCCCTCAACACTACATAAAGATTCAAATACTACCTCCCATACCCTTCCAAAACCCTGGGGAGACAACTGCTAGTTCCATGTTTCTATATCTCTGCCACTTCTGGTGCAGACACTTCACGAGGAACTGGTGGCATTCCTGGAATGATCAACTTGATCTGGAGGCAGTGTGGTGATAACGCAGTGCAAACAGTCCACCTGAACCAGGTGGGCAGCAGTCAGCAGAGGCTGCTTTGTATTACAGACACTCCCAGACTTTAATTAAAGAGTTTTGTAGAAGCTTCGTTGGCAGCCTGCTGTTTCTTCGGGTGCTTCTTGTCTGCTAATCTCAGCATGAGGGTGATTATTCCCACCTACCATTTTCACACCAACCATGCCAACTTCTTCAGCCCTGCTCCATACAGACTCTAGCTGCTGCTGTGTGCAATTCGGAAAGGTTGGGGGGATTCTGTTTGCAATTTGCTAAGTTAGAGACAAGTGAATGGAGTGAGATTTTTAATCTTTCCCAAGATATGGACGTCACAGGCTAGGACAGCATTTAGTACCTATTCCTGGTGAGCTGCCTTCTTGAACTACTGCAGTCCCTAAGGTGTAGGTACACCCACAGTACTGTTAGGGAGGGACTGCCAGGCTTTTTGACCCAGCCACTACAAAGAAACTGCCAATATATCAGGGTAGAGTGAACTGGAGGGGAGCCTCCAGGTGATGGTGTTCCTGAGTATCTGCAGCCTTATCCTCCTTGTAAGAAGTTTTATACCAGATTCAAATCCAACATGTTTTTCCTGAAATCACAAACTTTTGGAGTGTTGCTCCTTCGTCAGGTGAGCCAGCGTCTCCACATCTTGTCCTTCTAGTTGATAGGGGTTGTAGGTTTGGAAGGTGTGGCCTAAGGAATCTTGGTGAGTTGCTGCATTGCATCTTGTTATGTACAGATGCCGGCGTTGGATTGGGGTGGTAAGAACTCAGTAAGAATTTAGCAACACCAATTTATAATCCAACCGATTTATTTGATAGTAAAAAAGCGAGCTTTCGACTCTGTGTCTTCCTCAGGCAAATGCAGTGTTCTGGTCTGCAATAGCACACATCAGCACAGACAGTCAGAGATTGCTGATTAGAATGCGAATCCTTACATCTAACCTGCTACTCAAGTGTTAAAGCGGCAAACAATGTGTGTGAAGGGAATCCTGAGCATTGTTGGAGAATTGTGTATTTTCTCCAGACAGCACAGTAAGTGAGGTTTTTTGCTAACCCAGGCAAGTTACGGGGGTAACAGATAGTGTGTCATGAAGCCAAGATCCTTGTTAAGACCGTCCTCGTGTGCAGAGCTTGGCTATCAGTCTCTGCTCAGCGACTCTGCGCTGTCGTGTATCACGAAAGCCCCCTTGAAGAACATTTACCTGCAGGTCGGAGGCCGAATGCCATGACTGCTGAAGTGTTCGCCCACAGGAAGGGAACTGTTTTGCCTGGTGATTGTTGAGCGATGCTCATTCATCCGCTGTCGTAGTGTCTGCATGGTCTCCCCAATATACCATGCTTCGGGACATCCTTTCTTGCAACGTATTAGGTGGACAACGTTGGCCGAGTTGCAAGTGTATGTACCGTGTACCTGGTGAATGGTATCCTCACGTTTGATGATGTCGTCCATGTCTATGATCTGGCATGTCTTGCAGAGGTTGCTGTGGCAGGGTTGTGTGGTATTGTGGTCACTGTTCTCCTGAAGGTTGGGTAGTTTGCTGCGAACAATGATCTGTTTGAGGTTGTGCGGTTGTCTGAAAGCAAGAAGTGGGGGGGTGGGGATGGCCCTAGCGAGATGTTCATCGTCATCAACGATATGTTGAAGACTCCGGAGAAGATGTTGTAGCTTCTCCGGTCCGGGGAAGTACTGGACAACAAAGGGTACTCCGTCCACCGTGTCCCGTGTTCGTCTTCTGAGGAGTTCCGACGTGCCACAACGATAAACCGCACTGACCTCCTCAGAAGACAAACACGGGACACGGTGGACAGGGTACCCTTTGTTGTCCAGTACTTCCCCGGAGCGGAGAAGCTACGACATCTTCTCCGGAGTCTTCAACATATCGTTGATGACGATGAACATCTCGCTAGGGCCATCCCCACCCCCCCACTTCTTGCTTTCAGACAACCGCACAACCTCAAACAGATCATTGTTCGCAGCAAACTACCCAACCTTCAGGAGAACAGTGACCACAATACCACACAACCCTGCCACAGCAACCTCTGCAAGACATGCCGGATCATAGACATGGACGACATCATCAAACGTGAGGATACCATTCACCAGGTACACGGTATATACACTTGCAACTCGGCCAACGTTGTCCACCTAATACGTTGCAAGAAAGGATGTCCCGAAGCATGGTATATTGGGGAGACCATGCAGACACTACGACAGCGGATGAATGAGCATCGCTCAACAATCACCAGGCAAAACAGTTCCCTTCCTGTGGGCGAACACTTCAGCAGTCATGGGCATTCGGCCTCCGACCTGCGGGTAAATGTTCTTCAAGGGGGCTTTCGTGATACACGACAGCGCAGAGTCGCTGAGCAGAGACTGATAGCCAAGCTCCGCACACGAGGACGGTCTTAACAAGGATCTTGGCTTCATGACACACTATCTGTAACCCCCGTAACTTGCCTGGGTTAGCAAAAAACCTCACTTACTGTGCTGTCTGGAGAAAATACACAATTCTCCAACAATGCTCAGGATTCCCTTCACACACATTGTTAGCCACTTTAACACTTGAATAGCAGGTTAGATGTAAGGATTCGCATTCTAATCAGCAATCTTGACTGTCTGTGCTGATGTGTGCTATTGCAGACCAGAACACTGCATTTGCCTGAGGAAGACACAGAGTCGAAAGCTCGCTTTTTTACTATCAAATAAATCAGTTGGATTATAAATTGGTGTTGCTAAATTCTTACTGAGTTCTTGCATCTTGTACACAGCTGCCACTATGTGTGAGTGGTGAAGGGATTGAATGTTTCAATTGGTGGATAGGGGTGCCAATCAAGTGGAGCTGCCCTGTCATATCTCAAATCACACATGTGGGTGGTGTCATCAAATAAAGCCTTACTCTGTTGTGTATTCAGTGAGGTAGTTTTCAGAAAGAATCTTGCAGGCACGGAGAGGGAAACTCAGAGCTTGGAGAGAGTGCAGAGGAGGTTTACCATGACGCTGCCTGGTATGGAAGGTCTGAGTTACGAGGAGAGGTTAGGCAAATTGGGACTGTTTTTCTTAGAAAGATGTAGAGGAGATCTAATAGAGGTGTACAAGATTATGAGGGGTATAGATAAACAGGATTAAGCGTTTTCCTAGGATGGACTCAACTAGCACAAGGGGTCACAGGCTTAGGGTGAGGTGGGTAAGGTATAATTTGGATGCTAGAGGGAGTTTTTCACACAGAGGGTGGTGGGGGTATGGACTGCACTGCCAAGTAAAGTGGTCAAGGCAGGGACTCTGGAGTTATTTAAGAAATATTTAGATGGGCACATGACCAGAATGGGAATGGAGGGGTATAGAAAACTGATTTAAAATAGGGATCATGAGCCTTGGGAGTCCCTGGGAAGTGTGTAAATAGATGATGATATTGATGTACTTGTTTTTAATCCTACAGGTGCTTTGGTTCACCTTGTTGTCTAACAAGGGGCATACACGCGATGGGTCGTGAGAGGACTGCTCTTGGATTTTTTTTCAAGAGTATCCCAGTGCTTCATGTCGTTAGTGTGTATGCTTTACCTGGACCATTTGATGGGCAACGCGACAGCTCAGTGACTATCGCTGTGCTGTGTAGATACATGGATTTGGGCCTGTGTCTGTGGGAGTTTGCGCATTCTCCCCGTGCTTGCGTGGGTTTTCTCCGGGCGCTCCGGTTTCCTCCCACATCCCAAAGATGTGCTCTTAGGCTAATTGGCAAAACAAATTCTCCCTAAATTGTCTCAAATTTGGTTTTTAATCCATAGATCTATAAACAGGGATCACGGGTAGAGGTGGGAACATCGGGGTGGTGGCGTGGGCTCATTGGGCCGAAGGGCCTGTTTCCTGTGCTGTTTTGTTCTTTGAGGCCCAGGCTGCCACAGGCGAAGCCAACAACGTTGAAGGGATTAAAATCTGGACAGTTCAAGAAAGCTTGAACCTGTTGGGACTTTAGCCTGCTGTTGTGAGATGTCTTACTGTGTTGACCCCAATACACCCCTAGCATCTCCATAGTGTGAGAGACAGCAAAACTCTCAGGGAGATGCAGTGTTAGATGAGTTTGGGGTGGAGCAGCATGTGAAGCAAAGCTACGCTTGAAATAGTGAATATGAGTGTTGCCGGCTCCAGCTATACAACTACAAAAGAGACTCATTGTTGAATTTTCCCAGCCTGTACCGCCAGCAGGATTTTCCAGAAATATCACCCAGAGGTTGGAGATAGTTGATGGTGATAATAAATTAATGGCAAGGTGATATTTTATTTAGTATAAAATTGGCTTCTTTCTTGAGATGGCTGGGGGGGGGGGTCTCACTACTATACATCAGATGTTGAACAAGAATAAATTTTGATACAGGTAACAAGTGCTGCACTTCACATGGTTAGCAGTTGAACTGGAAAATAAAATGCAGCCATTTCCTGATGGATAGATGAGGATTCTGCCTCTGCTTCCATTCCTGGCCCTCTGCCAGTACCAGGCAGCACTGTCCCCTGCTGCCAGTCTGCTGATACTGCAGCCACCAAATCTTCCCAATTCCCTGGGCTCTACTGGGATTTCTGCAAGAAATCAGGGCGTGGACAGAAACTGCACCAAGATATAAATTCAGGGCCAGCTGAGCGATCCAGGTCACAATGAACAGAATGCCTGTTTCTTTGAGAACTCAGCATAGGATGAGCAGCTTAAAAGTCAATAAATTGGCAAATTAAACACTTTGATAAGTAAGGTGAAAGTCCCCTTTAAAGAGGTCCTGTCACAAATCTCAAAGGAACCTTATCAAACTTCAAATTAAAATGTGGTTTTGGGAGGGAGGGAGTATCTACTCTAAGCGCCCCCACACCACCCACTGACCACAGAAGGCCAGCAGACACCTGGCACCAGACAGGCTTGGACTGGACAGTCCAGTGTGCTGGTGACAGATGTTCCCTCAGACTGCACTTCTTTGGGTAACAAAACAAAATCTGAGGATCAAATTAAAATGCAGCTCCTTAAATTGGCAAAGTAAACAAAGGAAATTTAAAACATCGAAACAAAATGTGATTAAAGGGGTTAATAACGCACCCCCAAGTCCCTGCAGCGTCCAGAGGGTATGGGCCACAATTTCTCAGTAGACAGCACTTGCTCCCTTTACCAGAGGCTGCTGGCAGCGAACCTAGCCCTGGGGGGAGAGGAGAGGGGGGGGAGAGGAGAAGGGGGGGGAGAGGAAGGGGGGGGAGAGGAGAGGGGGGGGAGAGGGGGGGGAGAGGGGGGAGCAGATGAATCAGGACAGCTGATCCCTCACTGCTTGTTTCCTGTGCGTGCTTTGTTTCGAAAGGTGCTTTTGGTTCACACTTCTATTGGATGCAAAGGATAGTTTATTTTGATCATTTCAGAGCAATTGATACAGGAGTTATGCAGTAGAAAGAAAATGACAGGGCAACCCAACTAATTACAACCATGATTATCTTCCAATGTGTCTCCTCCTACAGTCTGAATACAGTACTTCAAACAAAGAAAAAAACAACCCAGAAACTTCAGGTTACAAATTAAAAAAAAGTTACACACATATATATATATTTACACACATGCACACAAAATGGGGACAATTTTAACCCAACCATCCAGCGGCCTGGTGCAGCCGGGTTAAATCTCCACCGCTTTGTCAGTTTTTTTCCCCCCCTCTCCCCCTGCCTCACATTCAGAAGAAACACAATTTGCACAAACAAAATAATCTGCGTTTATCACTAAGAAAGCGAGAGAGGATGCAGAAAGGTTCCCTGGGGTTAGGCCACTTGCCACCACGCGTGGGGAGGGTGTGGAAACACAGCCAGTGTCTTCCCCCCCCCCACCCCACTCCTCTCCGTTAGTTACAGCAAGAGGCTCGCTTTCCTGCCTGTCTCTCTCGCCACCCTACCCTAGCACCCCCGACCCACTCCTCACCTTCTGTGCCCATCCACTTCCACCACCCTGAAGGGTGCAATTGGCTCACTCTTTGGGATAAATAGAGTGGACAGGCAGAAGGAGCGAATGTGACTGGGAGGAAGGCGGGCAGCGGGGGGGGGGGGGGGGAGTGCGGGCTGGTACCAACACTCTAGCTGCTCAGCCTTGGCAGAAAGCCAAGCTCGCCAACACAAGATGGCACAGGACAAGCGACTGATGACAAGACTCCTGGCACAAAGCAGCCGGAACATCAGGAACGGCGGGAGACGGCGAGGACTGGTCACTAACATTCAAGCCTCCCGTGTCGCCAGCATTCCTGGGTGACACTCTCTCTCGCGCACAAGTGGGCTGAGAAGGGTCTGGATCATTACCCAGACCAGCACAATGACATTTCTGTAAAAAATATATATATTTATATATATATAAAACTGATTATCAGCTGATATACATTCCACTCCTGAATGTTCATTACTACACTCCAGGAGAGGAGACCCGATCGCGACAGGTTGAGGACCGAGTGATTCGCTGCAGACCTCAGACCCAGTGGTTCCTATTAATTACGTCTTTCCTTCCTCCACGTCCCCCCCATTTGCCTGTGATGTCTCTCTCCCTCCCCACCCCCAACCTCATAAACCCTCTCTCTTCCATCATCCCTCCACCCGCTCGCATCCTACTCGTATTCCGCGATCAGGACCATCATCAGGACCCCGACCAGCAGAGCCGCAATCTCCAGCAGCGACTGCAGGGGCTTTGAGTCGTCCAGCAGCTCCGGGATAACTGACACGGTGGCGATGTAGATGAAGCCACCTGCGGTGAAGGGCAGGATCCAGGCAGTGGCAGCCTCGCCGATTCCCTCCGCCATCAGGGAGCAGGCAGTGCCAGCCAGTGCACCCAGCGCTGTGATCAGCTGCAGCATCATAGCCTGTGGAGAGACAGAGACACACACACACAGACAGAGACACACACACACAGACAGAGACACACACACACAGAGAGACAGACAGGGAGTTAAATAGAAAAATCAGTCAGATAAGAACTAGTTAAACCCTTAGAAATCACTGCTTTGATCTTGTGTCCAGCATTAGTACCACAGAGAGGAGATTTAACAGAATGGTTCCAGGGTTAAAGGACCTCAGTTATTGTGGAGAGTCAGGAGAGGTTTGGATTGTTCTACTTTGAGCTGTGAAACGTAAAAAATTGGAGTAGGCCCTTCGGCCCTTTGAGTCTGCTCCACCATTCAATACAAGCATCTCTACTTCAAAGCCATACTCCCGCTTTCTCCCCGTACCCCGATACCATTAAAATCTAAAAAAAAAATCTCTTTTCCTTAAATATGTTCATTGATTGGCAGAAAAATGGGGATGAGGAACATATCAGCCATGATTGAATGGCGGAGCAGACTCATTGGGACAAATGGCCTAATTCTGCTCCTATTTTCTTATGAACTTAAGCAATGAGAACCAGAGGACATGGGCAAAAGGGCCGGGGGAGACCTAAGAAAACACTAATTTCAGGCACTGGATTGTGATCTGGAAGGTATTGCCAGAAAGAGCAGTGGAGGCAGATTTAATGGTAACTTTCCAAAGGGAATTGGATAAATACTTGAAGGGAAAGAAAATAAAACGTTAGTTGCTCCAAAAGGCAGCACACATAGGAGGGGGCTGAATGGCCTCCTTCTGCACAACCTCACTCAATCGTTCGATGACCCCATGATGTACCGGGTTGTGAGGAAAGACATGATTAAGGCAGGTGAAGTAGGTTTTAAGAGTAGAGAGAAAGACAAGATTAAGAAGGGAATTCCAGAGCTCAGAACACAGGTAACTGAAGGAACGACCGTCAACAGTGGGGCAATTTAAAATCTGGAAACGCTCAAGAAGCTGGAAGATATCTTGGGAGAGTTGCAGGACAGGAGGAGGTTAGGAGTGTGGCGGGGGGGGGGGGGGGGGGGGGGGGGGGGGGGGGGGGGGGGGGGGGGGTGCGGGGGTGGACAACTGTGGGATTGGATCACAAGGATGTGAAGGAGAAACTCTAGCTGCTCTTCGATTTGTAGCCAGTGTTGGTCAGCGAGTGCAGTGGGTGGGCTGGAGGTGGGGGGTTACTGGTGTGATGCTGTCCCCAGCAGTGAGGGTTTTGAAGCTGCAGTGCGCGTGAGGAGCAGCAGAGAGCTCCGGCCTCTCTAGGTGGCAGTGTCGCTCTCAGCTGCAACTGGCTCTCTCCCCAAGCACGCCCTCTCCCCCCACTAATCTCTCCCCAAGCACGCCCTCTCCCCCCACCGCCCTCTCTCCCCCTACCGCCCTCTCCCCCCACTAATCTCTCCCCCTACCGCCCTCTCCCCCACTAATCTCTCCCCTACGCCCTCTCCCCCACTAATCTCTCCCCTACCGCCCTCTCCCCCCACTAATCTCTCCCCTACCGCCCTCTCCCCCCACTAAAATCTCTCCCCCTACCGCCCTCTCCCCCCACTAATCTCTCCCCAATCTCTCCCCCTACCGCCCTCTCCCCCAACTAATCTCTCCCCCTACCGCCCTCTCCCCCCACTAATCTCTCCCCTACCGCCCTCTCCCCCCACTAATCTCTCCCCCACCGCCCTCTCCCCCCACTAATCTCTCCCCCACCGCCCTCTCCCACACACTCTCCCCCTACCGCCCTCTCCCACACACTCTCCCCCTACCGCCCTCTCCCCCAACACTCTCCCCCTACCGCCCTCCTCCACACACTCTCCCCCACCGCTCCTCTCCCTACCGCCCCATCCTACATCCTGTCCCCACCACCGCCTCTCCCACACGCTCTCCTCGCATCGCCCTCTGTCTTCCTACGCTCCTCCCCCCCCCTCCTCCCGCCAACTCCTCCTCCGTCACTTACTTTGTGCTTGCTGCAGCCGGATTGCACCAGGATGGCAAAGTCTCCAATCTCGTGGGGGATCTCGTGAAGCAGAATGGTGATGGTGGTGACCACCCCCACGTTGGTGCTGACCAGGAAGGAGGCACCGATCGCCAGGCCATCGGTGAAGTTGTGGGTAAAATCCGCTGCCAAGTTCAAGTACCCCGACACTTTAATATCTGGGACTGGAGAGAGAGAGAAGAGAGACAGAGAGGGAGAGAGTGAGGTAATGGTTTATGGAACGTCCCCAGCCTCGTGTTTATCTTGTCTCAGCAAATCACATTCCCGCACCCCCCCCCCCCCCCCCCCCCCCCCCCCCCCGTCCCCCTCCACGTCTCACCTGTTTCAACATGTGCCATGACTTGGTGTGATTCTTGTGACACGCCTGGTGAGTCGCAGTATTTGTGAACACATGCGTGAGTGTGTATGCGTGTGCACTTTTTAAATTCATCTGTGGGACAAGGGGAGGTGGGGGGGGGGAGAGATTCATTGGGCCAGTATTTATTGCCAGTCCCTAATTACCCTTGAATTACGCGAGCCCCGTAAGTGAGCCACTTAAAGTCAATCACATTGCTGTGGCCCTGGAGTCACACGTATTCCAGAGCGGGTGAAAACAATAGATTTCCTTCCGTGAATCCAGATGGAGTTTTCCGACAATCGACTATGGTTTTATGGTCATCACCAGTCTTTCAATTTCCGGCAGCACTTTGGTTAACACTGCTGTCTCACAGCGCCAGGAACCCAAGTTCGATTCCAGCCTTGGGTCACTGCAGGTGTGGAGTTTGCACATTCTCCCCGGGTCTGTGTGGGTTTCCTCTGAGTCCAAAGATCTGCAGATTAGGTGGATTGTCGGTGCCAAATTGTTCTTTAGCGTCAGGAGGATTAGCAGGGTGAAGGAGGGATGATGGGAATAGGACCTGGGTAGATTGTGTATAGATCTGATGGGCCAAATGGCCTCCTTCTGTAGTGTAGAGATTCTATGATTGTCTATGATAAAGATGTTTTTATTGAATTCCAATTTCACCAAATATTGTGGTGGGATTCAAATCTGGACCCCAGAGCATCACCCTGGACGTCTGCATTACCAGTCCAGTGACACCACCACTATGCCTCGGAGTCCTTGAAGGACGTCCCATGTGTGGGTCCCAAAGTGACAGGATCTGATCCTGCTGCTCTGTGCCAACCCCACCCACCCCATCCCTGTATTCCCCACTCTGTCCTGTGGGACGCATACCTAAATGTCCCAAAGTCTCATCTCTCCGTTCTCTCAGGTACCCCATTCCTTGCATGTTGCATGTTCTGCCGTAAACTGGAACTCCATCACTGCACCTCCCCCCCTCAACCCAAATGTTTCGTAACACCCTACCCAAATCAATGACCAGCTGCCATCTTGCTTCACCAATCATTGCCCCCTTCTTCTCCAAAGCCAGTCAGAGGGTCTGACCTGTTTCCCAATCGCAGGGCTCATTGAACCAAAATGGCAGGAGCAGAGACCTCACTCCCATCTTCGTTGCCCCCCCACCCCCCACCCCACCCCGGCCACAGTGACCTGTAACCACAGCAGCCCACAGCACTCACCGTGTTCCTGAACCTTGGGCTTGGTCTTGGTGCTGGGGCTCTCCACCTTTCTGCGCCTGGTGCCAGCCCTTGGTTCGCCATGCTTGTTATCTGTCACCTCTTCCTCCTCCTCCGAGCTCTCTTTGGCTTTCGCAGCAGCGGCTGAAGGAACAAAGAGTCAAACTTTCACGCTGACAACTCCAACTCCTCCAGTACAGCATGGGGTTAAATACAGAGTAAAGCTCCCTTTACACAGTCCCCACCAAACACTTCCAAGACAGGTACAGCACAGGGTTAGATACAGAGTAAATCTCCCTCTACACTATCCCCATCAAACACTCCCCAGGACATGTACAGCACAGGGTTAGATACAGAATAAATCTCCCTCTACACTGTCCCCATCAAACATTTCCCAGGACAGGTACACGTGGGGTCAGATACAGAGTAAAGCTCCCTCTACACTATCCCCATCAAACACTCCCAGGACAGGTACAGCACGGGGTTAGATACAGAGTAAAGCTCCCTCTACACTGTCCCCATCAAACACTCCCAGGACAGGTACAGCACGGGGTTAGATACAGAGTAAAGCTCCCTCTGCACTGTCCCCATCAAACACTCCCAGGACAGGTACAGCACAGGGTTAGATACAGAGTAAATCTCCCTCTACACTGTCCCCATCAAACATTCCCAGGACAGGTACAGCACGGGGTTAGATACAGAGTAAAGCTCCCTCTGCACTGTCCCCATCAAACACTCCCAGGATAATATCCCAGTGTTAGGCAGCCTGTTACACCTCTCAGTCCAGACCAGGAAGTGACAGTGTAGTTCCAAGCAGCCCGTCCCTGAAATACCTCGCCCACAGTTATTCCTTCCACTCAGTGCTCAGCCCAGACACGATCCTGGTGCATTTAAATCAAGGACACAGAGGAGATGGAGACAAGCCAGGCTTCAGTCAAACTCAATCCTTCCAAGCACAGGTCTGGACCCCTCCCCCACACCGGCGGGTGATTAACCACATCGGTCCACGCACCGTGAGAGTGGCCGTGTCCGTGACCTCCTTTTACATGACGCACAAACATCTCCACAGCAAGGAAGGTGATGATTCCAGCGAGAACCCAGAGGCCTACAGACATCACATGTGAATGGTCGTGATTGTGAGCTGCAGGAGAATGGAAAGGCATGAGTCAACAATGGTGAACAACTCTGTCAACACACGAGACAGATCAAATAATCAGACCAGCACTTCACATGACACTGCAGACACAGAGAGAGCGCGAGGGGAGGAGAGGACACTCGCTCCTCCAAGTCAAGAGATAGTGCATTGCAGCCGCACCGCCAGAGGGCCAGCGCCGAGGGGGCGCCGCACCGCCAGAGGGCCAGCGCCGAGGGGGCGCCGCACCGCCAGAGGGCCAGCGCCGAGGGGGCGCCGCACCGCCAGAGGGCCAGCGCCGAGGGGGCGCCGCACCGCCAGAGGGCCAGCGCCGAGGGGGCGCCGCACCGCCAGAGGGCCAGCGCCGAGGGGGCGCCGCACCGCCAGAGGGCCAGCGCCGAGGGGGCGCCGCACCGCCAGAGGGCCAGCGGCGAGGGGGCGCCGCACCGCCAGAGGGCCAGCGCCGAGGGGGCGCCGCACCGCCAGAGGGCCAGCGCCGAGGGGGCGCCGCACCGCCAGAGGGCCAGCGCCGAGGGGGCGCCGCACCGCCAGAGGGCCAGCGCCGAGGGGGCGCCGCACCGCCAGAGGGCCAGCGCCGAGGGGGCGCCGCACCGCCAGAGGGTCACAGCGGTCCTGTTTCTCCCTTACCCCCGTGCGAGTGTTTGTTACTGACGTCCAGATTCTCTGAGTGACTGTGAGAGTGTTCAGGGGCCTCGATGTTGGAATGTGGATCTGTAAAAAAAACACATTATATTCCAAAATTAGTGCCTTCATCCAACAGCCTATTCCAGCTGAAAGTCCCAAATCTTCAACCATCCTTGCAGTGTTGCTCCCTGGGCTTGAGCTCCCATCATCTGTTGCTCTGTCCAAACACTTTGTTGTGCCCCTATTACACTATTCTGCCTCTCCCTGTTACCTACATCCATTCGCAACCCACAATTGTCCCTTCACAACTTCCAATCCTCCCTTCAGTCCCCTAATGTCCACTGTGCTACCCCTCCCTACCATTCCCAACCCCCATTTGATTCTTTGCAAACCAATCTCCAAAAGCATCCTCAGTGCCTCCTCCTGATAGCCTCTTCAGTATTCCCCCCACAATTGCCTCCCGACCCTCCTATTACCCTTGCCCCCACTGCCTCTCTCTGGGCGACAGCACTCTTGTCCCCCTCCATCCTCCAGATAACTGCTGACATGCCACAGACCTTTCAGCACCCTGGCATCGAGGTTGCCTTGGACATTCTGTCAGGAGCCGACCACTCCTCTGAACATCGGTGTCCAGGAGTGCGCCCCATGGCCAGCAAAGTAATCTGGAGTCAAGCAACAGGAACCCTCAGTGTGACTCCCACTGGAGGTGACCCAGTTCCCACTTGTCAAAAGCTGGAACGCTCAGCCACAGTGCAACATAAACATAGAGGTCAGATCATACAATCTATAGTGCAGCCATTTGGCCCATTAAGCCTGCACTACAATTGGTGACAATTCCACCCAAGTCCGAGCCTATCCCAAAAACCCCACGTATTTACCTCCTAATTCTGCTGAGATACAGGGAGATGATATGCAAATGAAGGATTAGCAAAAGTCTATTTTTCATCGAATGAGAAAGGACAAAAAGCTAGGATTTAATTGACAAATATGTCAATGAAGGATCTGAACGAAATACTTGTGCCTGATTTGCTGTAAATTGATTATAATTGCTGAGTTGCTTCTCTGTAAAATCAGAATTACTCCAGTCATTTTGATGGAGGGATGAGAGTTCTACTTATGCATAGATAATTAGACACCTCACATTAGATGCATAGTGTCCAGTACTGTTTGTTTTAAGAGTTGACTGAGTATGCTTAAGGTTGCTGGTATTTAAGGATCTCTGATATCTTTACTTTTCACTCATCCCTGGCCAAGATGTGCTGTCTTACCGAGTGCGTGTGGAATGAGATGGAGGAACGCGTCTCCTAGCAGTCCTCCCGAGGCAAAGCTCAGCAGCACTTTCAGAAGGCATTTGTGTTTGGAGGTGTTGGACTCAACAGGGATGAAGAAGAGAATGAAGAACGGGGCAGCACTGATCAGCACTGTCGCTCCGATTGCCTGCAGGACATAGAGAAATGTTAGCTTACCACAAGACCGTTACAATACTCGACTGCCCCATGACTTTTTATTTACTTATCACAAGTAGGCTTGCATTAACAATGCAATTAAGTGACTGTGAAAATCCCTCAGTTGCCACACTCTAGGGCCTGTTTGGGTACACTGAGAGAATTTAGCATGGCCAATGCTAAAGACATGCTACCCAGCATGTCTTTGACCGAAGACTGGAATCGAACATGGGTCCCTGGCGCTATGTGAGGGAGCAGTGCTAACCACCGTGCCGCCTCAACTGAACTCCAACTAGTGCAGGCAGTGTCAGCTGTGGCTCAAGGGGCAGCGTTAATGCAAGGGTTTAAATCGTAATTCGAAGATTGAAGCAGAAAGCTCAGAAGCTGACAGTCCAGTGTATCTGAAAGTCGCGCTGGTTATGTGAAGTGACAACGCTACATTCTCCATCAGTATATCCGAATAAACATAGGGGTATGGCGATGAGAGGATTTCCACAGCAACTTCACTGCAGCGCTAATGTAAGCTGATTTCTGACATTAATAAATCAACTTCAGTGCTCAGGGAGCGCCGCACTGCCAGAGGGCCAGTGCTCAGGGAGCGCCGCACTGCCAGAGGGCCAGTGCTCAGGGAGCGCCGCACTGCCAGAGGGCCAGTGCTCAGGGAGCGCCGCACTGCCAGAGGGCCAGTGCTCAGGGAGCGCCGCACTGCCAGAGGGCCAGTGCTCAGGGAGCGCCGCACTGCCAGAGGGCCAGTGCTCAGGGAGCGCCGCACTGCCAGAGGGCCAGTGCTCAGGGAGCGCCGCACTGCCAGAGGGCCAGTGCTCAGGGAGCGCCGCACTGCCAGAGGGCCAGTGCTCAGGGAGCGCCGCACTGCGAGGAGGTCCAATCTGTCCTTGCACGAGGACAAGAGATGATCATGAGAAGGATTCTGTAATCTTATTCTTGGACAGAAGTCTCACCAAGCAGCTGTGATTTGCATCAAACATTGTGTGAAACGAATGGGGATGAGTGCTCCTGGTCCTGTGCTGGGAGCCCAAACACGTGGAGCCCCTGAATGAGTGACCCTGGGGGCTCAGAGGTCACCGGGCTCTGTGAGGTCACCGGGCTCTGTGAGGTCACCGGGCTCTGTGAGGTCACCGGGCTCTGTGAGGTCACCGGGCTCTGTGAGGTCACCGGGCTCTGTGAGGTCACCTCCATTTTCTGTGAGGTCACAAACGTGCTGCCGAGGGCAACACGAAACATCACCAATGTGAGTGCTGTGGGGGGGTGGGCAGTGGGTAGATGGGAACTGCACATTTGTGACAACAGGGTGGCCTCAACTGAGCTGCACTCAAAGACCAACCTGGAACAGCTTCTCGCTCTGCATCAGAGTGACTGAAAAATACAGAACCAGAAAGCCCCCAACACCACCTTTAAAATCTGGACCTCTCCTCTCTTGTCACCCACCGATAAAGGCTCACAACTTTAACTTCACTTCCACACACTCAGACTTGACAATCAAGCTGCGAAGAATAATTCCGCTCAAAGCAGCTGCCTTTACTACACTGTTGGGGACACACCACTTGGACTACTCCAGATCCTGGGCACAGACTAACCAGCACATTCCCAAGTCTGAGGTCGAGTTGGATCATCTCAGAAATATTCTGGGTTGAAGCTTGTCGAGCTGGGTGAACAGCGAGCAAGGGATTTGGGGACTTCAATGAGCAACATCTAAGAGGCCCACTGAATTGGACTGGATTGGGACAGAGCAGAAGAAGCAAGAAATCTTGGACAGCCAAAGGGACTTGAAGGTTCAGGTACATAGACCATTAAACATTCAGAAAGGCTCACCATATTGGTGGAATATAAGCTGCACAAAAAGCTCTGGTTTGACCACATCTGGAGCACAGTGAACAGTTGTCATTATGGCATATATTAGCAGGAGTTATACTGGCATTCGAGGGAGTGCAGATTTACCAAAATGATACCTCAACTCCAAGAGTAGGTTATGAGGAGGGTGGTGAGGGGAGGGGTCGAGGAGGGGGTGTCTTGAACTCGGCCTGTTGAATTTATCCAGCATTTTCCATTTTTCTTTCAGATTTCCAGCTGCAGCAGCATTTTTGCTTTTAGACTTTGCTTTTATAAATGGTAATTCACATAAACTCAATTGTTAATTTTTAAACATAGGAACAAGCTAAAGGCCATTCAGCCCATCATCAGACCTGGTCCACCATTCAAAATGATCATGGCTGATCAGACATTTCAATACCTTTTATACCCACTATCCCCATAACCCTTTATGTTCTGGTTTTATCAGAAATCTATCAATCTCTGTTTAAATATACTTAATGACTTGAGCTTTCACAGCCCTCTGGTGCAGAGAGTTACATAGATTCATCACCTTGTGAGCAAGGGGTGGCATAGTGGCTTGCACTGCTGCTTCACAGTTCTAGGGATCCAGGTGACTGTGTGCAGAGTCTGCATGTTCTCTCTGTGTCTGTATGAGTTTCCTCCAGGTGCTCTGGTTTCCTCCCACACTCCAAAGATGTGCATGTTAGGTGGATTGGCCATGCTAAATTGTCCCTTAGTGTCAGGAGTTTAGCAGTGTAAATCCATAGGGTTATGGGAAAAGGCCTGGGTGGGATTATGGTCAGTGCAGGCTCGATGAACCAAATGGCCTTCTTCTGCACTGTAGGGATTCTATGATTTTTCTGTAAAGCAATTTCTCCTCATCTTGGTTCTAAAAGAGAAAATGTTGGAAAATCTCAGCAGGTCTGGCAATATCTGTAAGGAGAGAAAGGAACTGACGTTCTGAGTCCAGATGACCTGCTGTCTGGATTTGAAATATCAGCTCTTTTCTTACAGATGCTGCCAGACCTGCTGAGATTTTCCACCGTTTTCTCTCTTGGTTTCAGATTTCAGCATTCACAGTAATTTGCTTTTATCTTGAATTTGTGTGACTGATTCTAGATTACCCACCCTGAGGAAGCATCTGACCTACATTTACTCTGTCCGTTCCTATAAATGTTTTGTGGGTTTCAATAAGCTCATCTCTCATTCTTTGAAACTCTGGAGAATACAGACAAAGTTTGGCCAAACTCTCTTCATTAGACGCTGGAACAAGTCTGGTGATCCTTTGTTGCACTCCCTCTGTGGCAATAATATCCTTTCTGAGGTAAAAGGCCCATAACCAAGTTCCTACACAATTGAAGCAAGACTTCACTACTGCAATTGTCAAATCCTCATGATAGAACACAGAACATAGAACACTACAGCACAAACAGGCCCTTCGGCCCACAAGTTGTGCCGAACACATCAAAACCTACCCAGCCATAGACCTATCTATAACCCCCAATCCCATTGGATCCCATATACTCATCCAGAAGTCTTTTAAAAGACCCCAGCGAGTTCGCCTCGACCACCACCGACGGCAGCCGATTCCATTCACTCACCACCCTCTGAGTGAAAAACTTTCCCCTAGCATCCCCTCTGTACTTGCTTCCCTGCACCTTAAATCTGTGCCCTCTCGTCGCGACCATTTCAGCCCTGGGAAATAGTCTCTGAGAGTCCACCCTATCTATTCCTCTCAACATCTTGTAAACCTCTATCAGGTCACCTCTCAACCTTCGTCTCTCCAGGGAGAACAGTCCCAGCTCCCTCAACCTGTCTTCATAAGGCATAAAGGTTAACATTCCAGGAGGAGCCCAGTGAAACTGCTCTGGGGCCTTGCCAAACTTGCCATTAACAGATCCAAGCAACAGGCAATTAAGGACATTATCTGACCTGTCTATCTGTTCCTCTACTATGGCTATATTCACAGCCAGGTGTCCCTCGAGAGGGAGCGTGCAGAGGCCACAGGCATCATCAAGGCTTTCTGTGCCTGTTAGACACTGCAGAAACTGAAGTCTGTTATTGACTCCTTTAATCCTTAACTCCTTTAATCACCTTTTAGTCTAATGTCTGTTTCAACCTTTGTTATTTGTTGTATATGTAAATGTTGCAGGGGAAAACATGGGTGGTCGGATTAGTGAGTTTGTGGATGACTTGAAGATTGGGGAAGTTGCTGATAATGCCAGGGATTGTCAGAGGATACAACGGGATATAGATAGATTGGAGACGTGGTAGGTAGAATTTAATCCGGACAAAGTGATGCATTTTGCAAGATCAAATTTAGGTACGAATTATACTGTAAATGTATAAGGAACATTAAAATCCAGAGGTGTGCAGGTCCACAGTTCCCTAAAAATGGCAACACAAGTGGCCAAGGTGATTAAGAAGGCTATGACATGCTTGCCTTCATCAGCTGGGGCAGAGTACAGGAATTGGAAAATCATGCTCCAACTGTATAAATCCTTGGTTAGGCCGCATTAGGAGCACTGCGTGCAGTTCTGCTCACCTCACTACCAGAAGGACACGGAAGCTTTGAAGGGAGTGCAAAAAAGCGCATCAGGATGTTGCCTGGTCTCAAAAGTATTAGCTATGAGGAGAGGATTTGTTTTCACCGCAAAGATGGAGGCTGATGGGAGATCCGACAGGGATCTACAAAATTTTGAGAGGCAACTTGAGAGGGTAGATTGTCAGAAGCTTTTTCCCGTAATGGGGGGCACAGGTTCAAGGTAAGCAGGGGAAAACTTTAAGGGAGATGTACAGGGAAAGTTTTTCATGCACAGAGTGGTGGGTTCCTGGAACACGCTGCCGAAGGAGGTGGCGGAAGCAAGCACATTAGCAACATTTAAGAGGCATTTGATGGGTACATGAATAGGGAGGGAACAGAGGAATATGGACTGAATAAGGGCAGAAGTTTTAGTTTAGTTAGGGTCTCATGATTGGCACAGGCTTGGAGGGGCCAAAGAGCCTGTTCCTGTGCAGTTCTTTTGCTCTTTAAGTTGCATTAGTGTTTGTTTAAGGCAGTTCCCCTTTAAGGGGCTGTCCCTTTTACTTTATCCCTTAGTTTACTTGGTTTAGTTGAATTGATTGACTCACGAGTTGGATTGGCCCCGCATTTGGAATGGAACCACACTAGCCAAGAGAATTTGACGGGTAGGAACTGGAACAAGACACCAACCTGCGACCACAGCTCAACTGGGTTGGACACCTCCATCCTGCCTTCTGGTGCCACGGGCTGCTTCCAGCGACTCTTCCCCTCGTGTTCCTGCTGCCGCGAGTGCGCATTTTGATCGTCTGGATAGGAGTGGCCAGTAAGATCATCAGCGTGGTCGTGTGAGTGTCCGTGGTGGTCATGCGAGTGCCCGTGGTGGTCATGCGAGTGCCCGTGGTGGTCATGCGAGTGCCCGTGGTGGTCATGCGAGTGCCCGTGGTGGTCACCGTTGTGGGAATGTCCGTGGCCCACCACCATCTGAAGGGCCAGCCCACAGCAGACGAGATGGGCGAGCAGGACAGGGAGTCCCCTGGGCCGCAGTAATTTCTGCGTGGCCGCCATTTACTTCCTAAGCAGGGATCGAATCGAGCACTGTAAAAAAGCAGGAGGAGCATCAGCCACAGAAAAGCCAGCTCGCGACAGAATCTCACAATACTCTGGTTGGGGCTCCCCTCACCTCATCAAAGATCAAGGAGGGATTCACAAACTGGAAGAATCACATCAGAATGTAAGAAACAGGAGGCCATTTGGTGCACTGCAAACCTGCTCCGCCATTCAATGAGATTACTGCCAATCCTCTGCTTCAATTCCACTTTCCCCGTACCCCCTCAGTACCCAAAATTCTCTCAGCTTCTGTATTAAATATATTCAACGACTGACACCCCAACCTTCTGGTGTAGCTCAATAATGGACCCTTATCTTAATGCAAGATGGCCACCCCCTTACTGACAGACTGTGCACTACATTCACCGAAAAGCTGAAGCAATCTCTCAGTGTCTGCCTTGTAAGAATCACGTAACATTTCAATAAGCTCACCCCTCAGTCTCCTAAACCACAGAAACATTAGCCGTAGTATTCTTAATCGCCCCTCAAGAGTCAGTTCCCTTACTTTGGGAACAGTCTAGTGAGGCTTCATTGTGCCTCCCTCAAGGGAAAGTACATTCTTCCTCAGGTAAAGTGACCAAAACTGCGAACAGTGCTCCAGGTGAGGCCTACCAATGTCCTGTGCAACTATAATAAATCTTCACTCTTCTACTCCAGTCCCTTTGTAACAAGACTTCGCCTAACCAATCGTTTGTTGCACCTTGACTTTACGCAAATCACATTGAAAAGGAGGCACAGCTTCTCCCAAATTGACTACATAGCTCAGTGGTTCGAGCATTCTCACAGGGTATGGTTAAGCATTGTTCTGGATGGTACAGCGATTGGCACTACTGCCTTACAGCGCCAGGGACCCCTGGTTCAATTCCGGCTTTGGATGACTGTGTGATGTCTGCAATTTCTCCGTGTGTGTGTGGGTTTCCTCTGGGTGCTCGAGTTTACTCCCACACTCCAAAGATGTGCAGGTTAAATGAGGGGAGGGAATTAGTGGGGTAAATGCATGGGGTTATGGGAATGGAGTGAGAAGTCTCACAACACCAGGTTAAAGTCCAACAGGTTTATTTAATCTGGTGTCGTGAGACTTCTTTCTGTGTTTACCCCAGTCCAACGCCTGCATCTTCACATTATGGGAATGGGACAGCGTGTGGGTCTGGGTAAAATGCTGTCAGAGAGTCTGTGCAGACTTGATGGACTGAACGATCTCTTTCTGCACTGCAGAGATTCTATGATTCTAGGAATGCAAACATTTCTCAATCCTTCCATTCGAAGCTATTCCGTTTCAGAAAAAACAAAGCCACACCCAAACAAACTTCTTCCTATTCCCCCAATTTGTACGTATCCCATCTGCCACTTTCGTACCCACTTGTTTCCCCACCATCCTTGCAACACCCTCCCCATCCTCCTCCTCCCTTGCAGGCTTACCAAGCTTTGTACGATCAGCAAAGCTGCATCACAGACGCACATCCAACTCCGATAACAAGGCAAAAACACCAAACACCTCAATGATATCGACACAACATCAGAGAATTCTGTCACCACGGTAACATTTATTATCAGAATGCAAAGCTCAGAACCCTGAAGCCATAGGTGGGGCGGGGGAGGATCGAGAATCGGGGGGTAAAATCGAGATGGGGGGCAGGGATCGAGAATTGTGGGGTGGGAGATGGGTTGAGAGTCGTGGCGCGGGGGTGGGATTGAGAGTCGTATGGCGGGGGGGGTGGGATTGAGAATCGGGAAGAGGGAATTGAAATTCGTGGGGGGCTGTGTTAAGAATCTTGGGATGAGGTGGGGGGGACGTGGAATTGAGAATCATGCGGTTTGCTCATCAATAACTTCAAATTCCCTCCATAGAAAACCACCCTCTTCCTTGAAAACGTTCAAGCACAATCACTACACAGAAGGTGGCTATTCAACCCATCAAGGCAATGCCAACTCCTCATGCCTGCTCCTCCCGGGGCATACTGCTATATCCGCGTTGCCCTGAATACTTGTTTCCCTCAAATTCTTTTCCAATTTCCTTTTGTCAGAACGGTTTCATCCAGGGAAAGTCACGCCTGACTAATCTGTCAGAAATCTTTGAGGAAGTACGTTAGATAAAGGGGAGCCAGTGGATGTTATCGACTTGGATTTCCGGAAGACCTTTGACAAAGTGCCGCACAGGAAGCTGCTGAGTCAGATAAGAACTGTTAGAGGCAAGGTACCAGCACGGGTAGAGGATTGGCCGATTATTAGAAGGCAGAGAGGGGGGATAAAGGGATTCTTTTCAGAATGACAGCCTGTGACTAGTGGAGTTCTGCAGAGGTCACTGTTAGGACCACAACTTTATAAATCAGTGATCTAGTTGATGTAACTGACAGCATTGTGCCTAAATTTGCAGATGATACAAAGATAAGCAAAGGGACAGGTAGTATCGAGGCAGCGGGAAGGCTGCAGAAGGATATGGACAGGTTAGGAGAGTGAGCAAAGAAACGGTAGATGGAATACAACATGGGAAAGTGTGATGTTACGCACTTTGTAAGAAGAAGAGGCATTGAATATTTTTGAAATCGAGAGTGAATTCAGAAATCGGAAGCGCAAAGGAGTTGGGAGTCCCCCCAGGATTCTTCAGGTTAACTTGCAGGTTGAGTTGATAGTTAGGAAAGCAAATTGGTAGTTGGTAGTTAGGAGGCGTTCAGAACAGCTAAAAATAGTGGGCGATCAGAGGATTGGGAAAGTTTCAAACAGCAGCAAAGAGTGATTAAAAAAGTGATTAAAAAACAAAAGATGGAACATGAGGCTAAACTAGCTTGAAACATCAAAAAGGACAGTAAGAGTTTTTTTAAATATATAAAGAATAGGAGGATGGCCAGAGCTAATGTAGGACCCTTGGAGGATGAGAAGGGTGGTTTAATGGTGGATGATAGGGATATGGCAGAGATCTTGAATAAGTTTTTTGTGTCGGTTTTTATGGAGGAGGACCGAAATAGCTTGCCCAAAATTAAGGATAGAAGGGTGGTAGGAGATGAGATCCTTGATGAAATTACAGTCACTGGAGAGGTGGTGCTTGATAAGCTAATGGGGCTGAGGGCAGATACGTCCCCGGGACTGGATGGAATGCATCCCAGGGTCCTCAAGGAAATGGCAGAGGTGATAGTGGAGACCCTGGTAATTATCTTTCAAAATTGGACTCTGGAAAAGTGCCGGAAGATTGGAAAACAGATAATGTTACACTGCTGTTTAAAAAAGGTAGCAGACAGAAGGCAGGGAATTATAGGCCGGTTAGTTTAACGTCTGTAGTAGGAAAAATGTTTGAATTGGTCGTCAAAGCAGAAATAACAAGGCACCAGGATACAAACTGTTTGATCAAGCAGACGCAGCACGGATTCCTTAAGGGGAAATCATGCTTGACGAATTTATTGGAGTTCTATGAGGAAGTGACTAGTGCAGTAGATAGAGGGGAACCGGTGGATGCGGTATTTTTGGATTTCCAAAAAGCGTTTGATAAGGTGCCTCACAAAAGATTGCTGCAGAAGGTTAGGGTGCAGGGAATTGGGGGTAGGGTGTTAACTGGATAGAGGATTAGTTGTCTAATAGGAAGCAGAGGATAGATATTAATGGGTGCTATCTGATTGGCAGCTGGTGACTAGTAGAGTGCCCCAGGGTTCGGTGCTGGGGCCTCAACTATTTACCATTCATATACATGATCTGGAGGAAGGAGCTGAGTGCAGGGTGACGAAATTTGCTGATGACACAAAGATGAGTGGAAAAGCAAATTGCGTGGAAGGTGTAGAAAGCCTGCAGAGGGATCTGGATAGGTTGAGTGAGTGGGCGAGGACCTGGCAGATGGAGTATAATGTTAGCAAGTGTGAAGTTATCCACTTTGGTAGGAATAATGATAGGAAGGATTACTATTTAAATGGTGAAAAGCTGCAGCATGCGACGGTGCAGAGGGACCTGGGCGTCCTTGTGCATGAATCGCAAAAACACGGTATGCAGATGCAGCAGGTGATTAAGAAGGTGAATGCAATGTTGGCCTTTACAGCTAGGGGATAGAATATAAAAATAGGGAGGTACTTTTGCAGCTGTATCGGGTACTGGTGAGGCCACAGCTGGAGTACTGTGCGCAGTTTTGGTCACTGCATTCAAGGAAGGATATATTGGCCTTGGAGGGGGTGCAGAGAAGGTTTACTAGGCTGATATATCTGTCTTAAATACATTCAATGACCTAGTCTCCACAGTCTTCTGTGGCAACGAATTTCAGAGCATGTCTTTTGGAATGTGGGAAGAAACTGGAGCACACAGGACACAGAAGAACACAGGAAGAATGTGAAGACTCCGCATAGACAGTGACCCAAGCCGGGAATCAAACCCAGATCTCTGGCACTAGTGAGGGATCAAAGGTTACAGAGAAAAGGTGGGAGAATGAGTTGAGAAACTTATCAGCCTTGTCCGAATGGAGGAGCAGACTTGATGGGCTGAATGGCCTAATTCTGCTTCTATATCTCATGGCCTTATGGAAATGCTTGTCCCCACTCACTGCACTGAAATAAAACATTCCTCCTCACACCCCTGCATTTTTTAAACTTGATTCCAGAGCTGTGCTGGGCCTCAGAAGTTGTTGCCCATCTTTAACTTCCCTTTAGTTGAATGGCTTGCTTGGCCATTGCAGAGGGGCAGATAAGAGCAGATTTCCTTCCCAAATGGACATTAGTGAATCAGGCAGGTTTCTCTAAATGTATGCTGCTGCCTTCAAAGATCAATAACATTCACCCAGAGATCCCAACAGGCATGACACTCTTTCGAACTGGGTCAACAAATGTATATTGCCTCTGCCTCTCCTTTTGGCTGAAATGCATCACCTCCCACTTCTCTGTATTAAACTCCTTCTGCCTCCATCCTCCGACTCTGTTAATGCATTTCTGTCAATTACTATCATCCTCTAGGTCTGCCACACCTCCAAGATTGGCACTGTCAATACCTTGTAATGTTTGACTCCACATCAGAAAGCATGACAAAATAATTTGCCAAACTGTAGAGATGTTAAGATAAAGCATATCATTTCACAACACATGACACAAACGAGAAATGAATCCACTGATATATCTAACCTCTGCCCATTGTGGTGAGCTATCCCCACATGGGGAGATGGCAACCATGTGTGTATGCCTGAGTTCCTTGGAGGCAGGACACACATGCCCCACAGGCTAAACCTCAGATTATGGCTAAACCTTTCAGCCTGATGACATTTAAAAAGGAATCCAAACACAAGAGATGGTGTGGTCGATGCAGACTCAATAGGCTAAATGGCCTCCTCCTGCACTGTAGGATTCTATGACTCTTCATGATTCAAAGGCAGGAGAAACTTGACGGAGTAGAAACACAGAGACGTGGTCTTTAATTCTATTGGTAGTGCGCATAAGTGTAGCTGTCTACAACCACCAATTTCTGACTCATTCTATTTAAAATTGCAGTTAACATTACACATAAAAAACCATGGTGATACAACTCAGTGGGATTGTCGAATGGGCAGTAAATTCTGTACATATATTTTAGACCAAGTGAAACCAGAAGTCACAAAAGGCAGAACTGCAATAAAAGTAGCATTTTGATCCCCGTGCAGTGACCCTTTCACAATCATTCTACTTCAATCATTGAGAACCCTCCCAGCAAACCAACGTTTTGTGCTTTAATTTCCCAAACTCCCCACCCACCACAGCTTCCTGCCACCTAATCCCACCCCATCACCTTCAACTTCAGAAACTCAGCGGCACGATGATAGTGTTTACCGTTGCTGCCTCACAGTGCCAGAGATCTGGGTTCGAATCCCGGCTTGGGTCACTGTCTATGTGGAGTCTGCATGTTCTCCCTGCGTCTGCAAGGGTTTCCTCCGAGTGCTCCAGTTTCTTCCCACATTCCAAAAGACATGCCAGTTAGGTACATTGACTTTGCTAAATTCTACCTCAGCGTCATCTGAACAGGACAGATAATGTAAGCAACTAGGAGATTTTCACAGTAACTTCGTTGCAGTGTTAATGTAAGCCTGCGTGTGAAACACATAAATAAACTTTAAACTCAGTCTGCCTTCCCACAGTCTGATATCCACCACTGAGTGTCCATGATCACCAACTGATCTAGAATCCAAAAACTCTCTATTGCTCTCCTGTTGTAATGTTCCCATTACATCGCTGAAAAAAAAAACTGTCGAAGGTTTTCATCTGCACTCACCAGGCCAGAATCGCAAGAATGCCAACTCTTAAAAGCAACAATTTATATTGTGTGAGAAAAGGAGGCTGACTGCTTCACGTGATAAGTGTTGGCACATAGAATGCACTGGGTAAGTCGTTCTCCAACTTTTGCTTAAATTCAGGCAGATCAACTCTGATTGGTCAAGGCATTGTCATAGGAAATGAACTAGGGAATGCTTTCCCCCCACACTTCTGTTTTATTGATAAACAGCATGTTCTTTTGTGTTTGCAAAGGGCAGAACCCCCATGTGTGAACATACATGGCTTCCAGCACATGCAAGTGAGCTGCATTGAGACTCCAACCGAAAACCTTAAAATGGTTGTCAGGATAATTAGCAGCACACTCGGGATTGTTTAGCAAGTGCTGCCCGATTGCAGAATTATACTCAAAGTTCGACCCTACGTTCTGGGCTTTGGAAGGATGGGCTGGCTGGAGTCCAGTCAGTACTTTGCCTGTTATGGACAATAACCCAGGGGATGTGCTATTTAATATGATTCCACCACCCCTTCCATTGTTGGGACTTTACAGCCTATGTGCCTAACAACAAGTTAAATAAAATTTGGCATTCTTATGAATGGGTCTTGATGAGTGCAAGATGAAAAGTTTCAATGATATGTTTCTTTTTTCAGCAATACTCAAATTATGCATCACTAACTGACTATATCCACCATATACTGGGTGGGGGTAGTGGGCAAATAATTAATGCCAACCGTACCCTGATTCAACCCCTGGCATCCAAGGGTAGATCAGTTTATTTTCTTTAAAAAAGATTTAGTGTGGCACCCTTCGGATACTCTATCAGGATTGTTGAAACGAAATTCAGAGATAAGAACCCAAGGATAGAAAATTAGCATGGGTAGGAGTAGATTATTTGGTCCCTTGAATTTACTGTACCATTTGACATGTTTGCCATCTGTTTAATATGCACCTCACCTACCCTTCCTGTGCCTCTTTCGATATTTATTTGTTTTTAAATTTGTCTTGGGATGTGCAAGTCTCTGGCTGGGCCAGCATTTCTTGCCCCTCCCTAATTGCACCTTAAACTGAGTATCTCGCTTAGCTATTTCAGAGGGTCAATTAAGAGTCAACCAGATAGCTGTGGGTCTGGAGTCACATGTGGGCTCGACCAGGTAAGGTCAGCAGATTTCCTTCCCTAAAGGACATTAGTGACCCAGATGGATTTTTACGTCAATCGATGACAGTTGTCATGATCACTATGACTAAGACAAGATTTCAATTCAGATTCTATCAACTGAAGTTAAATTCCATGAGCCATAGTGAGATTTTAATGCATGTCCCCCAGAGCATTAGCCCATCTCCACTGGACTGCTAGTCCAGTAACAATACCATTTCGCCACCACCTCCCAGACTTCAACGCACCAATCGACAGAACATCCACGAGAGAGATACAACATTCACAGCCCTCAACGAAGTCTCCTCACCTCAGTCCTGCATGGTCAGCCCCCTATCCTGAGGCTGTCTCATCACTGCACCCACTCCCCCCTGCACCCTTGGCTTCCCCAACCAGGGAAAGAAGTTCCCTCTTATGACAACTCCTGTGTCAAATCCCTTATTTTGTGTGCTGCGATGGAGTTGCCTAACATTCTTCCTAATCTGAGTGTCAGCCCAATTTAATAAATGCCAGACTCTGTTTTCGCTTCCTCATTCCAATTTCCTTGCAACAAAGGCCAAAAAGTCATTTGCCTTCTCCACTGCTTGCTGGCTGTACCAAATGCAGTTACACTGTGTCAGACAAAGCAGACTTGGATGCCTTGATAAAACATGGCAATAGAGGGCCAGCTGAGAATGCCCTTGGATGCACAAGGAATAGCATAATGCTGAATTTCTCGATCAGCACGAGACTAATCTCCGGCTGTTTGCCTTGCACTGCTCAGGTCTCATACCAGATGCACTGTGATTCCAGTCGCCTGTGCACTGTTCGGTTGCTGTAACAGAGTGCTTGATTTGGACATTTAATTTGCCTGGTGAATCCCCTCCTTCTCATCTTGAAACACTCAACCATAGAAGCCCTACAATGCAGAAAGTAACCAATAGGCCCCATTGAACCTGCACCCAAAACAAACCCATCCTATTTTCATAACCCCATGCATTTCCCTGGTTAACTTGGTTCCCTGAGGGGTTAACAGGGTTTTCCCTGTTAACCCCTCCCTGACATCAGGATCAATTTAGCATGGTCAATCAACTTAACCTGCACATCTCTGGACTGTGGAAGGAAACTGGAGCACCCGGAGGAAAGTAATGCAGTCATGAGAGAAGGTGCAAAGTCCACACAGGCAGCCATCGGAGGCTTGAATTGTACTTGGGTTCCTGGCAATATGAGGCAGCAGTGCCAAACACTGGACCACCATGCAACTCATACTCACAGTATCCAAACAGGGATTTAAAAATAAAACTGGCATTTATATTTTAAAGCTGCTGCTGTAATGTCAGAGATGCAGCAAACAATTTGCGCACAACAGGATCCCACCAACAGCCATCTGAGATAACTATTGGATTATTTGTTCTTTTTGCAAGGTTAATTACAGATAAACATTGGCTGAGACAGTATTGATAACTCCCCTTCTCTTCTTGAAAATAGCAACCCAGGAATCTTTTACTGCTACCCAAGGGTCTCATCTGAAAGATGACTACCAACACCTCTATTTTCTCAGAACACTAAGGAAATTTGGCACATCAGCTGTGACTCTCACCATAGAAAGCATTCTTTCTGGTTTTATCACAGCTTGGTATGGCTCCTGCTCTGCCCAAGACCGCAAGAAACTACAAAAGGTTGCGAATGTAGCCCAATCCATCACCCAAACCAGCCTCCCATCCATTCACTTGGTACAGTTCCCACTGCCTTGACAAAGCAGCCAGCATAATTAAGGACCCCATGCACCCCTGGACATTCTCTCTTCCATCTTCTTCTGGATAAAGGTACAAAAGTCTGAGGTCACGTACCAACCTACACAAGAACAGTTTCTTCCCTGCTGTGGTCAGACTTTTGAATGGACCTAGCTAACATTAAATTGATCTTTCCCTTCACCCTAGCTATCACCGTAATACTACATTCTGCACTCTTGGTTTCCTTCTATTTGAACAGTATGCTTTACCTGTATAGTGCGCAAGAAACAACACTTTTCACCGTATGTTAATACATGTGACAATAAAAAGTCAAATTAAAGATGGCATCTTGGGCAGCACCTTCCCAGAGTATGTCAACCTTGATTTTTGTACTTGGGTCTCGAGTGCTGTGTAGAAATCACAAGGTTAGGACTCAAGAGGCAAGACTGCTCAGACTCTGAGCCACGTCTGGCGCTAATTAAAGAAAAAAAAGGGCAACAAAATATCAAAAGCAATCTCTCGGATGCATACGATCGGTCTGAATCCAGGGCTGCAGACACATTTGCCAGCACACTGGTGATAAATCTTCTCCCTGCCCTGATCCTGTTAACTCTTTAATAGCTCGAACTTTCCACTGTCTGGAGCCTCTGAGTCAGCGTGCCAACTACAAGAATTGCCTAAAAAAGGAGCTCTGGACACCACTCCCTCCACAGTACACATCCACCCGTCCTGCTTATCGCTGACCCAGTGCAATTTTAAACCCTTTTCCACTTCCCCCAATGCAATCTTAAAAGAGTCCCAGTGCAATTTTAAATTCCTTTACACTCCCTCCGTGCAATTGCTGATGCAGCCCCAATTCAGTTGTAAAGACCCTTTCACCTCCCCAGTGAATCTTCATTATAGCCCCAATGCAATTTTAATTCCCCTTCTACCAACTCCAGTGCAATCTTCAATTCAGCCCCAGTGCAATCATAAATCAATTTTAACTTCCCCCAATGCAATCTTCACAGCAGCCCCAGTGAAATTTTAAATCTTAAATGCTATGACTGAGACAAGTGTAATTTTAAATTCCCTTTCACTCCCCCCGCCAAATGAAATCTTAAATGCAGCCCCAGGACAATTTTAAATCCCTTTTCACGTCCTCCAACGCAATCTTCACAGCAGACCCTTTCATTGCACTAAATGAATCTTCGATCCAACTCCAGTAAAATGTTAAAACCTTCGAAATGCCCCCTCCCTCCATAAATAGTCTGCTGGACCTGATGGATGGCAGTGGGTGAGCAGGAGCCCATTCTGCAGCCTCCAGGTGCCCTTACCTGAGACAGACGTGGCACTGCTGTGAGCAACACACTACCCCACTACCGCGAGAGGCCGGCAATCGCCCCGGAAATGTCGTGCAGTGGAGGGAAGGAAGGGAGGAGGCAGCACAAGGCCCCGCATCAAAATGGCAGTCCAACCAGGAAGCGACGCCGACCACTGGGTCGAATGCCCCTCAGAAAGATGGCGGTCCAAACAAGGGCCTCAAATCATGGCCAATGACTGCCCGCACAAAGATGGCCGACATCGGCAGTGCTTTGGCCTTTGGCCATCCGTTTGCCCCGCCCGCCATCTTTGATGCTGGCCGTCATTGGCTGGGTGTCGCCGATGACGCCGCCAGTCAGAAAGATGGCGTCGCGTGGGCCGCAAGACGGAGGCTCCGGGAGGCCAGGTCGGGCTGAGGGGGAGAGCTGGCAGCGACAGCGCAGCAGAGGTCGAGGCCGCCGGACCAGGAGGAGCTGCGGCCTGGTACAGCTAGGCGAGCAGATTCACCGCTGGAACCGCCTCAAGAGGCAGCTCAACTTGCAGAGTGACGAGGAACTGGCTCGGAGACTATTGGACGCGTGAGTATCGCCGGGAGAGAGAGGAGGACGTGAGGGGGAGGAAGGTCTTTCAGTGCCCGGGAGTCAGGCTGAGCCCCAGATAGACCTGAGACAGAACCCGGACCTGAGCAACAACTTGCATTGACACAGTGCCTCCAACAACAACAACAACAACGTGCACTGACACAGTGCCTTTGACAACAACTTGCATTGATACAGCATCTTTGACAACCCGCGCTGACACGGCACCTCCGACGACAACCCGCGCTGACACGGCACCTCCGACGACAACCCGCGCTGACACGGCACCTCCGACGACAACCCGCGCTGACACGGCACCTCCGACGACAACCCGCGCTGACACGGCACCTCCGACGACAACCCGCGCTGACACGGCACCTCCGACGACAACCCGCGCTGACACGGCACCTCCGACGACAACCCGCGCTGACACGGCACCTCCGACGACAACCCGCGCTGACACGGCACCTCCGACGACAACCCGTACCGACAGCAATTTTTATTAATTTAGCAGATTTGCCTATTTGCTATGGGATGTCACGGGAGAATTTTAACCCTATTCTATACACAGAGATTATGGCAAAGTTTGATGAACACAGTAGAATGTAAGGAGCTCTGTCAATGGGGAAGATGAGTTTGAGAGAGGGAGAGGTTGAGCGAGGGTCCATCACACTTTCTGTTCAGTATCACCTCCCGGATATTGACAAGTGGCCAAATTAATTATTGCCTGTTTATGGCTAGGAAAATGGGGAGTACTTTCCATCTGGGCAAAGACCATAACATCCACTGATAAAATCCTTTCATTCATCTGTTATCCTTACTTCAGAGTACCTCTGGAACCAAGAGGAGTTGTAAATGTACCTCTGATGCTGATTTCAGGGCAGATCAAAGCTGTTATCCTATGCTCTGTACTGGATCTCTGCAAGGACTGTCTGATTAGTCTCATTTCCACTGTTCTTGTTCCCCACACTCCTAAACATTACAGGCAGTGCATTCCAGACTCCCTGTATATATATTTATAGAAGTGTACGTTTTTCAACAATGCTTAATCTCTGTTCTACAAATGACTGTAAGAGTATATTCAACCCAATCTCTGCTCTGAGGACAATTCCCTCCACCGAGAAAACAGTCTAGTGTGAGCCTTTGCTCTATCCTCTTGGATAATTAAGTCCTTGCTCGGGTAAGGAGACCAAAATTGCACCCACTTATCATGACTGCTGCAAAAAGTTTCCCAATTCTTCTGCTCCTTTGGAACAAAGGCCGCTGCATCAGTGGCCTTCCTGAACTGTTTGCCATGCCTGCGTGTTAACTTTTCAAGGAGAAGTGTCCGGTGAGTTGCGATGACCTGGAGGAGAAGGGCGCTGCCTGGATGGGGCAGATTGGGTAAATTCTAGAAGAGGAAAGAACAAGGACCGGGGACTGTGAGCCAGGTCTAATGGGACAACTCTTCCCAAGGCCTCCCCTCGTTGTTGAATCCCCTGTGTAGGTTTGCCCGCCTACAGAGTGCAGATGCTGCATGATGAGTTCCTGAATGCCTGCAAACACTCATCTTCCCCCTCCCTGCCTCAACTCCATTTCGGTCTTTAAGGGCTGCAGTAACGAGTTTGCTCCGTCAAGTGTGAGTGCTAAACAAGGTGTTGTTTCTCTCAGCTTTGTAAAGATCCATGCGAGGCCATCCAGCCCAAGCCAGGCTGTCCTTCAAGTCTGCATCCGTGAAGAAGGCACAGTGACACATGGTGCCATCAGGAAAGGTAAAACTGCATCGAAGACACCTCAATATGCTGTCCCTCTGCAACCCCTCCTCATCTGACTCCCCGCCCTTTCCCTACCCTCCTCGTGAATGTGTGGAATGTGAGAGAAGTCAGCAGTTGTTGCCCATCCCTAAGTGCCTCTTGAATGGAGTGTCTCAGCCATTTCAGAGGGCATTTGTGGGTCCAGAGTTACATGTAGGCCAGACTGGATAAAGGTAGCAGATTTCCTTATCTCGAATCATTGACACAGTGCGTGAGGAGGCCATTCAGCCCATTGAATCTGCACCAACAACATTCCCACTCAGGCTCTATCCTCATAATCCAACATACCCAACCAATCTCCCTGACAGTAAAGGACAATTTAGCACGGCCAGTCTACCTAACTTGCCTATCTTTGGAGCGTGGGAGGAAACTGGAACATCGGGAGGAAACCCATGTAGACATGGGGAGAATGTGCAAACTCCACACAATCACTCGAGGTTGGAACTGAACCCAGGTTCCTGGTGCTATGAGGCAGCAGTGCTAACCACTGTGCCACCCCAATCTGGAAGGACATCAGTGAACCTAACGGGTCTTTACAAAAATCAGTGATAATTGTTGTCACCGTGACTGTGACTAGCTTTCAATTACAGATTTTATCAAATTCCATCAACTACGGTGGTAGGATTTGAAGCTGTGTCTCCTGCCCCAGAATATTAACCCCTTGATTACTAGAACCAGTGACGTAATCACTATGCTACCCTCCCTGGAGGACAAAAGGCCACTCAGCGCCTCGAGCCTGCTGCCCATTCCATTAGTTTGCATTAACTTGTTAGCCCTCTGCTCATGCAAGTCTGTCACTCCTGGCCTTTATCTGACCCCAGTGAGAGAATCCCACTGATCCCTGCAAGCAGAGTAGCTGTTCCTGATTTTATTGTGGATAAACCCAGATCAGTCAGAAAAACTTATTTCCCCATGTCCTCCATTCAGCACCCTGGCCGCAATGGTGATCTCATTCAGATAACCATTACACCTGGGATAGGGGATGCTGATTGTTAGGTGTCCCATTCTCAAGCTGTCACAGTACCCACAAGAACAGAACAATTCACACATAGCATCTCACAGCAGCACACAGCCAGTTCAGCTGCTATGCAGAGAAATACAGCAGCCAAATTGTGAAATTCCAGAAATAACAATGAGCTACCAACGGATCAATTATTCCTGGTGTCAGTTGAGGATTAATTTTGCCCCTCTGACGGTGCGGCGCTCCCTCAGCACTGACCCTCTGACAGTGCAGCGCTCCCTCACCTTGCATTAGTCTAGAAGCTTCTGTACGTGAAGTTAGAATGCTGCGATGGGGCCAATCTGAGTCTTTTTGATGACATGTAATTATTACAGCCAAGAGATTTGTTGTTGTTTCACACTGAATTGAGCCATGAGTTGGATGCTTTGTGATTTGCTTCCCCTTTGCTGCTCCTTTTTAGAACAGGGGGATGCTCAAAACACTATTCCTTTCTGGCCAGCGAGCACTGTCAGCAATGAACGGACACTTGGTTCCCCGTCTGCATCCTGCAAGATGGAAGTCCCCAGTGACTCGAAGCCCAGGGGGAGACGATTGCGTTCAGGCAGGTACTGCACAACATTGTGAGGGATAAAGTCCCAATTCCAATGCCTCACTGCACTGTTTGATAAAGACTAACAGCGAGTATATAATTTACCTCATCCAGTGTCCTACAACAATTGGCATGTGCTTGTACTGTCGCCTTGGAGTCACAAAGTTGTGGGCTATCTAAAGTAATTCAGACATGCTCATGATATGCAGAGGGAGTGCTGCGCCATCACAGGCACTATCATTCAAAGAGACTGCAGATCATGGCTCTCTTGGATGAACTTATACAATCCAATTGCACTACTTCAAAGAGAAATTGGGATTGTCATCCACAGAACCATGGCTAATATTTATTCCATCTCCAACATTGCAAAAAAAAGTTCCCCTGAGTTATCTGGCCATTGTCATCTTGCTGTATCGGTAGGTGTTCGGATCCCAGATCTGAAACCCCTGGGTATGTTGTGAAGCCAGATTAGACCTTAACAGTTTTTCCAATTTGGCATAAACAAGGGTGAGTTGTTTCATTCCAGCTGCGATTCTACTGATGAAGCAGGGAGCTTTTATCAAAACAAATTTTATTTAACAGCTCAGTTTTCCTATAACAAATGAATTAGCTTAATCTTTAGCAATTGAACAATACTTAAACATGGCAGGACACAATTTTTAACTGCTATCTCTATTAGTTCCAATCAAGCAATATTTCTCTTATAGACTTGACTCACCCTCTTTCAGCAAAACACAGGCTTTGATTTAATTTACTAGGCTTGTTGCTTTCAGAAAGACTTTGGAGAAGAGAGAGAGAGACATCTGTCTCTTTGAACAAGTCCAATCAGCAACTGCTTGTAATTTTAAAAAATGAAAATGAAACTGGGCTTTCCTGCAAGCTTAACTCTTCCCTTTAATCATCTGACTGGGTTGATTGACAGAGACAATCAAAAACTCTCATTAGTCTGCATACCCCTAACCTGAAATCATTGGAGAAACTAAATAAACAAAAGGATCATTATCTCTACAAAGTAACCAATTTCTAGCTAAAATCACTTGGTTGCATTCTAAGCGACTGTTGCATGTTTCTCAGACAAATTGACTCTTGTAATAAAACACTGCCTCCTAAAGCAGCCCTACCTTAAACTGAAAATATATTAAAAAGCACAGTATCATCACAGTGAAAGATGGGGCCAGGTGTGATTGAATACTCTCCACTTGCAGCTCCAGCAACGCTGAAGAAGCTCAGGACTATCCAGGACAAAGCAGTCTATTTGATTGGTATCCCATGCACAAACATTTACTCCCTCCACCACCGACGCACAGTTTGGCCATGTGTGCCATCTACAAGACACACTGCAGGAACTGTGTAAGGCTCCTTAGGCAGCACTTTCCAAATTCATGACCGCTTCCATCTCGAAAGACAGGAACAACAGATACCTAGGAACGCCACCACCTGGAGGTTCCTCTCCCAGCTAATTACCATCCTGACTTGGAAATATATCAGCCATTTCTTCAGTGTCTCTGGGTCAAAATCCTGGAACTCCCTCCTGAACAGCACTATGGATGCACCTATACCTCAGGGACTGCAGCGGTTCAGGAAGGCAACTCATCACCATCTTCACCAGGGGCAATTAGAAATGTGAAATAAAATGCTGGTTTCACCAGCAATGCCCACATCCCATAAGTGAATGGTAAAAAGAAATGAAATACAACAGTGCCTGCCCTTCACATAACACAACATATTGCACTGACTGTGAAACGTTTTGGGACCTGCAGTGGTCATGAAAAGCACTACATAAATGCAATTCCTTTTATTTCCCAACCCAAACTGTGATGGTGATTGAAGTTATAAAAAGGGAGCTTGGCACATTTGGTTTGAGTCTGGGTAACCATGGAATTTGGAGCAAAGCCAGGAAACTAGGATTGAGATACCAATTTGCCGCAATTGTGTCAAATAGTGAAACAGGCTAAAGGGGCCTGTCACTGTAGGCCTTTCGATTTGGGCTTGATTAAACCCTCCGTCCCTTGGGTGGAAGAACAAATTATCTAATAGACTGCAATGCCCCCGAGATTATTACAGGGCCAAATCCAACATGTAGCGGGTAGAACAAGGCAGGGAGAAGTGCCATTGGCATCCTCCAATCATATTGGGGCAAACAAATTGCACCTTACTTTTTTTTTCGTGGAGTGTGGGTGTCGCTAACAAAATCGGCGTTCATCGCCCATCCCTAATTATCCTCAAACTGAGTGGCTTGCTAGGCATTTCAGAGGGGCAAATAAGCATCCATCGCCTCTAGATTCAAATGTAGGTCAAACCAGGCTAAGGACGGCAGATTTCTTTCGTGAAGTGAACCAGAGATTTTTCTGACAATCAATGCTAGTCGTTGCAGTCACGGGTAAACTTTATAACTCCAGACTTTATTACCCGAATTAAAATTCCCTCAGCTGCGGAATTTGAACTCATCTCCCCAGGAGCATTAAAAAAAATTTGTTTATTCGTGTCATAGGTAGGCTTATTGTTAACACTTCAATGACGTTACTGTGAAATTCCCCTAGCTGCCACACTACGGCGTCTGTTCAGGGACACCGAGGGAGAATTTAGCATGGCCATTTCACCTAACCAGCACATCCTTTGAAGCATCTGGATTACTAGCACAGGGACATTACTATTACGCCTCTATTATATGTATGTTAGTGTCTGTAATGAAGGATTGGTGCATTTGTAATTTTAATTACCCTTCCTTTAATATCTATGCCCTGTTTCCACTTTGCATGATGAGTTTGTTGAATTATGTTTGTTGCTTGATTACTTACGCTGATAATTTTATATGTCGACTAAGTCGCATAGAAATTCAGCCTTCGGCCTGCAGATCATTAAAATACCTGATCAAAGTATCGTTGTTATTAACTATCTCCCCTAGCTTCCTTCAGTGCTGAACAGGAGAGGCTGAAGCGTCAAGGGAGCGGGTGAGTGGGCGAACGAGGTGAGCTTGTTTATGAATAACATATAGTTCGCTCTCTCAGGTTGGCCAGGCCCGGAAGCAGCAGCTCCCCCGATCTTCCAAAGAGGGCGCAGGACAGCGAGCCCATCCCGCAGGTAGGCAGGAGGGTGCCACTGGGGAGGCTCCCCCTCCCTCTGGAGGAGGCGACACCGGGGAGACCCAGACGGGACAGTCCGCGACTTGGGAGCAGAGTCTTCATCGGTGAGCAGGCGGCTCGGTGGAGATCGGTAAAGGCTAACCTCGGCATGCCAAGTGATGAGGAAATGGCCAAAATTCTGCTGGATGTGTAAGTCTGTACCTGACCGCCACTTCTGTTCACCGGACTTCCTCCCCTTCCTAGAGCCTTGCCATGTGAGCTCGAGTACAATCCAGAACTGTCCCTTCAACTCTGGCGCCCACGTGACTCTGACACCTTATACAGGACAAAGCAGCTGGCTTAATTGTCACTCCACCCGCTACCTTCAACATCCACTCTCTCCATCACCCATTCCCTCTCCCCGATGCACTAGGAACTCATCAAGGCTGCTGAGGCAGCACCTTCCAAACCCACAACCTCTACTGTCCAGGACAAGAGCAACAGATATCTGGGTACATTACCACCTGGAGGTTCTCTTCCAAGCCACTCAACATCTTGACCATCAGCCATTTGATGTGCACATCTCATTCACCATCTTCAACATTCATTCCCTCTACCACCAGCACATTGGCAGATATAGAACCATAGAATCCTTCCAGTGCAGAAGGAGGCCATTTGGCCCATCATATCTTTACCCAGACCCATCCCTGTAACCCCACTCGTTTACCCTGTTAATCCACCTGATCTAAACATCTTTGGTATCATTGCCAATCCAGTTAATCTGCACATCTTTGGATTGTGGGAGGAAACCAGAGCATCTGGAGGAAACCCAAGCAGACACAGGGAGAACAAGTGGAGTTTACACAGACAGTGACCTGTGGCAGGGATCGATCCTGGGTCCCTGGTGCTGTGAGGCAACAGTGCTAAACACTATGTCATCATACCACCCTGTAACTCGATTTCGGGTCATAATACAGAGGAGGGACCCTTCCTATTCTAACATAGTCTGAATATTCACCTAAGCAACCTCAAAGACATGTTCCATGCTTGGAAAGGCTCACTCTGACATCTCGTGTTTCTTCTCTTCCCTCTTCTCCCTTCTTCCCCTCCATACCTTCGCACTCCCTTAATTTAACCACAATTTCACAAGATCTGTTGCAGTGGCCCCTTTCCTTCGCAGGTTAAGATTTAATCGGAGTTTCTTGGATTTTCAAGGTTTATAGAGAAACGAATGAATCAACCAGAATTGAGATGTACCGTCCAGGAGGCTGGTCTTGATGAAGGAGCAGACGTCACTCATGGTTCAGTCAAGGAGGATAATGGTACTTATTCTGTTATGGTTCTTTGGTGTATTCTGCATCCAGCAGGATGGAGACAGAAAGGTGATGGACAGGAGTGACAATTTCACCTAAAAGCTTGTATTCTGTATGAATGAATGAATCCCGTATATTATTCCAATGAGCTGGATGAAATCAAGGATCATAGGGGAAAAGTCAGCTCCAGGAGTGCTGCAGCTCTTGAGAAATCTGGCAGTCATGAGGAATCTCCAAATAAACAGGGCCCAATGTCATTAAAAAGCCATGGAATTTTTATGAAGGTGGGGATAAGACTTCCTTGACTTTGGGGTGGAATTCCAATCTTATCCCATGTTTCTCTGATGCTCACTTTTCGCTCTCCATAACTGTTCACTTTGCTTTGCGAATTCGGAAGTCGTCAAGAGACGGGTGATCCCTTTGTCTGTCCGAAAGACCGTAAAGCCTACAAAAAAAGTTGCCTTGTGAGAAGTCACGTTTCCTGGATAGCTGACAAATAATGCAAGGTTCCAATGTCAGTATAAAACTACAAATATCAGGGTTTGTGATGCATTGGAAAGAGAAATGAGTCATGCAATACCCCGGTTGCTTTTTTGGAAACGATGTGGGAAAGCTGCAAGGTCCAGGATTCCTGGGACCCTCCTGGTGTTTGTTTTTTCACTCAAGGAACTGCTTTTATCGTTATTGATTTGTTCACAGGATGTGGATGTTGCTGGCTGGGCCCAGCATTTGTTGCTCATCCCTAACTGCTCCTTGAGAAGGTGGTGGTGAGCTGCCTTGTTGAGCCACTGCAATCCCTGTGATGTAGGTACACCCACAGTGATGTTCGGGAAGGAATTTCAGGAATTTTGACCCAACAGCAGTGAAGGGATAGCCGATATTCTTCAAGTCAGGATTTTGAGCAGCTCAGAGGGAAACTTGTCGGGGATAGTGTTCCCACTTGTGTGCCATTGATACCCATCCAGCCATCACCGCTCCTTCACTGTGTCTATTTCAAGTCTCGTCCAGATATTTAACATGGTCTGTTGGGCCCTTTTTAGTTGGAAATTCCCCACGACTTTGCCAGATTTCTCGAGAACTACAGCACTCCTAACACTTGAACACATAGGTTCTGTCTACCCGTGTGAATTGAAGAAGCCACCCTCACCTCCTACATACCAAAACGCAGAAGGCTGTTGCTTTTTCAACCCACAGAGATGTGCGCAGTGGATTGGCTTCTGGCTGACCCAGTGGGTGCAGTGACCATCTCTGGGCACCAGCAAGACACTGTCACAGAAATGTAACCCATCTCCTGCAGGCAGATAGTGGAACTATCTCTTCCAAAGTGAGTTCTAAAACATTCCATTGTGTTTAAGGTGCTCTGAGGACTTCCCAAGGTTGTGAACAATCCTATAGGAAAGATTAGCTCATCTTTTCCAGACATGGAAATCATAGAAACCGTATAATCACAGAAACCCTACGTTTGGCCCATCGAGTCTGCACCAACCACAACCCACCCAGGCCCCATCCCCCATGTTCCTACATATTTTACCCAATAATCCCTCTAATCTACGCATCTCGGGACACTAAGGGGCAATTTTAGCATAGCCAAATCAACCTAACCTGCACATCTTTGGACTGTGTGAGGAAAACCGGATCACCCGGAGGAAACCCATGCATGGGTATGTATCCATGAGGGGAATGTGCAAACTCCACACTGACAGTGACCCGAACCGGGAATCGAACCCAGGTCCCTGGAGCTGTGAAGAAGCAGTGCTAATCACTGTGCTACCGTACTGCCCTACGTTTCCAAGACTTATTTTATTCTTTTGCTAATTTTATTTCTTCCCCCAGACCAAGATGACTTGGACAGCGTGCCAACACTGTCAGAAGGATCAGAATCGACTGTGACTTTATCGCATCCCAGCAGGTATTGTTCCCCTGAAGTGTCAGATGTCAGTACTATGATGTTCCTCTCCCATTCCCACCACTCTCCACAATGTGTGTCCTAGAACTCCCACATAATTTCTTTTACGTAGACAGATGAATTATACTATAATTTCTGTGTGTTATTCCTGCAATATCTCCTCAATTTTTGGTTCCCAATTCTTCATCACCACCTTTCCGATTTCCCCTTCTCTACAAAGCTAGGATTTGGAGCACTGGTTCAACCACTTGGCCTTTCGAATCTGCTAAACCATTGAATAACATCATGATGGTTTTTAAGCTCAACCCCACGTTCCTGCTGACCCCCGATAACCTTTCACCTCCCTTGTTCATCCAGAATCTATCGAGCTCTGCCTTAAAAAATATTCAAGGTTCTGCTTCAGCTGTCTTTGGATGAAGGCACTCATGACCCTCTGCAGGAAAATAATTCTTCTCATCTCTGTCTTAAATGAATGACCCCTTCAAGGAACCCCTACACTGCAGAAGGACACCATTCAGCCCATCAAGTCTGCACCAACAGAGCATTCTACCCAGGCCCACATCGTAACCCTTATATTTACCCTGTTAATTCCCCTAATCTACATTATTTTGGGACACTAAGGAGCAATTTACCATGGCCAGTCCACCTAACCTGCATATTTTTGGGCTGTGGGAGGAAATCGAGCGCCCGGAGTAAACCCACGCAAGCATGGGAATAATGTGCAAACTCCACACAAACAGTGACCCAAGTCCCCAGTGCAGTAAAGCAGCAGTTCTAACCACTGTGCCACCCACAAATTTTAAACAGTGACCCATAGTTCTAGATTCCCCCACAAGAGGAAATATCCTCTCACTTCCATGCTGTCACATCCCTCAGGATCTTAAAGGATTAGATCAAGTTGCCTCTTACTCTTTTAAACTGTTGTCGAAACAAGCTCTGTGAGTTTCCTCATAAAACAACCTGCCCTTTCCTGGTACTGGTCCTTTGAATAATAAGGAGAGGCTGGATAGACTGGGATTCTTTTCCCTGGAGCTAGGAGGCTAAGGGGTGATCTTATAGAGGTCTATAAAATAATGAGCAGCACAGATCAGCTAGATAATCAACATCTTTTCCCAAAGATGAGTGAATCTAAAACAAGAGGGCATAGGTTTAAGGTGAGAGAGGAGAGATACAAAAGTGTCCAGAGAGGGTGGTGAGTGTCTGGAACAAGCTGCTAGAGGTAGTAGGAGAGGTGGGTACAATTTTATCTTTCAAAAAGCATTTAGACAGTTACGTGGTTTTGATGGCTATGGGGACCAAATGTAGGTGATTGGAACTAGCTTAGTGATTTTGAAACAAAAGGCGGCGTGTACAAGTTGAACCAAAGGGCCTGTTTCCATGCTGTAAGCCTCTATGACTCTATAATCTAGTAAACATTCCCCAGTCTCTGCTTTCTGACCTCTCTCAGCATTGGCAGCTTGGAGGAGGACACAGATGTCTCCCTGTTCAGTGGCGTAGACTCTTTTCCAGAGAGCGCTTCCAAATCTCCGGGGATGGTGAGCAGAAGGTCTGAGCGTCTGCCATTCCCCAGTCCTGCAGCCAAAGTGGAACCGGAGGACTGGGAGTCGGCCAGCGAGGGCCACAGGGTTGATTCCAAAAGCGAAGATCCTCAACCGAGAAACACAGAGATGAGTCTGACTGTCCCAGCAGATGTGTGAGTAATACTAATGCTCTTTTTGACCAATTCCCTTCTTCTAATAAAAGAGAACGCACATGGTAAATGTATGGGAATACAGTGAGGAGGAGGGCCTGGGTAAGAGACTCTGCCAGGGAGTTGGTGCAGACTCGATGGCCAAGTGGCCTGTTCTGCACTGCAGGGATCTTATGATCCTCTGATGGACAGGCTTTGGGGAATCAGGAGGTGAATGACTTACTGCAGGATATCCGGCCTCTGACCTGTTCTGGTAGTCCATGATATATCACCATCCTGGGGAAACGGAACTTGATCAGCCAGGTAAATAAGAACAAAGAACAAAACAGCACGGGAAACAGGCCCTTCGGCCCAACGAGCCTGCGCCGCCACCCCAATGTTACCATCTCTACGCGTGATCCCGGTCCATGTTTATAGATCTATGGATTAAAAACCAAATTTGAGACAATTTAGGGAGAATTTGTTTTGCCAATTAGCCTAAGAGTACATTTTTGGGATGTGGGAGGAAACCGGAGCACTCGGAGAAAACCCATGGAAGCACGGGGAGAACTCGCAAACTCCAACAGACACAGGCCCAAATCCATGTATCTGCACAGCACAGCGATAGTCACTGAGCTGTCATATTGTCCATCAAATGGTCCAGGTCAAGCGTACACTAACGACGTGAAGTACTAGAATACTCACGGAAAAATCCAAGAGCAGCCGTCTCACGACCCATCGCGTGTATGTCCCTTGTTAGACAACAAGTGGACCAAAGCACCTGTAGGATAAAAACAAGTACATCAATATCATCATCTATTTACACACTTCCCAGGGATTCCCAAGGCTCATGATCCCTATTTTACATTAGTTTTCTATACCTGTCCATTCCCATTCTGTTCATGTGCCCATCTAAGTATATCTTAAATAACTCCAGAGTGCCTGCCTCCACCACTTTACTTGGCAGTGCATTCCATACCCCCACCACCCTCCGTATGAAAAAACTCCCTCTAGCATCCAAATTATACCTTACCCCTTCTCACCCTAAGCCCGTGACTTCTCGTGCTATTTGAGTCCATCCTAGGAAAAAGCTTAACCCTGTTTACTCTATCTATACACCTCATAATCTTGTACACCTCTATTAGATCTCTTCTAAGTCTATGTTTTTTTAAGGAAAACAGTCCCAATTTGCTTAACCTCTTCTTGTAACTCAGACCTTCCATACCAGGCAGCATCCTGGTAAACCTCCTCTGCGCTCTCTCTAGAATCTCCACGTCCTTCTGGTAGTAAGGCGACCAGAATTGGACGCAGTATTCCAAATGAGGTCTAACCAACGTTTTATACAACTCAACATTAAAGGCCAGCTCTTATACTCTATACCCCTTCCTATAAAGGCTAGCATACTATATGCTTTCTTCACAACCTTCTCCACCTGCTCTGCCACCTTCAGAGGCTTGTGCACCTGCTCCCCACGTCCCTCTGCGTTTCTATACTCTTAATAGGTCTATCCTTTATCATATACCTCCCCCCTACATTCTTTCTCCCGAAATGCATCACCTCGCATTTATCAGGATTGAATTCCATCTACCATCTATCTGCCCAAGCTACCAGCCTGTCTATGTCCTGCTGCATCGCCTGACAATGCTCCTCACTATCCGCAAGTCCAGCCATCTTTGTATCGTCTGCAATACTATGGAACACCAGAGCAACTCAGAGGCTGGAATTCTATGGTAACTGACCTCCTTATTTCCAAAAGTCTGTCCATCATAGAATCCCTACAATGCAGAGGAAACCATTCTATTCGGGCCTTCTGCCCTGCCCTATCCCCGTAAGCCTTCACATTTATCAGGGCTGATTTCCCCCCTAATCTACACGTTCTTTGGACACTAAGGGGCAATTTACCATGGCCAATCTACATAACCCACACATCTTTGGACTGTGGGAGGAAACCAGAACATCCAGAGGAAACCCATGCACACACGGGGAGAACGGGCAAACTCATATATCATAGAATCCTACACTGCAAAGGAGGGCATTCGGTCCATTGTATCTGCACCAACAACTTATGGGTGCCACAATGGTTAGCACTGTTGCTTCACATTGTCACAGACCTGGATTCGATTCTCAGCTTGAGTCAATGTCTGTGTGCAGTTTGCATGTTCTCCCCATGTCTGCATGAATTTCCTCCAGATGCTCCGGTTTCCTCCCACATTGCAAAGATGTGTGGGTTAGGTGGATTGGCCTTGCTAAGTTGACCATTAGCATTGAGGGGACTAGCTCGGATAAATGCATGGGTTATGAGGATTGAGCCTAGGTGGGATTGTGGTTGGTGCAGACCCGATGGGCCAAATGGCCACCTCCTGCACTGTAGCATCCCACTCAGCATCTGTCCCCGTAATCCCACATATTTACTCTGTTAATCCCCTCTCCACACAGACAGTCACACAAGAGTGTGAAGGAGTGCTTTCTGCTTGGCTGGGTGAGTGCAGTGGGATGCGAGAAGGGTTGTAGTGGAAACTGTTCCAATAGTCACTGGACTTTGTAATTGTGTTCCCCAGACCTCCTGAAGACCCCGAGAGGCAACCGTCTCCTGATGGGGAAATCATCCAGGTCCACGTCAGTGATGGAGGTGGCTCAACCTGTCCTGCGGTCAAAATAGGTAGGAATTTCGAGGAACCTAATGGGACTCAGGATTGCTCTGCACTTGTCATAGGATGGATGATGGTTTTTATTTAAAAACCTCCTCCCATCGGATGTGGGCATTGCTGGCAAGACCAGCAATCCCTAATTGCCCTCGACTCGAGTCTTTCAGAGAGCAAGGATGAGGCAGCCACATTCTAATGCTGCATTGGGTAGTGAGTCTGTTGGAGGGGAACCTCCAGGCGGTCGTGTTCCCAGATATCTGCTGCTCTTGACCTTCTAGATAGTCGCGGGTTTGGAAGGTGCTGCCTAAGGAACCTTGGTGGGTTACTGCAGTGCACCTTGAGAGACTGTATATTGTAGTTTTGGGTGAGGGGGAGGGTGTAGTTGCGGGATGGGGGACGTTGTTGCTGCTGTCATAAGGTACTCAACTAATTTGGGAATCTTTTATTGACTAGAGGACCTGTGCAGCCCTCCATCTCCGGTGCCTTCAGGGGGCTCTGAGACCACCATCACGCTATCACATCCGAGCAGGTAAGGAAGCAGACCTGCCAGTCGGTTCAGCCTGAGGGGGATCGGGGCAAATGAGTGGGGACGGGGAATTGGCAGAGCAGAGGGTCCCTTCTGATTGGCGAAGGGGTTTTGACGTTGAGAGATGGGAGGTGGAGACACCTTATGGTCGGAGTGGGAGTGTTCACACAACCCTGGGGAAATAGGAGTCAAAAGGCGATGGGATGGAGAATCAAAGCCTCCAATCGTGCCAGGCTGGGATGGCGGCAGCTCTGGCAATGGGGGTTGGTGGGGGAGGGTTGCTGCAGTTTGGACCATGGGGAGAAGGGGGGAGAGTGGAGGGAACATGGACATCACGGTCCATTTGACTATTGGTCAGCCTGTGAATTATCCACTGTTAAACGTGTGTGTATGTGTGTGTTTTCACGTGTTCTCCACGTGGCTCAGTGGAATCATGTGGAACGGACGAGAGACTGTTCGGCCCTTCGATTGAGCTGTCCAAGGAAAGTCCCTGTCACCCTGCCTATAACAACTTGTCCCTCTTACCAGGTGGCTTTCTATTTCTGTCCAATTCTGCTGCTGGCGGGACGTGGGTGTCACTGGTTGACCCAGCACTTTTCTCATCCATCGCTAATTGCCCCTTGAACAGAGTGACTCGTGGAGGTGCAGTTAAGCACCAAACACGGTCGCTGTGGCTGTGCAGTCACATGTAGGCCAGACCGGGTCAGGACGGCAGATTTCATTCCCTGAAGGACATTAGTGAACCAGTTGGGTTTTTACAACGATCAATGATAGTTGTTGTGGTCACCATCACTGAGACCAGTTTTCAGTTCCAGGTTTATTAATTAATTGACCTTAAATTGGTAATGGCTGGTGGAAGGATTTGTTCCTCAGGGAATTGGCCCGTGTCTCGGGATTACTGATTCGATGACATTACACGGTGCCAGCATCTCCCATCCCAGAGCCCTCTGGTTACCCACTTTCCTGGCATTAGAAAGCGTCTCTCCCCCTTATCTATCCAAACCCCTTCTTGTTCTCTCTCTCTCTCTCCCTCTCGCTTTCTGACAACTATCCTTCCTCCGTCTGACAGTGATCTCAGCCTGGAAGAGGATTGCCAGCTCGACGTGGCCTCTGAGAGTGAGACAGAGGGGCTGGAGACAGAGGATGCAGTAGCAAGGAGGAGAAAGGAGCCGGCCAGTCCAGAGCAGCATTGCGAATGTGAGCATCCAGGGATGCTGGACATCGGAGCACAGATTGAGCGCTGGAACTTGGTGAAGGAACGCTTGAAGCTGAAGACAGATGAAGAGGTGGCCAGAACGCTGCTGGACTTGTAAGCACTCACTAACATTTTCAAAATCAAATCCCACCAAATACCACCCTCCCTCCTTCAGGAGCTGCCACCACCTAGTGCTTACAAGGCAAAGGATTTGCAGCAAGTACATAATATGTAAATTATCAATCATTCTCAGTGAAAGGCAGCCTTGAAAGATTGCGCAAGTGCGCGTGTGTGTGTGTATATACACAGCAGGGCTGGTGTGTGTGTGTTTACACAGCAGGGCTGGTGTGTGTGTGTGTGTTTGCATTTGCACGGTGGGGCTGTGTGTGTGTTTGCACAGCGGGGCTGTGTGTGTGTATGTGCGTGTGTGTGTGTTTGTACGGCGGGGCTGTGTGCGTGTGTGTGTGTTTGTACGGCGGGGCTGTGTGCGTGTGTGTGTGTTTGTACGGCGGGGCTGTGTGCGTGTGTGTTGTTTGTACGGCGGGGCTGTGTGCGTGTGTGTGTGTTTGTACGGCGGGGCTCTGTGTCTGTGTGTGTTTGTACGGCGGCTCTGTGTGTGTGTGTGTGTGTGTGTGTGTTTGTACGGCGGGGCTGTGTGTGTGTTTGTACGGCGGGCTGTGTGTGCGGTTGTACCGGCTGAATGTGCGTGTGTGTACGCGGGGCTGAGTGTGCGTGTGTGTACGGCGGGGCTGAGTGTGCGTGTGTGTACGGCGGGGGATGGTGTGCGTGTGTGTACGGCGGGCTGAGTGTCGTGTGTGTACGGCGGGGCTGAGTGTGCGTGTGTGTACGGCGGGCTGAGGTGCGTGTGTGTACGGCGGGGCTGAGTGTGCGTGTGTGTACGGCGGGCTGAGTGGCGTGTGTGTACGGCGGGGCTGAGTGTGCGTGTGTGTACGGCGGGGCTGAGTGTGCGTGTGGTAGCGGCGGGCTGTTGTGCGTGTGTGTACGGCGGGGCTGAGTGTGCGTGTGTGTACGGCGGGGCTGAGTGTGCGTGTGTGTACGGCGGGGCTGAGTGTGCGTGTGTGTACGGCGGGCTGAGTGTGCGTGTGTGTACGGCGGGGCTGAGTGTGCGTGTGTGTACGGCGGGGCTGAGTGTGCGTGTGTGTACGGCGGGGCTGAGTGTGCGTGTGTGTACGGCGGGGCTGAGTGTGCGTGTGTGTACGGCGGGGCTGAGTGTGCGTGTGTGTACGGCGGGGCTGAGTGTGCGTGTGTGTACGGCGGGGCTGAGTGTGCGTGTGTGTACGGCGGGGCTGAGTGTGCGTGTGTGTACGGCGGGGCTGAGTGTGCGTGTGTGTACGGCGGGGCTGAGTGTGCGTTGTTACGGCGGGGCTGATGTGCGTGTGCGTACGGCGGGGCTGAGTGTGCGGGCGCGTGTGCGTACGGCGGGGCTGAGTGTGCGGGCGCGTGTGCGTACGGCGGGGCTGATGTGCGGGCGCGTGTGCGTACGGCGGGCGGGGCTGTGTGCGCGGGCGCGTGTACGGCGGCGCGGGGCTGTGTGTTTGTGTGTGTGTGTATAATAGGACAGTGTGTGACGTGACTGACTCTGGATATTTTTTACTGTGAACTGTTTTTCAGATATACCAAAACTCACTCCACCTCCCGCAGCCCGCTGACCGCACTCTCTGCACTTGTGAAGAAGGTGTGAGAGCTTTGATGCTGCAGCAATGTTACAGCCACTCGGTCAGGTCTCAGTGCAGGTAACTCCTTTGCGTCAATTATTTCCCCCCACCTCCCTCGAATTCCCCTTCTTGTGCACACTTTGCCCGCCTCTCGCACTGTCGAAGCAAAATATGTACTTGCACCCGCTCTGCGGAGCCTCTTAAGAATGTTTCAACATTTCAATGAGATCACTGCTCATTCTTCTAAGTCCAGAAAATAAATGGCCCGACCTTCTCAATCATTCCCGTTGGACAGTCACAGCATCATAGAGTTTTACAGCACATGCGCCATCCATCAAGCACCCATCTATCCCAGTCCTATTTTCCAGCACTTGCTCCTATGCCATGTATATTGCCATATTTCAAATGCTCATTCAAATGCTTCTTAATTGTTGTGAGGGTTCCCTCTTTCACCACCCTTTCCGGCAGCAACTTCCAGATTCCCATTTTGGGTGAAAATGTTTTTCCTCAAATCCCCTCGAAATCCTGACCTTCTCCTCCAGTTTCCCCCCATAATCAGAAAGACGTGCTGGTTAGGTGATTGGTCATTGCTAAATCCTCCTTCAGTGTACCCGAGCAGGCGCCAGAGTGTAGTGACAAGGGGATTTTCATCGTAACTTCATTGCAGTGTTAATGTAAGCCTACTAGTGACACTAATAAATAACTTCAAGCTTCGTTCAGCATTGCAGGTATCAATCTGATAAAAAGTACAGACTCTTATATACAGAAGTATCTTTTCAAATCTGTTTTAATCTTTTTTGAGTTGGTCACCAATCCTCTCTCTCTCTCTGTTTCAGCAGTTTGGAACAGCGAGGTGTTTCTGGCTGGGAATCTTTGGCACCAGGGGATCAAGTGCTATCTGCCTTGTACCTCGGGATCAGAGTCCAGGAGCTGGTGGCTCACACAGTGACAGGTACCACATCTTTTAGCTGGGTTCGACGGAAGCAAGGATGTCTAGGATGGCATGGTGTTTAGTATTGCTGCCTCACACCACCGAGATCTGAGTTCAATTCCAACCTTGGATGACTGTGTCGAGTTTGCACATTCTCCCATGTCTGCATAGGTTTCCTCCAGGTGCTCTGGTTTCCTCCCACAGTCCAAAGATGTACCGGTTAGGTGGACTGGCCGTGCTAAATTGATTATAGTCTCGGGGTATAAGCTTACGGGAATGGGGCCTGGGTGGGATTGTGGTTGGTGCAGACTTGATAGGCTGAATGGCCTCCTTCTGCTCTGTAGGGATCCTATTTGTTAGCACGCTCCCTCCCACACCCTTACCAGCTGGAACATTGCAATGCTTTACAAAGAAGGAAAAAGAAATTAAGTTTGAAGTCTTTCATTGAGCATCTTAAATTTAGGCAAAATTCAGCAAGTTACCTCAGAATTGAGGGAAATGCATATTTTCTTCTAAAATAAGAAGTCATTTGTTCCACCTTGTCTCTGGTTTCTTGAGATTGATGGTGATGTACAGGCAGTGAGTGCAAACAGCATCAGCCATAGACTCCAGATCAGTGTCAGGTCAATAAGTTAATGCAACCCTGCTCAGGCTTGTACACCTGTTTCCCAATCTGTCTGACACACGCTCACTCTCGCCCACCGGGTATTTTCAGTACATCACATAATGCCCACACGTCTACGCAGACATATCGGTCAAATGTGCATGCACCAAAACACGTGCGCACAAACACACGAGGACAAAAGTTGAGTGATTAGGTTGTAGGGTTTTTTAATTCTTGCATGAGACATAGGCATTACTGAGAGCATTTATTGCTCAGCTCCTAATATCATCAACCTCATACATTGGACTGAGTGGCTTGCCAGACCATTTAATAGCCAACCACATTGCTGTGGGTCTCATGTAGGCCAGACTAAGTAAGAATGGCAGATTTCCTTCTTTGAAGGACATTAGTGAACCAAGTGGGTTTTTAATGACAATTGGTATTAAATCCAGATTTTTATTGAATTCAAATTTCACCATTTGAACCCGGGTCCCCAGAGCATTACCCTGGGTCTCTGGATTACTAATCCACTTCCCCTTTGCCACTGATGCTCCCTACAGCAATCTTAATGGGGCTGGAGATTACTGTGATAGAGGCCATTTGAGCTTGGGGTGAAAGTTTTAAGATGGACCAAGAGGCAGTGTAGGCCAGGCCAGTAAGCAAGACCTACAGCAATCAGTTTGAGAGCACAGGCAGAAGCCTGATGGATGGAAGATGGAAATGGAATAGTCGACTCTAGAGGTAACAAAGATCCGGATCAGAGTTTCAACAGTGGATAAATAGGGAAGAGACCAGAATTTCCTCCTCGTCCAGTACTGAATATGGTACACAAATCAAAGAGGGAGTGGAGACTTTGCAAGAGGTAGAGGTTGAAGGACGTACCAGCATCTGTCTTTCCATCACTGTCGTTGGGATCAAATCCTGAAATTTCTGACTGAACCCCAACACTGAAGTGGGAGGAGACCAAACATCAGAGAATTTCCATTGGATGAACACACAGTGCCTTCCCCTTTAACCCTGTGCTCCCATTGGCTGAAAACACAATCCCTTTACCATTAATCCTGTAGTGTCATTGGATGAATATCTGATGCCTTGCCCTTTAACCCTGTGCTCCCGCTGGCTGAATACGTAATCTCTTCTCCTTTATCCTTGTGATGTTATTGGATGGATAGCTAATGTCTTTAATTCCGAACTGTCGTGTGGTGATCATGGTGAGTAATGTTGGCTGACTTTGTCCATTTTATTGCAGCATACCCAAAGTGTGAGTGTGAGTCCGAGTCCGCCCTGACCAGAGCATGCTCCGTCACCTTTAACCCCTTGTGTCTGGTCGGTGGAGGGTAAGCCAAGTACAGAACACAGTGCCTGAACAGCTTTGATCAAGACAGCCAAATAATGTGTTAATTTATATATATTTATATCAGTTTGTGTGTGCATTGTACAGTATTTTTGTAAAGATTTTATATGGCAGAGAAACAATTAAAGTTTCTGCAGTTTGACAAGGTGGTATTCACTGCTGCGATGGTGTTCGGGTCTATGTTGAAGTGAGGGATTCGCGGCCACAGTATGTAGAAACTCAGCTAGACTGTTTTACAAATCTTCTCATGGTGCATTCATAGAATCCCCACAGTGCACTGAGTGTGCACATACACATCCTACCCAGGTTCTATTCCCCATAGCCCCACAAATTTATCCTGCTAAGCTTCATAATGCTAAAGGACAATTTACCACGGCCAATCCACCTAACCCACACATCTTTGGATTGTGGGAGAAAACCAGAGCACTTGGTGAAAACCAGTGCAGACATGAGGAGAGCGTACAAACTCCACACAGACAATGACCCAAGCCAGGAATCAAATCCAAGTCCCGGGCATGGTGAGGCAGCATTGCTAACTACTATGCTGCCCAAATGCTGTGGATACAGGAACAGAATTGGTTCCTTTACCCATCGTCCCCTACCACCACCACACCACCCCCACCCCATCATCCCAGCACATATCATTAGGACTGAAGGAACTTTATTAAACTGTCACTTTATAAATGCACACCTTCAGCAATTTCATTCCTTCCTTCCCCCACCACACCTGTTCGATATACGCTCCATCTCACACCTATTTACATGTCTACATTCACGCACTGACTATACTCTCTCATACACACTATCTCCATCTCTCTTTCTCTCACATACACACTCTATTTCTCTCTCTCTCCCATACACACAGTCTTTCCCTCTGTCTTTTTCACATGCACATACTATCTCTCTCTCTCACACACACACACTCCCTCTCTCTTGCTCTCTATCTCCATCTACTGGTGCTCCCTTCTCCCTTCCCTTACTCAGTCACCCTTTCCTCTCTATCTCCATCTGCTGGTGTTCCTGTGAGACATGATGTGGAGATGCTGGTATTGGACTGGAGTAAACATAGTAAGAAGTCTCACAATAAATACCAGGTTAAATTCCAACAGATTTAGTTGATAGAGCACTCTGGGCACTCTACACCAGCATTCCCCACAATGATGGCATTGATGCAACTGCCTCAGTACTCAATGCTGACAACTGCTAGTGTCCAGATACAACTCATCACTTCATCCTGGACCAGAATGTTTTCACCTTCGACAACCAATTCTTCATCCAGATGCACGGAACAGCCATGGGGACCAAATTTGCACCTCAATATTGCCAACAGTTTCATGCACAGGTTCGAAGAACCTTCACTGCATAGGACCTTCAACTGATGCCATACACTAGTTACATTGATGATATTTTCTTCCTTTGGACTCATGGTGAACAATCACTGAAACAACTATATGATGACATCAACAAGTTCCATCCCACCATCAGACTCACCATGGACTATTCTCTGGAATCGGTTGCATTCATGGACATAAGCATCTCAAGAACGGTCACCTCAACTCTTCACTATACCACAGGCCCACGGATTTTTGTGGATGCAGATGGGAATCTCAGATGGTAGTTTGCCTCACTGGTGCCAGGGTCTGGGATGTCTCTGGTTGCATCCCAGAAATCCTGAAGGGGGAAAGAGAGGAGCCAGAGGTCATGGTATATATAGGTACTGCTGACATAGGTAGGAAGAGGGAAGAGTCATGAAAAGAGAATATATGGAGTTAAGTAGACAGTTGAGAAAGAGCAACGCAAAGGTACTAATCTCGGGATTGCTGCCTGCGCTGCAGGAGAGTGAGAACTGGAATGGAATGAGGTGGAGGATGAATGTGTGGCTGAGGGACTGGAGCAAGGGACAGGGGTTCAGGTTCCTGGATCATTGGTCCCTTTTCAGGAGCAAATGTAACCTGTACAAAAAAAGACGGGTGGCACTTGAATCCCAGGGGGACCAATATCTTGGTGGGAAGGTTGGCTAAGGCTTCTGGGGGGACTTTAAACTAGAAAGGTTGGGGGGAGGGGATCGAGATGAGGTGACTGAGAACGAGGAGGTGAGCTTTCAAGTAGAGAAGGATTATAGACAATGTAAGAGGGAAGATAGGCGGGTGATGGAGAAGGAGAGCACCCAGACCAAAGGTCTGAGGTGTGTCTATTTTAATGCCAAGAGTGTAGTGAATAAAGTAGATGAGCTTAGAGCTTAAATTACTGCTTGGGAATGTGATGTGGTGGCCATTACAGAGACTTGGATGTCTTAGGGACGGAACTGGATACTTCAGGTGTCAGGATTCAGATGCTTTAGGGAGGACAGGGAGGGAGGCAAAAGAGGGCGCAGAGTGGCACTATTGATCAGGGATCATGTCACGGCTGTAGAGCAGGTGGACACTGTGGATGGATGGTCTACAGAGTCTCTGTGGGTGGAAATTTGGAACAGGAAGGGGTTGGTAACTTTGCTGGGTGTTTTTTATAGGCTGCCCAATAGTAACAGGAATGTTGAGGTACAGATAGGGAAACAAATCCTGGAGAGAAGTAGTAATAACAGAGTTGTCGTGATGGGAAACTTTAATTTCCCAAACATCGACTGGAATATCCCTAGAGTAAAGGTTTGGATGGGGAGGAGTTTGTTAGGTGAGTTCAGGAGGGTTTCCTGACACAGTATGTGGATAAGCCTACGAGAGGAGAGGCTGTACTTGATCTGGTACTGGCTAATAAACCTAGACAGGTGTTGGATCTCTCGGTGGGGATAGCGATCGTAATTCTATCGCCTTCACGAAAGCATTGGAAAGAGATAAGGCTAAGAAAGTGTTTATCTGGAGTAAGGGGAAATATGACTCCATCAGGCAGAAAATTAGATGATTAAATTGGAAGGTGTTGTTCTTGGGGGAAAAGGAAGGTGGCAGATTTTCAAGGAATGTTTGTCTGGAGCTCTGCATGACAACGTTCCAATGAGACAAGGAGGTTTTGGTAGGTTACGGGAACCGTGGTGCATGAAGGTTGTAATGAACCTAGTTAGAAAGAAAAGAAAGGCATACAGAAGGTTCAGAGAGCTAGGTGATGTTAAGGATCTAGAGGAATATACGGGTTGTAGGAAAGAGCTTAAAAAAGAAATTAGGGGAGCCAGAAGGGATCATGAGAAGGTCTTGGCGGAGTAAGATTAAGGAGAACTCCAAGGTGTTCTATAAATATGTGAAGAATAAAAGGATGAGATGTGAAGGAATAGGACTATGAAAGATGAAGGGGGTGAAGTTTGTGCGGAACCGGTAAAAATGGCAGAGGTGCTTAATGAATACTTTTTCTCAGTATTCACGGTGGAAAATGATCTGGGTGGTTGTACTTCAGGTTTGCGGCAGACTGAAAAGATTGAGTATGTGGACTTTAAGAAAGAGGATGTGTTGGAACTTTTAAATTGCATTGAGATAGATAAGTCACGGGGACCGGATGGACGTACCCCAAGTTACTGTGGGAGGTGAGGGAAGAGATTGCAGAGCCTCTGGCGATGATCTTTGCGTCGTCAATGGAGACAGGAGAGGTTCCAGAGGATTGGAGGATTGCAGATGTGGTTCCTATTTTCAAGAAAGGGAACAGAGATAGCCCAGGAAATTACCGACTGGTGAGTCTGACCTTAGTGGTTGGTAAGTTGATGGAGATGATCCTGAGGGACAGGATTTATGAGCATTTAGAAAAGTTTAGTATGATCAAAAATAGTCAGCATGGCTTTGTCAAGGGCAAGTCGTGCCTTACAAGCTTGGTTGAGTTCTCTTAAAACGTGACTAAACACGAAGGAAGAGCGCTGGATGTGGTTTATATGGACTTCAGCAAGGTGTTCGATAAGATCCCCCACACAAGACTTCTTGAAAAAACAAGAGGGTATGGGATCCAAGGGGTTGTTGCCTTGTGGATCCAGAACTGGCTTGCCTGCAGAAGGCAGAGTGGTTGTGGATGAGTCTTTTTTGCATGGAGGTCGGTCACCAGTGGAGTGCCCCAGGGATCTATTCTGGGACCCTTGCTGTTTGACCTGGATGAGGAAGTGGAGGGATGGGTTGGAAGTTTGCCGACGACACGAAGGTTGGTGGTGTTGTGGATAGGGGGACGGGGGCAGGGGGGAACGTTAGAAGTTGCAGTGAGACATAGGATGCAAAGATTGGGTAGAGAAGTGGCAGCTGGACTTCAACACGGATAAATATGTGGTGGCCCATTTTGGCAGGTACAATGAAATGAAGGAGTATAATATCAAGAATAGGACTCTTAGCAATGTAGAAGATCAGAAAGATCTTGGGGTCTGGGTCCATAGGACTCTTAAATCAGCCTTGCAGCTGGAGGATGTGGTCAAGAAGGCATATGGTGTACTGGCCTTCATTAATTGAGGGATTGAGTTTAGGAGTTGGGAGATAATGCTGTAGCTTTATAAGACCCTTATCAGACACCATTTGGAGTACTGTGTGCAGTTCTGGTCACTCACTACAAGAAGGATGTGGAAGCTATAGAAAGGGTGCAGAGGAGATTTACAAGGATGTTTCCTGGATTGGGTGGCATGCTTTATGAGGATAGGTTGAGGGAGCTTGGTCTTTTCTTCCTGGAGAGATGAAGGATGAGAGGTGACCTGATAGAGGTTTATAAGATGTTGAGAGATATAGATAGCCTCTGAGAATCCATCCTATTTCCCAGGGCTGAAATGGTCACTACAAGAGGACTTAGGTTTAAGGTGCTGGGAAGAAGGTACAAAAGCATTGTCGGGGTAAGTTTTTCACTCAGAGGGTGATGGGTGAGAGGAATCAGCTGCCGTCAGTGGTGGTGGAGGTAAACTTGTTGGGGTCTTCTAAAAGACTTCTGGATGAATACGTGGGATTTAATGGGATTGAGGTTATAGATAGACCTGGTAGGTAGGGATATGATCAGCGCAACTTGTAGACCAAAGGGTCCATTTGTGCTGTAGTGTTCTATAACCACACGATGGTCCACTTCTCCAGCTTCCTAAACATGTTAAAGAAGCCATCCCCTATGGACAAGCCCTCCATATACACAGGATCTACTCAGATGAAGAGGATCGCAACAGATACGTCCAGATGCTGAAAGATGCCCTCATAAGAACCAGATATGGCACTCAATTCATTGATCGACAGTTTCAACATGCCACAGCGAAAAATTGCACTAAGTTCCTTAAAAGACAATCGCAGCATACGGCGGACTGAGTGCCCTTCATCATCCAGTATTTCCCTGGAGCAGAGGAGCTACAACATCTTCTCCGGAACCTTCAACATGTCATTGACGAAGACGAACATCTTGCCAATGCCATCCCCACTTCTTGCCTTCAAATAATTGCACAACCTAAACACATTGTCCATAGCAATGTACCCAGCCTTCAGGAGAATAGTGACCATGACACCACACAACTCTGCCATAGCAACTTCTGCAAGATGTGTCGGATCATCGACATGAATGCCATCAGCTCTCATGAGAACACCATCCACCAGGTACGCGGTACATAATCTTGCAACTCAGCCAACATTGTCTCCTTAGTATGCTGCAGGAAAGGATGTCCAAGACATGGTACATTGGGGAGACCATGCAGTTGCTAGTACAACAGATATATGAACACCACTCGACAATCATCAGGCAAGAGTGTTCTCTCCCTGTTGCGGAGTGTTTCAGTGGTCATGGGCATTTGGCCTCTGATCTTCAGATAAACTTTCTCCAAGGCAGCCTTCGTGGCACATGACAATGCAGAGTTGCTGAGCAGAGACTGATACAGTGAGAAGTCTCACAACATCAGGTTAAAGTCCAACATGTTTATTTGCTAGCAAAAGCCACTAGTTTTCGGCACACTTGCTGCTCCTTTGTCAGGTGAATGGGAGTTCTATTCACAAACAGATGTGTATAGTTTCCAGACAGGACAGTTAGTGAGATTTTGCAAGCCTAGACAAGGCATCGGGGTTACAGATAGTCTGACATGAACTCAAGATCCCAGTTGATGCCGTCCTTATGTGTGCAGAATTTGGCTATCAGTCTCCGCTCCGTGACTCTGAACTGTTGTGTGTCATGAAGGCTGCCTTGGAGAACACTTACCCAAAGATCAGAGGCTGAATGCCTGTGACTGCTGAAGTGTTCTCCCAACAGGAAGAGAATACTCTTGCCTGGTGATTATCGAAGAGTGTTCATTCATCTGCGGTTATAGCACCTGCATGGTCTCCCCAGTGTACCCCCATGACTTGCTTGGGCTTGCAAGATTTCACTAACTATCCTGTCTGGAGACAATACACATCTCTTTAACCTATGCTTAACACTTTCTCGACTCACATTCTGTTTTTTGAACTTTATTACCTGTAAAGGCTTGCATTTAATCATTATTTTATAAATTGAGTTTGTATCTTTATATGCCGAGTTTGTGAATAGAATTCCCACTCACCTGATGAAGGAGCAGCAAACATTCCGAAAGCTAGTGGCTTTTGCTTTTAAATAAACCAGTTGGACTTTAAGCTGGTGTTGTGAGACTTCTTATTTATCCACACCAGTCCAACATCAGCATCTCCACATCAGAGACTGATAGCCAAATTCTGCACGTATGAGGATGGCCTCACCTGAGATCTTGGGTTCATGTCACACTATCTGTAACCCTATGACTTGCCTAGGCTTGCAAAATCTCACTAATTGTTCTGTCTGGAGACAATACACGTTGCTTTAACCCATGCTTAATGCTCTCCACTCACATTATCTGTACTTTTAAGACTTGATTACCTGTGAAGATGCGCATTTCAACCATTATTTTGTAAATTGAGTTTGTTTCTTTATATGGCCTGTTTGTGAACTGAATTCCCACTCACCTGATGAAGAGGCAGTGTTCCGAAAGCTAGTAGCTTATGCTACTAAATAAACCTGTTGGACTTTAACCTGGTGTTGTGAGACTTCTTCCTATTGTCTCCAGCCAGGACAGGGACTCACAATGACTCACATTCCAACCATTATTTTGTAAATTGAGTTTGTGACTTTATATGCCCTGTTTGTGAACTGAAATCTCATTCACCTGATGAAGAGCAGTGCTCTGAGATTTAGTGGCTTTTGCTACCAAATAAACCTATTGGAATTTAACCTGGGACAACATTTAAATGTTGTCATTGACAATATTTAAAAGGCATTTTTTTTTCAATCCAATTCATTAAATCAAGTCCAATTCAGAGTCTCAACAAGTGAGACATTCCCGATCCAAGCTGACAGGGCTCTCACCTCCTGTCTTGGGCTTACTATGTTCTTGTGAAAAGCAGGCCACACATCTCAAACCCAGTCCTCCTCGAAATCGTGGATCATCTCCAGAGCTCGACTCTCGTGATTCCCTTGATTCAGGGAATGTGTCAAAAACCTATGACATGGAGACAGGGCCTTCAGTGCAAATTGGTCCATGCTGGCCAAAATGTGCATCTAAATTAACCCCATTTGCCAGCATTTGGCCCATATCTCTCTAAACCTGTCCAATCCATGTATCTTACCAAATGCATTTTAAATATCAAGACTTTTAAAGAGCAACTGTAGTATGGACTTGCTGCACTTGGTTGGAGTTATTCAGTTACAAAGAATAAAAACAGCACGGGAAACATGCCTTTCGGCCCAACGTGCCCGCACTGCCACCCTGATGTTCCCACTTCTACCCGCGATCTCTGTCAATATTTATAGATCTATGGATTAAAAACCAAATTTGAGACAATTTAGGGAGAATTTGTTTTGCCAATTAGCCTAAGAGCACATCTTTGGGATGTGGGAGGAAACCGGAGCACCCGGAGAAAACCCACGCAAGCACGGGGAGAATGCGCAAACTCCCACAGACATAGGCCCAAATCCATGTATCTGCACAGCACAGCAATAGTCACTGAACTGTCGTGTTGCCCATCAAATGGTCCAGGTCAAGCGTACACTAACGACGTGAAGCACTAAGATACTCTTGAAAAAATCCAAGAGCAGCCCTCTCACAACCCATCGCGTGTATGCCCCTCGTTAGACAACAAGGTGGACCAAAGCACCTGTAGGATAAAAACAAGTACATCAATATCATCATCTATTTACACACTTCCCAGGGACTCCCAAGGCTCATGATCCCTATTTTAAATTAGTTTTCTATACCCCTCCATTCCCATTCTGTTCATGTGCCCATCTAAGTATTTCTTAAATAACTCCAGAGTACCTGCCTCCACCACTTTACTTGGCAGCGCATTCCATACCCCCACCACCCTCTGTGTGAAAAAACTCCCTCTAGCATCCAAATTATACCTTACCCCCCTCACCCTAAGCCCGTGACCCCTCATGCTATTCAAGTCCATCCTAGGAAAAAGCTTAACCCTGTTTACTCTATCTATACCCCTCATAATCTTGTACACCTCTATCAGATCTCCTCTAAGTCTACGTCTTTCTAAGGAAAACAGCCCCAATTTGCCTAACCTCTCCTCGTAACTCAGACCTTCCATACCAGGCAGCATCCTGGTAAACCTCCTCTGCACTCTTTCCAGAGTCTCCACGTCCTTCCGGTGGTAAGGTGACCAGAACTGGACGCAGTATTCCAAATGAGGTCTAACCATCGTCAGCTGCAATATTAAAGGCCAACTCTTGTACTCTATACCCCTTCCTATAAAAGCTAGCATATCATATGCTTTCTTCACAACCTTCTCCACCTGCTCTGCCACCTTCAGAGACTTGTGCACCTGCACCCCCCAAGTCCCCCTGCGTTTATATACTCTTAATAGGTCTACCCTTTATCATATACCTCCCCCCAACATTCTTTCTCCCGAAATGCATCACCTCGCATTTATCAGGATTGAATTCTATCTGCCATATGTCTGCCCAAGCTACCAGCCTATCTATGTCCTGCTGCATCGCCTGACAATGCTCCTCACTATCCGCAAGTCCAGCCATCTTTGTATCGTCTGCAAACTTGCTGATCACTTCACTTACTCCCTCTTCCAAGTCATTTATACATATTACAAATAGAAGAGGTTCCTTTCCAAGCCCTGCGGCACACCACTAGTGACTGACCTCCAGCTAGAAAAACACCCTCCCATTATTACTCTCTGTCTCCTATTACTAAGCCAGTTACTTATCCATCTAGCTACCTGTCCTTGTATCCCATGAGCCTTGACCTTCTCAACTAACCTCCCATGAGGGACTTTGTCAAATGCCTTGCAGAAATCCATACAGACGACATCAACGGCTCGCCCTTCGTCGACCGTTTTCATCACTTCCTCAAAAAATTCTACCAGATTTGTAAGGAACGATCTCCCCTTAACAAAGCCATGCTGCGTATCCCTAATCAGATCACAACGCTCTAAGTGCTTATATGTCCTATCTCTAAGAATCCCCTCCAACAGCTTCCCTACCACTGAGGTCAAACTCACCGGCCTATAATTTCCAGGGTTATCCCTACTACCCTTTTTAAACAACGGTACAACATTAGCTATTCTCCAGTCCTCTGGGACCTCACCTGTGTCCAAAGAAGAGACAAAGATCATTTTAGCTTCATTTGAAACAATTTTTAGAATGGGAATCTCACCCTTTTGACTAAGATACAAATGAGATCAAGCCTTGCAGGAGATTCAATGCCTATTCCAATCAGCTTGGATCATGTAGATCAAGCCCAAGACAGGAGGTGAAAGCCCTATCTTGTCAGCTTGGATCGGGAATGTCTTACTTGTTGAGATTCTGAATTGGACTTGATTTAATTGAATTGGATTATAAAAAAAAATGTCTTTTAAATGTTGTCAATGTCCCAGCCTCAACCACTTCCTCTGGCAGCTCATTCCACATATGTACCACCCTCTGTGTAAAAAAAAAATTGCTCCTCAGGTATGCATTAATTCTTTCCTGTCTTAAACCTATGCCCTCCAGTTCTCAATTCCCCAACGCTTGGAAAAAGACTGAGTGCATTCATCCTAACCATGCCCCTCATGGTCTTATACACCTTTATAAGATCACCCCTTTGTCTCCTGTGCTCCAAAAAAAAGTCCTAGCCTGTCCAATCTCTCCCTATAACTCAGGCCCTTCAGTCCTGATGTGGAGATGCAGGTGTTGGACTGGTGTGGGCACATTAAGAAGTCTCACAATGCCAGGCCAAACGACAAGTCCTCGGAGCATCACTCCCCCAGGTTAGCAACCTGAGTTTCAAAGATTCACTACTAAGTGAAGAGACTTGGTTTATTATCATACACATATTGGGATTAGAAAGAAGTATTGTTTCTTGCACTATGCAGATAAAGCATACCATTCACAGAGTACATGAGAAGAAAGAAAAGAAGGATGCAGAATGTAGTGTTACAGTTAAAGCGAGAGTGTAGAGAAAGATCAACTTAATATATGGTAGGTCCATTTAAAGATCTGATTACAACAGGGAGGAAGACATGTCTCCTTATCTCAGCTCTGAATGGCCCATCTCTTATTCTAAGACTGGAAGATCTCTCAAATCAGTTGATGAAGCATGTTGTTTTCTAGGCTGTACTAAGTGGAGTGTTGGGTGTAAGGAAATTTTGCTGAACTTATACAAGATATAAGTCATTCCAGCTGAGGTCTATCACATACAATTCTGGGTGCCGCAAGATAGGTAGGATGTGAACACATTGGAGAGAGATGACAGAAGAGATTTATAAGGATGGCTCCAAGGATGAGAAACTTGTTAGGAGGATAGATTGGGGAGGTTGGGAATGTTCTCCTTGGAGAGAGGGAGGCTTAGAGGCAATCTGATGGAGATGTTTAAAAGCATGAGGGAGATGCTGGCCAGAGTAATAGGGGGCAAAAATCTGTGCTCATAAAAGCACTGAGAATGAGAGAGCACAGATTTAAAGTGATTTGCCAAAGAACAAACTATGATGTGAAAAAAATGTTTTTCATGCAGAAAATGGTTGGGGTCTGGACTGTGCTGCCTGGAAATATGGTGGAGGCAGGTTCAATTGAGGTATTCATGATTAGATGATTATTTGAATAGAAATAATGTGCAGGTTATGGAGAAAAGGCAGGAAAATGACTAGCACTAAGTCATGATATGATGCTCATTTGAAAGAGCCAGTGCAGCCATGATGGACTGAATGGCCATAATAATTTTGTGATTCAGGAAGAATAGAATTATCCTGCTTGATCCTTTAAGAAGTTTACATGTTTCAATAAGATCACACCACGTGTTTTTAAACTCCAGGGAATCTGGGTCCAATCTTAACTGAAAGAATGGCTCGCTCATTTCAGGAATTTTAACTGCTTCCACTCTATCAGCAGCTATGTCCTTCAGATGAGGTGACAAATCTGTACACACTGCTCCAGCTGTAGTCTCACTAAAACTCCATGTAATTGCAGCAAAACTTCTTTACTCCTGAATTCAATTCCTTCACTATAAAGGCAATAATACTTTTGCCTTCCCAATTGCTTTCTAAACGTGCATATTAATCCACTGTGATTTCTGTAACAAGGCTATCCAAATCCTCCCAACTCCCATTGTTTACAGTTAAAAGGACTCTGCATTTCCATTATTTCTATTAAAACTGGATAATTTCATATTTTCTCCCATTATATTCTGGCTGTTTGGCCACTTAACGGTCTATATCCTACTTGGAAGGTTTATAGAATCCCCACAGTGCAGATGGAGGCCATTCAGCCCATCCAGTCTGCACTGACTCCCAATAGAGCATTTTAGATGTGCTGGTTAGGTGCATTGGTCATGCTAAATTCTCACTCAATATACCTGAACAGGTGCCGGAGTGTAGTGACTACAGGACTTTCAGTCACTTTATTGCAATGTTAATGCAAGCCTATTCTTAACACTCATAAATAAACTCAGTTTATCCAGGCAATCCCCCTGACCCCACGTATTTACAGTGATTCCCTCTATCCCACACGTCTTGGAACAATAATGAGCAATTTAGCACAGACAATCCACCTAACCTGCACATCTTCAGAGTGTGGGAGGAAATTGGAGCACCTGGAGGAAGGCAACACAGATACGGGGAGAACACGCAAACTCCATACAGGCAGCTAACCGAGGCCAGAACCAAACCCGGGTCTTTGGTACTGTGAGGCAGCAGCGCCAGCCACTGTGCCACCCTGCATTCCTCTGCACAGTTTAATTCCCAATGTTGCTTTATGTGGCTCACCAAGTTGACTATATTACACTCGGTTCCCTCATCTGAACCATTGAAATAGATTGAAAACAGCCCAGACATTAGTATTGATCCCAACAAGTTACAACCTTCCAACTTGAAAGTTCTGGGTTTATTACTATATTGTGTTTTATCTGCAAACCAATCTTTAATCCATGATGAGGTTTTATTCAATCGGTTGACAGGCTGGGCTTGTCTCCTGGAGTTTGGAAGAGTGAGGGGTGACTTGACTGGTCTTGACAAGGTGGACATGGAAAGGATGTTTCCTCTTAGAAACATGGAAACTAGGAGCAGGGGTAGACCATTCAGCCCATTGAGCCTGCTCTGCCATTCAATATGACAATGGCTGCTTCTCTGTCTCTAGGGCATAGGATCCAAGAGGCTTTGGCCTTGTGGACCCAGAACTGGCTTGCCTGCAGAAGGCAGAGAGTGGTTGTGGATGGGTCTTTTTCTGCATGGAGGTCGGTCACCAGTGGAGTGCCCCAGGGATCTGTTCTGGGACCCTTGCTGTTTGTCATTTTCATAAATGACCTAGATGAAGAAGTGGAGGGATGGGTTAGTAAGTTCACCGATGATACGAAGGTCGGTGGTGTTGTGGATGGTCTGGAGGGATGTCAGAAGTTGTAGCAGGATATAGATAGGATGCAAGACTGGGCGGAGAAGTGGCAGATGGACTTCAACACGGATAAATGTGTAGTAGTCCATTTTGGCAGTACCAATGGGATGAAGAAGTACAATATCAAGGGTAGGAGTCTTAGTTGTGTTGAAGAGCAGAAGGATCTTGGGGTCCGGGTCCATAGGACTTTTAAATCGGTCTCGCAGGTGAAGGACGTGGTCAAGAAGGCGTATGGTGTACTGGCCTTCATTAATCGAGGGACTGAGTTTAGGAGTCGGGAGGTAATGTTGCAATTTTATAAGACCCTTGTCAGACCCCACTTGGAGTACTGTGCGCAGTTCTGGTCGCCTCACTATAGGAAGGACGTGGAAGCTACTGAAAGAGTGCAGAGGAGATTTACAAGGATGTTGCCTGGATTAGGAGGCAAGATAGGTTGAGGGAGCTGGGACTCTTCTCACTGGAGAGACGAAGGTTGAGAGGCGACCTGATAGACATTTATAAAACGTTGAGAGGAATAGATAGGGTGGATTCTCAGAGGCTATTTCCCCGGGCTGAAATGGTCGCTACGAGGGGACACAGATTTAAGGTGCAGGGAAGCAAGTACAGAGGAGATGTTGGGGTAAGTTTTTCACTCAGAGGGTGGTGAGTGAATGGAATCGGCTGCCATCGGTGGTGGTAGAGGCGAACTCGCTGGGGTCTTTTAAAAGACTTCTGGATGAGTGTATGGGATCTAATGGGATTGGGGAATATAGATAGGTTTATAGCTTGGTAGGTATAGATGTGATTGGTGCAACTTGTGGGCCGAAGGGTCTGTTTGTGCTGTAGTGTTCTATGTAACATACTCTCCCCATAGCCCTCAACACCATTATAGTCGAGAAACCTATGTTAAACATATTCGGTGACAACTCCCACAGCCTTTTCATAGATTCATAGATCCCTACAGTACAAAGGAAGGTCATTCAGCCATCAAGTTGCACTGACAACAATCCATTTCCCTGTAACCCAATGCATTTACCCTGCTAGTACCCCTGATGTTAAGGGACAATTTAGCATGGCCAATCAATGTAGCCTGCACATCTTTTGGAGTGTGGGAGAAAACAGAGAACCTGAAGGAAATCACGCAAACATGGGGGTGGGGGGTGGGGAGAATCATGCAGATTCCACACAGACAGTCAGCTAAGGCTGGAATTGATCTTGGGTCCTTGGTACTGTGAGGCAGTACTAACCACTGTGTTACCCATATTTTGTGGTGAATTCCACAGGTTAACCACTCACTGAGGGAAAAGGTTTCTGTTGGACCCTGAGTCCAGACCTAGGGGACACTGTTTGAAAATTGAGGATCATACTTTTAGGACAGAGAGAAGGGAATTTGTTTCCTAATCTTGGAGGATTGTGCAACTTTGGAACTTAGCCTCAGAAGGTGGTGGGGAGTGATCACTGAATATTTTTATGGTGGAGCTAAAGAGATTTTCATCAGGCAAGAGGATCAAAGGTTATTGCTGGAGTGGATGGGGAATGTGACCCTTGAGAAACAAACAGATGTTATGGTTTGGGTCAGAAACTCCAAAGTGTTTTATGAAGCTCATTTGGATCATAATTTTTGCATTTTGAATTTGGCTAGGGTAAGCATGATAGGTTTCACTTCAGGCATGATTGAAATAACTCATTAGAAAGCTTCTTTCAAATAAAGTTTAATTAAAAATATAGTTAGCATGTTTAGAAAGAAAATTAGCAATAACGCCTTTCAATTACAAAAACAAAACAACTATGATAATGTATAACCCTCAATAAATATATCTATAATCTTCCAAACAAATCAGAACCTTCCATAGACAAAACCCTTTAAACAAGTTCAACACAGTAATGTCTAATGCTCACGTAATACTGAAATTGAATCCTGTGGTTGACATACTTGGAACAGTTTGAAGTCAGATCAGCTCCCAGAATCCCAATTAGACACCATTCAAGCCACCAGCAGCAGATTCTCTGCTGCAGATGGTTTTTAGCTAACCCACAGAATTTCCAAGTCCAGGAAGAGAAAGAGGGAGAGAGAAAGACACTTCTTTTTAACTCACTGTCCCTTCTAAAACTCAAACTGAACAACAGCTCAAACTGAAAACAAAAGAACTCCTGTCACTTGACCTGCCAACCAGTTTTTCTCCTACTGACATAAAGTTATAAACTTTTCAATAAAAATAAACAAACCCCCATTTAAGCAGCAATAAAAAGATGCCTCCAGACAAACCGGTGCCATAGTGAGAAAATAACTGAAGGCAGAAAGGACCTGTTTACAACTGTAGAAAACATGATTGAGAAAGAAACATCTCTTAAAGGTACATTATTGTCGCACAGATTAAACACAATCTTATTCAATGGTGAAGCAGACTGGAGGGGCTGAATGGCCTCCTATTTCATATATTTGTAATCATGTGTGCTTTAATTTTGGGTAACAATTTTTTATGTGGCATCTTCTCAAATGGTCTTCAAAGAATCCAATGTCAAAAATGATGACCCTTTATAAAGTTTTCTGCTTTAATATTTTATGATTTCCAAGTGCTCTATCAACCCAATAATAAATTCCAAGATCTTTGCTATAACACATGTCATATTTGCTATTTCCTTCTTGCTTCTAACTTTGTAGCCATCTCCTTCAAAACCATCAGGTCTGGTTTTAAAACCATTATTTTTTTCAGTACTGCTTCTTTACTAATGTCAGTTATCACAAGTTCCTCCTTCTTGTCAGATTCTTGGCTCCCCAAAATTAGTTCCCCGCACTGTGAGAACAAAGCATTTGTTTAAAACCTTTGCCATTTCCTTATTCCTGATGAACATTTCCCTTTGTTTATTTCTCTGTCTCCAAGGGACCCACATTTAGAATCATAGAATCCCTACAGTGCAGAGGGAGGCCATTCGGCCCATTGAACTGCACTGAAGACAATCCCACTCAGGCCCTATCCCCTTAACCCCATGTATTTACACTGCTAATCCACCTGATGCTAAGTAGCAATATACCATAGCCAATTCCACACATCTTTGGAGTGTGGAAGGAAACCGGAGCACCTGGACAAAACCCACGCAGACACAGGGAGAATGTGCAGACTCCTCACAAACATTGAGCCAAGATGGGAATTGAACCCAGGTCCCTGGTGCTGTGCAGCAGCAATGCTAACCATTGAGCCACCCTTAATTTTACTTCCACAAATTTCTTCCTTTTTACTTAGTTGGGAAAAGCTATTGCAATATTTGATTGGGGGGTGGTTGGTCACTGTTTAGAAATAAGAGATCACTTACTTAAGACAGATGAGAATTTTTATTTCCCAAGAAGGTTGTGATTTTCTGGCAATCTCTTCCTCAAACAGATAGGTTGATTCTGGAGTTGAGAAAGTTGGCTTATGAGAAGAGATTGAATAGACTGGGGCTATATTCATTGTAATTTAGAAGAATGAAGGGGGATCTTATAGAAACATATAAGATTATGAAGGGAATAGATAAGATAGAATTATGGGCAGGTGAAACTAGAATTAAGAGGGAAAATAAGAGGGACCAGATTTAGAAGTGAGTTGAGGAAGGACTTCTTCACACAAAGGGTTATGAATCTGTGGAATTCCCTGTCCAGTGAAGCAGTTGAAGCTACCTCATTGAATGTTTTTAAGGCAAGGGTAAACTTTTGAACAGTAAAGGAATTAAGGGTTATGGTGAGCGAGCGGGTAAGTGGAGGTGAGTCCACAAAAAGATCAGGCATGATCTTATTGAATGGCGGAGCAGGCTCGAGGGGCCAGATAGCCTACTCCTGATCATATGTTCTTATGTAAACAGAGTCTTTGAATATTTGAAGGCAGAGCTAGATAGATTCTTGATTAATGAGGGGGTGAAATATTATTGGGTGTCGGCAGGAATGTGGAGGTGAGAATACAATCAGATCAGCCATGATTTTATTGAATGGTAGAGCAGGCTTGAGGGGTCGAGTGTATTGTGGTAATATAATCGGGCCCTAGTTTTAAGGCTGATTAAATTGGATATGCTAAATTAAAGAACTGAACATATTAAAATCAAACACAGTCAAACCTTGGGAAAACCAATTATAGAAATACACAAATATGTTTGGGCCTGACCCATCAATCATCCATCAAAAGTCATTGCACTCTACTGATATTTGGCAGGAGATCATTGCACCCCAAAGAAATGCACCAGCCTATTGATAGAAGCCCAGATCGGACCAGACTTTCTGTCGTCGAGAGTTCCTGCAGTTACCTTATCTGATAACAGGTTACATGTAAACAACAGCATGGGGACGGACACCTGGGGGCAGACCCTGGTATCCTGTCAGGCAGACATCAAGAAACCTACTGGGTATTGGAACCCCCTCCTGGGACTTTATTGGCTGAAGCCAGAGACATTTCTGGAAAGGCAAGCAGGCAGGGGGATAAAGGAACACATTTCAGATAGACAGCAGTGAAGACTCGATGAGGGAGGCGACCTTGACTATCCAAAAGACTGACCAGAGAAGGAAGGAAGGAAGAAGCTGCCATCGAGATTCACCTTCATGACGATGGACCAGAGGGAGTCAGAGAATCAAGCCTGCAGTTTAATCAAACCATCTTTGCAGGTAATATACTTGAATATGGGGTATCCTCTTGTTTTATGTAGGTAATTTAAGGGTTAATAGTGTTATTATTAATAAACTTATTGTTTGGTGTAATGAAGGGGAAGGTGGAAACAGGAGATTTAGAAACTCAGGGCATCCATCACCCCCTGCCCCCATATACCTCTGCCAATCATTGATACAGAAGATGGCAGCCCCATACAAAATCTCAATATAGCCCTAACTCCAAGTACAGGGAACATGATAAAAACAACCCCAGATATCCCCACAAGCATAGGTTTATAACTGCGGGTAACCCAACCAAAACTCTAGCCCAGGGGATCCTGACAAAAAAAAATAGGGCACTTGCAAATCTTACCCCCTATGACGCTCCTGGTACCAGGACCCTCAGAACCATTTGACCTGGTGCTCACTATCAGAGGTGATAATGCAGTGGATACCCAGCAGTCAAAGCCTGCCCATATAGCTTCCTTCCATTGAGGAAAAATCAGGACATCACAGTCCAAATTGTAAATAGATTTGTCCATCCACGTATCACCCAATTGAAAAGGGCTTCTTATCTGCCCACATTATACTGCACATAATCTTCCCATGCCCCACAGTTTGGTTGTGAGATGAAGAATCCATTGTTCTTTGTGAACTTCTTACCCCACTCAATGCCATTAAACACTGATTGCCAACCAACCCTTGATATTGGGCCTTTATTATTCATTTGCTTATTTCTTTTTTTTAAAAGGGGGGGTCATACGACGTTCTAGAAAAAGAGAATCAGGTATTAATAAGAATTAACAGTTGCTACCTTGATCTCCCCAGAATGAACTACATACTTCGCAGTAATCTGGGACTCCTCGTCTCAGACCGACCCAGAGACAGCACCTCAACCAAAGGCCAGAAGGTCAGTCTGTGATACCCTAGATATATATGGTTCACCCTGCCAGATGGCATCCTATGGGTACACCCCAATAAGAGTATCACCAATGGGTGTAACAAGCAGAGTGGTGTACAGAAAAGATAATGGGAGCTCTGATTACTGCTTCCTAAGGATGACCCTCATTAGTGATTGGTGGACGTACACTAACCATGAGTGCATGGAGCTAGCCAAATCCACTCACAGATTCACATTCTGTCAGACCTGGCCATAATAGAAATCTTACTAATGGCAGTGTACCTAACCATCCTCACATTTAAATTCGCCCGCTGGAAGAAGGAATTTCTGTGAAACTTGGACTTGGCAAGGACCATCCAACATCAGGAAAGACTCTACCATCAAGAGCCCTAATACTCTCCCATCTATATTTAATATGTATAGTCACTTGTCATTTTGTACTGTTTATTGCTTTGTTTTGTATATACCCTATTGATGTATTTTTTTAAAATTATTTTACTTCATTTAAATTTGTTGGTGCTTTTGTGGGTTAAGGATAATACTATCAATCCCAGATTTGGGGTACTTGCTTATTGAGATGTTTTGGTAAGAATTGTGTGATCTGGTTTGCTAACGCCCACTGGATCAAAAGGAGAAAATTGGTAATATAATCAGGGCCTAGTTTTAAGCCTGATTAAATTGGATATCCTAAATAAAAGAATCGGTCATATTAAAATTAGACACAGTCAAACCTTGAACAGGTCAATTGTACAAATACCCAAACATATCTGGGCCTGATTCATCAATCACCCATCAAAGATTGTTGCACTGTATTGATAATTTACACTCATTGCACCCCATTGAAATGCAGCGGCCTATTATTAGAAGCCCAGATTGGGTCAGACTTTCCGTCATCAAGAGTTCCCGCAGTTACCTTATCTGATAACAGGTTACATGTAAGCAATAGCATGGAAATGGACAGCTGGGGGCACACTCTGGTGTCCTGTCAGGCAGATATCAAGAAACCCACTGGGACCTCATTGACCAGAAGCTAGAGAAGTTTCTGGAAAGGCAAGGAGGCAGGGGGGTAAAGAGACACATTTCAGATACGAAGACTCAATGAGGGAGGTGACCTTGACCATACGGAAGACTGACCAGAGAAGGAAGGAAGGGAAAAGCTGCCATTAAGATTCATCTTCGTGTTGACAGACCAGAGGGACTCGGAGAATTGAGCCTGCAGTTTAACCAAACCATCTTTGAGGCTAGTGTACTGGAATCTGGGGTATCCTCTTGTTTTACATGGGTGACTTAATGGTTAATAGTGTTATTATTAATAAACTTGTTGAACCTTTGTCCATCTTGCAAATAAGGGCACCAGAGTAAAACCTTAGAGTAAACAAACTGGTCAAAAGTATCTGAGAATTCAATCTTTTTACCACATTTTCTCCTGAGTTATTTGACTGTGACAGGGCAACACTAAATCTTCACAAATGAAAGGCAATCCAAAACCAAGGTAGAGGATGCTTGAGTTAAGAAAGCCCATCAATGCTTCTACTTTCCCAAGAGGCTAAGGAAATTCAGCATGTCCACTATGACTCTCAAGAACTTTTACAAATGCACCACAGGAAGTATCCTTTCTGGTTATTTCATAGTTTGGTATGGCTCCTGCTCTGTCCAAGTCTGCAAGAAACTACAAAGGTTCAAAAATATAGCCCAATCCATCACACAAACCAGCCTCCTATCTATCAACATTTTCTTCACTTCCAGCTGCCTCGGAAAAGCAGCCAGCATAATCAAGGACCTCACACAGTCTGGAAATACTCTTCCATTGGGAAAAAGATACGAAAGTCTGAGATCACGTACCAACTGACTCAAGAACAGCTTCTTCCCTGCTGCCATCAGATTTTTGATTGGACCTACTTCATATTAAATTGATCTTTCTTTACACCCTAGCTATGACTGTAGCATTACATTCTGAAATCCCTTCTTTCCTTCTCTATGTATGGTATGCTTTGTCTGTATGGCGCATAAGAAACATATGTTTCACTGTAAACTATTTATGAAGGGAGGGAGGCAGCAAATGGGACATTATAGGCTGTTAGCTTGACTTTAATCATTAGTGAGAGGTTAGAATCCACTATTAAAGATGAGATCGCGAGTACCTGGAAATGCATGATAAAATAGGACTAAGTCAGCATGGCTTTGACAAGGGTAGGTCATGTCTGACAAATCCATTCAAGGTCATTGAGGAGGTAACAAGGAAGTTAGATAAAGGAGAACCAGTAGACATGATTTATTTAGATTTCCAAAAGGCCTTTGGCAAAGTGCCACATAGGAGACTGTTAAATAAGTTAAAAGCCCATGGTGTTAAAGGTATAATCCTGGTATGGATAGAGGATTGGCTGACCGATAGAAGGCAGAGAGTAAGGATAAAGTGGGTCTTTTCAGGATGGTAGCTGGTGAGTAGTGGTGTGCCTCAGGGGTCAGTGCTGGGACGATAGCTTTTCACAATATACATTAACGATTTGGAAGGAGAAACTGAAGGCACTGTTGCTAAGTTTGCAGATGATACAAAGATATATAGAGGGACAGGTGATATTGAGGAAGCCGGAGTGGGGGGGGGGGTGCTGTAGAAGGACTTGGACAAGTTAGGAGAGTGGGCAAAGAAGAGGCAGATAGAATTCAATGTGGAAAAGTGTGAGATTTTGCACTTTAGAAAACGGAATGGATTATTTTCTAAATGGGGAAATGCTGAGGAAATCAGAAACACAAAGGGACTTGGGTGTCCTTGTTCAAGATTCTCTTAAGGTTAACCTGAAGGTTCACTTGGCAGTTAGGAAGGCAAATGCAATATTAGCATTGATGTCGAGAAGCTTCGAATACAAGAGTAGGGAAGTGCTTCTGAAGCTGTATAAGGCTCAGGTCAGATCCCATTTGGAGTGTTGTGAGCAGTTTTGGGCCCCATATCTAAGGAAAGATGTGCTGGCTTTGGAAAGGGTTCAGAGGAGGGTCACAAGAATGATTGCTGGAATGAAAAGCTTGTCGTATGAGGAATGGTTGAGGACTCTGAGTTTATACTCATTGGAGTTTGGAGGGATGGGGGGGAATCTTGTTGAAATTTACAGGGGATTGCGAGGCCTGGATACAGTGGACATTAAGGATGTTTCCACTAGTAGGAAAAACTAGAACCAGAGGGCACAACTTCAGACTAAAGGGTCGATCTATAAAACAGAGATGAAGAGGAATTTCTTCAGCCAGGGAATGGTGAATCTGTAGGATTCTTTGCCACAGAAAGCTGCGGAGGCCAGGTCATTGAGTGTCTTTTAAGACAGAGATAGATAGGTTCTTGATTAATAAGGGGGTTAGGGTTATAGGGGAAAAGCAGGAGAATGGGAATGAGAAAAATATCAGTCATGATTGATGGTGGAGCAGAGTCAATGAATTTAACTTAATAATTGGCCAAAAGGCCTAACTCTGCGCCTATGTCTTATACTAACATGTGATAGTAAAAATCAAAACAAATCAAAGAGAGACAGGAAGGAAGGGAGAAAAGATAGTATGAATTTCCGCAGCAATGAAACAGACCATTCAGCCCATTTCATTTGTGCTGGCTCTTGGAAAATGCTATACAATTCGCACCATTTCCTTGCCCTTTCCATCTTTGACCTGCTGATTATCCCTTTGTTAAATATGTGGAGAATTACCCTTTGAAAGCGAGTGCTGGAATGTGCTCCCATCACCTCTCCTGCTGCATGTTACAGTTTATAACAACCAGCTTGTTCATAGAAACAAAATCTCCCCATCTCTGATTGTTTTGCCAATTATCGTAAATCTGCCTCTCAGTTATTTGCTCGCTGCTGGTGGAAACATCTTATCTTTATTTACTCAATTAAAATTCCTAGTAATTTTAAAACCTCTGGTAAACAGAGGTCTGAATGTGCCACGTAGGTTATGCAGAATGGGGAGCAAGAATATTACAATGGTGGGCTGATGGATCAAGTTACCAAGCAGAACAGAGTTCAGTCTGGGGAAAATCTGAGCATTTGGACCTGAGGAGAATATTTTCAAAATGGTAAGACACTGTTTGGAAGCAGCTTATTTATTAGTGTCACAAGCAGGTTTACATTAACACTGCAATGAAATTACCGTGAAAATCCCCTAGTCGCCACACTCCAGTGCCTGTTCAGGTACGCTGAGGTAGAATTTAGCATGGCCAATGCACCTAACTAGCACATCTTTCGAACTGTGAGAGGAAACCGGAGCAGACATGGGGAGAACATGCAAACTCCACACCAGCACGGGGAAGGTGTGCAGACTCTACACAGACATGGAGAGAAAATGCAGACTCCATACAGACACAGGAGAACATGCAGACACTGCACAGACACAGGGAAAATATGCAGACTCTGCACAGACACTGGGAGAACATGCAAACTCTACACAGGCAGTGACCCAAGCCACGAAATGAACCCAGGTTCTCCGGTGCTATGAGGCAGCAGTGCTAACCATTGTGCCACCATGCAGCAAGGAAAATTGAGGCGTCCATGTAGAAAATCACTTTTTAAGACAAAAGAAGAGTGCACAGGAACACATAATTTTGAAGACAAAAGAATGTTGAAGGAGTTTAGTTATGTAAACCTCTGGGTTATCTTCCAATCCAGAGCACAGTGTACCAGTACTGAGCACCATATGATGGGTAGAAATAATAAAAGAAATCAATCACATACACTACTTGTTCATACTCAAACTTGCATTCCCTTCGATATAGATGATTGAGGGGTTATCCAATGGAGGAATCCAGAATGAATGAAGGATCTGGTCATAAGAAAGAAACTAATTTGTCTAGGTGTGATGACTTGAATGTGGGGGAGTGGTGGGGGGTATCTTAAAATTAGAGCCAGACTGTTGATGGGAGGAGAGATGTGAGGTCAGGAAGATGTTCTTCATTCAAAGGGTTGTGAAAGTCTGGAAATATCTCCGTCCCTCACTTCCTTCCCACAGCACTATTGAGGGTGGGGGTGACTAAATATGTCAAAACTTGAAATTGATAGATTTTCTTTTGCTTTAAGTGCCGGTATCAAGGGTTACAGAGCCAACAAGGGCTGATGGAGTTGAGATAACTATAGAAACAAGAAGCTGGAATAGGCCATTCAGCCCTTCGAGCTTGCTTCCCCATTCATAATGATCATGGCTGATATTAAACTCCATATCCTGCTCCTGTCTCTCCCCCATATCCTTGAACCCTTTAGCCCCAAAGAATAGAAACATAGACAAAAAATGGCGTAAATATCGTCATAATATCCCTAAAGAAAGCAGCCATTCAGCCCATCAAGCCCACTGACAACAATGCCACATAGGACCCACCTATTTACCCCTACTAATCCGCCTGACACTGACCTCACTATTTACCCCAGTCATTCTCCTGACATTAAAAGGCAACTTAGCACGGCCAATCCACCTAACGTGCACATCTTTGGACTGTAGGAGGAAACGGGAGCACTCGGAGCAAACCCACACAGACAGGTGGACAACTTGCAAACTCTACACAGGCAGTTCAACGAAGGCTGCAATTAAACCCAGGTCCCTGGAACTATGAGACAGCAGAGCTAAGCACTGTACCACCTTGCTATCATGGCATGTTGGCACAGATGAGTCCCGATCTGAGTGACCTGGCCAAACAGGTTCCATGGGCTAAAATAGGCATTTTGTCCTTCCAAAAGTCCATTGCCCCTCGAGGGAACAATCCCAGTTTCACTGCTCTCTCTCCACAAGCCCCTCATCCTTGGTCCAATTCCAATAAACCTCTGTCTCCATGCAAACCTTCTCCTTTGCAATTACATTACAGGTGTACCAAACATTGGTTAGGCCACATTTGGAAACTGTGTCCTATTCTGTTCACCACACTACCAGAAGGACATGGAGACTTTGAAGATAGCACAGAAAAGGTCTACCAGGATGTTGCCTGGCATGGAGGGTATTAGTTATGAGGTGAGATTGAGTAAATTAGGATTGTTTTCCCTGGAAAGACGTACGCTAAGGGGCGACCTTAAAAGAAGTTTATAAAATTATGAGAGTTATAGATAGGGTGAGCAGTTGAAAACTTTTTCCCAGGACAGAAATGCCAAGTTGAAGGATAAGGGGGGAAAGGTTCAGTGGAGATGTGCAGGATAAGTTTTTTTACATAGAGTGTGATGGAAGCCTGGAATGCACTGCCAAGTGAGGTGTTTGAGACAATTATGTTAGCCACATTTAAGACTTACCTTTATAGGCATATGGACAAATGGGGAAGAGAGGGATATAAGCAGTTGGCCTAGATAGGATTGACACAGGCTTGAAGAGCCTGTTATATTGCTGTACTGTCCTTTGTCCTTTGTTCTTTGTTATGCACAAAATGTGTTCTGGCAGGGAAGGGTGCCAATATCCACACGCAAGCCCACACAAACAGCAGCCATGGCAAGACTGCACGGGACCATCACAGTGCTGCGCTTCACACTCATCCACGGCTGTGAAATCCTTTGGGATATCCCCCCACCTTCCACTACCCTCCCCCCACCTCTCCCAATGCCACCCCCAATCCAAAAACTATAAACAGTCCTATGCAAATGCAAGTTAGACATTTTGGGTAGTTTGGGTAGAAAGGGTGTTGATCTGAAAGAGATGGGGTTGGGTGGGGAGAGTCAAAGGGTTATAAAGATAAAACAAGGGGGACTTAAGTCACATTTTGGATGAGGTAGTGTGTTAGTTCATCTCATATACACTTCTGTTGAAACAATTACAGGTAGAGGGAATTTTTATTACTTGTGGTTATTGTCAGCAGAATGGAAAATGCCTTACTGTGTACATAATGCTGAGGTCGGAGGAGGAGGAAGGGAGGGAGGAGGTGGGAAGTTGGGGGGGTGGCTAATGAGGGGTGGTTCTGACCCTGGCAATGTTCAGTATGTTCCACCAGCCTGGAACATTACCGGCATTAAAGAGAACAAGGTGTGATTCAGGGCAGGTGAATGTTTCACTTAAGAGAGAGAAAAAAAAATAGGCTACTCTCTCTCCATCCAGCCAGAGCAAGTGTTCCTTTTCCAAACTCTTCCAACTCCTGCGTGTGCTTTTGCCTGGCCAGGAAGGAAGGAGGGAGGGAAGAGGAGGAGGTGGAGGGGGTGGGATGGGGTAAGATGGGGGGGATTGGGGAGGCCAGAAGCACTGCAATGAGAAATAAAATGACCAGTCCTCCATAATGCCCAACTTTTAAACAGCGACAGATGAACATTATTTTTTATTTTGTGCGTTTTTTTTGTAGTTAGCTGGAGACCTGCAAGCGACGCTGTTTTCTCTCTCTCTCTCTCTCTCTCTCTGTGTGCAGGACAAGCACAATTAACACTAGGACCTTCACACATCCGGAGGCTGAGCTTTGACAACGAAGATTTGGTAAGTGTAATCGAACCAAGACTCCCAGATTTCCTATTTAACACGGTGAGGGGTGCTAGTGGAAAGGAAGAAGTTGGAAAACCCTTAATATGTGTGTGCATTTGGGGAATGGGATACCATTGTAACTCAGCAGAATAATGAGGAGCACTGTAAGCAGATTCAAAAGTGTAAATGTGTGTGAGTGAGTGTATATGAACGTGTGTGAGCATGAGTGTGAGAATGTGAGTGTGAGTCAGAGTGAGTGTACGAGTGAGTACGTGTGTGTGTGAATATATGAGTGAGTGAGTGTCAGAGTGTGTGTGTGTGAGTGTAAGAGTGTGTGTATATGAGAGTACGTGTGTGTGAATATGAGAGTGTGTGTGAATATGAGTGTGTATGTGAGTATGGCACAACATCGAAGGCCGAAGGGCCTGTTCTGTGCTGTATTGTTCTATGTTCTATGTTCTATGTGTGTAAGTGTGTGTGTCAGTGTGTAAGAGTATGTGTGTGTGTGTGTGTATATGTGTGTGCGTGTATGAACACTTCTTCACTTTAACAGTTGGTGGGGGCAAAGTGCAAGGAGGAGGGGAGGGATTATGTTCAGTCCGATGTGAGGTTAAAAGGGTTTGTCATTCAATTATATTATTGCTGCCTAATTAATTCTATTTCTTTCCCGCCAGACGCCCACCACCTCCTTCGAACCTGTCAAAACCTCACGCTGTTTGCCCTGTCGTCCTGAGAAGCCTGAGCGTTGTAGAGAGTTGTAAGAGGCGGTGGGATTGCAGCAGTGGGCTGGTGATGGGCACTTGGGGGCACAGGAACGCTTGGCACTTTCTGCTGTATTACACCTTGCTCAGCTGTAGTCGTGAGTACAGCTCGCAGTGGCGCCGTTCTGTTTCACCAACACACCGCGATCGTGTCGGCTCCTACTGACTACTCCCCACCCCTCTGCCTGCACCTAGCCCCACCCACCCCTACACTCCCTCCATTGACCCCCTACACCCACTCTACCAACCACCCCCCACCACTACACTATCCCATATACCATCTCCTGCCTACAGTCCCCTACACTCAACCCTACACCCAGTCTACCCAGCATACTCCATCCACCTCCAGCCCCATCCACCCATGCTACACCCTCCCCTGCCTACACCCAGCTACCCACCCTACACAGCCCACCCTACATCCTCTCCATCCCACTCCTCGTCTGCAATCTCCACAGTTCACTGCACTGATACGGTTGCTTTCTCTCTGGTTTACCTTTCAGAATTCAATGTCAAATGGCGCAGTGATGCTGCTGGTAAGACTTAATTAAGAATATTTTATCCCTGCCACACCCCCCCCTCTCCCCACAACCATCATTCTGAAACAATATCCTTCTTCCTCTCTCTCCCTCCCTTCTGACTGAAAGTTTCTGAATCATATGCACAGTGGGGATGCGTAATGATTCCCTCCTGGACCCCTTGTATTTGTGCTGGGGTTTCCTGGCCCTGCCACATCACCCTCCCTCCGCAATCTGGGAGTCAGTGTGAAAACAGAGTTTAGGGACAAATTTAAATCTGATGGGATTGAGGTGGGAATTGTGCAACCCTCACCTCCTTCCTTCCCCCACCCCAGCCAATATTGCTCAGTGCTCGCTTCAGACAGACAGCAAAATCGGATGGGAACAGGAATAAGAATATGGAATAGGCAAGGCAATGGGGAAGGGATGAGGATGGGAATGAGGATAGGATGGAAATAGGAATGGGAATAGAGTTGGGGATGGAAATAGAGTTGGAGATGGGAATGGGGGTGAGGACACAGGAATGGGGTTGGGAATGGAGATGTGAATGGGAATGCAAATGGGGGATGGGAATTAGAATGGGAATAGCGATGGGAATTGGAATGGTGATAGGTATGGGTATGGGAATAGGGATGCTGATGGGAATGAGGATGGGGATGGGGATGGGAATAGGAATTGCGATGGGAATAGGGATAGAATGTGGATGGGAATTGGAATAAGAATAGGGATAGGAATTGGGATGGGAATTGGAATTGGAATAGGGATGGGAATGAAAGTGGGAATGGGAATAAGGATGGGAATGGGAATAGCAATGGGATGAGAATGGGAATAGGGTTGGAAGTGGAATGGAGATGTGGATTGGAATGGGAATGGGGATGGGGATTGGAATGGGAATGGGGATCAGGATGGGAATGGAAATAGGGATGTTGATAAGAGTGAGGGTGGGGATGGGATGGGGATGAAAATGAGAATAGAGATGGGAGTGGCAGTAGGGTTGGAAATGGGAATGAGAATGGGGGATTGGAATGGAGATGGGAAGGGGATGGGGATTGGAATAGGAATGGAGATAAGGATGGGAATAGGCCTGGCTGCTCAGCTGAAAATTGAGCAGCCACCTAACTAGCCCCAGTTCCAATCCCACACCTACATTTCACATCCACCTCATTCAAGGAGGTGGAATTTTAACTCAAGGTAAATTGGGCGATGAACAGTCTCATTATCAATGTTGCAGCACATCTCTATCCATTCATTGAACATGAGGGTTTGGGGAGGACTGAAGATAGAAATGTTTTATGTGTGTGTGAGTGTGTGTGTATGAGTGACTATTTGTGTGTGTGTGTGGAGGGGGGGGGGAGTGAGTGTAAGAGTGTGTGTGTGTGTGTGTGTTGTGTGTGTGTGTGTGTGTGTGTGGTGTGTGTTGTGTGTGTGTGTGTGTGTGTGTGTGTGGTGTGTGTGTGTGTGAAAGTGACTGAGTATGTGAGTGAGCCTGAGTGTGTGAGTGTGCATATGTGTATGTGTGTGTTTGTGTATGTGAATGTTTAAGTGTGTGGCTTTCTCCAGGATGTGTTGGGAAAAAGGCTTAGAGTGGATTTGGAAGAAATTGATCAGCTAGCAGAGTCTTTTTACATTTGTGGCTTTTAAAGTGCAGAACAGAACAGCACTCCCAATTTCTGAGTGTGTTTGACTGGAAGCAATGGGAATGCCATTCTGTTCGCCCTTATTCCAATGTGAGTTTCTGTATATAGCAAAGAGTGGGGGTCAAATTCACTGCTGTAACTGGTCTTATCAAAAGTTACATGGAGCAACTGAAACCCCATAGACTGAGAAAGCTGAGACTGAACATAATGAAGTGTTTGAACTTCCCCTGTCAGGCCATGGCAACCTGTGTTAATGCTGTTAATGGCATGGTTCTCATTACTGGAGAAACAGAGTGTGAAGCCACAGCAAGCAATCAGTGCCGCTCAATTGATTTTCACCAAATGCAAATAAATTGCAGAAGCGGTTTACTCTTGTCTCAGTGCGGAACTGGGAGAAGCAGTGTTCCTTTTATGCTGGGTACTAAAGATTGCACACACCACTGCACTCACACCTTTCACAGCAATGAAGCTGAAGCACAGGCCATAGCTCTTGTCCAAGTAAGCAATACACAGGAGCAGGAATGGTCAAAACTTTTCAAATCCTGTGGGATATTGACAGGGTGGATGTGGAAAGATGTTTCCCCTTGTGAGAGAATCTAAAACGAGGAGTCATTGTTTAAAAATAAAAGGTCACCCATTTAAGACAGAGATAAGGAGAATTTTTTTTCTCTCTCTCAGAGCGTCGTGAGCCTCTGGAATTCTCTTCTTGAAGAGACATTGGACAGCATGGCGGCACAGTGGTTAGTACCGCTACAGCACAGCACCAGGGACTTGGCTTCGATTCCCGACTTGGCAACTGTGTGTGCGGAGTCTGCATGTTCTCTCCGTGTCTGCATGGATTTTCTCCAGTGTTCTGGTTACCCTCCATAGTCCAAAAGACGTGCTGTTAGATGCATTGGCCATGCTAAATTCTCCCTCAGTGTACCCGAACTAGAACTAGAGTGTGATCACTAGGGAATTTTCACAGTGACTTCATCACAGTGTTAATGTAAATATACTAAGAAATAAACTTAAAACTTTAACAATGGGAGCAGAGTCTTTGAATATGTTTAAGGCAGAACTGGATAGGTTCTCGATGACCAAAGGGATAGGACAGGAATGTGGGTTTGAATTCACAGTCAGATTAGACATATTCATAGAATTGTTGCACCAACTCTCTGATAAAGCATTTCATTCAGGCCCTATCCTCGTAACCAATGTATTTACCCACGATTCCCTTTACATGTCTTTGAATATTAAAGGACAATTTATCATGGCCAATTGACCTAACCTGCATATCTTTGGACGCTAAAGGACAATTTATCATGGCCAGTACACCTAACCTGCACGTATTTGCATATTAAGGGGCAATTTATCACTGCCAATTCACCTAACCCACGCATCTTGTGCACTAAAAGCCAATTTAGCATGATCTGCCCACCTAACCTTCACATCTTTGGACTGTGGGAGGAAACCGGAGCACACAAGGAAACCCACACAGACACAGAGAGAGTACACAAACTCCACACAGATAGTCACCCAAAGTCAGAATTGAATGCAGGTCCTTGGCATATTAACCACTATGCCAACATACCATCCTATGATTCCAATGGGAAACAGCAGATTTATTCAGTCGAATTTCCAAGATAGGGTGTCTGTTGGGTGTTTACTACAGACCGCCCAACAGCCCGCGGGCCGTGGAAGAAGGGATATGCAGGGACATCCTAGATAAGTGTAGGAAAAATAGGGTAGTAGTAGTGGGAGATTTCAATTTTCCTGGAGTAGATTGGAGAGTGCCCAGAGCTGTAGGAGTGGACGGGGAGGAATTTGTACAGTGTGTTTTGGAAGGGTCCTTGGAGCAGTATGTGGATGGCCCGACTAGAGAGGGGGCTATACTGGATTTGGTTCTGGGGAATGAGCCAGGGCAGGTGGTTGACGTCAAGGTAGGAGAGCATGTGTCAAATAGTGATCAAAACTCTGTCTGCTTTAGGATATTAATGGAAAAGGACGAGACCTGTCCAAAAGGGAAGGTATTTAACTGGGGGAGGGCAAGATACAGCCAGATTAGGCAAGATCTTAAAGATACCGACTGGGATAAGCTTTTCGAGGGCAGGTCGACGAGGTACATGTGGGAGTCTTTCAAGGGAAAACTAAACTCTCTGCAGGAAAGATACGTGCCGGCAAGGAGGAAGGATGGGAAAGGTAGGATTAGAGAACCGTGGCTTACCAGGGAGATTGAGGACTTGATCAGGAAGAAGCGAGAGGCTTACATTAGATCTAGGCAACTGGGGACTGAGACAGCGCTGGAAGCTTATAGAGAGTGTAGACGGGATCTTAAAAGGGGTGTTAGAAAGGCAAAAAGGGGCCACGAAGTGGCTCTGGCAGGTAGGATTAAGGAAAATCCTAAGGCATTTTACTCCTATGTAAGGAGCAAAAGGATGGTTAGAGGCAAGATTGGACCTCTCAGGGACAGAGGAGGGGATCTATGCTTAGAGCCTGAGGGAATGGGGGAGATCCTGAATGAATACTTTGCGTCGGTATTCACGCAGGAGACTGGCCAGATGTCTGTTGCTGATGTTGACAAAGTTGAGGATCGGTTGAGGGAAATAAAGATTACGAGGAAAGAGGTGTTGGGGCTGTTAGGCAGCTTAAAGACATATAAAGCTCCGGGGCCTGATGGCATTTACCCCAGGCTGCTAAGGGAGTTGAGGGAAGACCTAGCTGGGCCTCTGACACAAATCTTTGTCTCTTCCTTGGACACAGGTGAGGTCCCAGAGGACTGGAGGATAGCAAACGTAGTACCGTTGTTTAAAAAAGGTCAGAGGGATCACCCAGGGAACTATAGGCCGGTGAGCTTGACTTCAGTTATAGGTAAGCTAATGGAGAGGATCCTTAGGGACAGGATGTATGAGCATCTGGAGCGCTGCGATCTGATCAGGGATACGCAGCATGGCTTCGTCAAGGGGAAGTCTTGTCTTACAAATCTAGTGGAATTTTTTGAAGAAGTGACAAAAACAGTTGATGAAGGACATGCTGTTGATGTCGTCTACATGGATTTCAGTAAGGCGTTTGACAAGGTTCCTCATGGTAGACTGATAGAGAAGGTGAAGGCGCATGGGATACAGGGCCGGGTATGTAGATGGGTCGAGAACTGGCTCGGGAGGAGGAGACAGAGGGTAGTAGTGGAAGGTTCTTTTTCCGACTGGAAGCCTGTCACTAGTGGAGTGCCACAAGGCTCAGTACTAGGTCCTCTTCTATTTGTGGTCTACATAAACGACTTGGAAGTTGGGGTAGGTGGTGAGATCAGCAAATTTGCTGATGACACTAAGATGCTTGGATTGGCGGGTACAGAGGAGCAGTGCCAGGCAATACAACAGGACATAGATAGGTTGGTAGACTGGGCAGATAGATGGCAAATGGAATTTAATCCGGATAAATGCGAGGTGATGCATTTTGGCTGGAAAAATGTAGAAGAGAGTTATAGGATAAAAGGTAAAATTATTCGAAGTATAGAGACGCAGAGAGACTTGGGGGTGCAGGTTCACAAGTCTCTGAAGGTGTCTTCACAGGTGGAGAAGGTGATAAAGAAAGCGTATAGTATGTTAGCTTTCATTGAAAAGGGTATAGAATACAAGAGTAGGAGTTTGATGTTGCAATTGTATAGAACGTTGGTTAGGCCTCATTTGGAATACTGCGTCCAGTTCTGGTCGCCGTACTATCGGAAGGATGTGGAGTCCTTGGAGAGAGTGCAGAGGAGGTTTACCAGGATGCTGCCTGGTATGGAAGGACTGTCTTATGAGGAACGATTAAATAGACTGGGGTTGTTTTCCCTTGAAAGACGTCGGCTTAGAGGGGATCTAATAGAGGTGTATAAGATTATAAGGGGTGTAGATAGAGTAAATGGTGGTAAACTTTTTCCACCTTCAGAAATGGATAGGACGAGGGGTCACGGCCTTAGGGTGACGGGGGCTATGTATAAGACGAATATTAGAGGGCAGTTTTTCACACAAAGGGTAGTGGGGGTGTGGAATGCACTGCCGAGTAAGGTGGTGGGAGCAGGCACGCTAGGGCTGTTTAAGGGTCTCTTGGACAGCCACATGAGCGGTATGCAGATAGAGGGATATAGTAGGACTGTTTAACTATGGCTTTTTTTTCCACAGGTAATTCGGTCCATACTTGACCATCAAGGAGCATGCGTTCGGCAGGTGGTGCGAGGACAGCTCTTGGATGTTGATTCATGGGTTGCCTGGTGCTTCATGTCGTAAATGAGTGCTTTATCTGGACCATCTGAAGGGCACCATGATAGCTCAGTGACTATCACTGTAGCTGTGCAGACACTTGGAATTGGGCTGGTGTCTGCGGGAGTTTGCGCGTTCTCCCCGTGGTTGCGTGGGTTTTCTCCGGGCGCTCCAGTTTCCTCCCACATCCCAAAAATTCGCTCTTAGGCTGATTGGGAGACAAATTGTCCCTACATTGAGACTCTTCCATATTAGGAATAACCTAAAATTAGGATAGGATAATGGAATTGTTACTATATAGTTATGACAGCGGCGCGGGCTCGTTGGGCCGAAGGGCCTGTTTCCCGTGCTGTGTTGCTCTAAAAAAAAGGCATTTGTTAAGGTGCAATAGACAAGGTGGAGGGGGTGAAACTTTTAGCATGGATATCAGATTGTGGCAACCAGGGATTTTCATAGTAACTTCACTGTAGCGTTAGTTTGCATGTTCTCATAGACTCATAGAATTTCTACAGTCTGGAAAGAAGCCATTTGGCCCATCAAGTCTGCACCGACTATAATCCCACCCAAGCCCCATCCCCATGGGGATCCCCATCCCCATAACCCTAGCTAGTTCCCTGACATTAAGGTGCATTTAGCATGGCCAATGCACCTAACCTGCATATCTTTGGAGTGTGGGAGGAAACCATAGCACCCGGAGAAAACCAGATATAAGAAAAATATGCAAACTGCACACAGACTTTGACCCAAGCTGGGCATTGAACCTGAGCCCCTGGCATGTGAGGCAGCACTGCTAACCACTTTGCCATGATGCCACCCTGTGTTTGCATGGGTTTTCTCAGTGGCTTCATCGCTATGTTAATGTAAGCCTACTTGTGATTAATAAGTAAGTAAACAATTGCAAGGGGTTGGAGTACAGGAATAAATAAGTCTTGTTAGATTTGTAGAGGGACTTGGTGAAACTACATCTGGAATACTGTGTACTGTCTCCTCATTTCAGAAGGGATGTACTTGCATTGGAGGCAGTACAGTGAAGGTTCACTAATTTGGGATGAAGGAGTTGTCCTATGAATAGAGGATAGTAAATTGGGCTTGTATAATCTGGAGTTTAGAAGAATGAAGGCGATCTCATTAAAATATACCACACTCTGAAGGGGCTTTGAAAGGTTGATTTGATTTGATTCATTATTGATGTCACACATATTATTTTAGAGTGAAAAATATTATTTCTTGTGCGCTATAAAGACAAAACATAGTGTACACAGGGAAAGAAAGGAGCGAATGCAGAATGTAGTGTTACAATCATAGGGTGTAGAAAAAGATCAATTTAATGCATGGTAGGTCTATTCAAAAGTCTGATGACAACGGAGAAGTTGGTTGTGATGTGGCCTCAGATTTTTACATTGTTTTCCCGATGGAAGAAGGTGGAAGAAAGCATGTCTGAGGTTTGATGCTGAGAGATTGTTTCCGCTAATTGGGCGGAGGGTTGGGGACTGGTAGTGGTGGTGGTGGTGGTGGGGGCGGCAGGGGGGGGGGTGGTTGGTTGGGGTGGTGGGTGGGGTGGGGTGGGGAGTTGGTGAGGCACAGCCCAGGTCAACGCACTGAATTTAGTACTGAGATGAGGAGTAATTTCTTTACTCAAGAGATTGTGAATCTTTGGAATTCTCTACCTCAGAAGAACATGAATGCTCCATCAGTGAATATATTTAGGGCTGGGATAGGGCCAGTATTCATCTCTCAGGGAATTAAGGGCTATGAGGGGAGGGTGAAATTGGAATTAAAGCCCAGAGCAGTCAGGGAGATGATGGCTTAGAAGTGTTGTCACTGGACCAGTAATCTATGACAACGTCCTGGGGACCCAAGTTTGAATCCCACCATGGTGAAATTTCAATTTAATAAAAATATGAAATTTATCAACTAATAGTGGTAAATTTTCAATGAAAAATGGGATAAAAAGATATGAGGAACAAGTGGGGAGGAGGTGAATTTGAGACCAGGGATAGACTAGCCATGATCTGATTGAATGGCGGAGCAGGCTCAAAGGGCTGAATTTGACTCCTAAATTCCTTTGTATCAATAACCATGTAAAAACCCACCTAGTTCACATTAGAGAAGTATGTCTGGCACCCTTACCCAGTCTGACTTACATGGTGTATGAGGGGCATTGATAAGGTGGCTAGAGAGCTGCTTGTCCTCTTCATTGAAGGGGCAGTTACAAGGGGACACAAGTTAGGGGTGAGGGGGTTTAGGACGCTAGGGGAAATTTGAGGAAAATCTTTTTTACCTAGAGGATGGGGACAGTCTGGAATTATTGCCTGGGAAGTTGATTTAGGCTGGATGCCTTACATCATTTAAAAAATACCTGGATGAATACTTGGCATGCTATAACATCCAAGGCTATGGGCCAAATACTGGCAGGTGGGATTAGGTCGGCAGATCAGGGCCTTTTGTGCATTGGTGCAGATTTGATGTGCCAAAGAGCCTCTTCTGCACTATAATATTCTGTGATTCTGTAATACGTGTGACTCCAATCCAATTTGGTTGACTCTTAACTGCCCTTGAAAACGGTCAAGTGAGACACTCAGTTCCAAGAGCCAATTCCTTGCCACTTCCTTCACTGTCACTGAAGCCAGAGACCCCCTCCACCCTAACAGCAGTATAGGTGTCCAATTTTTTGATGTGAGAAGCTTGTGTTGGACTTGGGTAAGCACAGTAATAAATCTCACAACACCAGTTTAAAGCACTACTTTAGACTGCAGCACCAGTGAAGGAATGGCAAATTCCAAATCAAATTAGTGTACGACTGGTATTCCCATAAATCCATACCCTTGCCACCCACCAAAGCAGTAGAGGTCATGTGTTTGGAACGTGCTGCCTTGGTGAGTTGTTGCAGTGCAATTGTAGATGGTATACATGGCTGCCACTGTGCATCAGTGGTGGAAGGAGTGAATGTTTGTGGAAGGGGTAGCAATGAAGCAGAGCTGCTTTGTCCTGGATGGTGTCAAGCTTCTTGAGTGTTGTTGAAGCTGCATCCATCTAGGCAAGTGGGGAATATTCCATCACATTGCTGACTTGTGCCTTGTAGATGGTGGACAGGCTTTGGGAGTCAGGAGGTGAGTTTCTCACTGCAGTCTTCCTAGCCTCTGACCTGCTCTGGCAGCCACAGTATTTATATAACTTGACCAGTCCATTTTCTGGTCAATAGTAACCCCCCGAATGTTGATAGTGGGGGATTCAGGGATGGTAATTTTTTTCCACCCTGTTCTTAAAAGTATCTCCAATTTTTGACTCCCGATGATACCGGAAGTGACTCTACAGGAGTTAACATTTCCGATAAATAAATTCAATTAGCTGTTTATCACCCAAGTCAACCACTGACACAACGAGATAAAGTCAGCATCTCAGTGAACCATTCGCTAAAGACCTCACATGTCCGTAAGACCATAAGGTATAGGAGCAGAATTAGGCCATTTGGCCTATTGAGTCTGCTCTGCCATTCAATCATGGCTGATAAATTTCTGAATCCCATTCTCCCACTTTTTCCCTGTAACTGTTGATCCCTTGACCAGTTGAGGACCTATCTATCTCTGTCTTAAATACACTCAATGACCTGGCCTGCACAATCTTCTGTGACAATGAATTCCACAAATTCACCACTCACTGGCTGAAGAAATTTCTCCTTGTATACTAAAGGATCATCCCATCTGGTTCCCACCAACCCCTTTGTCACTCTCTAACCTGCTTCTGGCATGATTGACAGGTTCCCTCGGCTTAACCATTTCCGGAAGGAAATTCGTCACTGTTTTCTTGGAAAATCACTCCAATTCGGCTATCCTCTCCTTGAATATCATCACGTATGAGAGAGAGGCCAACGTGAGCATCTCGATCCGCAGCCCACCATTCCATCGCTTCCATTTGATTAATGCCAACAGCAACAACATCATTAACGTGGAGCCCTCCTACATGCTGAAGGGCAATGAGATCCTGGAAAAGGCCATCACTATCACCTCAGACCAGGATATCTCTGTAGTGGTACTGAACACTCGCTACAACAGCCAGGATGCATTCCTAAGCCTGCCCATCGTCAGCCTGGGCACCACCTACTACATCGTCACCTACAATGGGGTCAAGTCCAACTACCGGCAGTTCGCCATCGCCAACCCCAGCGCCAGTGAGTGGGTGCAGGTGGCCATCACCGTGGCGGGCGCAGTGGAGTACAATGGCACGGAGTATGCAGATGGCCAGATCTTCACCTTTTCCATGAAGCCTGGCCAGGCTGTCCAGTTCCAGAGCGAAGTGGACATGACGGGCACCAAGGTGGTGTCCAGCGCACCTGTGGCAGCCTTCAGCGGCAGCCGGTGTATTGTCATCTCGTCCAACGACTGCGACCACATTGCTGAGCAGCTGCACCCAGTGGACAAGTGGTCCTACTCCTTCGCCATCTTCCCGCTGCTGGACAAGGAGAGCCTGGATATCATCACCATTGTGGCAGCCGAGAATGACACAGCTGTCAACATCTACAGTAACGAGGGCAACATCAACTTCATCCTGCAGGAGGGCAGCCACGTCAACCTGACTGTGATGGGGGGCATGATTGTCAACTCGGCCAAGGCGGTCATGGTGGTCTACCTGTCGACGGGGGGGAGCACCTCCCTGGTGCCAACCTTTGACCCCTTCCTCGTGAACATCATCCCGCCGGCCTACTTCAACAGCCACTACGTCTTTGTGACCATGGCCAACTTTTACAATTACCTCCTCATTGTTTCTTCCACACCCACCTCCAACCAGATCATCCTGGATGGCAAGCCTCTGTCCACCTTCCCCACGGAGAACATCACCTTCTGGGACTTCACAGCCACCCGCGTGTACCTGGGAAAAACCCAAGGCCGATACGTCGTATTCCATGCCGACTCGCTGTTCGGCATCTATATCTACGGGATCTCCCGTGGTGAATCCTATGCCTATTCCATGGGCGGAAAGAGAAATGTTACTGGTAAGTGCTCCTGTCTTTGTTTCTCTCTGTGCTGGGGAGGCAGTGATGCAAGGGGTGCCAATGATCTGGAGACCCAGGGCTCAAATCCCACCAGGACAAATGGTGAAATGTGAACTGCAAAATCTAATTACGATTGTCTTCATTTCTGTTACAAAATTGGTCTGGTTCACTGATATCCCATTTGGGACGAAAATCTGCCCCCATGCAGGGAAGGCAATGGCCTCATAGTATTATCGCTAGAATATTAATCCAAAAACTCAGCTAATGTCCTAGAGACCCAGTTTCGAATCCTACTATTGCAGAAGGTGGAATTTGAATTCAATGAAAAAATATCTGGAATTAAGAATCCACTGATGACCATGAAACCATTGGCAATTGTCGGAGAAACCCATCTGGTTCACTCATGTTTTTTAGGGAAGGAAATCTGCTGTCCATACCCAATCTGGCCTACATGTCACTCCAGAGACGCAGTGATGTGGTTGACTTTCAACTACCCTCAGGCAACTAGGGATGGACAATAAATGTTGACCTGCAAGCAATATCCATGTCGCACAGATGAATAAAATTCATTACCACTGTAGGCTCAGGTTTCCTCTCACAGTCTAAAGATGTGCAGGTTAGGTTGTTTCTTATGCTAAAATTGTCCCTTGAATCAGGGGATTAGCAGAGTAAATAAGTGTTATGGGAATAGGGCCTGAGTGGAATTATCGATAGTATAGACTTGTTGGGCTAAATGGCCACTTCTGTACGGTAAGGATTCCATGAAAAAGAAGGCCAGCATGCCTTTTTATTTATTTGTGGGACATGGGTGTCTTTGGTTGACCAGCATTTATTACCCATCTCTAGTTGCACTTGTAGGGCAGTCGAGAGTCAACCATATTGCTGTGGCTCCCAAATCACATGTAGGCCAGACTAGGTAAGGACGACAGATTTCCTTCTCTAAAGGACATCAAGTGAACCAGATGGGATCTTCTGTCAATTAACAATGGTTGTCAGTAGATTCTTAATTCCAGATATTTTTATTGAATTGAAATTCTACCAGCTGCCATGTCAGGATTCGAACATGTATCCCCAGAGCACTAGTTGTGTTTCTGACTAAATAATCTAATGATAATACCATAGGCCATTACCTCCCATCCAGACCCACAACAAGGTGACTAGTCAAAAGCTAGAGCCAGACCTTTCATATGCACAGATGTTTCCTCTGGTGGGAGAATAGACAACTAGAATGATCACTGTTTAAAGATAAGCAGTCATCCATTTAAGGTAGACGTGAGGCGAATTCTCTCAGAGGGAGATGAGTCTCTGGAATTTTCTTCCTCAAAAGGCAGAGTTTTTGAATATTTTTAAGGCTGAGCTGAAAGGTTACAGGGGGTTGGTGTGAGGTTGTAATCAGATTAGCTTTACAGAATGGTGGAGCAGGCTGTAGGGACTGAATAGCTTTCTCTTGCTCCTTGTTCGTCTGTTCAGAATGGATCTTAGGAAAGGTCTCTGGAAGCGAAGGGCAGTGGAATTCTGGAGCTCTGTCCCGCAGATGAAATTTACCACTTGCTCGAGGGTTAATTTCTAGATTTGTGCTTGTCGGAATCTTAGAGAGGATTGTGCTGAACTGGGAAGCCAATCTGCCGCTGACCGGCGGTGAGACAGACTCGAGGGGCTGAATGGCTTCCTTCTATAACCATGCCATCGCCTGGAAGGAAACTGAAAGTAGGGCGATGGGCATGAGTTCATTTGTGCCCTGTCCTGGGGCGAACTTAATCACCACCTTTTCACAGACACTCATGCCGGCTACCTATAGGCTGAGCTCAGGAAGGCCAGACTAGGCCAAGCCACTCCTCAATGAGCAGCGAGGGATAAGATGGCCAAATGGTCACATCCTACCAGCTCCCCCAAACACCAATAATGAATCCTTAATGGCCTCCATAAGGATTGGAATAATATTTTACCAGGCTGATTCCTGAGATGGCAGCACTGACGTATGAGGAGAGATTGACTAGTTTAGGATTGTTTTCACTGAAGTTCAGATGAATGAAGGGGGACTTCATTGTGACTTAGAAAATTCTAACAGGGTAGATTCAGGAAAGATATTCCCAATGTTGGGTGTGTTCAGAACCAGAGGTCAGTCTGAGGACTGACCATTTAGGACGGAAATGAGGAGACATTTTTTCACCCAAAGAGTGGTAATTCATTACCACAGGAAGCAGTTGATGCCAAAACATTGAATATATTCAAGAGGCAGCTGGATATAGCACTTGGGGCGAATGGGATCAAAGGTAATGGGGAGAAAGTGGGATTAGGCCATTGGGTTGGACAATCAGCCATGATTGTGGTGAATGGTGGAGCAGGCTTGACGGGCCGAAAGACCTCCCTCTGCTCCTATTTTCTATGTCGCTATGTTTTGGTGGCTGCTGATGTTTGATGGGTTCAATTATCTGGGGAATGCCTTGCTCTGCCTGCCCCAAAGAAAAAGAATAGTTTGGACAATATTCTTATTTCCGTGTCTTTTTTTTCCTTCTGCAGTGTACCTTCAAGAGATGTTGGGGGAGGGAGAAAAATAACCAAAATAGAGCAAGTGAGAGAACAATGCTGGGGGCAGGGAGAGAACTTGGTGGTATATTAAAATGTGGCAGTACTCTAGGGGTAGTTAGGGATGAGCTCACAAATGGCAGCCAAGCCAATGATTCCCCTGCCCCATCAGTGACCAGAAAATACATTTGAGAAGAACTGTGAGTGTTGTTGTGGAAACTCTTGTTCCCTTCCGCACTGAATGAAACCTTGTTCCCTCCCAGAAAACAGAAAGGCTGCGTCGTTCATTTGCCTGACCCAGGCTGCGGAGTACACCTTCCCGACCAGCATGCTTGCTAGCGCTGGGGTCTCTGTCAATGATGTCCACCTTGTTGACCCCACGTGCCGTGCTCAGCAGCAGGATGAGAACTGGGTCATTATCACGGCACCATTCGATGCCTGTGGTACCACCATGAGCGTAAGTACTTGCTTGGCACCCCCATCTCCCTCCCTGCACTCCCCCTCCCCCCTCCCCCCTTTCCCCTATCCCCACCACTCCACTGGATAGGTAAGTGAGGAAAAGCTGGGTGACAAGCATCGGGCACATCCCATTGGAACCTGACAGGCAGGAGATCCAGGCAAGCCCGCATTCGAAACACGGGCACTGAGTTCAATGAGTTCGCAACTTGGAAAAGAATCCCAAATTGATCTGGAGGGACAAGATGGAAAGAGAAGAAATATATGGTTTGGCTACAGTCAGAGAGTTGTTCAGCACTGAAAGAGGTCGTTCAGCCCATCATCTCTGCACCAGCCATCAAGCACCTATCTATTCTAATCTCATTTTCCAAAAGTGCTCCATAGCTTTGTATGCTATGGTGTTTCAAATGCTCATCTAAATGCTTCTTGAATGTTGTGAGGGTTCCCATCCACATCACCCTGCCAGGGAGTGAGTTCCAGATTCATGCTCTGGGTGAAAAAGGTTTTCCTCAAATCCCCTTGAAATCTCCTTTTCCTTATCTTAAATCTATGCCCCCTGGTTATTGACCCCTCTACAAACAGCAAAATGTTCTTCCTCTCCATGTTAACTATGTCCCTTATCATTTTATACACCCCAATTAGCCTTCCCTGAAGGAAAACAATGTAAGAAGTCTCACAACACCAGGTTAAAGTCCAACAGATTTATTTGGTAGCAAAAGCCACTAGCTTTCAGGTCTCTGACCCTTCGTCAGGCGAGTGGAAAGATCTGATCACAAACTGAGGATGTAAAGACACAGACTCAGTTTACAGAATACTGATTAGAATTGATTAGAAGATTAGAATACTGATTAAGGAACACAATCCCAGACTAACCAGCCTCTCTTTTATAGTTGAAATGCTCCAGCCCAGGTTACCTCCTAGTGAATCTCCTCTGCACCTTTTAGTAATCAAATTCTTCCGATAGTGTGGTGACTGGAGCTGCACACAGTCCTTTATCTGTGGCCAGTTATGTTCCATTATAACCTCACTGCTTTTATAGCCTATGCCTTGGCTAATAACGACTTGCCTGGGTTTGCAAAACCTCATTAATTGTCCTGACTGGAGACAATTCACATCGCTTTAACCTGTTCTGAACCTTTCTCCACTTGCATTGTCTGCACCATTAAGGACTTGATTACCTGTTAAGACTCACATTACAACCATTATCTTGTAATTGAGTTTGTGTCTATACACATCCTGTTTGTGAAACAAATCCTGTACTTACCTGATGAAGGGGTAGCGCTCTGAAAGCTCATGCTACCAAATAAACCAGTTGGACTTTAACTTGGTGTTGTGAGACAATTTACTGTGCCTATCTGAGTCCAACGTTGGCATCTCCACATCTTGGCTAATAAAGGTAAGGCTCCCATATGCCTTCTTAACCACTTTAGCTACCTGTCCTGCTGTCTTCAGGAACATATGAACATTTCCCCAAGGTTCTTCTGGTCCTCTCTAATTCCTGGTATCCTACTGTTCATTGTGCATTCACTTGCCTTGTCAGTCCTGCCAGAATATATCACCTCTCACTTTTTCAGGTAATATTCCATTTTCTACTGTTCTGCCCATCTAACCAGCCTGTCAATACCGCCCTGTACTCCAGTGGTTCCCAACTAGTGATCATGAAGACCCATCCCACATGTACTGCGGAAAAAGTTTTAAAATGATTTGAAATGTAGTAAAACAAATTTAAATTTAAAAGCAAAAGCTGAAATTTAATAAATTTAACTTGTTAATAACAATCATGCAACTTACCAGACTGTTGTAAAAATCCCATCTAGGTGTGCTGTGCAGATACATGGATTTGGGCCTGTGTCTGTGGGAGTTTGCGCATTCTCCCCGTGCTTGCGTGCGTTTTCTCTGGGTACTCCAGTTTCCTCCCACATCCCACAGATGTGCTCTTAGGCTAATTGGCAAAACAAATTCTCCCTAAATTGTCTCAAATTTTGTTTTTAATCCATAGATTTATAAACATAGACAGGGATCACGGGTAGAGGTGGGAACATCGGGGTGGTGATGCGGGCTCGTTGGGCCGAAGGGTCTGTTTCCCGTGCTGTTTTGTTCTTTGTTCTTTGACTCATGTCCCTTTAGGAAAGGAAATCTTTAGCTATTTATTAGTCACAAATAGGCTTACATTAGCACAGCAACAAAATTACTGTGAAATTCTCCTAATCGCCACATTCCAGCATCTATTTGGGTCAGTGCTCCTAACCAGCACATTTTCAGACTGTGGGAGGAACGCGGAGCACTTGGAGGAAACCCATGCAGACAGGGGGAGTAAATGCAAACTCCACACAGACAGTGACCCAAGTCGGAAATCAAACCTGGTACTGTGAGGCAGCAATACTAGCCACTGTGTCATTCTATCTGCCATCCTTACCCAGTCTGAATCTACACGTAACTCTCAACATTAACAATGTGGTTGACTTTTAAATGCCCCTCTGAAATGGCCAAATGTGACACATGCCTGTATCTAACAACTCCAAAAATACAGCACAGTGGGTGTACTCACAGTTCAGGGACTGCAACGGTTCAAGGTGGCTCACCACCACCTTCTCAAGGCATGAAGAGTAAATACTAGGCCTATCCAGCAATACTCACATCCCAAGAATGAAGAACAACAACAAAAACAGCAAGTGCTGTATAAAATCAAAGCAAATAATTAACTGGTTGAATCTAATCATTATGTTTTAAACTGGGTGGTTGAAATGAGGATGTGGGTGTCGTTGGCTGGTCCCCAGCATTTATTGACCATCACTAATTGCCCCTCGTTTTCTAGGCCATTTCAGAGGGGCAGTTAAGCACAAACTACATTGCTGTGGCTCTGGAGTCACATGTAGACCAGACCAGGTAAGGACTCCAGTGAACCTGATGAATTTTTTATGACAATTGCTTTTTTTTTACACAGAGAATCATAGAACTCTACAATGCAGAAGGAGACCCTTTGACCCATCGAGTCTGCACCGAGCACAATCCCACCCAGGCCCTATCCCCATATGCCTAGATATTATACCCACTAATCCCTTACGTTGGTGTTTATAGAGAGACGGATAGAATATAAAAGCAAGGAGGTCTTGCTGCAAGCGTACAGGGGGCTGGTGAGCTGCAGCTGGAGTACTGTGTGCAGTTTTGGTTGCCGCATTTGCAAAAGGATATATTGGCCTGGAGGGAGTGCAGAGAAGGTTCATTAGGCTGATACCGGAGATGAGGGGGTAAGCCTATGAGGAGAAATTGAATAAACAGGGTCTATACTTGGTGGAGTTTAGAAGGCTAAGGGGGGATCATGTAGAGATATACAAGATATCGAAGGGGCCTCAAGGTGGTGAATTTCCAAAATGTCTGGAATGTCATGGTGGCACGGGTGGTCAGCACTGCTGCCTCACAGCATCAAGGACCTGGGTTCAATTCCCAGCTTGGGTCACTGTCTGTGTGGAATTTCCAGATTGACCTCATGTCTGTGTGGGATTCCTCCAGGTGCTCCAGTTTTCAACCACACTCCAAAGATGTGGGGGTTAGGTGGATTAGCCATGCTAGATTGCCCCTCAGTGTTACGGGACTAGCAAGGGTAAATGCATGGGGTTATGGAGATGGGGCCTGGGTGGGACTGTGATTAGCGTAGACCCAATGGACCGAATGGCCTTCTTCTGCACTGTGGATTCTATGATGCTATAGCACAACCTGGGGAGGTGCTGGGAGTAGGTATGATTGCGGCATTTAAAGGGCAATTAGACGAATACATGAATAGGATGGGAATGGAAGGATACGGACTCCATAAGTCATACGGATTTAGTTTGGCAAACATCATGATCGGCACAGGCTTGGAGAGCCAAAGGGCCTGTTCCTGTAATGGACTTTTCTTTGATGACAGTTTCATGATCAGCATTATTGAGACTATTTTTAGATTTCATGAATTGAATTTATATTTCACCAGTGGGATTTTGAAACATTTTCCCAGAGCATTAGTCAGGACTGTACTGGATTTCTGGTTCATTAGCATTGCCACCACCCCATCCCTAAGAAGTGGGGGAGGGGAAGTGAGCGCAGAGTGGCCTGTGCACTTTGAGAGTAAGTGGTTAGAACATTCTCAAATAGTGGGCCCAGCTCCAAACAATGAATCTCTGAGATCTCTTTAAGCTTACCTCTTTGTCCTTACGTTATAGTGGTACAGTGATTAGCACTGCTGCCTCAGAACCAGGAACCGGGGTTCGATTCCTGGCTTGGGTCGTGTGGAGTTTGCACATTCTCCCCTTGTCTACGTGGGTCTTCTCTCACAATTCGAAGATGTGCAGGTTGGATTAATTGACAATGTTGACTTTCCCTTTAGTGTCCTGGAATGCATAGGTTAGCGGGATTAGCAGCTTAAATATACGAATGGGATTGCTGGGATAGGGACTAGATGGGATTGTAGTTAGTGCAGACTCAATGGGCTGAATGACGTCCTTCTGCACTGTAGAGATTTTATGGATATACTTTCTACCAATATCCACACTGACACCATTGGCTCATTTCTTTCACAAGAGGCCTACTACAATGCCTCTGTTTTTGAGGTTTTTAAAAACTCATTAATGGGATGTGGGCTAGGCCCTGTGGTGTAGGTACACCCAGTGTTGTTACGGAGGGAGTCCCAGAATTTTGATCCAGCGACAGTAAAGGAACGGCTGAGAAATTTCCAGCTCAGGATGGTGAGTAAATTGGAGAGAAACCTCCAGGTGGTAGTGTTCCCCGGTATCTGCTGCCGTTGTTCTTTCAGATGGCAGTGGTCATGAGTTTGAAAGGCGCTGTTTGAGCAGTCTCAGTGAGGTCTTGCCTCAATGAATCACAATGTCTTACATGATCGAAAGAGACCCTTCGGCCCACTGTCTCTTTGCTGGCCATCAAGCGTCCATCCGTTCTACTCCCATTTTCTAGCACTTGGAGCTCAGTCACTTGGTGATGAGCCTTTCTTTCTTTCATGGTTTAATAGGGCACTGGAATAATCCAGTGAAAATCTTAGATGGTCCTCTTGTTACAGGGAATTCCATGGTTCAGCAGATGATATTATTTAATTTGATTTATTATTGTTACATATTTTGGGACAGCATGGTGGCACAGTGGTAGCACAGCTGCCTCACAAAATTGAACTCTGGCCTCAGGTCATTGTCTGTGTGAGTCTCCCCGTGTCTGCCTGGATTTCCTCCAGGTGCTCCGATTTCCTCTCTCAGTCCAAAGATGTGTGGGTTAGGTGATTAGGCCATGCTAAATTGACCCCACTGTCAGGATGATTAGGAGGATAATTATGTGGGATTATGAGAATGGGGCCTGGGTGGGATTGTGATCAGTGCAACTCCTTCTGAACTGCAGGGATTCTAAAAGTATTGTTTCTTGGGTGCTATACAGACAAAAACATACTGTTCATAGCGGAAATGGAAAGGAACAAATGCAAAATGTGTTGTTACAGTCATAGCCAGGCTGTAGAGAAAAATGAACTTAATATAAGGTCGGTCCATTCAAAAGTCTGACAGCTAAGAAACTATTTGTGTTATAAAAAGACTCCTGATGTGTTTCGCAGGGATACGATTTAGAATGACTAATTTGCTGTTAATAGTTTCCCAGATGACCTTTCGTAGCCCCCACCCACCCCCATCCTGCTCAGCCTATCCCAGCTAGCACAACTTTTTCCACTGACCAAATTCTGTCTTGCTGTAGAACGACAGTGGGAAGATCATCTACGTAAACACCATCTATGGCAGCATCCCGCAGACCCCCATCCACCGGCTGGAGATCGAGATCAAGTGTGAGATGTCGCTGAACGAGAGCATCACTATGGGGTTCATGCTGCAGACCAACCATCTGGTGCGCTTCGGTCACTATAATGTATCCTTTCGCTTTTTCCACTCGGTTAATTTCGACGACCCTATCGTGCACTTCCCTTACCAGGCTGACCTGAATGGCACACTGTATATCCAGATGGAGGCAGAGACTGCTGACACCGGTGTCCAAATCTTCACCGACACCTGCGTGTCCGCCCCGCATCTCAACGCCAACCCGGCGCCATACACCATCATCGAGAATGGGTAATCGCCACAACTATCTCTATGGAGCACCCTTGTCCAGTGCAAAACTTGGGGCCATGTATTTGTAACATTAGCCGGGAACGACACCGGGGAAGGGCTCTTTGGGTGTCTTTTAATGCAGGTACGAAAGTCCAAGATATTTTATGAAGTCAGCCTAGACCATAAGTTTTGCACTTTGAATTGGCCAGGGTAAGTATGAGATGTTTGGCTGCAGGTATGATTCAAATGACGCACTAGGGAACTTTTATCAAACAAAGTTTATTTAAGGATATAGTTAACATGTGTAGAAAGAAAATTAGCAATAACGTTTACCAATTAAAAACAAGAAGAAAAACCAACCATGATATTGTATAAACCTTTAACATTAAATGCACTGTTCCAATACAACAAACCTCATCATAAATATACACTTGCTAAAGATTTAACACAGAAAATAAGAATGTTCAGGTGACTTTGGAACTTAGCCTTTGGCTGAAGAATTGAAACTTGTAACTTCCAGCAGACTGCAAGATAGAGATAAAGCCATTACCTGCTGCTAGATTTTAGCCAACAAGCCAGATGTAAGAATCAGAGCCAATCCTTGCCTCTAGTTACTAGTTAGCAAACACCAACAGCAAAAATTTCACTGCTGGGAGAAAGGCCAGAAGCGCACTTGTCCATCTGGATTCCACACAGATTCTAACCAGTCAGCATCTAAAATTGAAAGTGAAAGAACACTGGTGGGAGGAGAAACAAAACTCTTCCACCTGACCTGTCAATCATTCTTGCCACAATTCAAAAGGTTGTAAACTCCCAGAAAGTGCATTAGGGCCAGATGAAAAATAAACAAAACCACATTTAAACCATTTAAGCAACAATAAAAGGACTAACGATCTAATCAGGCAGCTGATGCCACAACAAAAACAAAAAGCTTGCTTACAAACTGCAAAGAGCATGATTTAAAAAATACATTTCTTAAAGGCACAGTAGCATCACCAGCCCATGAATAAATCTGAGCCATTCCAGCTCATGAGCATTGACAGGAAGCAGCAGAGACTGAGGGTCTTGATGTGATTGATATTGGAGCATAGATCGAGCCGCAGTGCTAGAGTGACAAAGCTGGCAATGCACCAGATGGCGCTCTTATATCGAGCTTTGTATAAAGCAAGACCCTGAGTGGGGTCCATTACCTCTTAGCCCCAGTTAGGACCTGTTGCATTCACCACAGGTTTGTAGTTATTCTTCATTTTCATTTTGTGCAATATAGCATAATTCCCTCACAACCAACTCCTAAGGTATTATATATTTCTAATTTGTTTCCCTAATTATTTTTTCAGTGTTGGAATGAGCTCAGATGTGTTTTTCAAACTTCCAATATTAAAAATAATCCTTGTGCAAATTTATTGAGTCAAAATGAAAGTCAATTTATTAATGTGTTCAAACCCTGAGGCCTTGATTGCGAATTAGATTTCCTCTCACAAACATACAAGGTGGAAAGGCAGAGAAAGAATATACGAGATATTTATCAGAATTTTTGGAGCAGCATGGTGGCACACTGGTTTGCACTGCTAACTCAGATCACCAGGGACCCAGGTTCAATTCCCGCATTGGGTCACTATCCACGAGGAGTTTGCATATTCTCCCCATGTTTGCGTGGGTTTCATCTGGATACTCTGATTTCCTCCCATAGTTTGAAAGATGTACAGATTAGTTGATTGGCCATGCTAACTTGCCCCTTAGTATCAGGGGGACAAACAAGGTAAATCTGTGGGTTTACAGGGATAGGGCCTGAATTGTTGTTGGTGAGGGGTGGATGGACCGAATGGTCTCCTTCTGTACCACATGGATTCTATGAAAACCTAGAGATATTGGCACTAATTGATTTGTACAGACTCCATTCGGACTATCTTCTCAAAGCTGACTTTGTCTAGTAGGATTTGCCAACATTTCACTGGGGGTTGAGGCTATTGGAGACGTCACAAAATATTTGGTGTGTTCTGAGAATTATTTCATGCGGTAGAGTGAAATGCAGGGTGATTTCTGGAGATCAAGCTTTGAAAGAGATGGAGGTCATAGGCAGGCTGCTCATCTGGACTCCCTTTTTCTCTTCTGAAGTTAAACAACAATTGAAGACATAATCCAGGAGCTGTATCTTTCAGGCAATTCAAAGAGCTCCTGTCTCGATCGCATGACAGGGTGGTTTTGGGTGGGGCCATTTTGCTAACAATGTACTTTAAGCTCCCCCATTAAAACACATTGTATTTTGATCAGGAGATTCATCAGGATGCTATCTGGGATGGAGAATTTAAGTTATAAAGAGAGACTGGAGAGGGTTGGGTTGTTTTTGGAGCACAGAAGACTGATGAGTGACCTATTTGGGGTTTTCTAGATTGAGGGACATGGACAGAGTGGATATGGAGCAGCTGCTCTCTTAGTTGAAGATTCAGTTACGAAGGGACACAAATTAAAATTGAGGGGTAGGAGGTTTAAGGGGGGGATTTGAGAAAAAAATGTTTTCACCAGAGAGTGGTGACAGTCTGGAATGCGCTGCCCTGGAGGGTGGTAGAAATAGGATGCCTCACATCCTTTAAAAAGTACCTGGATCAGTACTTGATACGCCATAACATTTAGGGGTATGGACCAAGTACTGGCAAATGGAATTAGGTGGGCAGGTCAAGACCTATCATGCACTGATGCAGACTCAATAGGCTGAAGGGCCTCTTCTGCTCTGAATTATTCTGTGAAAGACATTTCCTCCAAGCTTATCACCTTGCACTCAGCAGGACAATTAGCCCAGGAAACAACTCTATACTATCTGAGGAGAGGATGTTGACTGGTTGGCAGGGAGGTGCTACTGGTGGAAGCATCGGTATACAAAATGCACCAGTTGACATTGACTGATAATAAACTACCAAGGATTGTTTGAAAATTTAAACCAGGTGGTCAAGAAATCACCCTGAGGAATGAACCAGTAAATGGCTGTTTGTTAGTTTATTTTGCTGAAACAAATGCAATGTGAGTAGCTGTCCTTTTTGCAAAGGATGGGGCTCAGTGTATTAATAGATGTAGCTTCCAGTATAGGTAAATGCACTCTTCCTCTATGGTGTCAGGTTGTTGTTTGCCCCTGATTTCAGTATTCTTGTGATTGTCCTGGTGTGTGCAGAGTGAAAAACTTCAATAAAATGACGTTTTCAAGCAAGAAGAAAACAATATGGAATTGGCTGCTTGTTACAAGCCTGGCCTGACAATTGTCTTTGTCTGGCCTTACCCCACTATTTTGCACATTTGCTCTGAGTTTTTTTTAAAATGAGCCTTGATGGCCTCGCAACTGAATCTTTAACTGTGTGTTTCTTGTGTTACAGCTGTACCAGCGACCTGACGTTTAAAACCTACAGGAGCAGTGATACAAGGAAGCAGCGCTTCAGTTTCCACGTGTTCAAATTCCAGTCCTTCCCGCAAGTCTATATATTCTGTGACGTGATCCTGTGTCACGTGAACCACTCTCCCAACCGGTGCGAGCAGGGCTGCATCCCACCGAGAAGGAAGCGTGATCTCCAAGTGGCGGAGAGTAAATTCAAGTCTGCTCGCCTCTCCCAGGGGCCCATAGTGTTCCCCGCGGACCTGTTGGGTGTGTTGCCTTTTCCGCCTCTTGTTTGGTCCATGATGGTTTCCCCACATGGCAGGCCGCGTCCGCTTGTAGGTTAATGCGCGACTTGTATATCTCTGCTACTTTCCGTGACTGTGGCCTAGAAATCGGGGTACCCCTATAACTGGGTGCGCAGCAGCCGCAGGCTGCAAGCCCTGTTCCTGAAAGCTGAGTCTCGAGGCCTGGGGCCCAAAGTCCACTCAGCCGGCAAGTTGCGCAGAGCTGTCGGCAGCACAGCTGCACGGAGGATCAGGCCAGTGGCACCTTAGGTAAGTGAGCAAGGCTAGACAAAAATTGTGACTGGGTGGGGAATCCAGTGGGGAAACATGGGATAATAGGTCCAGGAGGGTGGGAGATTGATTCCCCACCCTTCCCTCCTGATTCAGTCAGGAAGAGCGGGATGTCTGGATCATTGATGGTGGGTGATTGGATTGGAGAAGGTGGGAATACTAGTTTTAGAAGTATGGTTGATTTGAAATGTGGGAAGTAACATTTATATTGCACAAGTGTGAGGCAGTGACCATCTCCAACAAGATTGGATCTAATGTGACTTTCAATGGCATTACCATTGCTGATTCCCCCACTATCAACATCCTGGAGGTTACCATTGACCCAGAAACTGAACTGGACTAGTCAAATAAATACTGTGCCTACTAGGGCAGGTCAGAGGCCAGGAATCATGTAGTGATTAACTCACTGCCTGACTTCCCAAAGCCTCTCCACCATCTACAAGGCACAAGTCAGAAGTGTGATGGAATAATCCCTACTTGGCTGGATGGGTGCAGTTCCAACAATACTCAAGAAGCTCAACACCATCAGAGCGAAGCAGCCCCACTTGATTGGCACCATCAACACTCAAAAAGCTTGACATCATCCAGGATAAAGCAGCTGCTTGATTGATATTCCTTCTATAAATATTCACTCCCTCCACCATCAATGGTCTGTGGCAGCCATGTGTACCCTCTGGAAGATGAACTGCAGAAATTCACCAAGACTTCTTAGGCAACACTTTCCTAACCCATGACCTCTATCATCTGGAAGGACAAGGACAGCAGATACCTGGGAAGACCAACACCTGGAGGTTCTCCTCCGAGTCACTCATCACCCTGACATGGAAATATATCTGGCTGCTCCTTCACTGTTGCTGGGTCAAAATTCTGGAGTCCCCACCTCCCTATCAGCATTGTGAGTGTACTTATACCTCAGGGACTGGAGCAGTTCAAGAAAGCAGCTCACCACTACCTTCCCAAGGGAAAATTAGGGATGCGTAAGAAATGCTGGTCTACCCAGTGATGCCCACACCCATAAGAGACATTTTTATAAAGAGTTTGTATGGAAAGAGCACGTGATTGGGTTGGGAATGTGGGCAATAGGATTGGGTTGAAGATTATTGAGTTTGGCTTGATTTGTGAATTGATGGGATGTTGGATCAGAAATGTGTGGGAATTTGGATCAGCGTATAGGTGATTGAGTCAGGAATGGGTTGGATATTAGTTTGGCAAACATGGAGTTGGGAAGAGTAGGCATTGATTGAAGAATGGGTAAGGAAAGATGATTAGGAAGACTGGACACTGATTCAGTGGATTTGAAGGGGAGAATAGTTTGGTTATTGCGCAAGGAATGGGTGGGTGATAGAATCTGGAAAGGGCTGGATGTTGTATCAGGAATAGGTGGAATAGTGATTGGGGGATGGTGGAGGAATAGGTCAGAGAGGGTGGGTTGAATAGCTGGCAGGATTGGAGGAAGCAGTGCTAAGTGAAAGTTCATGAATCCCAGCTAAATGAGAGAAATCTTTGCCACTCCTGCTCCTTTAGGTAAGTGTATATTATAACTTGTCCTGATTAGTCAGACCAATGTAGGATTGCCTGTAATACCACATGAGTTTCCTGAGTTCTATCAGCATTACAGTCTAAAAGCACTCCAATCAGTTAAGGGGACTCCAGGCAGGGATATTGTGCAAATATCCTAAAGCCACTTCATTAACTCGGACCACAATGGTAGGCGGGGAACTTCTAATTTGTAATGAGCCTATGAGTCCTTTTACACATTGAAAGGATGGAAGCCACTTAGTGCCTGACAAACCAGGTTGCGTGGTTGAACTCTTGAGCCATTTTATGTTATTAATTTTGACACTTCTAAAAACAAAATCTCCTTTCAAACTAAAACCTGAAACAATTTAGCTACGATTATTACAATTAACAGTCACATAGAACTGTAACTCATCAGGACACTTCACAAGGATGCCAGCAATGCAGGGAACAACAATTTATACTGCACAAGAGAGCGCCGATTGGTTGGGCACTTGGCAAAATATTCGGCACTTTCTTCCCATGTGGTATAAATTATTGTTCCTTTTGGCTATTTGGGTATCCTTGCGATTCTGTCCCGATGAGAGCAAGATGAAAAGCTTCGACTGCACATGCCATTTTTTCAATATTGTCCTTAAGTGTTTTAGGCATGATAGAGGTGGTTTGAGGAGAGGAGGAGTGGCGTTATTAGTTAAGGATCACATCATAGCAGTGCAGAAGGAGGGTGGTATGGCTGAGTTAGGAATTGAGTCGCTATGGGTGGAGTTGAGGAATAGGAAGGGAGAGGTTACTGTGTTGGGTGTGTACTACAGACCGCCCAACAGTCCGCGTGCCGTGGAAGAAGGGATATGTAAGGAAATTTTAGATAAGTGTAGGAAGAATAGGGTAGTTGTAATGGGAGATTTCAATTTCCCTGGGGGAGAGCGGAAGGTGTGGACGGGGAGGAATTTGTACAGTGTGTTTTAGAAGGGTCCTTGGAGCAGTATGTGGATAGCCCGACTAGAGAGGGAGCTATACTGGATCTGGTTCTGGGGAATGAGCCAGGGCAGGTGGTTGACGTTGTAGTAGGAGAGCATGTGTCTAATAGTGACCACAACTCTGAATGTTTTAGGGTATTAATGGAAAAAGATGAAGCCTGCCCTAAGGGGAGGGTGTTAAACTGGGGGAGGGCTAGATATAGCCAGATTAGTCAGGATCTTAGGGATACCGACTGGGATAAGCTGTTTGAGGGTAGGTCGACGCTGCACATGTGGGAGTCTTTCAAGAGAAAACTAAAATTTTTGCAGGAAAGACACGTGCCGGTAAGGAGGAAGGATGGGAAGGGTAGGATTAGAGAATCGTGGGTTACTAGGGATGTTGAGGATTTAGATCCAGGCAATTGGGGACAGAGGCAGCGCTTGAAAAATATAGAGAGTGTAGACGGGATCTTAAAAGGGGTGTCAGAAAGGCAAAAAGGGGCCACGAAATGGCTTTGGCAGGTAGGATTAAGGAAAATCCTAAGGCATTTTACTCCTAAGTAAGGAGCAAAAGGAGGTTAGAGGGAAGATTGGACCTCTCAGGGACAGAGGAAGGGAACTATGCTTAGAGCCTGAGGGAATGGGAGAGATCCTGAATGAATACTTTGCGTCAGTATTCACGCAGGAGAGGGGCCTGATGTCTGATGCCGGCTTTGAGGATTTTGAGGACCCGTTAAAGGAAATAATCATTACGAGGGACGAAGTGTTGGGCTTTTAGGTAGCATAAAGACTTATAAAGCCCCGGGGCCTGATGGTATTTATCCCAGGCTGCTAAGGGAGGTGAGAGTTGACATTGCTGGACCTCTGACGCAAATCTTTGTCTCTTCTTTGGACACAGGTGAGGTCCCAGAGGACTGGAGGATTGCAAATGTATTACCGTTGTTTAAAAAGGGTCAGAGGGATAATCCAGGGAACTATAGGCCGGTGAGCTTGACTTCAGTTATAGGTAAGCTAATGGAGAGGATCCTCAGGGACAGGATGTATGAGCATCTGGAGCGCTGCGATCTGATCAGGGATACGCAGCATGGCTTCGTTAAGGGGAGGTCGTGCCTTACGAATCTAGTGGAATTTTTTGAAGAGGTGACAAAAACTGTTGATGAAGGACAAGCCGTTGATGTCGTCTACTTGGATTTCAGTAAGGCGTTTGACAAGGTTCCCCATGGTAGGCGGATAAAAAAGGTGAAGGTGCATGGGATACAGGGCCAGGTTTGTAGATGGGTTGAGAACTGGCTTGGGAGGAGGAGACAGCGGGTAGTAGTGGAAGGCTCTTTTTCCAACTGGAGGTCTGTCACTAGTGGTGTGCCACAGGGCTCAGTACTAGGACCTCTTCTATTTGTGATTTATATAAATGACTTGGAAGAGGGGGTAGGTGGTGTGATCAGCAAATTTGCTGATGACACTAAGATGCTTGGATTGGCGGGGACTGAGGAGCAGTGCCAGGCAATACAACAGGACATAGATAGGCTGGTAGATTGGGCAGATAGATGGCAAATGGAATTTAATCCGGATAAATGCGAGGTGATGCATTTTGGCCGGAATAATGTGGAGGGGAGTTACAGGATAAAACGTAAAACTATCCGGAGTATAGAGACGCAGAGAGACCTGGGGGTGCAGGTTCACAAGTCTCTGAAGGTGTCAGTACAGGTGGAGAAAGTGATAAAGAAAGCGTATGGTATGTTAGCCTTCATAGGAAGGGGTATAGAATACAAGAGTAGGAGTCTGATGTTACAAGTGTATAGAACGTTGGTTAGGCCTCACTTGGAGTACTGCGTCCAGTTCTGGTCGCCGTACTACCAGAAGGATGTGGAGGCCCTGGAGAGAGTGCAGAGGAGATTTACCAGGATGCTGCCTGGTATGGAAGGGCTGTCTTACGAGAAAAGATTGAACGCACAGGGGTTGTTTTCCCTTGAAAGACGTCGGCTGAGAGGGGATCTATTAGAGGTATAGAAGATTATGAGGGGTATAGATAGAGTAAATGGTGGTAAGCTTTTTCCACCATTAGAATCGGATAGAACGAGGGGTCACGGCCTTAGGGTGAGGGGGACTATGTATAAGACGAATATTAGAGGGCATTTTTTCACACAAAGGGTAGTGGGGGTGTGGAATGCGCTATCGAGTGGGCTGGTGGGAGCAGGCACGCTAGGGTTGTTTAAGGGTCTCTTGGACAGCCACATGAGCAGTCTGCAGATAGAGGGATATAGGAGGACTGTTTAAATACTTTATTTGTTTCCACAGGCTATTCGGTCCACCTTGTTGACCAACAAGGCGCATACATTCGGCAGGTCGTGCGAGGGCTGCTCTTGGATGTTACTCCAGGAGTGGCCTAGTGCTTCATGTTGTTAGTGTATGCTTAAACTGGACCATCAGATGGGCAACATGACAGCTCAGAGACTATCGTTGTTGCTGTGCAGACACATGGATTTGGGCCTGTGTCTGCGGGAGTTTGCGCGTTCTCCCCATGGTTGTGTGGGTTTTCTCCGGGTGCTCCGGTTTCCTCCCACATCCCAAAAATGTGCTCTTAGGCTGATTGGGTAACAAATTGTCCCTATTTTGGTCTCTATATGTCATTAAGACATTAGGACGGCGGCGCGGGCTCGTTGGGCCGAAGGGCCTGTTTCCCGTGCTGTGTTGTTCTTTGTTTTGTTCTTTGTTAACTCCCCCATCCCATATCTCAGACTTAAAATAAGACTGAAGTCGGCCAAAATTGAATTGAAATTGCTCCCCAACACTTGACCACAGAGCTAAGCATCAGCTAGTTGTAACTCCATCTGATGGTGATCTTTGTATTTAACCTGACCTTGCGTGCGAAGTGTCCAACATTGGCGCAGGGGTTGCTGAGTGAATGAGCCCCCTAATAGGGCAACTCTGAACTGCGAGATAACCTGCTGCAGAGAGCAACTTAATTTCCATGATTGTCTCCCTTTTGCAGGAGGCTGGCCTGACCCAGAGCGGAAAGGAGGTGATTATTCCAGGTACACCTTCAGCATGCTGTCTGCTGCATGCCTCACCCTGGTCATCGCCCTGATTCTCCAGCGGAAATATTACTTGCGGCAAAACTGAGCGGCTCTTCTGCCTGGCACCTGGGTTAGAAAGACAATCTGCGCAAAAGAAAAGCAAATGCAGAATGCTCCTCGTAGTCTTAGCTCCGACCGCATGCTGTACTCACTAATCTTCTGCCTACAGCTAAGAATGTGTCCACTAGAAATTCCTTCTTCTTCGCTGCAGGGCTGGAGGGCTAGAACTCGCAAACTGTAACCTGCTTTGGATGGTGCAGCCTAATCAAGGCTCGGATTATTGTAAGCGTGACCTGTAACCTCTAGTGTGCGACTGTGATTTTGTTTTTTCACCGTAGCAAAGCGTTAATTTCTCAAAAATTCCATAACAGCAGACAAAATTAAGTTAATCAGTTTTATGTTTAAATGTATTGCTTTTATAGAGAATAGCAAATAGCATGAAGTTTCTTGGGCCTGAATTTTATATTTGGGGTGCATCTGAAATCAGCGGGGGCGGTTGGGGAAGGTGGGTGTGGGAAGGCTGGGCCGGGGGGAGGGGTGGTGGGAGGCAGATGTGAAATGCGCTGTTGTCCAGCTATTGTGATAACGATCATAGCCATCCTGTGTTGTACACGCTTTGGCAGCTGGGCATTTCCCTGGAGGGCAGATGCCAGGGGAGGGAAGTTTGGCATGTCCAGTATGCCCCCTCAGGGTTTTGAAAGGGTGGGGTGGAGGGAACAGCCTCGGTGGAACAGTCCTGGGAAACTCCTGATCCGTGAAAAATAAATATCAATGTTAAGATTATGCGGCACTCTCAGACACACAGAAACATTGAAAATAGGAGCAGAAGGAAGCCATTTGGCCCTTCGGGTCTGCTCCACCATTCATTACAATCATGCTGATCATCCAATTCAATAGCTTTTTTCTGCTTTCTTTCCATAATATTTGATCCCATTTGCCCCAAGTGCTATATCCAGCCACTTCTTGAATACATTCAATGTTTTGGCATCAATTACTTCTGATGGTAATGAACTCCACAGGCTCACCACTCTTTGGGTGAAGAAATGTCTCCTCACCTCCGTCCCAAATGGTCTATCCGAATCCTGGTTCTGGACTCCCCTACCATCGGGAATATCCTCCCTGTATCTACCCTGTCCAGTCCTGTTAGTATTTTATACAATTTCTTTGAGATCCTCCCCCTCATTCATTTGAACTCCACTGAAAACAATCTTAACCTGGTCAATCTCCCCTCGTACACCAGTCCCTACATCACCAGGCACACAGCTCTCAGCCCCATCCAGATATGTTTGTTTGTTTTATTTGAACACTGACCTTTCGGCACAGCCCGGATCGGGGCCGCAGCTTCACTGCAAAGACCGGCGCGGCCATTCGGCCCGCCCACCGACCGTACCAGCCGCCGCGCCGCGTCACCTCATTTGAATCGCCTCCTCGATTGTTCGTGGGCCCCGCCCACCAACCGAAACGTCGCGCGAGGGGGCGATGGTGTCTGCGCAGGCGCCCCACGCCTTCCCACGCGATGTTTGCGAGCCGGGCATGCGCCCTAGTCCCCTCCCCCCTCCCCACGTGATGAGGTAAAATTCCGGCCTAAGAGTCTCATCGAAGTAGCTGATTGTAAACATGGTGGAGGGAGGTGAAAATTGCTCCGTTGACTGTTCTGCTCTCGAAGCTAATTGCCTGCCTGTGTGCTGCTAAGCTGAATTAAAGTCTTCATTGCACCCTAGCCTCTCTGACCCTTACTTATCGAGTCCTCCCTTGCCAGTAGCCAGCGGTCCGGCCTGCGAGCTGCTGAAAGTTCACTTGAGAGCCTCCGCCCGTTAAAACAGGTCGCCCTTACATTCCCCGAGGCTCAACCTGCAAGTGCTACCTTACGGCAGAAAATACTCCCTGGTGCTGGAAACCCTGCTGACACCCAGCCACAGCCGGAGGAAAAGGGAAATAAAAACAGCTGGCGGGAACATGACAGGACAGGATTGGGCCATCTGGCACCTCAAACTTACTCCAGTATCCCACAAGATAATGTTTGGGGCCTCAGATCCACTTTTCAGTTTACATTAACACCGTAATGAATTTACTGCGAAAATTCCTGAATCACCGCACTTTGGCGTCTGTTCGGGTATGCTGAGGGAGAATTTAGCATGGCCAATGTGCCTAACCAGCAAGTCTTTCAGACTGTGGGAGGAAACAGGGACATCTGGAGGAAACCCATGCAGACATAGGGGGAACATGCAGACTCCGCACAGGTACTTGAGCCGGGAATCAAAACAGGTGTCTGGTGCTGCGAGGCAGTAGTACTAACCACTGTAGCACCATGCTGCCAAACACTGGGAGAACCGTACAGTCTCCGGACAGTCACCCGAGCCGAGAACAGAACGTAGATCTCTGGTGCTGTAGTGCTAACCAACTGTGCCGCCATGTTGCCTAAGAATTGGCTATGCTAAAAATAGTGCTGGCTCCAATATCTGTTCAATGTCTTGACACCAGGACAATGTGAAACATCAGAGAGTACGGGAGTCAGTCAGCACCAACTGTTACATCAGCACACACTGCCATTCACAGAGTGAGGCTCCCATCTATTGAAGGATAGATCTTCAGAAATTGTTAGAGACCTCCTTCCTGTTAACTTCCTGATATTGTCTTTCGTTCAAAGCACAACACCACCAAATCACAGGATATCACGACGCTGAAGGAGGCCGTGTGGCCTATGGTATCTGCACCATCTGTCCAGGCAAGCATTGTGACTTAATGCCATTCCTCTGCCTTTACCTCTTGCACATTGTTTCTATTCAAATAATTGTCAAACACTCAGTCGAATGGCTCGATTAAACCTGTCACCACCACACTTGCAGGCAGTGTATTCCAGACCCCAACAGTTCACTGCGTGGTGAAGTTTCTTCTCACATCACATTTGCTTCTTTTGCAAATCACTTGAAATCTGTGCCCTCTTATTCTCAATTCTTTTGTGAATGGGAACAGTTTCTCCTTGTCTACTCTGCCCAATCCCTTTCAACGTCTCTATCAAATCTCCTCTTAGCCTTCTTTCCAAGGAAAACTGTCCTAACATCTCCAATCTATCCTTATGACTGAAGTTTCTCATCCCTGGAACTGTTCTTGTAAACGCATCCTGCATTCTGTCCAATGCATTCATATTGTTCCTATAACGTGACAGCTAGGATTGTACAGAGTATTCCAGCTGAGGTCTATCTTGTATGTGTTCAGCACTTTCTTTCTCTTGGACTTTATAACGACTAACCATCGCCCTTGACATTCAACTGCCCAGGGTTCACATTTTATTCAAAATACAATGCTTCTTCATCAGTTCATTGTATGATGGGGATGTGCTTTTCATGCATTTGAAAACTGTAATCAGAATGGTATCTGTCATCAGGCAGCATTTTCTGAATAATTCTGAGTGTGCTAATAGTCACACTCACAACCAATTTGAGACGATCAGTTGAGATCATAATGTGGTTCATTTGCACTTGCTAGAATTGCCGTATTTCCACGCCTGTCTGTTTACCACAAACAAAAATGATGTGATCAAACTTTGTGCCTCTCTTGAATTACCTGGGAAGCATGGACAGCCTGTTGGTTTCTCCACGGCAATGCTTCAGCCAATCAGAATTGCATTCTTTTAAATTTATTTAGTAGTGTCTCAAGTAGGCATACAATTACACTGCAATGAATTTACTATGAAAATCATCTAGTTGCCACAATCCAGCATCTGTTCAGGTACACTGAGGGAGAATTTAGCATGGCCAATACACCTAAGCAGTCTTTTGGACTGTGGGAGAAAACCGGAGCACCTGGAGGAAACCCACACAGACAGTGACCTGAGCAGGGAATCGAATCTGGGTCCTTGGCACTGTGGGATAATGGTCCTAACTACTGCGCCACCATGTTGCCCCCAACTTGCCCAACCAATCAGCAGCCTTTTCTCCCGGATTGTAAATTGTAGAAATAGTTTGAAATTGGGAATTCTTGCATTTGTTCTGGCAGGTGAAAGATCAAAGGCTCCAGCAACACATCTCTCTCTCTCATATATATCTTTGAACATATGGAAAGGCTTTCTACAGGAGTGGATATTTGTGGAAGGGGTAGCAGTCAAGTGAGCTGCTTTGTCCTGGATGTGTTGAGCTTCTTGAATGTTTTTGGAGCTGCACTCATCCAATGGGTGCAAGTGGAGAGTATGCCATCACATTTTTTCGATGCTCCTTGGCTGAAGTGAGAAGGGATCCTATAGAGACTTATAAAATTCTAACAAGGTTAGACAGGATAAATCCAGAAAGAATGTTCCCAATGGTGGGGGAGCCCAGAACTAAGAATCATAGTTTGAGAATGTGGAGTAAACTTTTTAGAAGTGAGGGAAAGAGAAATTTCTTCACTCAGAAAGTGGTGAATCTGTGGAATTCATTACCACAGAAAGTTGTTGAGGCCAAAATGTGTGATTTCAAGAAGCATTAAATATTGCTGTTTAGGCTAAAGGGATCAAGGGATATGGGAGGAAGGGAGAGGGGGGTAGCAGATACCAGAGTATTGAATTTGATGATCAGCATAATCATAATGAATGGCAGAGCAGGTTTGAAGGGTTGAATGGCCTCCTCCTGCTATTTTTTATTTTTCTGTAAGTTTTGCCTAAGTAATAATTTAAAATCTCATTTGTAGCAGATTATTTCCCAAACCAGACCATCCATCTTAAATATTTTCCCAAAGCCAGGCATTAGCTTTGATAACTACAAACCACTTCTCCACTGTAAACATGAACAATCAACCAGTAGAAAATGCAATTCGTGCAAAACTGAACTACATGGCTCAATCTAAGGAAACCAGGAATATGGGCGTCATGGTGGCACAGTAGTTAACACAGCTATCTCACAGTACGAGTGTCCCAGGTTCAATTCTGGCCTTGGGTCACTGTCTTGTGGAGTTTGTGCATTCTCATGTCTGTGTGGGTTTCCTCTAGGTGCTCCGGTTTCTTCACAAAGTCGAGAGATGTGCAGGTTAGGTTGATTTGTCATGCTAAATTGCCCCTTAGAATCAGAGGGATTTGCAGGATAAATAAAGGTATAGGGATAGAGCCTGGGTAGGATTGTTGTCAGTCAGGCTCAATGGGCTGAATGGATGGCCTTTGTCTGCACTGTAGGGTTCTATGAATGTATGACTTACTTTCCTGATCGTTGAGATGGTTTTGAAAGGGAAAAGTAGCGAGAAATAAATGCTCAGTTATCCTCACCTCTTTTCACTGAGGGCTTCCTGGACCCCTTTCCCCACATTATGGACAAATAATTTGGCCTGCTTGGCACTGGCTCTTCCAATTGTGACTTGACAGATTCTCATCTTGGTAGGCAGAGTAATAAATCCATTATGCAGCAACAATTTGCAGTTAGGCAGCATCTTTAATGTAATTAAAAATGCCCAAGGCAACATGAATCATTCACCCGCTGATATCGAGCCACATACAAGTGCACATAACTACCTCATCCTGACATCTTGCCATTGCCCGCAGATATCAAACAGGATTCGCTCCACTTCCTGAGGTGACCCTGCCAAAATCCACAGTATAGTTTGCAGAGTGGCTGCAATTCCTCTGCAAAATGCACAAGCCAACATTTTTCCCAACACATCCTACATTAACAATTTCATTTCCTTCTTTCCTAGATCATGTGGATTGAGTTGGGGTGTAATATGGCAGGCAGGGGCGGGGGGGAGGGTGGGTAGTGTTGGAGATAGGGAGGTGGAAGGAGGTGGTGGGAGGCAGGGGGGGAGGTGGGGTGGTTGGGGAGGTGGTGGGGGTAGAGGAAGGCAGTGGGGAGCAGAGGGGAAGTGGTGAGGGCAGAGGGAAAGTGGTGAGGGGCAGGTGGGAGGCAGGGTTGAGGTAATGGGGAGAAAGAAGGTGGTGAGGTGACAGGGGTGAGGTGGTGGGGGCAAGGGGGAGGTGGTGGGGACAGAGGGCATTGGAGGTTGGGTGAGGTGGTGAGAGGGCAGGGATATGTCTTGGGGGCAGGGAGTGAGATGGTGGTGGGCAGGAGGGAGGTTGATGGGAGGGTAGAGGAGGAGGTGGTGGGGAGAGATGGTAGTGGGGAGGCAGGAGGTGGTGGGAGAGCAGATGGTAATGATGGGAGTGGGGGGAGTTGGTGGTGTGGCGGTGGGGGAGGAGGGGCACATCATCAATTCTAATCGAGCCCAGAAACAGCAACTCACATGGAACATTTGAAAGCCACAAAAGTATAAGAACATAAGAAATAGGACCAGACGTAGGCCATTCAGCCCTTCGAGTCCATCATTCAATGAGATCATGAGTTTATGAGTATATCAAGGTTATTTCACCTTGATGCCTTTAACATGTAGAAACCTATTGATGCCAACTTACAACATACTCATGACTGAGCCTCCAACTCTCCCCTAGGGTAGAGAATTCCAAAGAGGTCCCACGCTCCGAGCGAAGAAATTCCTCCTCTTTCACTCCTAAACAGGTTTCCCCTTAATCTGAGACTGTGCCCCCTGATTCTAACCCCATCCCACCACCCCAACAAGCCAGAGGATCCTTCATGCATAGATCTTGTCTAGCTCTGTAAGAATTATAGAACTGTACAGCATAGTACAGGCCCTTCACCCCTCGATGTTGTGTCGAGCTATGTTCAAACCCAAGATCAAGCTATCCCATTCCTTATCATTCTTGTGTGCTCCATAGGCTTATCCAATAACAGCTTGAAAGTTCCCAAAGTGTCCAACTCCACTACCACAGCAGATAGTGCATTCCACACCTCAAACACTGAGTAAAGAATCAACCTCGAAATCCTATATCTCCCATCATGAACCTTATAGTTATGCCTCCTAGTAACAGCTACATCCACATAGTCTCTGGAAGTCCACTCTATCTATCCCCCCTCGTCATAATTTTCGATCAAGTCTCCTCTCATCCTTCTCCACTCTAAAGAGGAAAAACCCCAGCTCCCTCAATCTTTCCTCATAAGACCTACTCTTCAAAGCAGGCAGCATCGTGGTAAATCTCTCCAATGCTTCCACATCCTTCCTATAGTGGGGTGACAATAACTGCCCACAATATTCCAAATGTGGTCTCACCAAGATTCTGTATAGTTGCAGTATAACCGCATGGCTCTTAAACTCAAACCCCTTGTTAATAAATGCTAACAGACTATAAACCTTCTTCACAGCTCTATCCACTTCAGTGGCAGCCTTCAGAGGTCTGTGGACATGAACTCCAAGATCTCTCTGTTCCTCCACATTCCTTAGAACCCTGCTGTTGACCCTATAATCTGCATTCAAGTTTGTTCTACCAAAATGAATCACCTTACACTTGTTAGGGTTAAACTCCATCTGCTACGTTTTGGTCCAGTTCTGCATCCTATCAATGTCTCTTTACAGCCTCCAAGAGCCCTCTATCTCATCCACTATTCTACCAATCTTCTTGTCATCAGCAAATTTACTGACCCATCCTTTGGCCCCCCTCGTCTAAGTCATTGATAAAAATCATAAATAGCAGAGGACTTTAGCACTGATCCCTGTGATACATTGCTAGTACCTGGCCTCCAGTCTGAAAATTTTCCCTCCACTACCACCCTCCGTCTTCTATGAGATAGCCAGTTACTTATCCAATTGGCCAAATTTCCTTCTATCCGATACCTCCCTACTTTCTTCCTGAGCCTACCATAGGGAACCTTATCAAATGTCTTACTAAAATCCATGAACACAACATCAACTGTTCTACCCTCATCTACACACTCAGTTACCTTCTCAAAGAATTCAATCAAATTTGTGAGACAAGACTTACCCCTCATGAAACCGCACTGACTATCCCTGATTATCTTTCCAAATGGTCATAAATCCTATCTCTCAGGACCTTTTCCATTAACTTACCAACCACTGAAGTAAGACTAACTGGCCTACAATTACCAGAGTCATTCTTATTTCCTTTCTTGAAGACAGGAACAACATTCACCACTCTCCAGTCCTTTGACACAATCCCTGTGAACAGTGACGACCCAAAGATCAAAGCTAAAGGCTTTGCAATCTCATCCCTTGCCTCCCAAAGTATCCTGGGATGTATGCCATCTGGCCCAGAGAATCTGTGAACCCTCAGGTTTTTCAAAATTGCTAATACATCTTCCCTCAGAACATTTACCTCCTCCATCCTACCAGCCTGTATCGCACTCTCATTCTCAAAAACATGGCCCTTCTCCTTAGTGAACACCAAAGAAAAGTTTTCATTCAATGTCTCATCTATCTCTTCTGACTCCATGCACAAGTTCCCACTACTATTGACTGGCCATAACCCTAGTTATTCTTTTATTTCTCACATAGGAGTTAAAAGCCTTCGGGTTTTTCTTGATCCGATCCACCGAGGACTTTGCATGCCCCCTCCTAGCTATCCTAAGCCCTTTTTTTTAACTCATTCCTTACTATCTTATAACCCTCAAGCGACCCAACTGAACCTTGTTTTCCCATCCTTACATACGTTTCCTTTTTCTTCTTGACCAGACATTCAAATTCCTTTGTGAACCATGGTTCCCTCACTCAGCCATTCCCTCCCTGCCTAACAGTACATACCTATCAAGGACATGCAGTATTTGTTCATGGAACAAGATCCACATTTGATTTGTGCCTGTCTGTTAGAATTATACCTGTTTGAATGAGATTGCATTTCATTCTTCGTACCTAATGAATAAAGACCCAATCTATTTAACCCTCCCTTATAGGACAATCCCTCTATTCCTGGAATTCATTTAGTGAACCTCCATTGCACTCCCTGTCTATAGTGACTGCATCTTTCCTTAGGTAGGGCGACCAAAACTCCACAGAGTACTCCAGGCGCACTCCCAACAAGGCCCTATCTAATTGCAGTTATCTATTATACAGCTTCATTGTGGCACAGTGGTTAGCTCTGCTGTCTTGCAGACTTGATTCCAGCCTTAGGTGTTTATCTGTGTGGAATCTGCACATTCCCCCTGTGTTTGTGTGGGTTCCTCACAGTGCTCCAGTTTTTCTCCCGCACTCCAAAGATATGCAGGTTAGGTGGATTGGCCATGCTAAATTTTCCCCAATGTCCTTGTAATGTAGATTAGTGAGACAAAAATGTGGGGCTATGGGGATAAGACCTTGCTTGGATAATCTTTTTTAAAAAAAATTCATGGGATGTGTGTGTCACTCCCTTTATTCCCATTCCTGATTGCCCCTTGAACTGAGTGGTTTGCCCAGCCACTTCAGAGGTGCAATTAAGAGTCAATCACATTGCTATGGATTTGGAGTCACACATAAGTCAGACCAAGTAAAGATGGCAGATTTCCTTCCCCAAAGGGACATTAGTGAACCAAATAGATTTTTACAACAACCAGCAATGGGTTCATTTGACTTTCAGATTTTTATTGAGTTCAGATTGCACCATTTGCCGTGGTGTGAATCAAATCCAGGTCCCCAGAGTATTACCGCAGATATGTGGATTGCAAGTCCAGTGACAATCCCACGCCACTGCCTCCCTTTCTGTTGGAAAGTCAGTGCAGACTCGGCCAAATGGCCTCCTCTGCACCATTGGGATTCTATATTATTCACCCCAGTCCACAAATCCTCTGGCAATGAAAACCAACATGCACTTTCTGAATTGATGCTGTATCTGCATGTTAGCTTTCAGTGAAAAGATACCCAGCACTGCAATGCCATTAACATAGCAAATTTATTTCAATTGAGTAACACTGACAGATACAGAGTTTCAGAGCAGATCGATTTCTGAATTTTGTCTAAATTCAGCCAGTGTGATTATTAAACCAATTTACACGGTTTCCTACACGGCCAGCGGTATTTGATTCCTGTTCTAGCAGTGTCAAAAGTGAAAGTGAATCTCTGGATGGGAGATGATTTGTTTAATCAGAGCTAAAGCTGGGCAAAGCAGCACATGTACAGTGCTAATCTCCACAAGAGATGGTCAGCTACTTGGGGGGCTGCCTGGATCCCCAGAATCGTTGCAAATAGTATCTCCGCTGGACAATCAAGGCGACGACGGAGATCAGAAAGCCCACGGAAAGCAGTCCGAGACCGGGGATGTAACTGCTGCTTGCCCATCCCTCCGAGTCTGACTGCAACCGGATCACATCTGGATTCAAAACAAACAGGTGTCAAAGTGCAGCCTGACATCACTGGTGCCACCTACAAAATGGTGCCCTAGGTGAAACCCACACCACTCAGGAGACAATGTGACCAATTAGGCATGTGCCAGCTTTATGAAGAAGCTAATACAATTATTCCATCTCCGCTGACACACCCTAATTCCTCCCCCCAAATCCACCTTCTCACCGCTCCACCATGCCCATTCCATTCCTGAGCCCTGGAAATGATTACCTTCTCAAGTGTTTGTCCAGATACCTTACAAACACTGCCAACAGCGCCCTGGTGCACTTATACCAACATAGACTGCGATGGTTCAAGGTGGCGGTTCACCACCACATTCTCAATTACGAGTGGCGCAGCATGGTGGCACAGTGGTTAGCACTGCTGCCTCATAGCGCAAGGAACCCGGGTTCAATTCCAACCTCGAGTCACTATGTGTCTGTGTGTGGGGGTGTGTGTGTGTGTGTGGAGTTTGCACATTTCCATTGTATCTGCTTAGGTTCCCTTCCACACTCCAAAGATGTGTAGGTTAGATAGATTAGCCATGGTAAATATGCCAGGTTACCTGGCTGGGGTAGGACAGAGAGCCTGGGTAAGATGCTCTGTCGGAAGGTGTTGATGCAGATCTGATGGGCTGAATGACCTTGTTTGCATTGTAGAGAGTCTATCATAAATGCTGGGCCAAGTTAGCGACTCCCACTTATCTTGTGTTACGCTCACAGATGGTCCGGGTGGCTTCTTTTGTAGTCTGGAGCTGTAGATAGCGATGGCAGAGGCCCCGTCATTCTTTCAATTTGATTTCAGAGAAGGAGCCTTTCTCACCTGCACTGCCAGCCACTAACATGCATTGGAAGGGCTTGTGACCTGCAGGGTCGCATCACTCACGTTCGTGTAGCTGCTACCAGATCGAGGGGGCGGGATTCGTGCCTGGAGGTCTTTGTTCAGAGATATGGGGGGAATGCCGACCCTCTGTGCCACTAGATCACCCTGGAACACGTGGCATAGTCAGTGGTGTGGCTAACGGCCCTCCAACTGCGTTACTCACCCTGCGTCCCACTGAAGAAGTGGCTCCCGGCCCATGCGGAGCCTGGCGAGCAGCACTCACCTCTCACCTCCCGGCGAAATACGATGGGGCCCTGCGAGAGGTAAGCTGATTTGTCTTCGTTGTCAGGCGAGCTCATGTCCCGCTTGTGCCTGGCCGGGACGCAGCCCTGAGTACAGCGGTTTGGAACTGAGTTCTTGCGGCAGATCACCACATCACAGAGGATGTAGACTTCTGAGTAGTCCTTGAACTTAAACACATGGAAACTAAAGCGTTGCTTCCTAGGGTCATCCGTCTGGTGAAACTCAAGGGTCGAATCTTTGGGACAGCTGCAAGTGACAGGGGAGAAAATAGTCACATCTGGACTCTTTCTTTAAATATCTATCCATTCATGGGATGTGGGCATAGCTGACAAGGCTTAATTGGCCTAATTTCCCATCCCTAATTGCCCTTGAACTGAGTGTCGCACTTGGCCATTTCAGAGGGCACCTCAGAGTCAACCACATTGCTGTGGTTCTGGAGTTGCATGTGGGCCAGAAGGAGTAAGAACAGCAGATTTCCTTCAAGGGGAAATTAGGCATGGGCTCTACCAGTGACAACCACATCCCCATGAAAGAATTAAAAATATAATTTCCCAAAGGACATTAGTGAACTAGGTAGGTTTAAACCACAATCAATGATTGCTTTATGGTCCTCATTACTAAGGCTAGTTTTAGTTCCAGAATTTCATGAATTAATGAATTTATATTTTATTGCAGCCATAGTGGGATTTGAATCCATATCCCATCAGATCATAAGATATAGGAGCAGAGTTAGGCCATTGGGCCCATCGGATCTATTCCATCATTCGTTCGTGACTGATAAGCTTCTCAACTGCATTCTCCCACCTTTTCGCCATAATTTTTGATCCCCTTATCAATCAAGGACCTGTCTGTCTGTCTTAAATACACCCTATGACCAAGCCTCCACAGCCTTCTGTGGCAATTAGATTCAGGGAAGGTTCTATCAGACTAGAAAGTAACAAATATACAACCTCTATTCCAGAAGGGAGAGAGACAGAAAACAAGACATTATAGGCCAGTTGGCTTGAAGTTGTCATGAGGAAGGTGTTAAAATTAAGGAGCTTATAGCTCAGTGCTTATATAATTCAAGATAATCGGAAAGAACATGGTTTTGTGAAGGGGAAATCATGTTGACTCATTTACTAGATCTTTGAAGGAGTAACATGTGCTGCAGAATGAGGGGAACATGTAGAAGTATTGGGCTTGGATTTTCAGATGGCATGTGATAAAGTGCCACAACAAAACTGTTATTGCAAGAAATAAAGGCTCATTGTATAAAGAGTAACACACTAGCTTGAATTAAAGATTGAATGGCTGACAGAAAACAGAGAGTAGGTATAAATGGATTTTTTTTCTGACTGGAAGAATGTGATAAGCAGAGTCCCACAGAGATCTGTCTGTGGCTTCAACTATCTAGAATTTACACCAATGATATAGATGAAGGGATAGTAGTTAAATTTGTAGGCAACTCAAAGATGGGTAGGAAAGTATGTCGTAAAATGGACATATGGGGCAGGATGCTTCTCCGACTCCACAACATGCAGAAACTGGAGGTCATCCCATTGTTGTCAACAACATTACCTGTTGAATGCATCCCTGGCCGCTGAGAAACCTGCGGCAGGAGCACATCGTTGATTGCACTGTAAGATTCCGCTGATGTGAATGGAAGCAAGATTTTGGTGATGAAGTTTACAGATGGCTATGGCTAAAGGCAGGCAGTAGCATAGTGGTATTGTCACAATCCAGCAACCCCAGATTCGAGCCCCACCATGGCAGATGGAAGTTAACCTCATCAAAATCTGGAATTAAAATTAAATCTAATGATGACCATGAAGCCATTGTTGGTTGTTATAAAAACCCATCTGGTTCATTACTAACATTAAGGGAGAAAATCTACTTTCCTTAGCTGGCCTGGCCAGACCCATTCCAACACTCTCAGGGTTGGAATTACCTAGCCAGCAGTGTCCATAACCCATGAATAATTTTTGATATGAGTGAGAATACAAATTTGGCAGATGGAGCGTAACGTGGGAAAATGTGAAGTTATTTATTTTGGCAAGAAAAATAAAAAACAGAAAATTCCTGAAACAGAAAACAGCTGTAGAATTCCGAGGTGCAGAAGGATCTGGGTGTTCCAGTGCATGAGTCATAAAAAGTTAACATGCAGGTACAGCTAGTAGTCAAGAAAGTTAGTGCAATGCTACCGTTTATTATGAGGGGTATTGACATTAAAGTAAGGATGTTAGGCTTCAGTCATACAAGGCCATTTTGAATACTCTGGAGTTGATTCTGACATCCCAACATGCTAATTTTTTAGTGCGGCGGGCTTGGAGAATCAGCTGATTCGCGGGATTGTGCTTGTCTTCCCGGCACGTGCACAGCTGCAGGTAAAACATTTTAATCTTTTTTAACCTTATTTAATTGTGGTTCTCGGGTCTAGGACTGAAGTCTCTGGGCGTGCTCTCATCGCCCACTCCGCCAGTACAATTTCATTCCAGCAGGGTTCAGCTAAGCTCTCCACTTTCAGGAACTAGTGGCCCGACCCCGTTGGAGTTAATTGAGGCCCCCCAGGGGATTGGGTGATGGAAGTGGTGGTGCCTTCTGGGCGTGATAACCCTGGCAATGCCAGGGTATCTTGGCATTACCCATAAGGTATCTGGCAATGCCAAAGGGGTGCAGCTTAGTGGGTGGAGCCAGCTGCAGCAGGGCTTAGGGGCCAATTAGTGGCAACGGGTGATCCTTGCTGCCACTCTGCATTGGGATTGATGGGGGCGGGTGGGGGGGGGGCAGCGGTGGGTGGTCTGCCTCCTTTTGGGAAAGGGGGTCTGCCAGAGGGATCTGTCACTCATGAGGGAGGAACTGCCATGGGGGTTGGAGGCTGGAGGCTGGGACAGGGATGGGGGGAGCGGGTTGGGGGTGTGGGCAATGGGGGTGTTGGGCTGGACCAGGAATGTTTGTGGAGGCCATGATCGGGCCAGGGATGGTGTCAGGAGTGGCAACACTGAGAGGGTCCGGGGCTGGTCAGTGATCGAACTGGCCAGCAAAGTGCAGGCTGACAGTTCAGGGCCACTGTGCATGCACACAATTAAAACTGTCTGTTTCCATGTCAGTAGGCCCTGTCCACATTCTGAGCTTTGTATGATATTCACAGTTCTGACCTCTGCATTGCACCGAATGGGAGATTTGAGTTTGAACTTCCACTGAAAAAATAATCGTGATTTATACCAGTTTTCCCACGAATCCAGTGCTTAGAACATTTTTGGTAGAATCAGTCCCCCTGTATATTGATGGCAAGATGCAAATACGATGGAGAGGATTCAGAAGAGGTTTATTCGAAGGATACCTGGAATGAGCAAGTTGTCATAAAAGGAAAGTTTGGGCTTGTTTCAACTGGAGTTTAAGAGAGTGCGGGGGTGACTTGATTGAAATATAGGATTCTGAACGGTTTGACAAGGTGGGTGTGGGAAGGACGTTTCTTCTTGTGGGTGAGTCCAGAACAGGGGGAGGGGGCACTGTTTTCAAACCAGGTGTTGCCCTTTTAGGACAGAGATGAGGAGAGTGCTCTTTCTTTCAGAGGATCGTATGACTTTGGAACTCTCTGCCTCAGAAGGTGATGTGGGGGAGGGGGTGGGGCTGGTCGTGGGGGGGGGGGGGGGGAGGGGGTGATTGAAAATGTTTAAAGTGGAGGAAGATAGATTCTTGTTAGGCTAAGGGGTCAAAGGTTATCAGGGATGGATGGGAAAGTGGAACTCACCACGAACTGTCAGCAATGATCTTATTGAATGGGGGAGCAGTAGGCCTCATTGGGGGAGGGGGGGCGAATGGCCTATTCCCATTTATCCTTGGCACAAGTGGGCATAAATTTGAGTGCGGCCTGTGGTGAGGCTCATGGGAGGAAATCTCAGGGTAACCACTCCTTTGGCAGAGGGTAATAAGCATCCAACAGCTACCCCAAGCCAGATGCGGTGAATTACCCATTCTCGATGATGCTGTATGTCTCACTGTTAAAATTCAGAGAGGGTACAGACTTGCAGCTCTCTGTAAATATCTCCACCTCACTGTCAGTGGTGTTTGCCAGCATCTCAATGTACAGAAAGCTGTTCAGTTCGACCTCGTAAGGGAAGTAGAAGATTGGATCTTTGAAGCCTGCTGACTGGTGCAAAGTGAAGGAGAGGTTGTAGTGGCCCAGGAGGATCATGTGATGGGTGCGGGGCATGAACGCCATGGTAATGTTCTGGACCGTCAGCATCTCACAATTCAACCGGATCTGCAGGCGGTGAATCGAGGTGTGGGGGGCGGTTCCGTAGATTGTATTGACGAAAGCGATCTTCCCAGTATCATTCTGTAACAAAATTGGATGCGTGAAACATTCAGACATTGCAGGAGGGAAGTGAGTGACCATGATGTAGTAAGATCATGAGATCTCACCTAAGTGAGATAATCAATGAAAGTACTAAACCCAACTTTCTAACCTTCAGGAAGAGCTGACATCTTTGTTAGGACAAAGAGAACAAAGAAAAGCACAGGAACAGGCCCTCCAACCCTCCAAACCTACACTGGTCATAATGCTGTAATTAAACTGAAAAAAGTTCTGCCCTCAGTCCATATCCATCTCTTCCCTTCCTATTCAGGTATCCATTCAGATGCCTCTTAAATGTCACTATAATTCACACCTAAATTTAGAACAGAATAGAATCCTACAGTACAGAAGGAGGCTATTCGGCCCATTGAGTCTGCAGCAACCACAATCCAGGCCCTATTTCTGTAACCCTATGTAGTTACTCTGCTGGCTCCCAAACACTATGTAGCAATTTAGCATGGCCATTCAACCTGACTCACACATTTTTGGACTGTAGGAGGAAACCATTGCACCCTCCATGCAGACACAGGGAGAACACACAATTTCGCACACTTAATGACCCTAGGTTGGACTTGAATCCACGCCCCTGAAGCTGTGAGACAGCATTATTAACCACTGCGCCACCATGCCGCCCTATTTGACTTCCAAAATGTATCACCTCTCATTTGTTTGGATTAAACTCCATCTGCCATTCCTGCGCTCAGGTCTCTATCTATATTCTGTTGTATCCTCTGATAATCCCCCGCACTATCAATAACTCCACCAATCTTCATGTCATCTGCAAACTTACTAGTTGGACCACCCACATTTTCCTCTAGATCATTTCTATATCAGCAAACCGCAAGGATCTCAGCACTGATCCTTATGGAATACTAGTAGCCTCAGATCTCCATTCTGTTGCTTTGTTATTCTTTTTATGGTAGTGATGTTCACCAATCCTCCCATCCATCTAACTTTATCAGCTGACTCTATCTTTTTACATATTTTGCAGCATGGTGGCACAGTGGTTAGCTCTGCTGCCTCACAGCACCATGGACCTGGGTTCGATTCCAGCCACAGGTGTCTGTCCGTGTGGAGTTTACATGTTCTCCGCATATTTGCATGGGCTTTTTTCTGGGTGCTCTGGTTTCTTGCCACAGCCTAAAAGACGTGCTGGTTAAATGCATTGATCTGAACAGGCACCGGAGTGTGGAATTTCACAGGATCTTCATTGCAATATTAATGTAAGCTTAACTTGTGACTAATAAATAAACTTTCCTTTCACTACAAGCAATCATGTATTTCTGCTCAAGGAAATTAATAGATTGAGGAAGATGGGGGTCAGGACTAATAGCCGTACATGAGAGTAAAAATCAAGCTAGCTAAATGTACCAAGAGTGCAGAAAAGATTTACTGGAATGCTACCAGGACTTGATGGATTGAGTTATAAGGAGGGGCTGAATAGACTGGGACTTTTTTCTGTAGAGGAGCATAGAGAAGGTAGATAATCAATATCTTTTCCCAAAGGTAGGGAAGTCTAAACTAGAGGGCAAAGGTTTAAGGTGAGAAGGGTGAGATACAAAAGTGTCCACAGGGACAATTGTTTCACACAGAGGGTGGTGAGTATCTGGAACAAGCTGGCAAAGGTAGTAGTAAAGGCGGGTATAATTTTATTTTTTAAAAAGCATTTAGATAGTTACATGGGTACAATGGGTATAGAGGGATGTGGGCCAAACATGGGCAATTGGGCTTAGCTTCAACAGTTTTTAAAAAAAAAGGCTGGCACGGACAAGTTGAACCGAAGGGCTTGTTTCCATGCTGTAAACTTCTACGACTCTATGAACTTCATAGACCCGTCTCAGGATCTGGGATTGACAAGAACCCTTCAACACAACCTTGGTTGTTTGCATTCAGAGCAGATAGTCTCCATCCAGGAGGAGATAATTGCCTAGATTCTGGGAGAAGACTTAACAATAATCCTTTGCAGGCAAGATTGGAATTTTAAACAATATTCTGGGTACTGACTCACTGTATAAACTGTGTATCTGTGACTTCAAAGAGAGTGCTGTAGTAGAATTCTCCCCCTGTGAAAGATGTATTAAGGAAGGGGTGTATTAAGGAAGTGCACACATGCTTCAGTGGTGAATAAGTGATTGTAACCTGTCCCTGGATCTCCTGTGGCTAGTTGGAATAAGTCTACCACACGATTTCCCAAAGTCAGGAAGACTTTGTCTCTTATATTATCCCAGATTTAAGCTTCTCTCTTACCCTGTTAGAAGTATCCTATGGCAGTGCCTGATCCCCCAATCCTGCCACTCCTTTATACCACCTGGAGGTCTTATTGCTGTTAAAAAGAGTATCCTGCCACTCAGGAAATTCCGCACTCACATATTGCACTCATCATACTCAATGCACCCCCCATTCTGAGCCGAATGGCAGGGGTAGCAAATCCATTGGGTTGTCTTTGGACAAGAGGAACCTAAAGAGGACATTTAGCTCAGTGAGCTCACTCTGCCACTTGATTGGCAGATTGCTGAACCCCACATCAACTGCATTTACCTAGCTTGGTTGAGGGTAAATAATCAAAAATATATCAGCTTACGGTGGCACAGTGGTTAGCACTGCTGCCTCATGGGGCAGGGACCTGGGTTCAATTCCTGGCTTGGGTCACTGTCTGTGTGGAGTTTGCATATTCTCCCCATGTCTGCATGGGTTTCCTCTGCGTGCTCCACTTTCTACCCACAGTCCAAAGATGCGCGGGTTAGATTGATTGATCATATTAAATTGCCCCTTAGTGTCATAGGTTACATACATTAGAGGGATTAGCGGATTAATATGTTGGGTTACTAGGATAGGGCAGGAGGGGGATTATTGTTGGTGCAGACTCGATGGGCTGAATGGATTCCTGCACTGTAGGATTCTATGCTTCAGAAGTGAAAGTGGAGTTGAAGATTATCCTATTGGGTCAGTCATGATCTCACTGAATTGCAGAGCAGATTCGATGGGCTGAATGGTCTACTTCTACTCCTATGTCTTATGTTCTGAGGGTCAGTTCTGAAATCTTCATTTCACCATTCCCTCCTGTCTGCCTCCTCAACAACCTTTTTTGGGTGAGAGTTTGAGATTTTCAACATCATTCATATGATCAAACACTGTTGGAAGTGATCCCCTCAATCATCCAGCTCTGATTTTAGAGTTACATTTCTTTTTCTGAACTTTTCAAGCACAGAAAATATATCTATCTTCACCTAGCTGACCAACCCGTTTGTTATATATTTAAATGTTTGTACAATTGCTTTAAGAGCCAGTCACATGATTTGGTGGCAGTGTCATTAGGTTGTTGCACAGGCTGCTGTTTTATTTCCAGTCTGTACTCAGTACAGACAAAAATCTTCTTCAATAAATCTATTGTCACTAATTTGAATATATCTGTGCAAAGCATATCTCTTTGATTAAAACACACAGTCCAGAAGACCATATCATAACACTATGAGATATAGGAGCAGAATTAAGCAATTCAGCCTATCGAGTCTGCTACACCATTCAATCATGGCTAATAAGTTTCTCAACCCCATTCTCCCATCTTTTCTCCGTAACTTTTGATCCTCTTACCAAACAAGAACTTAAAGACGTTCTCTACCTTAAAGACATTCAATGACCTGACCTCCATTGCCTTCTGAGACAAGGAATTCCATAGATTCGCCACTCTCTGGCCGAAGAAATTCCTCCTCATCTTTGTTCTAATGAGTTGTTCCTTTAGTCTAAAGCTGTGCCCTCGGATCCTATTCTCTCCATCTAAGGAAACATCTTTCCCACATCCACTTTACGCAGGCCTTTCAGTATTCTGTACGTTTCAGTAAGATTCCCCCTCATCCTTCTAAACTCCATCGAGTATAGACCCAGAGTCCTCAAACATTCCCCATACATCAAACCTTTAATTATTGGAATCATTCTTGTGAACCTCCTCTGGACCCTCTCCAGTACCAACATATCCTTCCTTAGATACAGGACCCAGATTGATTTGATGTTCCAAAAATGGTCTGACCAGAGCCTTATAAAGCCTCAGAAGTACATCTCACTTTTGTATCCTTGTGGTCTCGAAATGAGTGCTAACATTGCATTTGCCTTCCTAACTACCCTTTACATAGTTAGGATATTGCATCCTTTGATCAGCTTGGACTGAACGACCTAAACACTCAAAACCCATAACCTAAATGACCCTCCCTGACAGCATTATGAGTGCTATTTACTGGGATTCCTTTTCAGGAGTTCTGCTTAACTTGTCAATTTGCCCATTTGCTCATGCTCAAAGGAGCATACTTACTAGAACTATGACAGCATCTCTTCAGAGCAGATTCGATGCCAATCATTTCACCACCAAGTCCCCTACCTCCTTCCCCCCACCCCACATTCAGTTGAACCTTTCTTGACTTCATGTCATTTCTTACCAATTCAGACCCAGCAGCACACTGACCTCCTGCCCTGACCTGCAACCTGGCCGCCAAACTCTGCTTACCCCGGTGTGTGCGAGAGCAGGAATGATCACCTACAATGATTGCGGTGCCGCAGGAATTAAACGGAGCTCTGATGATCACCCAATTCTCATCTCGCTGGTTGGCGTGGCAGCTGGGGTCAACAAGGTGCACGTCGGTAGTGGATAACTTGGCGTTGGCTAGCACGCTGGATGGCAAGGTGTATACAGCAGCCTGGGGCAGGCAGGTTAGCGAGCCCCATTTCTCTCCACCTGCAAAAAAAAATGTCACCATTTCCATTATGCCCGTCAGAGAGAAAAATAAATTGCTTTGGTGACCTCTGTTCAAGACGACTCTCCAGATGTTTACAACCATGATGGGCACCTAGACTCATGAGTGGGATGCATGAGTGGCGCTCCTTCATCTCAGTGGATTGAAATCGGGCTTGTTCACTAACCAAAACCCCATGAATAAGATCACATTTTTTTTAATTCATTCATGGGACATGGGCGTCACTGCCTGGGACAGCATGTATTACCCACCCCTAGTTACCCTTGAAACTGAGTGGTATTTCAAAGGGGAGTTAAGAGTCAATCACATTGCTGAGGCTCTGGATTTACATGGAGGCCAGATCAGGGAAGGATGGCAAATTTCTTTCCCTAAAGGATATTAGTGAACCAGATGAGTTTTACAACAATTGACAATAGTTTCATGGTCATCAGTAGATTCCAGATTTTTTTTTATTGAATTCAAATTCCATTATCTACTATGATGGCATTCAAACCCAGGTCCCCAGAGCATTAGCTGACTTTCTGGATTAATAGTCTAGCAATAACATCAGTAGGCCATCACCTCCCTGAAATACATTTAATACATGCCAAGTATTTCATGACAGAGAAACTCGGGACAGAAGGAGGCCATTCAGCCCTTTAAGGCTGCTCCATCGTTCATGGCTGATCCCCTATCTCAGTGCCGTATTCCCACTTTCCCCACCATATTCATTAAAAAGTTATCCTTTTATTCATTCATGGGATGTGGAATCACTGACTGGGCCAGCATTTATTGTCACTTGCCAGAGGGCATTTTAAGAGTCAACCACATTGCTGTGGGTGTGGAGTCACATGTAGTCCAGACCGGATAATGGCAGCAGATTTCCTTCACTAAAGGACATTAATGACCCAGATGGGTTTTTACAACAATGATTTCATGGTCGTCATTAGACTTTTAATTTTTTTTTTACTGAATTCAAATTTCATCATCTGCCATGGCAGGATTCAAACTTGGGTCTCCAGAACATTACCCTGTGTCTCTGGATTACTAGCCCAAGAACAATAACACTGCACTATCACCTCTCATTGCTTCCTTAAATACAATCAGTGACTTGGCCTCCACAGCCTTCTCTGGTAGAGGATTCCGCAGGTTCATCATCCTTTGGGTGAAGAAAGTTCTCCTCATCTCAGTCCCAAAATGGTCTACCAGTGTCCTGAGACTGTGTCCCCTCGTTCTAGAATCCCTAACCAGAGAACTTAACCTCCCTACATTTAGTCTGTGCAGCCTTGTTAGAATTTAATATTGAGTCATAGAAATGTGTAATCATTTATATATTAATAGATATGTCATCATTTCAAATGGTAAAAAAAAGATATTTACACTATGGATAGAGAGGGAATGCACGGCTCTCACAGTCAATATTACATGTAACATTTAAAGTCATAGAGTCATAGAGGTTTACAGCATGGAAATAAGCCCTTTGGTCCAACTTGTCCATGCCACCCTTTTTTTAAAATCCGTAAGCCAGTCCCAATTGCCCGCATTTGGCGCATTTCCTTCTATACCCGTCTTACCCCTGTAACTGTCTAAATGCTTTTTAAAAGCCAAAATTATACCCTATTCTACTACTACTTCTGGCAGCTTCTTCCAGGCTCTCACCACCCTCTGTGTGAAAAAGTTGCCCCTCTGGACCCTTTTGTACCTTTCTCCTCTTACCTTAAACCTATGCCCTCTACTTTTAGAATCCCTACCTTTTGGAAAAGATATTGAGTATCGAGCTGATCTAAGCCCCTCATTATTTTATAGACCTCTATGAGATCATCCCTCAGCCTCCTATACTCCAGAGAAAAAAAGTCCCAGTCTATCCAACTTCTCCTTATAACTCAAACAATCAAGTCCTGGTGACATCTTAGTAAATCTCTTTTGCGCACTTTCTAGTTTAATAATATACTAACTATAATAGAATGATCAGAACTGTACACAGTTAATAGGATGACCAGAACTGTACACAGTTATTTGCTCTGGCTTTACAGACAGATTCACACAGTGAGTGATTAGGATATGCAATGTACTGTCTGAGAGTATGTTGGAGTCAGATTCACACAGCAAGTGGTTCGGATATGGAAGACACTGTCTGATAATGTGGCGCAGGCAGATTAAGTTGAGGCATTCAAAAGATTACCTGCAAAAGGAAGAACATGCAGGGTTCTCTTGCACTGCCTCACCTGTTGAAGCAACTTCCATTCTGGACTAGCCTTGAGGCAACACTCATAGGAACAATTACTAGTACCACAATTTGATTTCTGTAATCTCTTTCTTGTGTAGGGGCTCCAGCTTTTCCTTCCCTCAGATCTGGAGATTCAGATACAGGATAGATCTGGGGATATTCTGACGATACAGTGTGGACCATTTAGGAAGGAGATGCGGGGACATGTCTTCACCCAAAAGTGGTGAGCCTGTGGAATTTATTACCAATTTTTAGTTGAAGCTATTACATTGAATATATGCAAAAGGTGGCGGCATATAGCACTCGGGGTGAATGGGATCAAAGTTATGGGGAGAAAGTAGAATTAGACTATTGAGTTGGATGATCAGTCATGATCGTAATAAATGGCAGAGCAGGCTCAAAGGGCCGAATGGGCTTCTTCTATCTTTTATGTTTCTAAAAAGCACTAGTGAAGGAGATGGATATTTCGGCACAGATGAATGACAGGTTGATGGGCTCCGTGTCTGAGGCTAATCTGCAGTGCTTAGCTAATTTCTTTTTTCAATTAATTGAATATATATTCTACCAGCTGCCAAGGTGAGATTTGAACACATGTCGCACGGATGTAGCCTGAGATTTTGGCTTGTCACTCCAGTGATATATCTGGCATGCAACCAGCTTGGCAAGCAAAAGAATGGGAAGAACTGACACTTACTGACAATGGGTAGTCTGTTGCCCATTGGGTATCCGTAAGACTCGCCTTGTCCGATTCCATAGATGTAGATGGCAAAGTGAACTAAATTGTGGGAGATGATATGACGGCCTCCAGTTTCACCAAGGTAGATTTTGGTGGCAGAGAAACCAGCGAAGGTTGCATTTTCGAAGGGATATGTGTGCAAAGTTGCCCCATCTAACATAATCCCAGCAGAGATTGGTCTTGATGAAATGACCAGAATGTAACTGGATACATTGTCCAATGTCATAAATTCAAAATAATTGCTGAAATAGACAGAAGGGATCACCGTCAGCATGAAGGGATCAAGGGTTGAAAACATTGAGCTGCTATCCCCGGTAAACAGGTAAATCACCATGACTGGTTTCGTTGTGTTTATGACCATCCCACCGTTCACAGTAACATTGACATGAGATCCTTCGTGAAGTAGCACTTGCCGATTCCCTTCCTCTGTGTGAATATTCACATTAGTGTCATTCCTTGAAGAGACAATGGTGATGATGTCCTTCTTTGCTTTCTTCAGAAAAGGGAAAACAACAAACTTATCAGACCACTTGTCCACAGGATATAAACTTTCAGTGATATGGCCACAATTATTCGGGCTGACATAGAGGCATTGGTCTCCACTGAAGACAGCCACGGGCTTGCTGGACTCGACCTTTGTTCCTGTCAAGTCCTTGTCACTCTGAAACTGGACAACTTTGTTTGGTCTCAGTGCAAAGGAAAACCTCTCTCTGTGAGTGAAATGAGTCCCATTGAAGACCAGAGATCCCGAGACAGTGATGGTGATCAGGACATGCTCATTACCATTAGCAATAGCAAATTGTTTAACATTGTGTGGACTGTCCAGAGAGTAGGTGATGATATAATACTTTGTACCCAAACTGGAGACTGGTAAAGCTAAAAATGCATCATATGTCTTAGATCTCTTGTTTAATGCAACGAGGGAGATGTCTTCATTTGACGTAACGGTTATCGCCTTTTTTGCAAGTTGATTACCTGATAACATGTAGGTGGAGTTCAGAGTCAGTGTAGCAGTACTGTTTGCTCCAATGGAGATTGCATTATTAAAAGGTGGGTCAGATATAGAAACACTTACAACCGTTGGTCTGTTATAAGTGACAATGTGCATGGCAAGAATAGCAGAATTGTCAATGTTTTGCAGAAACGCTAAGATGAATTTTCTTCCTGATATAAGTGACTGAGAGGAACCTGCCAAATAATGAGAAAAATTGTTATAAAATAAATAGTGACAGCTTCATTTGTAAAAGATAATTGAGTTTAGTTTCATTTAGAAATGAAGCATGGAGTAACTGATACACAAAGTTTGGGAGAGCTGGTCTGTTTTGAGGAATGGTCAGGAATAGATAGTAGTTTTTGGAAACTTATTTTTAAGGAAGTGGGCTTCGCTGGCTGGATCAGCATTTATTGTCCATCTCTAATTGCTTTAAGGTGGTGTTGAGCTCCCTTCTTGAACCATTGAAGTCACTGAGGTGTACGTATACCACGGCACTGTTAGGGAGGCAGTTCCAGGATTTTGATGCATTGACAATGCGGGAACAACAATATATTTTCAAATTAGCATGGTGAGTGGCTTGGAGGAGGAACTTCCAGATGGTGATATTCCCAGGTATCTACTGCTCTTCTCCTTCTAGATGGTAGTGGTTGTGGGTTTAAAAGATACTGTTTAAGATGAGTTGCTGCAGTGCATCTTAGTAGATGGTACACACAGCTGTCACTGTGTGTCAGTGGTGGAGATGGTAAATGTTATGGAAGGGATAGCAATCTCACAGCTGCTTTGTCCTGGATAGTGTTGAACTTCTTGGGTTTTACTGGAACTGCACCCATTCAGGCAAGTGGAGAGTATTCCACCATATGCCTTGTTTGTTTCTTGTAGCTAATGGACAGGTTTTGCGGGGTCAGGAGGTAAGTTGCTCGCTGCTGGACACCTTACTTTTTGGCTTACTCTTGAAGCCATAGTTTTTATATGTCCAGTCTGGATCTGTTTCTGATTAATGGTAGCCACCAGGAGGTTGAAAATTGGGGGAGAGGTCCATTCTCCACAACTGTGCACTTAGCCCCATTGTATTCACACAACCCTGAGTCTTCCTACCAAGCAGAAGCCTTCAAAACTATCTCAATTTCACTGGAAACCTTTGATCTCTGTCAGTTTTCAGAATGCAGTGCTTTGAAAGAGGCTCCATTGACAGATTCATGGATTTCCACTCAGCCTCCAGTCAGCTGAGTTTAATTATATTTCCCTTCATGTTTGAAAGTATCGCAAGTACCCCATTGTTCCTAATGGGAATGTTCATATAGACTTCCTGATTGATAGCTATGGTTTAACTACCGATCTTGCAGACCATTTACTCCTTTTGAAGAAACTACAGCTGTCTTTTTAAATTTTTTATTCTATTCTTAAAATTATAAACTCAATGCTCAGAGTGGATCGGGCAAGCTCAAATTCTTGCATACTCCAAAAACCAAATTCAAAATCAAATTGAACGAATTCATTGTCCCTAAAGGAGTAACAAACAAGACAAGATCCAAGCTGTTAAGAGAAAGCAATATAGCCCATCTTAGACTTGAACCTGATGCTTGCTGTTAACCAAAAGGCTGAGAAAAAAAGTGATGATATTTCACTGCTGACCATATCACACTACTGACTATATCACACTGCTGACCATATCTCACTGCTGACCATATCTCACTGCTGACCATATCACATGCTGATGATAACACAGTGCTGACCATATCATACTGCTGATCATATCACACTGCTGACTGTATCACACTGCTGACCATATCACACTGCTGACCGTATCACACTGCTGACTATATCTCACTGCTGACCGTATCACACTACTGACTATATCTCATTGCTGACCGTATCCCACTGCTGATTATATCTCATTGCTGACCATATCACACTGCTGGCCCTATCATATTGATCATATCACACTGCTGGCCATATCTCTCTGCTGATCATATCTCACTACTGATCATACCACACTGCTGACAATATCATATCACTAACATTGCCTCGTAAATTCTTAGCCAAATCAATAATATAAATGTCAAATAATAATGGACCCAGCCCTGATCCCTGAAGCACACGACTGATCACAAACTTCCAGTGTGAAGAACAATACTCTATATACATCCTTTATCTTCTGTCATCAGGTGTATGTGATTTAACCAGTGGGTGTGATTTAACCAAACATGTGCAGAAGTGCTCACCACTGAGCCACCATGCCAGTCCCACAGCATCACACTGAGGCCCTCCCCTCTCCCTAACCCTCTAACCCTACGCATTTGCCATGGCTAATTCATCATTCTTGGACACTAATTGACAACTTAGCATGGGCAATTCACCTAACCTGCACATCTTTAGAGTGTGGGAGGAAACTGGAGAACCTGAAAGAAACCCACACAGACACAGGGAAAACATGCAAACTCCACACAGGCAGTCATATATAGTCAGGAGTAATAAATGGTCATTACTATGATAGGGTCATATTTGTGATGCAGTCAATAAGGAGATATGATTAGCATTCTGATATGAGCAGCAGTGAGATATGATCAACAGTGTGATATAGTCAACAGTGAGATATAGTCAGCAGTGAGATATGGTCAGCAGTGAGATATGGGCAGCAGTGTGATATAATCAACAGTGTGATATGGTCAGCAGTGAGATATGGTCAGCAGTGTGATATGGTCAGCAGTGAGATATGGTCAGCAGTGTGATATGGTCAGCAGTGAGATATGGGCAGCAGTGTGATATAATCAACAGTGAGATATAGTCAGCAGTATGATATGGTCAGCAGTGTGATATGGTCAGCAGTGAGATATGGTCAGCAGTGAGATATGGACAGCAAAGTGATATAACAGCAGTGAGATATCATCATTCAAATCTTTTATATAAATTGTAGAATGTTGAGACCTCAGCATTGATCCCTATGGCACATCATTCATTAAATCTGGCCAAGGGCAGCACAGTTGCACAGTGGTTAGCACTGCTGCCTCAGTGCCAAGAGCCTGGGTTCAATTCTGGCATTGGGTGACTCCCCCCGTGTCTGTATGGGTTTCCTCTGGGTGCTCCAGTTTCTTCCCACATTGCAAAGATATGCAGGTCAGGTTGATTGGCCATGCTAAATTGTCCCTTAGTTTCAGGGGGACTAAATTGGGTAAACATGTGGGGTTACAAGGATAGGTCCTGAGTGCAGGCCTGATGGGCTCAATGGCTTCCTTCTGCACTGTAGGGATTCTATAATTCTTCTAAATCCTTTAATGAGAAAATTATCCATTTTTGCTTGCTCACTGTTTCCAGTCCGCTTACCCCAATCCAACGCTGTCATCTCGACATCCAGCTAACTAAGCAGTCTAACAGGACAAGGTGGAGTAGATACAAAAGGATGGTCCCATTGATTGGGCAGTCCGGCACAGGGCTCACAGTCTGAGGATGCAGGGTAGATGGTTTAGGACAAAGATGAGCAGAAATTTCTTCACTCAGAGAGTGGTCAGCCCTAGGAATTTGTTACCAAAGAAGGTAATTGAGACCAAAACATGTTTTCAAGAAGCAGTTAGAAATAGCACTTAAAGCGAAGGGAAGCAAAAAATATATGGAGACAATGGTATAAATATTGGAAATACATCTTGAAGGTGGCAATGGTTTTCTCAATTGTGGATTATGTTGTTCTGCATTGCATGAGGCATGCTGAGGACAATGTATGGGGAGTGTAATGAGCCATCACCTGGACCACATACACTTCATCTTCAAACAACCAACGCTGTAATCACTGAGACCCTTTGAATATATTAGGTATGCGGAAGTGACGCAGACTGTAGGAGTTATGGAAACTCTCTGGGTACCTGGCACAAATGTGCTGCTGATGGTCACATGTCTGTCCTGTTAATGAGTGTCAGGGGTTGTTACCATGGAGCTTGTAGAGCCACATATGTGCAATTGATTGCACCTTTCACTGTAGGGAAGTCTGCAATTGCAGCGAGATCTGGGAATCAAGCAGCCTGGCTATCTTCACCCATTGTGAATTTCAAGTAACAATGAGCCTCACTTAGATGGCGCCCGCCACCTGCCTTGATAAATGTACACAATGAGGACTTTGAGATGCCATGTAGGTCTTTTCTGAGTCCCTGGAACAACCCATTTGCAAACACAGTACCCAATAATCATCGTCAGGTGTTGTCTACCCAATCCCTGGACCTGGTTAAAGTGCTCATTTGGAGAGTTGATGCAGGCTCAATGGGCCGAGTGGCCTGTTTCTGCACTATAGGAGCTTCATGGCTTTCACTAATGCATATGTGTGGCTGAGGGGAAGCTCACAGATCCAGGTGACCAATGCCAACCCTGATAATTGGCATCTCTTCTCAGAGGGGGTTTGAAAGCGTCCATGAAATGAACCATGTGACTACAATCTCTGATCAACTCTGCAGATCAAGCTCATCGTGCACTTCGGCATTGGTTGGATGACCTTTGGTTTGTGATCCCGGCCGGTGGGCACTGCTGCATCACAGCACCGGGTTCAATTTCGGCCTTGGGTCATGGTCTGTATGGAGTTTGAACATTCTCCCTGTGTCTACATGGATTTCCCCTGGGCGGTCCGGTTTCCTCAGACACTCCAAAAATATGTTGGTTACGTTCATTGACCATGCTAAATTGCCCCTTAATGTCAGGGGGATTAGCAGGATAAATACGTTGGGTTATAGGGCTAGGGCCCGGGTGGGATTGGGGTCAGTGCAGGTTCGATGGGCTGAATGACCTCTTTCTGCACTTAATGATTCTAAAAGCACATTAGAGGCTTTTGTTTATGATCTGGCATATACATTCCTTTAATGGTTTCCACTGCATTCCCTTAATGGTTCCCTACATTTTCTATTCTGACATACCCGCTTTAAAAAATTGAAAAACAGTATTTTGAAGCCAAAGACTCCTCAGCTAATGGCTCCAATTGCACCTTCCAAGGAAATCTTCCTTTGTTTCTCTCAGCTCTGAATATTTCAGTGTTGTGACTCTAAGCAGATAGAAGGTGTCCCAAAAGATCCACTAAGGACTTCTCCCTCACTGACTCAGGCCCCTCCTGTGCAGATTCTTTTCATGTTCCGATATCAGACTGTAGAGTAACTTTGGTTGTTCAAAACCAGCTCCAACCCTCTGCAAGTGTTTGGATCCCTCTAATTTACTTGGAGCCTCATGCTGTGAATATAGTGCTCCTTCCGGTTATCCTCCAGCCTCCTTCTGTCTCAGTAATCCTGGATCCCATTATCATTGTGGTATACATTGCAACCCTCCCCCAACATCCACAGCCCCGAATCCATCACTGCTCATGTTCCCATGGCCCATAAAGACCCCATCCCCACCTGCCTTCACTGCCCCATCTCAAGGCTGTACCTACAGCAGGGAACACGACCAAAGAGTCACAGAAAACAGGAGCAGGAGGAGGCCATTCAGCCCTTCGAGTCTGCTCTATCATTCATTATGATCATAGCTGATCATCTGACTCAGTAGCCTGATTCTGCTTGCCACCCCCACCCCCCCCGATATGCTTTCACCCTGAGGGCTATAATCTAACTGTTTCCTGAAAACATATTATTTTGGCCACAGCCCCCCACATCCACCCCACACCCACCCTCCCCCAGGAGAACTTCGAATGCTTCCACTCGACCCTGATCCCTTTGTTACCATATGCCCATTTACAACAGGCAGCTGCTGCCTCCCCAACCTTGACCATCCCATCTCTGGCCCTGTACCGTGCCAGACAACCATCAAGTGTGATGCCATGACCAGGCCCTGCACACCAAACATGCCTGCTCCCTGTTGAACACAGAAGTCTTGCCCCTCTCTGGGATGGAGCTTTGAGGTGCATGCCAGGCACAGAAACATAGAAAATAAGAGCAGGAGGAGGCTGTTGTGAGCCTGCTCCACCATTCATCACGATCAAGACTGATTATTCAACTCAATAGCCTAATCCTGCTTTCTCCCAATAACCTTTGATCCTAAAAGCCCCAAGCGCTATATTCAACTGCCTCTTGAGTATATTCAGTGTTTTGGCATAAACTACTTCCTCTGGTAATGAATTCCATAGGCTCACCACTCTTTGGTGAAGAAATGTCTTCTCACCTCCATCCTAAATGATTTACTCCAAATCCTCAGGTCATTGGGAATATCCACCCTGCATCCATCCTGTCTAGTCCTGTTAGGAATTCATAAGTCTCAATGAAATCTATGTTTCGGTACCCTTTATCCTGCAAAACCCCAGTATGTCCTTTAGTGTCTTGCCCTGATTACGACCTGCATAAGCCACTATTCACATGATGGTAATTCAGGTTGATTACATTCTCAACACCTATCAATGGGAAACACAGCTTGCCATTAGCTATGATGAAAATGCTGAGGGGAATATTACAGCCTGATTTCTCACAAGTGGTACTTCGACTTGTGGCTTGTCTCTGAATTTTCAACTCTCTCACACCTAGGGTGGCATGGTAGCACAGTGGTTAGCACTGCTGCCTCACAGCACCAGGAACCTGAGCTCAATACCATCCTAGGGTGACTGTGTGGAGTTTGCACGTTCTCCCCATGCCTGCGCAGATTTCCTTCAGATGCTCTCGTTTCCTCCCACACTCAAAGATGTATTGGTTAAGTGGATTGCCCATGCTAAATTCTTCCCAGTGTCAGAGGTGGGATTGTTGTTGGTGCAGAATCAATGGGCCAAATGGCCTCCTCTGCACTGCATGGATTCTATGATTTTAAGAACCCTGCCACGGGAAGGACTGGAAAATTCCACCATATGTTTGCAGTTAGCTTTCTCTCATCCTCCAGTTTTACCCTCCTTATTAACCTAATCATCGGCCAGAACATTGAATACGGGAGTTGTGATGTCTTGTTGAAGTTGTACAAGACTTTGGTAAGGTCACACTTGGAATACAGTTTTGGTTACCCTATTATAGAAATGATGTTATTAATCCAGAAAGACTGCAGCAAAGAACTATCAAGATTCTACCAGTATCCATTATAAGGAGAAGTTGGATAGACTGGGACTTCTTTCCCTGGAGTGTAGGAGGCTTAGGGATGATCATCTGGAAGTCTATACAATAATGAGGGGCACAGATAAGGTAGATAGTCAACTTCTTTTCACAAAGGCAGGGAAGTCTAAAACTAGAGGGCATAGGTTTAAGGGAGAGATACAAAAAGTACCAGAGGGACAGTTTTTCACACAAAGAGTGGCAAGTCATAGAGTCATAGAGCTTTACAGCATGAAAACAGGCCCTTCGGCCCAACTTGTCTATGCTGTCCTTTTTTTGAGCCCCAAAGCTATTCCCAATTGCCCGCATTTGGCCCATATCCCTCTATGCCCTTCTTACCCATGTAACTGTCTAAATGTTCTTTAAAAGACAAAATTGTATCTGCCTCTATTACTATTTCTGGCAGATTATTCCAGACACTCAAAACCGTGTGTGTGAAAAAATTTCTCTCCCCTCTCATCTTAAACTTATGTCCTCTAGTTCAGACTCCCCTACCTTTGAGAAAAGATATTAATTCTGTCAGAGATAGTAGTAGGCTCTTAGGCTGATTGAACATAGAACATAGAACATTACAGCACAGAACAGGCCCTTCGGCCTTCGATGTTGCACCGACCAATATAAAAAGCAATGCCCCTCCAAACTAAACCATTCCCTTCTCTTCCATATACTTATCAACTAACCTCTTAAACGCCACCAAACTTGGCGCATCTACAACTGCTGCAGGCAGGGCATTCCACTCCCGAACCACCCTTTGGGTAAAGAACCTACCTCTGATATCCGTCCTATAACTATCACCCCTTAATTTAAAGCTGTGTCCCCTCGTGCTAGCTTTCTCCATCCTAGGAAAAAGGCTATCACTGTCCACCCTATCTAAACCTCTAATCATCTTATATGTTTCAATAAGGTCTCCTCTTAGCCGCCTCCTTTCTAACGAAAACAACCTCAAATCCCTCAGCCTCTCTTCATAAGACCTGCCCTCCATACCAGGCAACATCCTGGTAAACCTCCTCTGTACCCTCTCCAATACCTCACATCTTTCTTATAATGTGGGGACCAGAACTGCACACAATACTCCAGTGCCGGCCGCACTAGAGTTTTGTACAGTTGCAACATGACGTTGCGGCTCCGAAATTCAATCCCCCTACCAATAAAAGCCAAGACTCCATATGCCACTCCATATTGGGTAACAAATTGTCCCTATATTGGTCCCTATATGGGAATCTTCCACAATAGGCATAGCCTAAAGTCATGGATATGTCATTAAGACGTTAGGACGGCGGTGCGGGCTCGTTGGGCCAAAGGGCCTGTTTCCCGTGCTGTGTTGCTCTTTGTTCTTTGTTCTTTATAGAGAACAAGTACAATTTTGAAAAGCGTTTAGACAGTTACATGGGTATGATGTATATAGAGGGATCTGGGACTAATGCAAGTAATTGGGACAGGCATCGTGGTTAAAAAAAGGGCAGCATGGATAATTTGTGCTGAAGGACCTGTTTTCATGCTGTAAACCTCTATGGCTTTAATCATCATTTTACAAGTATACAAAGGTATGAAAAATAAGCAGTAACAGACCATTCGGCCCCTCAGGTCTGCTCTACCATTCAGTGAGATCACAACTGATCTGTTGTGTTGAGTTCCACATTCCCTATTCCCAATAATCCTTGCTGAAAAAGAATCTCTCTACTTCTGGCTTAAAAATATTCAGTGACCCCCACTTCCTGAGGCAGCGAGTTCCAAAGCTGTTCAACCCTGTGAGAGAAAAACATTCTCCTCGTCTCTATCCTAAAAGGATGCCTCCTTATTTTAAAATGGAGCCCATCTAGTTCTGGACTCAATCACAGGAGGAAACATCCTTCCTATATCCACCTTGTTGAGACTGTTCAGGATGTTATACTTCAATAAGAATATTCTGTCTAACTGGAGCATAACATCCTTACTTTATGTTCAATTCTTCTCATAATAAAGGATAGCATTCCTTTGGCCTTCTTCATTACATGCTGTACTTGCGGACTAACATTATGAGATTCATGCATGAGAACACCCAAATCCTCAGCATTCTGCCATTGTTCTCTGTTGAAGAAACACTGCTTCTTTTTAATTCTTCTTGTCAAAGTGAACTCATACAGACGTGGGCAGAACATTAAAGCTCCAAACGCACAGATACCTGAGGCCAGAATCAAACCCCAGTCCCTGGGTCTGTGAGACAGCAGTGCAAACTGTTGCGGGCATTCTGGTTTCCCCTCACAGTGAATTGGCTCAGCTAGGTTGGCCCTTAATTTGTGTGTGAGTGTGAGCGTGGCTATGCTCTATGTGTGTAGTGTCCCTCAAGCTATAAGCCCAGGGCTACAGACTAACAACTTGTTCCAGGAATAATTAGCTAAAGAAATAGATGATAGTCTGACCTATGTACCTTCAGGGTTCAGCATGGTTGAGACGGAGAGCCAAAGTGAATAACTTCACATTATATCCAGATTTTTGTCCTGCTCAATAAACTTATCTGTGTCCCTATTTGGTCTCCTTATGTCTTCTTCATGACTTACTTTCTCTACTTAAAGTGTAAAATACTAGTCATCACTAAGCTATTCATTTTTTCTTTGCAATAAATGTAACATTCAATGAGATATCAATAGCACAGTCACAGTTTTACTAAACAGAAGGAGGCCCTTTAGTCTATCATCCCTGCACTAGCCATCATGCACCTATCTATTTTAATCCCATTCTCCAGTACTTGCTCCATAGCCTCGTACACTGTAGTGTTTCAAGCACTTATCTAAATGTTTGTTAAATGTTGTGACAGTTTCTATCTCTACCACACTAGTGGTGAGTTCCAGATTCTCAGCACCTTAATTTCCAGCTCCTTACCTTAAATCCATGTCCTCCTGGTTATTGACTCCTCTATTAAGAGGAAACATTTCTTCCTATCCACCTTACCTATATCCATCATATTTCTATTAAGAACATAAGAACATAAGAAATAGGAGCAGGAGTAGGCCTTACAGCCTTTGAGCCTGCCACGCCATTCAATAAGATTATGGCTGATTTGTAGTGGTTCAGTGCCACTTTCCCGCTTTCTCCCCATAACCCTTAATTCCCTTGTCAATTAAAAACCTATCCACTCTTGACTTGAACATATTCAGTGAGGAAGCCTCCACCACCTCATCAGACAGAGAATTCCAAAGATTCACCACCCTTTGCGTGAAGAAACCCCTCCGCAACACTGATCTGAACCGTGCCCCTCCCCCCCCCAATCTTGAGGCTGTACCTCAATCACGTTCCCTCCTCAGCATTCTCAGCTCTAAGGAAAACAACCAGCCTTTCTTCAGCCAGGCAACAACCCAGTGAATCTGTTTTGATCATTTTTCTGGTGCAACAAGTATTTTCTATAGATATGGTCAGCAATGAGATATGATCAAAGGTGTGATATAGTCAACAGTGTAATATGGTCAGCAATGGTACATGGTCAAGAGTGTGATATGGTCAGCCACGAGATACAGTCAGCAGTGAGATGATCAACAGTGTGATATATGGTCAGTGTTGTGATGTGTTCAGCAGTGGAATATGGTCAGTAGTGCGATATGATCAACAGTGAGATATGGTCAGCAGGGTGATGTGGTCAGCAATGAGATATGGTCAGCTGTGAAATACAGTGATGCAGTGAGATACGGTCAGTAGTGTGATATGGTCAGTGGTATGATATAGTCAGCAGATTTTTGGCTTGTTCACTTCTTTTGTCATATTTGTGACAGTGTCTTACATTTTTCGCCAACTGGCTGATGACACTGTGAGAACAAGTGGTTGATCACAATAGTCTCTAGTGCTGCAATTCAATTTATTAATCTTTCCCGAGATATGGACTTCGCTGGTAATGGTGAAGCAGATTAACTTCATGGTCACCTCGACCAGTATTCAATTCAACTTATGTAGAAGCATGATATGGATCCGAAACATTCCTATATTTCTCTCTCCACAGACCTGCTGAATTCATCCAGCATTTTCTGTTCGTGATTTCTGATTTCCAGCATCTGTGATATTTTTGCTTGATTTCAATTCAGGTTTGTCATCCCTGAATTAGAGTCCCATCTTGGTGGGATTTGAATCTACAACCCCAGCCCCTGAATTACCAGTCCAGTCATACTCTGAAGATGCCACCAATATGAAGAACTCATACAATGAAGCACTTACTGACTGTGGGTGATTTGTTGCCTATTTGGTACCCGATGGAGCCAACTTGTTCACTCATGTAGATATAGATTCCAAAATGAGCTGACCAATGAGAGATGATGTGTTGCCCTCCAGTTGTGCCCAGATAGACTGTGGTGGTGGAGAAGCCAACGAAGATTGAGCTTTCGAAGGGGTACGAGGACAAAGGTGCCCCATCTAACATGATCCCAGAGGAGATTTGTCCCGATGAAATGACAAGGAGGTAATTGAAAAAGTTGTCCAGGGTCACAAATATGAAGCAATTGCTGAAAAAGGCAGAGGGGATCACGGTGAACAGGAAGGGGTCAAATGTTGAAACGATTGAGTTGTTGCCGCCGGTAAACAGATAAATCACCATGACCGGTTTGGTTGTGTTTATGATCATTCCATTGTTCACAGTGAAGTTGATGTGGGATCCTTCGTGAAGCAGCACTTGCCAATTTGCTACCTCAGTGTGAATATGCACATTGGTGTTGTTCCCTGAAGAGACAATGGTGATGACATCCTTTGTTTTCTTCATGATGGGGACAATGATGAATGAATGGGACCACATGTCTACCGGGTATAAATTTACACTGGCATAGTCATAATTATCTGGGGGAACAGTTACGCACTGATCTCCACTGAAGACAGCCACGGGCTTTGTGGACTTGACCTTTGTTCCGGTCAAGTCCTTGTTGCTCTGAAACTGAACCACCTCATTTGGTCTCAGTGCAAAGGAGAACATCTCTCTGTCAGTGAAATGAGTGCCATTGAAGGTCAGTGATCCTGAGACAGTGATGGTGATCAGCACATGTTTGTTGCTGTTAACAATTGCGAATTGGTTAACGTTGTCCACATGGTAGGTGAAGATAAAGTACTTTGTACCCAAATTGGCAAATGATAAAATAAAGTATGCATTATGTGTCTTGGTTTTCCCACTGAACACAGCGAGGGAGATGGTTTCATTTGATATAACGGTTATCGCCTTCTTTGCAATTTGGGTACCAGATAACATGTAGGTGGAGTTCAGTGTCAGGGTAGTAGTGCTGTTCGGACTAATGGAGATTGCTTGATTATAAGCTGGGTCAGATATAGAAACACTCACAGCCGTTGGTCTGTTATAAGTGACAACATGCATGGTGAGAACAGCAGAACTGTCAACGTTTTGCAGAAATGCTAAGATGAATTTTCGTCCTAAATTGAGTGATTGACAGGAACCTGCCAAACAAGAACAACATTCGTTTCACAATGAAAATGACCATTCAATTGCTTTTGAAAAGAGAATTGAATTTAGTTTCATTTAGAATTGTCGAAAATCATTGAGGCGCTTGGAGGAAATAAACAGACTCTAAAAATTGAGTAATTGCATTGAGAGTCACTGTGGGATGGTTAGTGGTGTAGAAGGGTCAGTAGTGAGGGAACGTCAATGGTGTGGGAAGGTTAGTGGTCTGAGAAGGTCAGTGGTAAGTGGCAAGGGATGGTCAGTGATGAGGGAGAGTTAGTGGTGTAGGATGATCAGTGATAAGGAATGGTCAGTGGTGAGGGATGGGCAGTGGTGAGGGATGATCAGTGGTGTGGGATGATCAGTGGTGAGGGAGGGTCAGTGATGAGGGAGGGTCGGTGGTGAGGGAGGGTCAGTGGTAAGGGATGGGCAGTTGTGAAGGACGAGAAGTGGTGACTGATGGTCAGTGGTGAGGGAGGGTCAGTGGTGAGGGATGGTCAGAGGTGTGGAATGGTCAGTGATGAGGGAAGGTCACTGGTGTGAGAGAATCAGTGGTGAGGGATGGTCAGTTGTGAGGGATGGTCAGTGATGAGAGACAGGCAGTGATGAGGAAGGGCCAGTGTTGAGGGATGGGCAGTAGTGAAGGAGGGTCAGTGGTGAGGGAGGGTCAGTGGTACAGGATGGGCAGTGTTGAGGGAGGTCAGTCGTGTGGAGAATCAGTATTGAGGAAAATGCAGTGGTGTGAGAGGGTCAATGGTGAGGGGTGGACGGTAGTGAGGGATGGTCAGTAGTGAGGGAGAGTCAGCTGTGTGGGAGGATCAGCATTGAGGGATGGGCAGTGGTGTGGGAGGTCAGTGGTGAGGGAGGGTCAGTCGTACAGGACAGGCAGTGGTATAGGATGGTCAGTGGTGTGGGATGACAGTGCTGTGGAATGGCAGTGCTATTGAATTGTCAGTGATGTGGGATAGGAAGTGGTAAACAACTCTCAATAGGGAAGGAAATAAATGATAGTGGATGGTGAAATGTGTGCATGATCAGCAGTGTGTTATCATCAGTAGTGTGATATAGTCAGCAATGTGATATGGTCAGCAGTGTGATATGGTCAGCGGTATGATATGATCAGCAGTGTGAGATGGTCAGCAGTACGAGGTGGTCAGCAGTGTGATATGATCAGCATATGTTGTGATCAGCAGTTTGAGATGGCCAGTGGTGTGATATGGTCAGCAGTGTGAGATAGTCAGCAGTGTGATATGGTCATCAATGAGATATGGTCATCAGTGTGATATGGTCAGCACAATGAGATGCTCAGCAGTGTGAGATGGTCAGCAGTATGAGATGCTCAGCAGCATGAAATGCTCAGCAGTGTGATATGGTCAGCAGTATGAGATGCTCAGCGGTGTGAATATGGTCAGCAATATGAGATGCTCAGCAGTGTGATATGGTCAGCAGTATGTGATGGTCAGCAGTATGAGATGGTTAGCAGTGTGAGATAGTCAGCAGTGTGGTATGGTCAGCAGTGTGATATGATCAGTAGTATGAGATGGTCAGCAGGTGATATGGTCAGCAGTGTGATATGGTCAGCAGGTGATATGGTCAGCAGTGTGATATGGTCAGCAGTGTGATATGGTCAGCAGGTGATATGGTAAGCAGGTGATATGGTCAGCAGTGTGATATGGTCAGTAGGTGATATGGTCAGCAGTGTGATATGGTCAGCAGGTGATATGGTCAGCAGGTGATATGGTCAGCAGTATGATATGGTCAGATGTGCAATGTGGTCAGCAGTGTGATGTGGTCAGCAGTGTGATATGGTCAGCAGTGATATCTAATAAGCAGTGTGGCAGGTGGAGTATGGAAGATACAGTCTGAAGTGACATGTGGTCAGCTGTGTGATATGGTCAGTAGTGTGATATGGTCAACAGTATGATAGGAAGAGCAGAGTGATGTGGTCAGCAATATGATATGGCCAGTATTGTGATAAGGTCAGCAGTATGATATGGTCAGCAATGTGATATGTTCAGCAGCATGAGATGGTCAGCAGTGTGATATGGTCTTCAGTGTGATATGGTCAGCATTGTGATATAGTCAGCAGTGTGATATGGTGAGCAGTGTGATCTAATAAGCAGTGTGGCAGGGGGAGTACAAAAATATAGTCTGATGTGAAATGTAATCAGCTGTGTGATATGTCAGTAATGTGATATGGTTAACAGTATGATAGGAGGAACAGGAAGATATAGTCAGCATTATGATATGTTCAGCAGTGAGATATGATAGCAGTATGTTATGGTCAACAGTGTGAGATGATCAGCTGTGTGATACTGTCGGCATTGCGATATGGTCGGCAGTACTATTAGGGCACTCTGCAATATGAATGTTTGCACATAACTTGCTCTTGAGACCTATCTTTTCAATTGCCTTGTTTTTTTTCCCTATTTTAGACATGTAGCCTTACTCCAGTGATCCAATGCAGAGTTGAAATGAAGATTGGTGTAGTTTCATTGGCCTGACAATTACCTTGTTTGTCCGGTCTATATCTGCCCCTGAGGCAGGTGATATCACCATAAACACCATTGGGTATTTGTCAAGGACACTTGTGCAATTTTCCCCATGCTAGTGAGAGGAAGAGGCAAACCAGCTAACCATGGAGGAGGAAATTTACACACTTTTACATGGCCCACTTGCTTTATTATTTGGTGGACTAGCCATTTGCCAGTTGGCCTTCACATTTCAGTTTTAACGATGATCTGGGGGGATGAGATATAATTTTGTAACATGCGCTGGGAATTGCAGTTTGCATATTAGCATCACCCCTAGACACCTGGCATTGTTATTGCATTGCTATTTATTTTATTTGGAATCAGCATCTACAGCAAGGAACTCCACGATCGCGAACTGCTGTGGGACACTTCGACAAGCATCAGCCCAACACCCTCCCATTTCTCTGTGCCCACCATTGTCCCAATCACTCCAACCTGGCAGAACCTATCTCAGCACATTGGCAGCCCCTTAATCAGTTTTGATGTCAACCGCTGCCTAAACTGAACCTTGCACCACTTCCAGTCCCATCAGATGAAAGAATCAAGTCATGGATTCTCACAGTAGGGGATTTTCACAATAACATCATTGTAATGTTAATGTAAGCCGACTTGCAGTTAGTAAATAAACTTTAACTATTTTTTTCTCTGACCTCGCCCGCAGCTGGGATTCTCCGGTCCTGTTTCAGTGAATGGAAATTTGGCTGAGTGCCAGATTCTCCACCCCGCTGGTGCATGCAGCATCAATGGATGCATAATTCTGGCCTCGGTCATTGTGACTAGCTTTCAGTTCAACACATTTCTTTCCTTCACCTAATTCAAATTCCACCAGCTGTCCTGGTAGTGTTCGAACACATGAATCTGGAATACTGGTCCAGCGACATTACCACCGCACCATCAAGTCCCCACAAAAACCAAACACTTACTGAGGGTGGACGGTTTTTTCTTGATTGGTGGCCCAATCGAATCAACTCGCTTGTTCCCGTAGATGTAGATTCCAAAGTGAGCTGAACTGTGGCGGATGATGTGACGGCTTCCAGTTTCACCCAAGTAGATTCTGGTGGCAGTGAAACGAGCAAAGGTTGAGCTTTTGAAGGGAAACTTGTGCAAAGGTGACCCGTCTAATGTGATCTCGGCAGAGTGTGATCCTGATGAAATGATGAGGATGTAACTGAACACATTGTCCAATGTCACAAATTCAAAGTAACTGCTGAAATAGACAGAAGGGATCACGGTCAACATGAAGGGGTCAAGGGTTGAAACCACAGGGCTGTTACTCCCGGTAAACAGGTAAATCACCATGACTGGTTTGGTTGTGTTTATGACCATCCCACCGTTCACAGTAACATTGATGTGAGATCCTTCATGAAGCAACATTTGTGAGATCCCTTCCTCCGTGTGAATATTGACATTGGTATCATTTACTGAAGAGACAATGGTGACGATATCTTTCTTTGCTTTCTTCATAATAGGGAAAACAACAAACGTATCAGACCACTTGTCCACAGGATATAAAATTTCACCGACATGGTCACAATTGCCCGGGATGACAAAGAGGCATTGGTCTCCGCTGAAGACAGCCACAGGCTTGGTGGACTCGACCTTTGTTCCTGTCAGGTCCTTGTCACTCTGAAACTGAATAACTTTGTTTGGTCTCAAGGCGAACGAGAACCTCTCTCTGTGAGTGAATTGAGTCCCATTGAATGTCAGAGATCCCGAGACGGTGATGGTGATCAGGACGTGCTCATTGCCGTTAGCAATAGCAAATTGTTTAATGTTGTATGGACTGTCCACAGAGTAGGTGATGATATAATACTTTGTACCCAAACTGGTGAACGGCAAAGTGAAAAACATATTGTACATCTTGGATTTCCCACTGAATATAACAAGGGAGATGTCTTCATTCGATGTAACAGTTATTGTCTTTTTTGCAAGCTGGTTACCTGACAACATGTAGGTGGAGTTCAGCATCACAGTCGCAGTGTTGTTTGCACTAATGGAGACTGAATGATTATACGGTGGGTCAGATATAGAAACATTCACAACTGTTGGTCTGTCATAATTGACAATGTGCATGTTGAAAATGGCAGAATTGTCATAATTTTCCACAAATGCTAAGACGAATCTTCTTCCTGTAGTGAGTGATTGAGAGGAACCTGCCAAATAACGTCAGAAAAAAATAAAGTGAATAGAGACAAAGAACAAAGAAAATTACAGCACAGGAACAGGCCCTTCAGCCTTCCAAGCCTGCACTGACCACGCTGCTGATCTGAACTAAAACTCCCTACTCTTCCGGGGATCATTTCAAGTTCATTTGCAAAATGTAACTGAGTTTTGTTTCACTTAGAAACATGGAAAATAGTTAAGACACTTTGGCCAGAACTTTATCGCCCCACTGCCATGAGAATCGGAGCAGCCGAGTGGTGGTGCAACATGGAAAGGTCTGTTGACCTCGGGTGGGATTTTACAGTTTCGGGATAAACAAGGTCATAATATCCAGTCCTGCAAGTTAGGGAGATATGGACAAGGGTGTGGGATGTTCAGTGATGTGGAATGGTCAGCGGTGCGATATGGTCAGCAGTGAGATATGGTCAGCAGAATGATACAGGCAGGAGTGTGATATGATTAGCAGTGTGATATGGTCAGCAATGAGATATGGCCTGCTATGTGATATGGTCAGCAGTATGATATGATCAGCAATGAGATATGGTCAGAAATGAGATATAGAACATAGAACATAGAACAATACAGCACAGAACAGGCCCTTCGGCCTTCGATGTTGTGCCGACCAAAATAAAAAGCAATGCCCCTCCTAACTAAACCATTCCCTTCTCATCCATATACTTATCAACTAACCTCTTAAACGCCACCAAACTTGGCGCATCTACAACAGCTGCAGGCAGGGCATTCCACTCCCTAATCACTCTTTGAGTAAAGAACCTACCTCTGATATCCGTCCTATAACTCATACCCCTTAATTTAAAGCTGTGTCCCCTCGTGCTAGCTTTCTCCATCCTAGGAAAAAGGCTATCACTGTCCACCCTATCTAAACCTCTAATCATCTTATATGCTTCAATAAGATCCCCTCTTAGCCGCCTCCTTTCTAACGAAAACAACCTCAAATCCTTCAACCTCTCTTCATAGGACCTGCCCTCCATACAGCAGAATGATATAATCAGCAATGTGATATGGTCAGCAGTGTGATATGGTCAGTAAAATAATATGATCAGCAGTATAATATGGTCAGCAATGAAATATGGTCAGCAATGAGATATGGTCAGCAGTGTGATACGATCAGCAGTGAGATATGGTCAATGGTGTGAACTGATCAGCAGTGTGATATGGTCAGCTAGAGATATGGTCAGCAATGAGATATGGTCAGCTGAATGATATGATTAGCAGAATGATATGGTCAGCAATAACTATGGTCAGTAATGTGATATGGTCAGCAATGAGATATGCTCAGTAGTACGATATGATCAATTGTGTGATATGGTCAGCTATGTGTTGTCATCAGCATTGTGATATTATCTGCATGTGATATCATCATCCATTTGATATAGAAACATAGAAACATGGAAGATATGGTCAGGAGTAGGCCATTTGACCTTTCAAGCCTGTTCCATCATTCATTAATATCATAGCTGATCATCCAAGTCAACAGTCTGATCCCACATATTGTTTGATTCTCCTTTGCCTCAAGCGATCTGTCAAACAGCTTCTTAAAAGCATTGAATGCTTTGGCCTGAATTAGTTCCTGTGATAACAGATTCCACAGGTTGTCCACTCTCTAATTGAAGAAATTTTTCCTCATCTCTGTCCTGAATGGTATATCCTGTATCCTCAGTCCGAAGGACTCTGAACAGCCCCACCATCAGGAACATCCTACTTGCATCTACCCTGACTAGTCCTGTTTGGATTTGATAGGTTTCTATGAGATTCTCCTCTCATTCTTCTGAACACCAGTGAATACAATCTCAACAGACTCAATCTCTCTTCATACAATACTTCTGTCTTTCCAGGTTTACCATGCCTGGTAAATCTTCCCTGCACTTCCACAAGAGCAAGAACATCTTTCCTCAGATAAGGCACCCTTAACTGCACACAATACTCCAGGTATGTCCTCAGCAAAGCTCTAATAATTGCATCATGACATCTCTGGTTCTGTACTCGAATCCTCTAGCTATGAAGACCAACATACCATTTGCCTTTGCCTGCTTTACCTGCATGCATACTTTCAGCAACTGGTGTATGAGGACATGCAGGTATCATTGCACAAACCCCTCTCCTAATTTATGGTCATTCAGATAATAATCTACCTTCCAGTTTTTGCTGTCAATGTGAATAACCTCACATTTATGCAAATTATCCTGCATTGACTATTCATTTGCCCACTCATTCAACTTGTCCAAATCAAGCTGAAGGATCTCTGCATCCCCCTCACAGCTCATGCTCCCACCCAGCCTTGTGTCATGTGCAAATTTCAAGATATTACATTTAGTTCCCTCATTAGTATATATTGTGAGTAGTTGGGTCCCAGCACTGAACCCTGCAGTACTACAAGTCACTGCCTGCCATTTGGAAAAAGACCTATTTATTCCTACTCTTTATTTCCTGTCTGCTCTGCCAGCCTGTCCCCCTAATCCCATGTTCTTTAATTTTACATGCTAATCTCTTATATGGGACTTTGTGGAAAACCTTTTGAAAGTCCAAATAAATCACATCCCCTGCTTCCCTCATCCCTTTCATAAGTCCACGCTGACTCTGCCCAATCCTGCCACTGTTCTCCAAGTGTTTTGCTATAAAGTCATTGATAATGGATTTTAGAAGTTTCCCCACTATTAACATCAGGTTTACCAGCCGATAATTCCCTGTTTTCTATCTACCTCCCTTTTTCAATATTGTGTTTCTTCAGCTACCCTCCAATCTGGAGGAATTGTTCCAGAGTCTAAAAAAATTTGAAAGATGCATCTACTATTTCTTTAAGTACTTTAGGAAACAGATTATCAGGGCCTTGGGATTTATTGACTCTCAATCCCATCAGTTTCCTCAACTGTATTCTTTTACTATAGCTGATCTTCAGTTCCTCCCTCTCACTAAACCCCGTGTTTCCCAATATCCCTGGTATTGTATTTGTGTCCTCCTTTGTGAAGATGGAACTAAAATATGTATCCAGTTGGTCAGCCATTTCTTTGTTCCACATTATAAATCCCCTATTTCTGACATTTGTCTTCATTGGTACATTCCCCCTCACATTCCTGTAGAAATTTTAGTCAGTTTTTATGTTTGCCACAAGCTTACTCTCAAAAGCTACTTACCCCTTCTTAATCAGTCCCTTGGTCCTTCTTTGCTCAATTCTTAACTGGTCCCAATCCTCATGTCTATTGTTTCTCTTGGCCAATTTGTATGCCTCTCCCTTGGATATAATGCTATCTCTAATTTTCCTGTAACTATAGTTTGACCACCTTCCCAGTTTTACTCTTGTGCCTGACAGGAATAAACAATTGTTGCAGTTCACCTGAGTGCTTCTTGAATGTTTGCCATTGTCTATCCACTTCATTCCTTTAAGTAACATTTCCCAATCTATAATAGCTAGCTCACGCCTTATATCATTGTAGTATCTCATATCGTTGTAGTTTTAAGATTCAGGACTCTAGACACAGAATCAACTACGTGCCTCTCCATTTTGTTGAAAAATTCTATTGTGTTGTGGTCACACGTTCACAAGGGCTCTCGCATAATTAGATTGTCAATTACTCCTTTCTCATTGTACAATACCAGCCTAGAATGGGCTTCTCTCTCATTGGTTCCTCAGTATATTGGTCCAGAAAATCATCCATATATATTTCAGGAATTTCTCCTCCAGTTTGTGACTAGTTTGATTTGACCAATCTATATTCAGATTAAAATCACCCGTAAATACACATGTTCCTTTACTGTGTTCATTTTTAGTTTCCTGTTTAATGTCATTTCCAACATGACCACTACAATTTTGGGCTTTAAATACAACCCCTACTAACATTTTCTTGCTTCTTGGTGTTTCTTATGTCCACCTATGTAGTTCCACGTTGCTGGAGCTAATATCCCTCCTCAGTAGGGTGTTAATTTTCTCCTTAACCAGCAATGCATTCCACTGCTCTTATTTTTTTGTCCATCTTTCCTAAATACTGAATACCCCTGGATGTTCAATTCCCATCCCTAGTCGTCCTGCAGCCATATCTCCAAAATCCCATCTGTATCAAAACATTTACATTTATTTATGTGATTAATTCATTCACTTGATTACACAATGGTCAGGAGTGTGATATTGCCAGCAGTGTGATGTGGTAAGAAGTGTGATATGGGCAAAAGCATGGTGAGTGATATTGGGGTAGCTGGGTGATATGGTCAACAGTGTGATATTGTCAGCAGTAAGATATGGCAAACAATGAGATATACTCAGCAGTGAGATATGGACAGCAATGAGATATTGTCAGCATTGTAATATGGTTACCAGTGAGATATGGTCATCAGTGAGATACAGTCATCAGCGTGATATGGTCAGCAGTGTGATATAGTCAGCAGCATGATATAGTCAGCAACGTGATATGGTCAGTAGTGCAATATGGACAGCAGTGAGATTTGGTCAGCAATGTGATAGGGTCAGTAGTGCGATATGGTCAACAGTGGAATGTATTCAGTAGTGCGATATGCTCAGCACTGTGATATAGTCAGCACTGTGATATAATCAGTAGTGTAATATGGTTAGTAGTGTGATACGGGCAGTAGTGTGATATGGTGAGTCTGGTTTTAATTGTGTAATAATGTCTACAATTTTCTGGCCTTGCATGCCCTGTGCCCAATGCCAATGAGAACAGAGAATTTGATGCTCAGACAAATTTCCATGCACTGCAGCCGGAAGGGAGAACCCACTCCCAGTTGTGGGCGGAATCTAAGAATTCTGGTCAATGTACCATAAGTGAAGGGGTTGAGAATTCTGGCCTAGCCCTTTGCATTACCTCAGCAGTGACAATGATGTTCATTTTGGATTAACCTGAAGATGGTATGATGTTTTGCCAACCGTTGGCTAAATACAAACTAAATAGTAAATAAAGACCTCTCTCATCCTATATCCCAATTGTGATCATTATTCTGTCGCAGGCTGGGTGATTCACTGAAACTGTTGAACCAAATTTAGCATTTTGTCCAAAATCAATAATCATTTCATCCCCATTTGTGTTCAATTCAGAATTGTTCCTAATTCATTCATTTTAAGTTCCAAGCTGCTTTCGCATGATTTGAACCGAGATTTCAAGAACATTAGCCAGCCTCTCGAACTTATTAAGCTAGTGACATTATCACTGCACCATCAGCTCCTCAAATGAAGACTGTAAACAAACAAACACTTACTGAGTGTGGGTAATCTATTGTCCACTGGATGTTTAATCGTGTCCGCTCGCCTCTTCCCGTAGATGTAGATGGCAAAGTGAGCTGAATTGTGAGAGATGACGTGACGACCTCCGGTTTCACCCAGGTAGATTCTGATGGCACTGAAACCAGCAAAGGTTGTATTTTCAAAGTTGTATGTGTGCAAAGGTGCCCCGTCTAACATGATCCCAGCAGACATTGATCCTGGTGAAATGACCAGGATGTAATTGAATAAGTTCTCTAATGTCAAAAATGCAAAGTACTTGCTGAAATAGACAGGAGGGATTACAGTCAACATGAAGGGGTCAAGGGTTGAAACCACTGGGCTGCTACCCCCGGTAAACAGGTAAATCACCATGACCGGTTTGGTTGTGTTTATGACCATTCCACCGTTCACAGTAACATTGATGTGAGATCCTTCGTGAAGCAGCACTTGTGAAATCCCTTCCTCTGCGTGAATTCTCACGTTGGTATCATTTGCTGAAGAGACAATGGTGATGATGTCCTTCTTTGCTTTCTTCATAATGGGGAAAACGATGAAAGAATCAGACCACTTGTCCACGGGGTATAAAATTTCACCAATATGGTCACAATTATTCGGGGTGACGTAGAGGCACTGGTCTCCACTGAAGACAGCCACAGGCTTGGTGGACTCGACCTTTGTTCCTGTCAGGTCCTTGTCACTCTGAAACTGAATAACTTTGTTTGGTCTCAATGCAAAGGAGAACCTCTCTCTGTGAGTGAATTGAGTCCCATTGAAGATCAGAGATCCTGAGACGGTGATGGTGATCAGGACATGCTCGTTGCTGTTAGCAATAGCAAATTGATTAACGTTGTGCGGACTGTCCACAGAATAAGTGACAATATAATACTTTGTACCCAAACTGGCGAATGGCAAAGTGAAAAATATATTGTAAGTTTTGGATTTCCCACTTAACACAATGAGGGAGATGTCTTCTTTTGATGCGATGGTTATCGCCTTCTTTGCGATTTGGCTACCTGACAACATATAGGTGGAATTCAGCGTCACTGACGCAGTGCTGTTCGCACTAATGGAGACCGAATGATTATATGGTGGGTCAGATATAGAAACATTCACGACTGTTGGTTTGTTGTAAGTGACAATGTGCATAGTGAGGACGGCAGTAATGTCATCATTTTCTACAAATGCTAAGATGAATCTTCTTCCTATAATGAGTGACTGAGAGGAACCTGCCAAATAATGTCAGAAAAAAAGTGAATGGTGACAATTTCAAATTCAACCGTCAAAGATAATTAAGTTGTGTTCCATTTAGAAATGAAGAAAATAATTGAGATATAGGGCTCCAGACTGATATCAAGAATTAGGGAGAGACGGTCAATTGTGTGGGATAATCATAAAAACATAGAAACAAGAAGCAGGAGTAGGCCATTCGGCCCTTTGAGCATGCTTCAAAATTCATTATGATCACGGCTGATCATCAAATTCAATATGTTATTCCTCCATATCCCTTAATCCCTTTACCCAAGGAGCTATATCTAATTTCTTCTTGAAAGCACACAACAGCTTGGCCTCAAATTCATTCTGTGGTCGTGAGTTCCATATATTCACACTCCCTAGATGAAGAAATTTCTCCTCACCTCAGTTCTAAAAGGTTTATTCCACGTTCTCAAACTATGACCCTAATTCTGGACTTCCCCTCCATTGGGAATATTCTTTCTAAATGCACCCTGTCAAATTCTGTTATAATTTTATAAGTTTCTCTGAGATCCCCTTCACTCTTCTAAACTCCAATGAATATAATTCTAACTGACTTAGTCTCTCCTTGAATGGCAGACCTGCCATCCAGTAAATCTTTGCTGTACTTCCTCAGATAAGGATGATAAAATTACACATACTTATCTGGCGTAGCCTCATCAACACCCTATACAATTGTAATGAAACATCCTTACATCTCTTCTCAAATCCTCTCGCTATGATGGCCAACATACCATTTGCCTTCTTTACTGCCTGCTGCACCTGCACACTTAATTTCTGTGTCTGGTGCATGAGAATATCAAAATCTCACCGAGTATCCACCTCTCTCAATTTATCCCCATCAAATAATAATCTGCCTTTCTATTATTGCTACCAAAGTGGATAACCTCACATTTATCCACGTTATATTGCATCTGCCATGTATATGCCCACTCATTCACCTTCCAAATCACACTGAAGCATGTCTGCATCCTCCTCATATCTCACTCTCTTACCTAAGTTTGTATCATTTGGCAGATTTGAAGATAATACATTTAGTTCCACCCTCCAAATCATTAATATATAATGTAAATAGTTGGGGCTCCAGCACAGATTCCTGTGGAACGCCACCAGTCACTGACTGCCAAGCAGAAAAAGACACATTCATGCCAACAATGGTTGGTATTGACAGATGGTCAGTGGCATGGGAGGATCAGTGGTGAATAATGGTCAGAGGTGTTGGATGGTCAGTGGTGTGGGTGTATTAATGATGTGGGAGGATCAGTGGTGAATGATGGTCAGTGGTGTTGCATGGTCATTGGTGGGGGAGGGTCAGTGGTGTGGGAAGATCAGTGGCACGTGATGATCAGTGGTGTAGGAAAATCAGTGATGTGGGATGGTCAGTTCTGAGAGATGGCCAATGGCGAGGGAGGTTCAGTATGAGGGAGGTCAGTGGCAAGGGGAGGTCAGTGGCAAGGGAAGGTCAGTGGTAAGGGAAGGTTGGTGATGTGATATGATCAGTAGTGAGGGATGGTCAGTGATGTGGGATGGTCAGTGGTGTGGGAAGGTTAGTGGTGTGATATGATCAGTAGTGAGGGATGGTCAGTGGTGTGGCAGAATCAGTATGTAATATGGTCAGTAGTGAGGGATGTCAGTGGTGAGGAATGGTCAGTGGTGTGGGAGGATCAGTGGAGTTGGAAGGTCAGTACTGTGATATGTTCAGCAGTGAGATGAGATTTGTCCTCTTTCAATATTGTGACTATGTTTCACAAGTGATGGAGTTCTAGCTTTTCTCTTGTATAATCTTGTTAACATCATTTCGGATTAACCTGATGATGATGTGACATTTTGACACCCATTGGCTAAATACAGACTATACCAACCCCTCTGATCCTACATCCCAATTGTGATCATTAGTTTGTCACAGGATGTGTGATTCACTGGAATTGTTGAACCAAATTCAGCATTTTGTCCAGAATTATTGAGTATTTCACAGTTGACACAACTAGTATTCAGCTCAGAACTGTTCCCAATTCATTCATTTTAAGTTACAAGCTGCCATAGTGGGCTTTGAACCCATGTTCCAAGAGCATTAGCCTGCTTCTCTAGCTTGTTAAGTTAGTGACATTACCACTGCACCATCAGCCTCTCAAATGAAGACTATGGACAGCCAAACACTTACCAATGATGCCCACTGGGTATCCAATTGAGTCCATTCGCTTATGCCAGTAGATGTAACTGGCAAAGTAAGCTGAATCATGGGAGATGACGTGGCGTCCTCCAGATTCACCCAGGGATATTCTGATGGCGGTGAAACCAGCGAAGGTTGAGTTTTCAAAAGGGTACATGTGCAAAGGTGCTTCATCTAACATGATCCCAGTGGAGTTTGACCCTGACAAGATGATCAGGATGTAATTGAACATGTTGTCCAATGTCACAAATGCAAAATAATTGCTGAAAAAGACAGAAGGGATCATGGTCAACATGAAGGGGTCAAGGATTGAAACTATAGAGTTGCTGCCCCCAGTAAACAAGTATACCACCATGACCGGCTTGGTTGAGATTATGACCATCCCACTGTTCAGAGTAATGTTGACGTGAGATCCTTGGTGAAGCAGCACTTGTGAGATCCCGTCCTCTGTGCGAAGATTCACCTCGTTGTCTTTCTCTGAAGAGACAATGGTGATGATGTCCTTCTTGGTTTTATTCATCAAGGGAAAAACAATGAATGAAGAGGACCACTTATCCACAGGGTATAAATTTTCACTGATCTGGCCACAATTATTCGGGGGCACAGTTATGCACTGGTCACCACTGAAAACGGCCACGGGCTTGTTGGATTCGATCTTAGTCCCTGTCAAGTCTTCGCCACTCTGAAATTGAATCACCTCGTTCAGATTCATTGTAAATGAGAAGCTTTGTTTGTTTTTGTAATGAGTCCCATCGAAGATAAGAGATCCCGAGACTATGATGGTGATCAGTGCATCTTCATTGCTGTTAGCAATAGCAAATTGTTTAACATTGTATAGACTGTCCACAGAATAGGTGATGACATAATACTCTGTCCCCAAAATGGCGAATGGCAAAGTGAAAAGTGCATCATATGTCTTAAATCTCCCATTTACCCCAACGACAGAGATCTCTTCATTTGATGTAATGGTGATCAACTTCTTTGTGATTTGGTTACCTGATAGCATATAGGTGGAATTCAGCGTCAGGATCGCAGTGCTGTTTGCACCCATGGAGATTACATTATTGTAAAATGGTTCAGGTACAGAAACACTCACAAGTGTTGGTTTGTCATAACTGATAATGTGCATGGCGAGAATGGCAGAACTGTCAAAATTCTGTAGATAAGCTAGGATAAATTTTCTTCCTGAATTGAGTGAGGGAGAGGAACCTGCCAAATAATAATAAATATGTTATAATGTGAACGGTGACAATGTGGATGGAGTTCAATTAGAAAAGCCAATTGTGTTTCATTTCACATTATAACCAATCCAATTATTCACATCTGGAATATTATAAAATACATTACACAAGGTCAGTGGTGTGAAATGGTCAGTGATGTGATATGATCAATGGTGTAGGAGGGTCAGTGGTGTAGGGTGGTCAGTGGTGAGGGATGTTCAGTGGTGTGGGATGGGCGAGGGGGTGGGATGATCAGCAGTCAATATGGTCAGCAGTGAGATATGGTCAGCTGTGAGATATGATCAGCAGTGTCATATGATTGGCAGTGAGATGTGGTCAGCAGTGTGATATGGTCAGCAGTGAGATATGATTGGCAGTGAGATCTGATCAGCAGTGAGATATGGTCAGCAGTGGGACATGATCAGCAGTGTGACATGGTCACTAATATGATATGATTAGCAGTGTGATATGGTCAGCTGTGAGATATAGTCAACAGTGGGACATGGTCAGCAGTGAGATATGGTCAGCAGTGGGAAATGATCAGCAATGGGATATGATAAGCAATGGGATAAGGTCAGCAGTGTGATATGGCCAGTGGTGTGAAATGATCAGTAGTGTGATATAGCTACCATTTTCTTGCAGTGTTATCTCATGTAAATGTGTGATGATTTCTCATGAGTGATGCTTACTGGAGCCTCTTCCTTTATATCATCATATCAGCAATATTGGCTACATTTTGCATTACCCTGAAGACTTTATGACCCTTAGAGACCCATCAGTCAAACTGTGACTCCTCATGCCCTACAATATCATTTGTAATCTGTCAGATGATGTGTGTTGTTGCAACAGATGTAGTATTCTAATCAGGATCCATGATTGTTTCATGGCCACTGTGAGCAGCATGCAATAATTGTATGCAGTTAATTGAGTTTAAGTTCCACTGGTCTCCCTCATCAGATGCAAGCAACTCTTCTACGAGCAGTGGAAGAGGCGATGGCTGTTGGTATTTTCGCTAGACTATCAATCCAGAAATTCAGTTCATGTTCTGGGAGACTGGATTCCAATCTTGCCATGGCAGACAATGGAATTTAAATTCAATAAAAAAAATCTGAAATTAAGAATCTGTTGATGACTATGAAACACATTGTTGATTGTCGGAAAAACCCATCTGGATCACTAATGTCCTTTATTGAAGGAAATCTGCTATCCTTATCTGGTCTGGCCTGCATGAGACTCCAGAGCCACAGCAAGGTGGTTGACTCTTAACTGCCCCCTGAAATGACTGAGCGAGCCACTCAGTTCAAAGGCAACAAGAAATAGACAATAAATGCCGGCCAGCCAGCCAAGCCCATGTCCTATTTTTTAATTCAATAAATAAAAAAAATACACGTGTTAACTCATCTAGTCACATTATTGCTACAGCACAAGTCCTCAACTGAAAATTGTGAATAGACAAAAAACTTACTGATGTTGGGCCCTCTGTCAATTGGGGATCCAATCAAGTTGGCACGCCCGTAGATGTAGATGACAAAGTGAGCTGAACTATGGGAGATGAAGTGACGGCCTCCGATTTCACCCAGGTATATTCTGGTGGCAGTGAAACCAGCGAAGGTTGAATTTTCAAAGGGGTAGGTGTGCAAAGGTGCCCCGTCTAACATGATCTCGGTGGAGGTTGATCCTGGTGAAATGATCAGGATATAATTGAATAAGTTGTCTAATGTCACAAATGTATAGTAATTGCTGAAAAAGACAGATGGTATCACGGTCAACATGAAGGGCTCAAAGGTAGAAACCATTGAGTTGCTATCCCCGGTAAACAGGTAAATCACCATGACTGGTTTGGTTGAGTTTATCATCATCGCATCATTCAAAGGGACGTTGACATGGGATCGTTCGTGAAGCAGCACTTGCGTGATTCCTTCCTCCGTGTGAATTTTCACATGGGTGTCATTCTCCGAAGAGACAATGGTAATGATGTCCTTCTCTGTTTTCTTCATCAAGGGGAAAATGACAAAGATATTAGACCACTTGTCCACTGGGTATAGACTTTCGCCAACATGGGCACACTTGCCGGGGATGACAGAGAGGCATCGGTCACCGCTGAAGACAGCAACGGGCCTATTGGACTCGATCTTTGTTCCTGTCAGGTCCCTGTCGCTCTGAATGTTAACCACCTCGTTTGGCTCCATTGCGAAGGAGAACGTCTCTCTGTTAGTGAACTGAGTCTTCGCGAAGATCAGAGATCCCGAGACAGTGATGGTGATTAGCGCAGCTTCATTGCTGTTAGCAATGGCAAAGTATTTAACATTGTGCAGACTGTCTACATCATACGTGATGACATAATATTTGGTGCCCAAGCTGGTGAACGGTAAAGTGAACAACGTACCATACGCTTTGGCTTTCTCAGTCAACACAATAAGGGAGATGTCTTCATTTGAAGTAACGGTGATCGTCTTTTTGGTGATTTGGTTATCTGACAACATGTAAGCGGAGCCCACTGTCGTGGTGGCACTGCTGTTTGCACCAACAAAGATCGAACGATTATAAGGTGGGTCAGGTATGGTAACACTCACACCTGTTGGTCTGTTATACGTGACAATATGCATGGTGAGGATGGCAGACTTGTTATAATTTTCTGCAAATGCTAAGATGAATTTTCTTCCTGAAGTAAATGCTTGATAGAAACCTGCAAATAATATAAAGATTCATCAGAAAGTGGAAGGTAGCTATTTCAAGTTCATTTATAAATGTAATTGTGCATTGTAAACATAGGGAATACCAGCATTAGCCCCTCAATGCTGCTGGCTCAGACAGTAAAATCACGGTTGATTGTGTTGAGTTTTGCCCTCCCATCTACCCCCAATGACTTCCACCTCCACCACCTTCTGCGGCAGAGAGTTCCAAAGGCACACAACCCTCCGAGAGAAAACCTTTCTCCTCACTTCTGTCCTAAAACAGCATCCTCTAATTTTAAAACATGTTCCCCTTTAGGGGATGGCACGGTGTCACAGTGATTAGCACTGCTGCTGCATCAGGAACCTGAGTTCGATCCTTGGCTTGAATCACTGTCTGTGTGCAGTTTGCACATTCCCTCTGTGTGTGTACATGTTTTCTCCTGCTGTTCCGGGTTTCCTCCCACCCTTCAGAGATACGTGGGTTAGGTAGATTGGTGATGTAAATTGTCCCTCAGTGTCAAGGGACTAAATGTATGGGATTGTGGGGATAGGGCTTGGGTGGGATTGTGTTTGGTGCAGATTCGATGGGCGTAATGGCCTCCTTCTGCTCTGTAGGATTCTATGATTCTACCATTCCAGTTCTGTACTCACGAGGAAACACCCTTTCCATGTCCATGTTGTCAATACCATTCAGATCTTATACTTCAGTCAAGTCACCCCCTCACTCTTCTAAACTCCAGTGGGAACAAATCCAATTTGTACAACCTTTCCTCATAAGTTAACCTGCTCATTCCTGGTATCAGTCTTAGATATATCTGATCTGCCTCCAGTGCGTTAACATCCTTCCTTAAATAGGCAGAGCAAATGTCTCCACTGAATTCACAATGTGCTCTCACCACTGCCCTGTATATGTGAAGCAATCCTGTTCAAGTCCTCTTGTAATAAAGATAACTTTCTAATAGCCTTCTTCATTACATGTTGCACCTGCAGGCTAACTTTTGGTGACTTAACGCTTTGGGCAAGGCAACCATTTGAGTACCGCTAATTATCTACAGCCTCATCTTATTCTACTATTCAACTTGTGCTTCCCTCTGCCCCTTCCCCCTATGCCCTCAATCCTCGCCCACCACCACCATTCTGCCAAGGGATGTGGGCTTTAATGGCAATTGTAAACTGCCGGTTATTTGATAGAAGTTTATAAAATTATGAGGGGCATACATAGGGTGAACAGTTGGAACTTCCTTCCCAGGGCATAAGTAACAATTACAAGCGGGCACAAGTTCAAGAAAAGAGGGGAAAAGTTCAGTGAAGATGAGTGGGGGAAGTTTTTTTTATTCAGAGGATGTTGGAATGCATTGCCAAGTGAGGTGATTGAGGCAGATTAGCCACATTTAAGACTTATCTTGATAGACAGATGAACAGACGGGGAATAGAGGGATACAGGTGGTTGGTTTAGGTAGGACAACGTGATTGGTGAAGGCTTGGAGGGCTGAAGGGCCTGTTCCTGTCCTATACTGTTCTTTGTTCTTTACTGTTATTTCCAATCCCATCAACACTCACAATGGGGTTTGAGTCACCAAAACGCTGCCCTGACTGACCAGGTTTCCAAACCCAGTTACCAAAAGAAAGAGTGCCAACAACCAAACACTTACTGATGGAAGGTGGCCTATTGCCCATTGGGTATCCGTACGACTCAGCTCGCCCAATCCCATAGACATAGATGGCAAAGTGAGCCGAAATGTGGGAGATGACGTGACGCCCTCTGGTTTCGCCCAGGTAGATTCTGATGGCGGAGAAGTCCCTGAAGGTTGAAATTTCATAAGCGTACGTGGACAAAGGTCTCCCGTCTAACACGATCCCAACGGACGAGCTGGTTCCTGACAAAATGATCAGGAGGTGATTGTATAAATTTTCCATTGTCACAAACACAAAGTAATTGCTGAAAAATGTTGATGGTATCACCGTCAACAGAAAAGGGTCAAAGGTTGAAACTATTGAGTTGCCGCCGCCGGTAAACAGATAAATCACCATGATGGGTTTGGCTGAGTTTATGATCATCCCACCGTTCACTGTGATGTTGATGTGTGATCCTTCGTGAAGCAGCACTTGTGAGGTCCCTTCCTCCGTGCGAATATTCACGTTGGTGTTATTCTCTGAAGAGATGATGGTGACAGTGTCCTTCTTTGATTTCTTCAGGAGGGGGAAAATGATGAAGGAATTGGACCACTTGTCCACTGGGTACAAATTCTCGCCGATGTGGTCGCAATTACTCGGGGGGACAGTTATGCACTGGTCACCACTGAAGACAGCCACAGGCTTAGTGGACTCCACTTTTGTCCCTGTCAAGTCTTTATCGCTCTGAAACTGAACCACCTCATTTGGATCCATTGCAAAGGATAAGCTTTCTTTGTCACTGTAATGGGTCCCATTGAAGATCAAAGATCCCGAGATGGTGATGGTGATCAGCACACCTTCGTTGCCATTAACAATGGCAAATTGCTTAACGTTGTACAGACTGTTCACTGCATAGGTAATGATATAATACTTTGTACCCAAACTGGCAAACGGCAGAGTTAAAAATGTATCATACGTCTTGGATCTCCCATTCAAACCAACCAGAGTGATATCTTCATTTGACGTTACAGTAATCGTCTTTTTGGTGATTTGATTACCTGACAACATGTAGGTGGAGTTCACCATCAAGGTGGCGGTGCTGTTTGTGTCAATGTAGATGGAATGATTATAAGGTGGATCAGTTATGGTAACAGTCACAAGCGATGGTCTATCGTAGGTGATAAAGTTTATGCTGAGAACAGCAGATTTGTCGTAATTTTGTAGGAAAGCTAAGATGAATCTTCTTCCTGAAATGAGTGACTGAGCAGAATCTGCCAAATAACATCAACATTTTTTACAAAAACGAGTGTCAGTAATCTCATGCTCTTTCATAAAAGCGAATTATGTATCTTTATATTGAGAAAATTAAGACCGACACGCTTGAAGAAACAAAAAAATCAGAGCATCCCTACAGTGAAGGCCCATTAAGCGTTCACCGATCCGAGATCCTTCCCTCATAACACCATATATTTACCCTAGCCAGCCCTCCCCCCCTGCATTTTAGCATGGCCAATCCATCTTTGGACTGTGAGAGGAAAACGGAGCACCCAGAAGAAACCCATGCAGACACGGGGAGAATGTGCAGAGTCCGCACAGGCAGTGACCTGAGGCCGGAATCGAATCTGGGTTCCTGGCGCTGTGAGGCAACAGTGCTGATCATTATACCACCCTTCTTAAATTAATCCAGCAATGATCCAGCTGTTCAAGAATAGAATCTACATTTCAATCAAAAAGGGCATTAAACCTGGGGATCTGATATATTCTACCCTCCAGTATCCTTTCATGGTCCTCTTCTTGCCCTCCTAATTTCCTTTTTAACTTCCCTCTTGCATATTCTATACTCTGCGAGGGTTTTTTGCTGTTTGCAGCCCTTTATGTGTGTCTACTTTCTGTTTATCGACTGCTGTCTATCCCTAGATATTCAGAGTTGGCTGGTTTGTTGATCCCAACCTTTTACTTTATTGGAACACCTGAGCCTGTACTCTCCCTGTTTCTGTCTGGAATGCATCCCACTGTTATGTCACAGATTTAAACAAAAATGTCTGCTCCCATCCCACTCTGGCCAAATTATCTCTGATCTTATTAAAATCAGCCTTTTCCCTGTATCAAACCTTGATGCCAGATCCATCCGGGTCTTTTTCTATAGCAAGCTTAGTACAGAGGGATGGTCAGCTGTGAGGTGTGGTCATCGATGAGGGAGGGTTAGTGGTGTGGAAGGGTCAGTGATGTAGGAGGGTCAGTAGTGTGGGATGGTCAGTAGTGTGGAAGGGTCAGTGGTGTGGAAGGATGAGTAGTGTGGGAAGGTCAGTAGTATGGGATGGTCAGTGGTGAGGGATAGTCAATGGTGAGGGAGGGTCAGTGGTGTGGAAGGGTGAGTAGTGTGGGAAGGTCAGTAGTATGGGATGGTCAGTGGTGAGGGATAGTCAATGGTGAGGGAGGGTCAGTGGTGTGGGACGGTCAGTAGTGTGGGATGGTCAGTGGTGTGGGAGGGTCAGTAGTGTGGGAGGGTCAGTGGTGAGGGATGGCCAGTGGTGAGGGAGGGTCAGTGGTAATGAATGGTCAGTGTTGTGGGAGGATCAGTGGTGTAGGCTGGTCAGTGGTATAGGATGGTAGTGGTCAGGTATGGTCAGTGATGTGGGATGATTAGTGGTGATCATCGAATTCAATACCCTGCTCCCCTTTTCCGGAGATCCCTTGATCTCTTTAGCTCCAAAGTTATATCAATTTGTTCTTAAAATCATACGTTTTGGCCTCAGCCACTTTCTGTGGTAATGAATTCCACACATTCACCATTCTCTGGGTAAATAAATTTCTCCTTACTTCAGTTCTAAAAGGTTTACCCTTATCCTCAAATCCCCCACCATCGAGAGCAAGGTAAAGGTGGTGAAATTGCATTACTCGTTAAAGAGGAAATTAACATCTTACTGAGGAAGGATATTACCTCTGACAATATGAAATCCATATGGCTATAGCTAAGAAGCACCAAGAGGCAAAAAACATTAGTAGATTTTATTATAGATTCCAAAACTGTAGTGGTAATGTTGGTAATAAAAATAAGCAGGAAATTAGAGATGCCCGCGATAAAGGAATATCTGTTATTCTGGGGGATTTTAATCTGCATGTACATTGGACAAATCAAATCAAATTAGTCACAATTCTGTAGAGGAGGAATTCCTGGAATGTATATTTAATTTGATTTGATTTAATTTGATTTATTATTGTCACATGCATTAACAAACAGTGAAAAGAATTATTTCTTGTGTGCTATACAGAAAAAAGCATACCATTTATAGAGAAGGAAACGAGAGAGTGAGAATTACAGTCACGGCTAAGGTACAGAGAAAGAAATGTGAATGGATGGGAGGCCAGATTGGGCTACATTCACTACCTTCTGTAGTTCCTTGCTGTCTTTCACAGAGCAGGAACCATACCAAGCTGTGATACAACAATGCTTTCATAGAATCGTAGAACCTTACAGTGCAGAAAGAGGCCCTTCTGCCCATCGAGTCTGCACCGACCATAATACCACCCAGGTCTACACATTTACCCACTAATCCCTCTAACCTACGCACCCCAGGACACTAAGGGACAATTTTAGCATGGGCAATCAACCTAACCCGCACATCTTTGGACTGTGGGAGGAAACCGGAGCACCTGGAAGAAACCCACGCAGACACGAGGAGAATGTGCAAACTCCACACAGACAGTGACCTTGAGCTGGGAATCAAACCCAGATCCTGGAGCTGTGAAACAACAGTGTTAACCACTGTGCTACCATGCTGCCTGCTTTCTATGATGCATCTGTAAAGGTGAGAGTCATAGCTGACGTGCCAAATTTCCTTAGTCTTCTGAGAAAGTAGAGGCATTGGTGGGCTTTCTTGAAGTATAGTGTGGGCATGGAGGACCAAGACAGGTTGAGAAGGTTTTCTGAACCAATATATTGAGGAACCAACTAGAGAGCAGACCATTCTGAGAAAGATATAATTACTGTGTAAAATTAAAGAGTTATGTTATTGGGATTGTGCATTACGATGGATAGAAAACTGTTTGGTAGGCAGGAAACAAAAGGTAGGAATAAATGGATCTTTTTCTGAGTGGCAAGCAGTGACCAGTGGGGTACTGCAACGATCAGTGTTGAGACCCCAGCTATTCACTAAATATATTAATGATTTAGATAAAGGAATTAAAGGTATTTATCTCCAAATTTGCAGATGTCTCAGAATTGGGTGGGAGGGTGAGCTGTGAGGACAATGCAAAGATGCAAGTGAATGGCAGATATGTTATAATATGGGCAAATGTGAGGTTACCCACTTTGGTAGTAAAAACAGGAAGGCAGATTATTATCTGAATGGCCATAAATTAGGAGAGGGGATTGTGCAATGGGGACTCGGTGTCCTCATACACCGGTATTGAAAGAGAAAATGATTGGTGAATTTAAATGTAGGTCACTGTTGTAGTGTGGCCACTATAAGAGGCAATCCTTCATGGGTAACATTGTCGGACCGGAGTCAATAGAGTGCAAGCACAACCTGAGCCAATCGGGATCGAAGGTGGCATTCCTGAGGCTGGAGGATTTTAATTGGAGTCAAAGCATTGTTAGGAGCAGATCCATGTATCTGTGCTGTTAAACCCTTTGTTGTATATAGTTCTTTGTTGGAGAGAGCACAGAAGATATGCCAGGATGTTGCCAGGTCTGGAGAGTATTAGCTATGAAGAGAGGTCGGTTTGTTCTCACTGGAGGTTGAGGGGTGACCTGATAGATTTTTACAAGATTATGAGAGGCATAGACAGAGTGGATAGTCAAGATGCTCTTTCCTAGAGTAGAAAAGTCAAGTTCTTGGGGACGGAGGTTTAAGGTGCTTGGGGAAAAGTTTAGAGGAGATGTACAAGGCAAGTTTTTCACACACAGGGTGGTGAATGTTGGGAATGCGCTGCCCAGGGAGATGGTAGGAGCATGTGCGATAGTGGGCTTTAAGGGGCAACTACACAAATCCATTAATAGGATAAATGGAAGGAAACAAATTTCGTAAATGCGTATGGTTTTAGTTTAGGCAGGTATCATGATCGGCACAGGCTTGAAGGGCCGAAGGGTCTGTTCTTGTGCAGTACTGTTCTTTGTTCTTTGTTATTTCTTATCAATCAGTTATTTGCCATCTCGAGTCATCTCGAGTTATTGCAGTTCCTTACAATCTGAAATGGGAGAATTTATCATGGGAAATCAAGAAATGGCTCAGCAACTAAATACGTACTTTGTTTCCATCTTCACAAAAGAGGTCACAAATAACATACCAGAAACATTAGGGAACTCAGAGTTTATTGGGAAGGAAGAACTGTAGCAGATCAATATTGGTAGAGAAATGGTGCTGGGAAAACTGATGAGATTGAAGGTCGATAAATCCCCAGAACCTGATAATAGGGTTCCTTCATGGTTCAGTTATGGTTCAGTGCTTTCACCACTTCAGCCCGGGTATGATTCCCTGTCAGGGAAGATATGCTGGTGGGTGGCACGTTGGCGTAGTGGCTAGCACTGCTGCCTCACAGTGCCAAAGACCGGGTTCAATTCCAGCCTCACTGTCATTGTCTATGTGGAGTTTGCACATTCTCCCCATGTTTGTGTGAGTTTCCTTCAGGTGTTTCTGTTTCCTCCCACGCTCCAAAGATATATGGATTAAGTTGATTTGCCGTGCTAAATTGTCCCTTTGTGTCAGGGGGAGTAGGGTAAATACTTAGGGTTACAGAGATCGAGCCTGAATGGGATTATTTTTGGTGCAGGTTTGATGGGCCAAATGGCCTCCTTCTGCACTGTAGGGATTCTATGATCCTTTGGCTTGCTATGAATACATCCCAGAGTACTTACGGAAGTGGCCTGAGAAATAATGGATGCATTGGTGCCAACTCCAAATTTTACAGACTCTGGAACAGTTCCTATAGATTGAAGGGTAACTACTGTAACCCTACTATTTAAAAAGGGAGGTAGAGAAAAAACAGGAAATTACAGACCAATCAGCCTGATATCGGTATTGGGGCAAAGTCTAAGATCCATTATCAGAGATTTATAGCAGAGCACTTGGATAAGAATGGAGGATCAGGCAGAGTCAGAATGGATTTATAAAAGGGAAATCATGCATTAAAAATCTACTGGAATTCTTCAGGATTGTAACAAGTAGAGTTGATGAGGGGGAGCCAGTGGATATCGTTCATTTGGACTTTCAAAAGATAGCATGGTGACATAGTGATTAGCACTGCTATCTCAGAGCACCAGGGACCAGGGTCCAATTCTGGCCTCAGGTGACTGGCTGTATAGAGTTTGTACTTCCTCCCTGTGTCTGCATGTGTTTTCCTCTGGGTGCTCCGGTTTCTTCCCACACTCCAAAAACGTCTGCGTTAAATTGATTGACCATGGTAAACTGGAAGGCAGCCTACTGTCTGAATGGCTATAAATTAAAGGGAATGTAAAATGAGATCCGGGTGTCGTTGTGCACCAATCACTGAAGAGAAGCATGCAGGTTCGGCCAACAGTAAAAAGGGCAAATGTTATGTTGGCCTTCATAGTGAGAGGATTGGAGTACAGGAGCAGAGATGTCTTGCTGCAATGATACAGGTCTTGGTGAGGCCACATCAGGAACACTGTATGCAGTTTTGGCCTCCTCAACTCACTTGGCCTTCTCTTGCTCTAGAGGGATGCAGAGAAGGTTTACCAAGCTGATTCTTGGGATTGCAGGAGTGACTTGCGAGTGTATGACAAAAAGTTTTGATGGTGTTCCTCTTTGAAAAGCAATGCTGTATGCAGTTTTGGTAATCTTACTAACAGATATATTTGCATTGGAAGCAGTTTGTAAAGGTTCACTTGCTGTTCTTTGGTAGGCCAGAACTTGAGTATTACTGTAAAAAAAGACACACGTGGAAGCTTTTCACCTTGGATTCAACAGGACACTTTCCACGAATACCAATGTCGTACCAAGTGCTACCTACGTCTACCAGGAAGAACCAACAATTTATACTCTAGAAGAAGAGTGCCCATTGCTTGGCAAGCAGACTCAGGTTGGTAGAGATTTTGCCAAGGAGAAGGCTCCAGGTGACTAACTGGCAGTGTTTCTACCAATTACAGCCTACTTGCCAACCAATCAGCTCTGTCTTTTTAAAAAAATATTATTTATTAGTGTCACAAATACACTTACATTAATGCTGTAATGATGTTACTGTGAAAATCCCTTAGTTGGCATACTCCTGTTCCAGTACACTAACAAGAAGTTTAGCACTTAACTGGGCATGTCTTTCAGAGTGTGGAAAAAAAACCAGAGCACTCAGAGGAAACCCACGCAGACACAGGGCAAATGTGTAGTCTCTGCATAGACAATAACCCGAGGTCAGAATTGAACTCGGATCCTTGCTGCTGTGAGGCAGCAGTACCATCCACTGTGCCGCTGTGCTGCCCCATATTATCTGGTGCAGTGTTAGTTGTTGTTTTCACCATATACTGCTATTCTTCTGCTACTTGGCAGTGGGGCAGGTCTCCAATAGAAGAATCTGTCTATGGATATTCTTCCTTTCTCCACTGGGACACGGCATGGAGGGCATTGCACACTGCTGTTCAACGAGTTAAAGTAATTCATGGATCCCCAAACCACATGCCTTTACCATGGCTAAGCAGAGACCCTTTCCAAGTCTGTGTCGATTGCCTGGGTTTGAGGCCAGTTTTTTTGTTACTTATTCAAAGGGCCACTCCTTTCAGTCTCACTTCAGCCCCCTTTAATCAATGGGATGGCCTTAGAGACGGAGAAGATATTGTCCACCCAATACACTTCAGGACTTCAGACTAGTGGGGGCTAGGGCATCATCAGCCCCAGGAATAACATTTTGGTTTCAGTTTTGGTTTTGATTTTTGTTTTAGTTACAGTCACAGTGCCCCACTGGGGGCTGTCATCCCTGTTGTTATGTTTCATTTATTGTTTAGTAGGCCATTCAGCCCATTGAACCTTCAATGCTATCATGGCTGGTTGGACAATTGTGGGATCCTTTGTACGCTTTGCTTCAGTTGAAATGTTTCATTTTAAGATACGTCTGCCTATGCAACTAACTCTGCTAAAGTTCAAAGCTAATTTAGCCACACTTTAAACGCAGCAGGCGTTCTGGGATTCGCTTAGAAATTGACGGCATTCTTTGAAAGAATAATGCCTCGCAAGCAAGCTTTCTCAGAAGCCAACACTAAAGCTTTCATGGCCACACAGCTGTGAATTATTTATAAAATTTAGGGATGTAGTTTGTAGCAGCAATTTCAATAATACAGGTTACAAAGAACATACACTGTCATTTCAGTGTGTGTTTTCAGTTCAATGTTCAATCTTGTTTTTGAGTTCAGTGAGTTTTCAAGATTAGCACAGGGGGCTGGCAGTGAAAAAGCCAGTTTTTCCAAGTTAACTTTTCCCTTTCTTTTCATTTCTGTTATGTTCATTTTAAGTTTTATTCAATAAAGAAAATCATTTTTAAAAATCGTGCTAAGTGCTACCTACGTCTATTCTGAGGAATGAATGGACCTATAACTTCAATGCCTTTTACCCACACTACCCCCATAACCATTTACATTAGCATAGATCAAAAATCTACCAATCCTCACTTTAAATATACACAATGGCTGGACATTTCTGCCTATTCATGCCGTCAAGAATTTCTAATCCTGCCTGATTTGGTGAGGGGGTGGGTAAAGGAGGGGGGGGGGCAGTTGTTGTGGAGGCCAGATAGAGAGTCAATGATAGGTGGAGGCTAGGAGAGATTGACAAAGGTGCCATGGACAGAAAGGTAAAGAGAATGTAAATGGTGGTGACTCAGACTGAGAAGGGTACTAATAGTGACATATTAATAGATCAGAATGCGTAAGTGGCAGCATAAAAGTAAACAGACTGTCAAAGGACAACCTGAGACATGTAACAGATGGCCTGAGTGGAGATTTTTTTTTAATTCATTTGTGGGACATGGACACCGCTGGCTGGCCAGCATCTATTACCTATCTCTAGTTGCCCTTGAGAAGGTGGTAGTGCGCTGTCTTCTTGAATCGTTGCAGTCCATGTGCCTTGGGTCGACCCAGAATGCTGTTAAGGAGGGAATTCCAGGATTTTGACTCAGCGGCTGCAAAGGAACGGTGATACATTTCCAAGTCAGGATGGTGAGTGGCTTGGAAGGGAACGTGCAGGTGGTGGTATTTCCATGTATCTACTGCTCTTGTCCTTCTAGATGGAAGTGGTTCTGTGTTTGGAAAGTGCTGCCTAAGGATCATTGGCGAAATGCTGCAATGCATCTTGTAGATATTTCACACTGTTGCTATTGAGAATCAGTGGTGGAGAGATTGAATGAAAGGGGGGGGCAGTAGTAAGAGAAAGAAATGGAAAGTGGAATAACAAATCAAAGGAAAATGAATCAATGGATGAATTGAAAATAATCGTGATCTCAGTCAGATGGTAGAGTGGGATCGAATGGGCTGAATGTTCCTCTCCTTTCCTTTCAGCGCACTCCTCAGGCTCTGCGAGATAGCGCAGTAATGTGGGATGGATGGTGGCGAGGTCTCATGAGTGTGCCAGGAATTGTAAAATGATTCATTGCGTACACCTCACTGAGATAATGAACTTCAGTCTTCCTTGGTATAGGAGTAACATTTTGTGACTGTTCATTAAGCTAGCATCAGAAGGCAGCAGAGTTTGGGGCACAAATTGAAAGATGTTCACAAAAACACACTGCAGAAAGAGAGAGAGAGAGAGCAATGTTTAAAGTAAGCTATGTTGAGATCTGTTCTCACCATTGTGGTCTATCAGTAGGTAAAAGAGCAGCATGTACAAGCACCTCGCTGGCCCAGTCATTTCCAGCAGTGTCTCTGTCTCCACACAGCAGCCCCACAACACTTTGATTTCAACTCGTTGGCTGTCAGGATTGTCAGCGATACTGAACACCCTGATTGAAGAACAGAACAGTATTAATATAAACCTCCTCTCCGATTCCTGAGAGAACACTGGAATTGGACACAGACAAAAATCACAGAACCATAGAATCCCTACAATGCAAAAGGAGACCATTTGGCCCATCGGGTCTGCACTGACCACAATCCCACTCAGGTCCTATCCCCATAACCACATGCATTTACCCGGCTAATCCCCTTGACTCTAAAAGGCAATTTAGCATGGCCTATCCACCAAACACACAGATCTTTGGACTGTGGCAGGCAACCAGATCACCCAGAGGAAACCCATGCAGAGACGGGGAGAACATGCAGACTGCACACAGAGAGTGACCTGAAGCCGCAATTGAACCCAGGTCCCTGGTGTTGAGAGGCAGCAGTGCTAACCAGTGTGCTACAGTGCCACCCATCATCCAGCCACACTAGTAATCCCTTGCGCTCGGTGGGAAACAATACTGAGTGTCTCTTGGGAGACAAAATGCTTTAGGTCTCCACCCTCACCTGTATCTCCCACCCCCACCTGCACTTCTCTTCCCTCACTCCCACTTGCAACTCCCACACCCACTTGCACCTCCCTCCCCCACCTGCAATGCCTCCCCCTGTCACATCCCCCCCACCCACACCTGCACCCCCCTCACCCGCATCCCCCTCCTCCTCCCACACCCCGCATCTGCACCCCCCAACTCCGCTCACACCCCCTTCACCACCCCACTGCTCTCCCTCACCCACACTCCAACCCCCAGTCATTGTCTCCTCCCATTCGCACCCTGCATCCCCACTCACATCCATGCCTATCTGCAACTCCCTCCCCCCCTACATCTCCCTCCCCCACCCCACCCTCACCATCACCCGCAACCCCTTCCCCACCCTCCCACCCTCACCCACCATCCATCCACAACACTTACCCACCCGCAGCCCACACCCCCTCCACAGCCTCTCTCCCTGCGATCCCCACCCCAACCTGCCCCCCCCACCCCCACTCGCATCCCCCTCTCCACCCGCATCCCCTTCCCCCACCTACACCCCTTACCTGCATACTCCTCACCTGCACCCCCCACCTGGATCTTCCACCCGCTCCTTCCACTTGCAACTCCCACCCATACCCCACATCCATACTTTCCACCCCTAGCTACCCACATCTAGCCACAACCCCTGCCCACACCCGCACCCCCTGCCCTCTCCCATACCTCCTTCCCCCATCTGCACTCCCATCTCCACCCACACCCGCACTCACCCACACCACCAATACTTCTACCATCCTCCACTCCCCTTAATCATATGATTTTTCACTCCAGGTATGATTCAAATAACCCGCTAGGGAGCTTTTATCAAACAAAATTAATTTATGTATACAATTAACGTATAGAAAGAAAATTAGCAATAACTGTTACCCATTACAGAGAAGAATAAAAAATAATCCTAGTATTGTGTATACATTAGGAACCTAATGCACTTTTCCAACACTACAAGACTCCTTCCAATCATTCACCTGTCCCAGATTTAGCACAGAAAATAGGAATGATCGCATAGTCTTCCAGCAATGCAACACCTGCTGTGAATTAGTCCTTTGGATAGAGAATTGAAAGCCTGGCTTCTCCGTGCTGGAACTCACAACACCCCAAGGTAGAGATAGTGCCACTGCTGACCCCTATCCAGCAAACCACCAACAGCAAGATTCGCACTCCCAAAAGGCAATAAAAGCTGCAAACAACTTGGCAGCAGAGTTTCTAATAACAGGGGCAGACACAGAAATACTGCTTTTCAATGTGGACCTCAACAGCTTCTAACTAGCCAGCAGCAAAACTGAAAGTAAAAGAACTCTTGGGAGGGGAAAGAAAACTGTCCTATCTGACCTGTCAATCAATCTTCCACGCTGACACTATAGTAAAGGAACCCAGCAAAGCTTCTACATTGTCAGGAAATTAAGGAAATTTGGCATGTTCTCTACAACTCTACACAACTTTTACAGATGCATGATAGAAAGCATTCTTTCTGGTTGTATCACAGCTAGGGAAGGGGAGGGCCTAGAACCAGAGGGCATGACCTCATGCTAAAAGAATGATCCTTTAAAACAGAGATGAGGAGGAATTTCTTTAGCCAGAGAGTGATGAATCTGTGGAACTCTTTGCTGCAGAAGGCTGTGGAGGCCAGGTCATTGAGTGTCTTTAAGACAAAGACAGATATGTTATTTATTAATAAAGGAATCAGGGATTATGGGGAAAAGGCAGGAGAATGGGGATGAGAAAAATATCAGCCATTAATCGAATGGCGGAGCAGACTCAATGGGCTGAGTGGCCTAATTCTGCTGCTATGTCCGATAGCCTAGTGATATTTTCACTTGACCATTTATTACAGAAACCCAGCTAATGTTCTGGTGACCCAGGTTTGACTCCCATCATGGCAGCTGGTGGAATTTGAATTCAACTGAAAAAAAATCATCTGGAATTAAGAATCTGCTGATGACCATGAAACCATTGTCGATTGTCGGGAAAACTCATTTCATTCATTAATGCTCCTTTAGGGAAGGAAATCTACTGTCCTTACCTGGTCTGGCTTACCTATGATTCCAGATCCACAGCAATATGGTTGGTTCTCAACTCTGAAATAGTTTAGCAAGCCACTTGTTGTATCAATCACTACAAAGTCTCAACAAAGAAATGAAATCGGACCTGGCATTGACCTAGACACCAGAACAGACAACGGCAAAATAAACAGCCCTGTCTACCCTGCAAAGTACTCCTTACTAACATCTGGGGTCTGGTGCCAAAATTAGGAGAGCTGTCTCATTGATTAGTCAAACAACAGCCTGACATAATCATTCGTATGGAATTATACCTTACAGTTAACACCCCCGACTCCATCATTACCATCCCTGGATATGTCCTGTCCCACTGGCAGGACAGACCCAGCAGATGTGGTAGGACAGTGGTACACAGTCAGGAGAGAGTTACCCTGGGAAACATTAGCATTGACTCCAGACCCCATGAAGTCTCATGGCTTCAGATTAAACATGGAGATGGAAATCTCTTACTGATTACCATTTACTGTCCTCCTTCAGATGATGAATTAGTTGAATACCACTTGGAGGAAGCACTGAGGGTAGTAAGGATGCAAATTGTACTCTGAGTGGGGGATTTCAATGTCCACCATCAAGAATGGCTTGGGGGCAGCAATACTGATCGAACTGGTTGGGTCCCAAAGGATATAACTGCTAGACTTGTTAGATGGTGAAGGAACTAACAAGAGGAAATAACATACTTGACCTCATCCTCACCAATCTGCCGGCTGCAGATGCATCTGTCCATAAGAATGTTGGTAAGAGTGACCATTGCACAGTCCTTGTGGAGATGAAGTCCCACCTTCACATTGAAAATAACCTCTATCATGTTGGGTGGCAATATCTTCGTGCTAAATGGGACTAGACTTCGAATCGATGTAGCAGCTCAAGACTGGGCATCCACAAGGCGCTGAGGGCCATCAACAGCAGCAGAGCTGTATTCCAGCATAATCTGCCAAGTCATGGCCTGGCAGGATAGTAACTCAACTGTTACCATCAAGCCAGGGGAACAACCCTGGTTCAGTAGACGGTGCAGGAGGGCACGCCAGGAGCAGCATAATTAAAAATGAGGTGTCAATCTGTTGAAGTTACAAAACAGTACGACTTGCATGCTGAATGGAAAAAACGGCAAATGATATGCAGCGCTAAGCGATCCCACAACTACCAGACCTGATCTAAGCTCTGTGGTACTGCCACATTCAGTCATGGATAGTAGTGGACAATGAAACAGCTCATTACATAAATGGGCTCCACGAATATCCCTGTCTTCAGTGATGGAAGAGCCCAGCACATCAGCGCAAAAGATTAGGCTGAAGCATTCACAACAATCTTCAGCCTAAAGTGCCGAGTGATCCATCTTGGCCTCCTTCAGTGGCCACAACATCTCAGATGCCAGCCTCCAGCTAATTTAATTTACTCCACGTAATATCAAGAAATAGTTGGAGGCATGGATACTGCAAACGCAATGGGCTCTGATAACATTCTAGCAATAGTACTGAAGACTTGTCGCTCCCCAAACCAAGCTCTTCCAGTACAGTTACAACACAGGCATCTACCCAACCCAATGTGGAAAATTGTTCAGAAATGTCCTGTACACAAAAAGCAGCACAAATCCAACCCGGCCAATTACAACCCAATCAGTTTACTCGCAACCATCAATAACGTGATGGAAAGGGTCACTGACAGTGTTACCATGCAGCACCTGCTCAGCAATAACCTGCTCAATGATGCCCAGTTCAGGTTGCACAAGGGTCACTCAGCTCCTGATCTCATTCTAGCCTTGGTTCAAACATGGACAAAAGAGTTAAATTCCAGAGGTGAGGTGAGAGTGACAGCCCTTGAATCAAGATCATATTTGACCGAGTGTGGATCAAGGAGCCTGAGCAAAACTGAAATCAATGGGGATAGAACACAGAACATTACAGCACAGAACAGGCCCTTCGGCCTTCGATGTTGTGCCGACCAAAATAAAAAGCAATGCCCCTCCAAACTAAACCATTCCCTTCTCTTCCATATACTTATCAATTAACCTCTTAAACGCCACCAAACTTGGCGCATCTACAACAGCTGCAGGCAGGGCATTCCACTCCCTAATCACTCTTTGAGTAAAGAACCTACCTCTGATATCCGTCCTATAACTCATACCCCTTAATTTAAAGCTGTGTCCCCTCGTGCTAGCAAAGCACAAAGGGGATCAAGGGGCAAACTCTCCGCTGGTTGGAGTCAGACCTGGTACAAAGGAAGATGGTTGTGGTTGTGGAGGGTCAGTCATCTCAGCCCTGGGACATCTCTACAAAGAGTCCTTCAGGGTAGTGTCGAGGCCCAAACATCTTCAGCTGTTTCATCAATGGCCTTCCCTCCATCATAAGGTCAGAAATAGGGATGTTCGCTGATGATTGCACAATGTTCAGCACCATTTGCAACTCCTCAGATACTGAAGCAGTCTATGTTCAAATGCAACAAGATCTAGACAATATCCAGGCTTGGGCTGACAAGTGGCAGGTAACATTCACGCCACACAAATGCCAGGCAAATGACCATCGCCAATAAGAGAAACTCTATCCACCGTCCCTTGACATTCAATGGTGTTACTTACCATCACTGAATTCACCATTGTCAATATCCTTGGGGTTACCATTGGCCAGAAACTCAGCTGGATTTATTAGATAAACACAAGACTGCAAGAGCAGTTCTGAGACTAGGAATACTATTGCAGGTAACTCACCTCCTGACCCCCCCAAAGCCTATCCACCATCTACAAGACGCACGATGGTAGTGCAATGGAATACTTCCCACTTGTCTAATGGATGCAGCTCCAACACTCAAGAAGCTCAACACCATCAAGGACAAAGCAACCCCATTGCTTAGTTGGGGCTCAGTAGCAACAGAGTGTACTATCTACAAAATGCATTGCAGCAATTCACCAAAGATCCTTAGATAACGCTTTCCAAATCCACGACCACTTCCATCCAGATGGAAGGGACAGCAGATGCATAGAAACAGCAACATCCACAAGTTCCTCTCCAAGCCATTCACCATCCTGACTAGGTAATATATCACAGTAAGAAGTCTGACAACACCAGGTTTAAATCTAACCAATTTATTTGATAGTAAATTCGCAAGCTTTCGACCTTCTGGCCTTGGTCAGGTGAATGACTTTTCACCTGACGAAGACCAGAAGGTCGAAAGCTTGTGAGTTTACTATCAAATAAATTGGTTGGATTTAAACCTGGTGTTGTCAGACTTCTTACTGTCAAAAAAGTCAGCCAGCATAGCATGGCACCTCATGATATAGTGGCTAGCTTCAAAGCTCCAGGAACCTGTGTTCGATTACTGACTTGGGTCACTGTCTGTGTGGAGTTTGCATACTTTCCCTGTGTCTGCGAGGGGTTTCCTATGGGTGTTCCAGTTTCCTTCCACAGTCCAAAGATGTGTAGGTTAGATGAATTGGCCATGCTAAAATGCCCCTTAGTGTCAGGGCGATTTGTTAAATGCATGGGGTTACTGGTATAGGATGTGGATAGGATTGTGGTTGGTGCAGTCTTGATGGGCTGAATGGCCCCTTTCTGCACTGTAGGATTCTATAAATCAAGTATCCCACGTGCTCTGGACATTCTCTCTCCCATCTGCCCTCATCAGGAAAAATATATATAAATCTGGAGACACATATCAACCAACTCAAGAACAGCTTCTTCCTGCTGCCACCAGACTTTTGAATGGAGCACACTTTGCATTAATTTGATCTTTCTCTACACCCTAGCTATAATACTACATTCTGTACTATCTTCTTCCTTCCTTATGTATGGTATGCTATGTTTGTATAGAAACAATATTTTTCACTGTACACCATACGTGTGACAATAATAAGTCAAATCAAACCAATTCGAAAAAGTTCATAAACTCCCAGAAAGTTGATTTAAAATAAACAAGATGTCATTTAAACCACTTAATCAGCAATAAAAGAATATACAATCAGGTAGTTTGGTGTCAATACCAAAACAAAACAAAAAGGCTTACAAACTGCAAAGAACCAGATTCAAAATACACTATTTAAAGGCACAGGAGCATCACAATGGGAGCAGGAGAAGGCCATTCAGCCCCTTCAGTCTACACTGCCATCCAACTACTACACTGCATAGCAAGCTAGGCAAGTTATAGAAAATGCTCAATCTTTCATATATTAATAGAAATGGCATCAACTTCAAATGATAAAAACAAAAGAAATATTTACACTTTGGACAGAGGGAGCGCATGGCTCTCATAGCAATCAGCACCTGCTTTACTTCACCTACTTTTGCTTTATGTGTGTCTCAATTCAGTCACACCAGTAGGGAAAAACCACGCAGATGGACGCCAGTGAAATGTGGCAATCCTGTACATGGGCAACAGTCAATAGAATGTCTGATGGGTGACTCTCAAATGGCCCCCAGGCTAGAGATTGTCCTCCTCCGAATGAGATCACACAGTCCCTGAATGTCTTTACAGTTGAAAAGGTCCATCTCAATGACTTAGCCTTCACAAACCTTTGGGGCAGAGAATTCCAGAAATGCAACCACCCTCTATGGGAAGAAATCCATCCTCATCTCAGTCTGAAATGCCTAAACCCCTTATCCTGACATGCTGAATCTGTGCCCTCCTGCATCTAGATTCTGTCCTCCTCCCCGACCCCGTCTAATATCTAAGGGTAAACATCCCTCCTGCCCTTCTGAGTCTTGTGAGAATAATGCATATTTCAGTCCAGTTACTAATCAGCCCCGCACTGCATCATTCTCTGTCAGTCTTTTCAAGCTCTTTCCCCAGTGCCTCCAGACACTGCTTTTATATAGAGACTGAAATTTTGCAAGTGGTCTAACCAAGGTGGTCAGCACAAGTTTAACATTAAGCCACCTCTTTTTTCTTTTTTTTCAATTCCAACCTTCTGCAACTCAATCCTGTCTCACTGATTACATTTCTATGGTTTTGGAACAGCCATCTGGCTTCTGTATATCCAAGTCTCTCTCCTGCTTTGTCTTCCAGAATGTACCAAAATACGTACAAACTCCCGTGTAGCTGTACTGAAATCTACATGCCGATTACAAACTCCTGCACCTAGCTCTGCAGGGTAGGAAAGTCTAATCATTTGTTATCTGCAAATCTGTGAATGCAGAGGTGGGAATTGTGTTGCTGACTTTGGTTTCTTTTGATTTGAATTGATTTGATTTATTATTGCCACATGTATTAGTATACAGTGAAAAGTATAGTTTCTTGTATGCTTTACAAACAAAGCATACCATGCAAAAAGAAGGAAATGAGAGAGTGCAGAATATAGTATTACAGTTATAGCTAGGGCGTAGAGAAAGGTCAACTTAATATAAGGTAAGTCCATTCAAAAGTCTGATGGCAGAAGGGAAGAAGCTGTTGTTTAGTCAGATGCTATGTGGTCTCAGACTTTTGTATGTTTTGCCCATCAGAAGAAAATGGAAGAGAGAGTAATTTGTTTCTACATCCTGTTCTTTTGACAAACCACATCTAAAACAATACAGTCCGATATGATTAATTGTAAACTCACAGAGATCTGATGAATTCCACTGCTCTGACACTGGGGGGTATTACGTGATCCCTTCAAATCAGAAACTTTGCCTCTCACTCCAACACTCGGTGCATCTCCCAGGACTAGGGCATCCTGCTCCCGTATCTCACTTCACGCTTCTCCAGCCACTTGAGCCCCCCCCAACCCCCTCAACCTCATCAGCCTGTGGTTTATATATCCTCGCTGCTCTTTGATGTGCTGGGAGATTAAGAAAGCGGTGAAGTGGAAGATAAAGCTCATTGACTGATAATGTCTCACTCGCTCATCCGCGCCTCCCTTAATGTCTGTTCCAAAGTTAATTGAGTGTGGCTGGCACAGAGTAAGTGTTCTTCACACCTTGATGAGTGCGATCCAAGACCTCCGCAGGACTGTGGCCTCAGTCTGGGGATCAAGAGCAACAGCATGGTGAACATGACTACAATACAAGAGCAGGGATATGCTGCTGAGGTTATATAAAGCTCTGGTCAGACCACATTTGGAGTATTGTGAGCAGTTTTGCGACCCATATCTAAGGAAGGATGTGCTGGCCTTGGAAGGGTCCAAAGGTAGTTCATGAGAATGATCCCCTAGCAATGAAAAGCTTGTCATATAAGGACAGTTTGAGGACTCTGCATCTGTGATGGAGTTAAAGTTAAAGTTTATTCATTTGCTGAAAGTAGGTTTACATTCACACTGCAATGAAGTTACTGTGAAAATCCCCTAGTTGTCACCCTCTGGCGCCTGTTCGGGTACTTTGAGGGAGAATTTGGTATGGCCAATTCACCTAACCGGCCCGTCTTGGACTTTAGGAGGAAACCGGAGCACCCTTTATATATCAGTGACTTTTATTGAATAATTGACATCAAATTAGGACTTAATTGGAAGGTCTGGTAATCCATTCTTAACATCTCCAACCAATGGAAATATCCTCTCCACGCCGATATGGGGAGAACATGCAAATGCATGAACTGCACACAATCACCCACACCAGGAATTGAACCCAAGTCCCTAGAACGGTGAGGCAGCAGTGCTAACCACTGTGACACTGTGCTGCCAGAGGAGGGAGGATTTCATTGAAACTCAGAATACTGAAAAGCCTGGATAGAGTGGACATGGAGAGGAGATGTTAGGAACGAATTAACAGACCTTCCAATTAAGCCTTAATTTGATGTCAATTATTCAATAAAAGTCATTTATATATAAAGGGGCCACATTATTTATTGGTGGGGAATTGTGTGTGGAGTTGGATCAAAGATACTCGTGTTTCCTTTACAGCAATCAAGAGACTCAGATCCAAGGGCACAGGCTCAGAGTAAAGATGAGGAGAAATTTCTTCAGCCAAGGGATGGTGAATCTGTAGAATTCATTGCTGCAGAAGGCTGTGGAGGGCAGGTTATTGAGTGTCTTTAAGACAGAGATAGATATGTTCTTAATTAGTAAGGGTGATCAAAGGTTACAGGGAAAAGGTGAGAGAATGAGACTGAAAATTGTATCAGCCATAGTGGAGCAGACTCAAGGGGCTGAATGGCCTAATTCTGCACCTATAATCTTATGATCAGCCTGGCCACTTCTGTGAATCTCAGATAATTAGGGTTTGGGCTTCAATCATGAGCGTATGGAGGGGCAGGGTGGTCCATTCCAGTTTGACCGTGTGGGATTTATCGGAAAAAACCCCAGAAAGGCAGCTTGAATGACCCTGGCAGCACCCGTTCTAGAGATTCTGTGTTAGATTGACCCATGACCTCAGAGTGAAGGGGTAGACTTTGCCACCTAGTATATATGTTGGGGCATAATCCTTTAAGGGTATGGCATGTGAGTGGGTATGTAGGGTGAGTGGGCTGGGAACCACCCTTAGTGGGCAACTAACGTTCGGAGCATGGAACGCGTAGAATTAATAGAGTTGTTTTCCCTTACACCAGTGGAGTAGTTATTGAGCAGATACCTCAATACTGAGAGATTTAACACATACAGAAAACAGTGCCAATCAGTGGCCACTACATTCTATTAGCAGATGCTGTTAACAAATCAACATCTTCTTTCCATTTATATCACATCCTGAATGCAATGGAGTGTCCCATAGCACTTGACTGAGGCATATTGTTAAGAAAGTTAATAGTTCATTTAAGAAAGCTCAACAATGCCTCTAATTTCTCAGGAGGCTAAGGAAATTAGGCATGTCTGTTACGACTCTCACCAACTTTTACAGATGCACTGTAGAGAACATTCTTATGGCTGTATCATAGCTTGATGTGGCTCCTGCTCTGACCAAAAGTGCAAGCAACTACAAAGAGTTGTGAACATAGCCTAGTCCATCAGACAAACCAGCCTCTCACCCATTGACTCTTTCTACCCTTCCCGCTACCTTGGAAAAGCAGCCGGCATAAGCAAGGAACCCACGCAGCCTAGACATTCTCTCTTCCACCTTCTTCTGTCAGGAAAAAGAAAAAGTCTGAGGTCATGTACCAATAACATCTTGAAAATGTATCAGCCATTCCTTCACTGTTGCTGGGTCAAAATCTTGGAACTCCCTTCCTAACAGCCCTGTGGGTGTCCCTACACCTCAGAGACTGCAACAGCTCAAGAAGGCAGCTCACCACCACCTTCTTGAGGGGCAATTAGGGATGAGCAATAGATGCTGGGCCTAGCCAGCGAGGCCCATGTCGTGTGAATGAAATAAAAGCTGAAGTTTCTCTGCCAACTTCCACTAAGTTAATACACTCCTCAGAGTCCACCTCCTTTGAGCAAACTTTCAGTCACCTGTCCAAATCTCTCCTGACGTATCTTGAATCCAATTTCTATCTGGCAATCACCTCTGCAAAACCCCACGGGAAGCTCTGCCGCATTAAAGGTGCTATAAATGAAAGTTGTTGCTGTTGCTATGTTATTGTTGCATGCCCTGCCCTTAGAAATGCTTGAAGTTTTGACTCAGTGGCTAATATTTTCCAGACCATCCCAATTTTTCCCCCATGACCACCTCCCTCCCCTTCATCCTCCCCACCGTATGCATATGGGGCATGCATAATCTCCATCGACATTGGCAGGATCAGAATATGCCTGGGCAGGGATGGGCACAGAAATTGCCACTCTGTCATTGACTATCATGTCTGCATGGGTTTCCTCCGGGTGCCCCGGTTTCCTTCTGTGGTCCAAAGATGTGCGGGTTAGATCAATTGGCCATGATAAATTGCTCCTTAGTATAAGAGGGATCAGCAGGATAAACATATGGGGTTATGGGAATGGGTTTTGGATGGAATTGTAGTTGGTACAGACTCGATGGACTGAGTGACCTCCTCCTATGTCAGGATGCTATGAATCTATGATATCATGTGGATTCTGCTCTGTGCCTCTCAGCAGTGAACTTGGCCTGAGGGTTTTGAAATGGGCGCTGGGAGAATAAACAGCAGGAACTTGTGCAATTGTACCCCTGCCCCGAAAGGGACGTACTGATCTCTTTACCCGTTAGGTAGGAGAGACTATTGGTTAATTATGCTCCTTTACCCTTTCAGCTTTTCCCCTTCTCCTCATTTTGGGGCTCAGAATGAGAGACTCATTTATATGAGGTAGTCAGCGGTAGTGACAGGCTTTCAAATTTTGGTTAACATGTTAATATGACTTTTCTGCACCTTCCCATCCCCCGCCCTGAATAGGTAAAAACATCAACTGACTCCTCCCCCCACTAAACCACAGCCGAGATCTCCCACACCCCCTCCAATTACCGTCATCCCAATTCGAAGAATCTCAGAATGGGAGACTACAAATATCTTTTTGCTATCGACAAATCTACCAGCAAATAGGCCCATACCCTCGCAAGAATGAAGAGCAATTAATCAGTTGAGGCCTACACTCATCCAAGTTTAGAAGATTGAGAGGAGATCTAATCGAGGTCTATTAGATGCTGATTCTCTATTAGATTCTTCTGTCAGAGAGCTATGAATCAGTGGAATTCTCTACTACAGAAAGCTGTTGGGGCCAATTTATTAGATATGTGCAAGAGAGAGCTGGATGTGGCCCTTGTGCTAAATAGATCAAGAGGAATGAGGGAAAGCAGGAGTAGAATGGTGAATCAGCTTTGATTGTATGGAATGGTGGTGCAAGCTCAAAAGGCTGAATGGCCTTCCCAGGCACTTATTTCCTACGTTTTCTATTGTTTTCTATGATAGGAAGACATAGAGGAGTTATTTCCCCTTGTTGGACAGTCCAGAACGAGATGTCATAGTCTTAGGCTAAGGGGTGACAGATTCAAAATATAAATGAAAAGAATTATTTTGTTGAAAGAATTGTGAATGTGGAATTTTCTGCCCCAGAGTGCATTGTATGCCGGAACACTAAATAGATTTAAGGAGGAGATAGGTAGGTTTTAATCAGTAGTGGGATGAAGGGTTATGGAGAGTGCGCAGGAAGGTCGAGGTGAGAACAGCCATCATCATATTGAATGTGGAGCAAGCTCAAGAGCCTACTCTTGCTCCTAATTCTTGTGGTATATAAATTGAAGTGTATTATCATCATGTTAACAGTGACGAAGTCGAAATGGTCGAGTGATTCAAGTTTTGAAGTGTCCTGCTCTCTCCATGCCGACACTATAGACAAGAAAGCCCACCAACACCTCTACTTGTTCAGGAGGCTAAGGAAATTTGGCATGTCAGCTATGATACCAGTTTTTAGAGATGTACATAGAACATCCTCTTCCTGATTATATTACTGCTTGGTATGGCTTATGCTCTGATCTAAATGGTAAGAAGCTACAAAAAGGTAATGAATGAAGCCCAATCCATCACAAAAACCAGCCTCCCCTCCATTTCCTCTGTCTACACTTCTTGTGGCGCTAGGAAACCAACCAAAATCGTCAAGGAGCCCATGCATCCCGGACACACTCTCTCCCATCTTCTGCTGTCAGGGAAAAGATACGAAAATCTGAGGTCACGTACCAACGAACTCAAGAACAACTTCTTCTCTGCTGCTGTCAGACTTTTGAATGGACCTACCTTATATTAAGCTGATCTTTCTCTGCAGCCTAGCTATGACTGTGACACTACATTTTGCACCCTTTCCTTCTCCCCTATGTATTCTATGTTTTGTCTGTATAGTGCATGAGAAACAATACTTTTCACTATGTATCCTAATGCATGTAACAATAGTTCATCGGGGCTGAACTCCCAGGCTTTGATCAACCCTGGCTCAGCTGGTCAAAAGGCTGCTGCTTTGGGTCCTGCTGCAGAACATGCTGCAACAAGCCGGGCTGACAGTGCAGTGCGGAGGGAGTGCTATAGTGTTGGGGATGGGCTGGGGGGTTAGTGGAGGTATGGCACCATCTATGTGGTGATATGTTAAACCAAGGACCTCTGAAGAGAATATAGAAGATACCATGGCCCCCCACCCTCCCTTTCAGGAAGGAGAGCACAGGAGTTACTCCTGGCAGGCTGGCTTTTACTCATCTTTCAATCAAACCAAGAAACTGATTAACCCGGTCGTCATCTTGTAGATTGTGGGTACATTGGAAAAGTGAGCTGCCTACATTATGTGTCACTGAGCACTTAGAGGGAGTTAATGGCCTAGTGGCATTATCTCTAAACAATCATTCCAGAAACTCAGCTAATGTCTGGACACAGATTCAAATCCTGCCACAGCTGATGGTAGAATTTGAATTCAATAAATATTATCGGGAATGAAGAATCTACCGATGACCATGAAACCATTGTTGGAAAATTCCATCTGGTTCACTAATGTACTTTAGGGAAGGAAATCTGCCATCCTTACCTGGCCTGGCATACACTGCTGTGACTTCAGAGCACAGTGTGATTACAGCAGTGTGATTGACTTGCAACTGCCCTCTGAAATAGGCGGCACAGTGGTTAGCCCTGCTTCCTCACAGCGCCAGGGACGTGGGTTTGATCCCGGCTTGGGTCACTGTCTGTGTGGAGTTGGCACGTTCTCTCTGTGTCTGCGTGGGTTTCCTCTGAGTGCTCCAGTTTCCTCCCACTGCCAAAAGGCGTGCAGGTTAGGTACATTGACCGTGCTAAATTCTCACAGACACCAAAGTGTTGCACTGGGGGATTTCCACTGTAACTTCATTGCAGTGTTAATGTAAGCTTATTTGTGACACTCAGAGATGAATAAATAAAATGTCCTAGCAAAACACTGAGCTGCATCAGTGATTCAAGAAGGCAGTTCACCACCACTTTCTCAAGAGTTAATAGGAATGGACAATAAATGTTGGCCAGCCAGTGATACCCATTCCTGTAATTAAATTTAAAAAAACTTTAAAGTGCATCAGGGTATCAATATTAATGCAAGTCTTTTTCATTTCCCCTTTTTTTAGTGGCCGTTAAGGGGTTAAGTTCTCCATAGATCATGTGACCCAGTCGGGCCGGAGTATGCAATTCCAGGAACATAGTGCAAGGAGGGTGAATGGATTTCCCTGTTTGTTAAGGGTTATGGAGTAGCCTTTTCAGCATCTTTGTAAATAGGTACCTAGCTTAATAAACTGATTCTTCATTCATCTTCCTGCTGGTAGATTAAACTGGAAATGTGTCCTATGGTGTCTTGCGATAGGGTCTTCTGCATTAACAACCACGTAATACGGTAATTCGCAATCCCGTCAGCTCTGACCAGCAACCAGAGGTTAAAGGTGCAGAATATTCACAAATGACATTTCAACTGAATGATTCCAAGTATCAAAGACTTATCTAAGTGACAAGTGGGTTAGATACAAACAAAAAACATCAGAGAGTTGATGGATGGGCTATAAGTTGTATCCAATGCAAGACTTCCAGGTAGTGAAGACCAAACGTTTAAACTGTACACTCAGGCTGTGAGAGGGTGGAGGCCAGGAATGAACTGTCAGGTTCTCACCCCCTGAGGCTTGAGTTCCATCCTAAGCAGTTGGTGAAGTTTTCCCTGATCTTCCATCTTCAGGAACTCTACATTTAATGAATCCAACTAATCCCACAGGCTCCAGCCTATACACACACACATACACACACACACACACAAACGACAAAGATACCCCAATAATTGTGAATCTCATTTAGGGAAGCCACCCAGCTCGAAAGTAAAATCTACTTATGAGTCACAAGTAAAGCTTACATTAACACTGCAATGAAGTTACTGTGAAATTCCCATTTCAACATGAGGTGTTATCTCATGGGCAGCTTAGTGGCACAGTGGTTAGCACTGCTGTTTCACAGCACCAGAGATCTGGGTTCAGTTCCTGGCTTCTGTCACTGTCTGTGTGGAGTTTGCGCATTCCCCCTGTGTGCGGTTTTCCTCCGTGTGCTCCAGTTTCCTCCCACAGTCTGAAAGATGTGTTGCTTAGGTGCATTAACCCGAACAGGCTCCGGAGTGTGGTGACGAGGGGAATTTCACAGTAGCTTCATTGCAGTGTTAGTGTAAGTCTTATGCATGACTAATATATAACCTTATGACTGTTAGTGTTAGGGGAGGTGTGGTGATGTCTTCTCCTTGCAATAGAGGGAGTACAGCGAATGTTTACCAGGCTGAATCCTGGGATGGCAGAACTGTCATGTGAGGAAAGACCAAGTCAGTTAGGATTATATTCACTGAGGTTTAGAAGAGTGAGAGGGGATCTCATGAAAATTAATTCTCACAGGATTTAAGAGGTTAAATGCCGAATCTCAACCTCACATTCCTGCCCACCCCCGAATAACCTTTAACCCCCTTGTTAATCATGGATCTATTGAGATCTGTCTTAGAAATAGTCAAGGCTCTGCTTCTGCTATCTTTTGAGGAAAAGATGTCCAGAGACTCAGGAACCATCCATTTTAAACCCTGACCCCTAGTTCCAGATTCTCCTACAAGCAGAGACATCCTCTCCACATCCACTCTGTCAACACTCTTCCAGCAGATACAAGCCCAACTTCTTCAACCTTTCCACATGAGATAATCTGCTCATTCCTCACATTAGTCTAGTAAAGCTTCTTTCAACTGCTTCTAACGAATTTACGCCTTTCCTTAAATAAAGTGACCAATACATAGAAATATAGAAACGTAGAAAATAGCTTGATCATGCAGCTCAATAGCCTGATCCCACCCTCCCCCAGATCCTTTGATCCCCTTCACCCCAAACACTGTATATAAGTTTCTGTTGTATCACAGCTTGGTATGGCTCCTGCACTGTCCAAAACCATAAGAAACTACAAAGGGTCATGAACAAATCCCAGTCCATAACTCAAACCAGCTTTCCATCCATTGACACTGTCTATACTTCCTGTTGCCTTGGCAAAGCAACATAATTAAGGACCCCATACATTCTGTCTTCCATCTTCTCCCATTGGGATAAAGAGACCAAAGCCCTGGACATATACCAACTGACTCAAGAACAGCCTCTTCCTAACTGCCATCAGGCTTTTGAATGAACCTATCATTGAATGAATCTCACGAGGTTGATCTTTCTTTACATCTAACTATGACTGTAATACTACATTCTGTATTCTTTTCCTTCTCTATGACTGGTATGCTTGGTCAGTAGAGCGTGCAAGAAGCAATACTAATACAATACGTGACAATAATAAATCAAAGCAAAATCTAATTCTTGTTGTTTTCTTTGGTAGTGAATTCCACAGGATGACCTCTCTCTGGGTGAAGAAACTTCTCCTCATCTCAGTCTAAAAAAGGTTTACCCTGTATACTTGAACTTGACCCCTGCTTCTGATGATGACTGACATGGAGGGGACCTTCATGTGGTGGTGTTCCCATGTCATCGAGTCTTAAAGGTTTATAGCCATGGAAACAGACACTTTGGCCCAACTTGTCCATGCCCCTTTTGTTTAACCACTAAGCAAGACCCAATTGCCCACATTTGACCCATATATCTCTATATCCATCTCAACCGTGCATCTGAAGCCCTGTCTCTCTCGATGATAGAGATCATGGGTTTGGAAGATGCTGTCAAAGGAGCCTTGGTGAGTTGCTGCAGTGCATCTTGTAGATGATACAAACAATGCCACGGTGCATCGGTGATAGAGGGGGTAAATATTTGTGGAAAGGGTAGCAATCAAATGGGTTGTTTTATGTTGGATGATATCGAGCTTCTTGAGTGTTGTTAGAGCTGACCCATCCAGGCAAATGGAGAGTATTCCATCACACTCCTGACTTGTGTCTTGTAGATGGTGGACAGGCTTTGGGGAGTCAGGAAGTGAGTTACTCACATAGGATTCTAACAAATTCCAACTCACACAATGTTTATATGGCTGGACCAGTTCAATTTATGGTCAATGGTAACCCCACAGAATGTTGATAGTGAGGGATTCAGTGATGATAATATCACAGAATGTCAATGGGAGATTTTTGAATTCACTCTTATTGGAGATGTTCACTGCCTGGCACTTATCTGGTGTGAATATTACTTGCCAGCTATCAGCCCAAGTCTGGGGAAATTGTCCAGGTCCTGCTGCAAACACCTAAACATTGTGATTGATTGCAGTGAGTCTATCGCAGGGGTTCCTTTTAGTACAAGATCCCACACAGGATTCTGCAACATTTACATCAAGCTGAAATAGAATCATATATTCCATATCGTGCAGAAGGAGGCCATTCAGTCCATTGAGTCTGCACCAACTCTCCGACAGAGCATCTTTTCCCTATCCCACCTAATGTGCACACGCAAGCACAGGGAAAATGTACAGACTCCACAGTCACCCAAGAAAGGAATTGAATCTGGGTTCACAGCGCTGTGAGGCAGCAGTGCTAAACATTGTGTCACCATTCCACCAGCTCTCCAACATGTAACTGAAGTTCCATCTTGGCACAACAAATCCAGTCTTTCTCCAGAACTTTCTCTGACCTCAGGCTCTCTGTTCACTCTTCTGTAACCTCTTCGCATGACTTGAGCATAAAACAATCACTGACTGTCTGTCTGAATAGGTTCCAAAGTATCGATGTTCCCCTCCACATGGGATGAGTCACTTTCTCTGTCCGGATATCCACCCATTAGTTACTTGTCGGATTTGCCAATACTCTAACCCACTGGTGGGCAATATAAAATAGTGAATGGGCCAATGAGTGAGCTTACTTCATCTCAGAGGGCTGCAAAATTGAAATCAGGCTTGTTCACTAACCCTCACCCCATGAATAAGATTAAATGCATTTAATACACACCAAATATTTAATAATGAGTTATAGAAAATACTTAATCATTCATATATTAACAGAACTCCTGGAGCCTTAGGGGTGATCTTATAGAGATCTATAAAATAATGAGGTGCGCAGATCAGCTGGGTAGTCAATATCCTTTCCCAAAGGTAGGGGAGTCTAAAACTAGAGGGCATAAGTTTAGAGTGAGAGGGGAGAGATACAAAAGAGTCCAGAGGGGCAATTTTTTTACACAGAGACTCTATGTTAGGTGATTGAGGGTACAACAACGGATGAATGATCACCGTTTGACAATCACCAGGCAACACTGTTGCCTTCCTGTTGGCAAACACTTCAGCATTCTCAGGCATTAAGCCTCTGATCTTAGGGTAAACTTTCTTCAAGGCAGCCTTCACGACACGATAGCGCAGAGTCACTGAACAGAAACTGATAGCAAAGTTCCACAGACATGAGGACAACCTTAATGGGATCTTGGGTTCATGTCACACTATCTGTAATCCCCAGATGCCTGGGCTTGCAACATCTCAGTTACTGTCCTGTCTGGAGACAATATACATCTCTTTAACTTATGCTTAATCTATCTCCACTCATATTGTCTGCACCTTTAAGACTTGATTAGCTGATTAGCTGCAAAGATTTACATTCTAATCAGTATTTGTAAACTGTGTGTGTATTCAAATGCCCTGTTTGTGATCAGAACTACTCACTCGCATGATACAGAAGCAGTGCTCTGAAAGCTAGTGGCATTTACTACCAAATAAACCTGTTGGACTTTAATCTGTGTTGTGAGATTTCTTACTGTGCGAACACAGACAGTCACAAGAGGATGTAATTGAACTTGGTTGCCTGTTGCTGAGGCAGCAGTGCTAACCACTGTGCTGCTGTGCTGCCCTGTTGTAAACAAAATATTTGTGCTTTAAATGATAGTCCTACATAGGTGGAGGGCAAATTAATACAGTCAATCAAGAAAGATAGAACTAATGGTCACATAGAAAGACATGGCCATGTCAGGGATGGTCAATATGGATTTGGTAAAGGAAACTCGTGCCTCACAAACTTGATTGAATTAGTTTGGGAAGTTTTCAGAAGTGTTGATGAAAGTAGAGCAGTGGACGTTGTGTGCATGGATTTTAGCAAGGCATATGAAAAACGATGTCACAGCAGATTTGTCAGAAAGTAAAAGATCCACTGGAGGCAAGATAATGTGGCAAACTGGGTCAAAAATTTGGTCTGGTAACAGAAAGATTGATGGATGCCCTTTCAAATGGAAAGTTGTTCCGAATGGTGTTCCACCAAATGGTGCTGGGACTCTTGCTGTTTGTGTTACTTATTAACGATTTGGATGTGAACGTAGGAGGCACTAGTGGAAAATTTGCAGGCGGCATGAAAATTGGCGAGTAATGAATTGTGCATAGGATATATATAATTTACAAAATGAATGGTGGAGTGACTGGTAAATTGTCAGATGTGTTTTAACATAAAGAGATGTAAGTTAATGCATTTAGAGAAGACAATCTATTATAGTGAATACACAAAATTGTAAAGAAGACATATGGAATGCCCTCCTTCACTGGCAGAGGCATAGAATATAAAACTAAGAATATAATGTTGGAAATGGGTAAACATTGGTAAGGCCACAACTGGAGTATTGTGTGTAGTTCTGGTCAAAGAATCACAGGAATGATGTAATTGCTCTGGAGATATTGCAGGGGAGCTTTACAAGAATGTTGGCAGGGCTAGGGGAGTGTAGCTACGAAGCAAGAATGGAAATATTGGCATTATTTTCCTTGGAACAAAGAAAGGTGAGAGAAGACTTGATAAAGGTGTACAAAATTATGAGGGTAAGAGAAAGATAAAATTGTTTCTCTTGGTGGAGAATTCTCGAACCTGGAGACATAGATTCAAGATAAGTGGCAGTAGTTGTAGAGGGAACATGAGAAAGAATTATTTAATGAAGGGGCTGGTGAGTGTCTGCAATTCGCTTCCGAGTTGATGGTGGTGGCAGACAAACTGTACCATTTTGTAAAAGTACCTGGATCTGCATGTTAAGTGTGGAAAGCTACAGGGCTATGGGACTGACATTGGAAAATGTGATTAAAAAAGGGTACCTAGGTTTCATTGGTCTGGCATGAACAATAAGGGCAGAATGGCCTCCTCTTGTGCTGCAAATTTTCCATGGTTCTGTCATACTGGAATTTATAATTAACCTGTTGCCTGTAACAGGTGAGGAAATTCTCAAATTCCACTTGTTAACTGGGGTTTAATTCTGAATATCAAGAAAAAATGAGAATATAGATTAATAGAAATACTTAAAATGTGACAAAATATGCATATTGATAGATCAATTAACAGGATTTTAAATAAGCTATTTAAAAATTTAAATAAATGTAACAATAATACTTCAGCAGATGGAGATGCATAGGTAACCAGAAAGCTGGATAGGTAGACAACAGAGGAATAAATCAATCAAGCAATTGACAGAAAGATGGACACAAGTAGAATAAAATAGAGATAGAGAGGTAGATATGGGGAATAAATAGAGGTAGAGAGATAGAGATGGAAAATAGTTATGGGGAACAGATAGAGATAGATATGGGGAATGGATAGAGATAGAGAGATGGATATGAGGAATAGATAGAGGTAGAGAGATAGATATGGAGAATGGATAGAGATAGAGAGATGGATATGGGGGACAGATAGAGATAGTGAGGTAGATATGCGGAATAGATAAATAGAGAAATAGATATGGGGAATAGATAGTGAAAGAGAAAGATATAGGGAGTAGAAAGAGAGATAGATATGGGGAGTAGATCGAAAGAGATATAGGGAGTAGATAAAAAGAGAGAGAGATAGATTAAATAGAGATAAATAGAGAGAGATAGCTAGAGAGAGAGATGGATAGAGAGAGAGAGAGGTAGATAGAAAGAGTGATAGATGGAGAGATATTCATAAAACGTCAGGCAACAGCATAAGAAAGTACACATGCAATGTGATAGATAATACTCAAAGTACAAAAACATTTACTTTTGTCCATCACACTGAGAGGTTATGTTTACCAGAAATTTAATAGAAATATTGAAATAACTATGTGGCAAAGGAACCATTATCCTTAATTGCAGACCCTCTTCTTAAACAATGCAACAACACTTTGTCAGTGGTAGAGTGTGTGAAGATTTTAAGTCATGGATTGAGCTCCGGAAAAAATAGCTGCTTTGTCCTTCTTGGGATAAAGATTGTGGAGCATTACTGGAGCTTTACTCACTATGTTAAGTGAAACACATTGCACTATACTCAACACCTATACCAGAGGTCGGTGGTGAGTTTCTGTGGATCCAAAAGTACTAATACACAATATAGAACATAAAATATAGAGGACTACCTGAGCAGGCTCTTCAGCTGACAATGTTGTGTCGAATATGAAAGCAAATTAAAATAATTATTTCTGCCTGCCTTTCATCCATATCCCTCTCTTCCTTCCATATCAATGTGCTTATGTAAAAACCTCTTTAGCAACTCCACCGCCACCCCAACAGAGCAAAACAGTCATCTGACACCCTCTATCGAAAAAACTTGCCCCTCACATCTCCTTGAACTTTCCGCCTCTCTGGTTAAGTACATACCCCCTAGTATTAGACACTTCAACAATGGGAAAAAGATTCTGGCTGTCAACACCATCTATGTCTGTCATAATTTTATAAACTTCTATCAGATCTCCCCTCACATTCTGTCATTCCAGAGAAAAGAACCATAGTTTGTCCAGTCTTTCCTTTTTGCTCATACTCTCAAACCCATGCAGCATCCTAATAAACATCTTCTGCACTTTCTCCAAAGCCTCCATACCCTTCATGTAATGTGGCAAGCAGATTTAGATGCGATACTCTAAGGGCAGCTGAACCAATGTTTTAAAAAAGCTGAAATATGACACCCTGACTGTTGTACTCAATGCCCTGACCAATAAAGGCAAGCATGCCTTATGCCTTCTTTACCACTCTCTCAATTTGTTGACTATTTCAGAGAGCTATGGACTTGAAACCAAAGATCCCTCTCTACATCAGTGCTGTTCAATTTCCAGTCACTAACTGTTTATTTTCCCTGAACCTTTGTTCTCCCAAAGCGCAGCATCTCACACTTGCCTGGATTAAATTCCATCTGCCATTTCTTTGTGCTTATCTACAGCTTATCCATATTCCATTATGTCATTTGACAACCTTTTACATTATCCACAACACACTGACTATCATCTATAAACTTAATAACTTACCTATCTACGGTTTCATCCAAAGCCATATATACATCACAAGCAGCAGCAGTCCCAATAAAGATTGCTGCAAAACACCACTAAACATGGATCTCGAGTCAGAAAAGTACCCTTCCACCACTACCTTCAGGCTTCCATGGGTTATCCAATTCTGAATACAAGTTGCCAAATCACAGTAGATCCGATCCATCTTAATTTCATGGATAATCCTGGCTGAGGGATACTGCCAAAAAAACCTGACTAAAATGTACAAACATAATAAATACTGAAGTGATATCATTTATTTTAACATTTTACTAGATTAGCAATCAGATTTATTGGACTTCTAATCAAGATCCACATCTGTTGTCTGAATTTATTCTGTGATACTGTATAAATAAACATGTTTGTGCAGCAGCTCAAACTCTGGAGCATGTATCCAGTCTCCTCCATGATGATAAGAGGATCATTGCGATCTATATATTCAAACTCATAGTCAATAATTTGCACACGAATGTAATACACAAACATTACCAATCATAATAGGAAAAAAAACTATCTGAGATGGAAAACAGCAACATGATGGATTTTCTCCTACTCATCATCTCTTGATTGTTATAATTTTCATTCTCACTATTCCTTTTCAGTCCCTTTTTGACTCTACTGGCCACTAGAATGTGCCTGATGGTCAGAGCATTGAACAATAAAATAAGAACAAACAGAGCCAAATGGGGTTAAAAATATGTCAAATAAAGAAGATTATCCACCCATTTAACTTATAGAAGGTCGACTTCATAACTCAGAACTTTGGTTGATAGTTGACTAATTCCTGGTGTTCAAGTGTGAAGTACATTGGTATGTTTTCTACGATGCTCAGACCACAGACTGTTGCTGTAATGATGGTTGCAGTTTTGGCTGTGCAGCAGTTCCCTTTTAGCTTCTGGCAACAGATGGCCACAAAGAAATCTAAGATAAGAGCTCAGACTGCACACTGGTGTGTAGCTGAAGAATAAATTTGTGAAATAAATATTAGCAATCTCAAACATGGTTACATTAATGATGATGAACAGCAGATCCGCCACTGCCATAGAAGCCAGGTAATGAGTTATGCATTTGGACAGGTCGCATTCTCCCCAGAAGAGAATTACAAATGTCTATAAATTAGCTGTAAGATAAAGAGATCAAATAAGTTTAAAATAAGTCATTCTTACAACAAATCCATGAGAAAAGTCTGACATTGATTTTGGATCAAAACTGGATGCTGGCAGCATTAGTGGGTTTTATCAATGTTTGCAAAATGTTATGGCACAGAAATGAATGAAATGTGAAAATGAAAGAAAGTGGGCTGAACGGTCGCACAGTGGTTAGCACTGCTGTCTCATAATACCAGGGACCTGGGTTTGATTCCCAGCTTGGGTCACTCTCTGTATGGAGCTTGCACATTTTCTGCGTTTCTGCATGGGTTTCCTCCAAGTGCTCTGGATTCTTTCCATCGTCTGAAAGATGAGCTGGTTAGGTGCATTATCCGTGTTAAATTCTCCCTCTGTGTATCTGAACAGGCACCAGATCATGGCAACTGGGGGAATTTCACAGTAACTTCATTACAATGCTAATGTAAGCCTTACTTGAGACTAATTAAAAAAACTACAAATTTTGAGTTTGGATCAAAGTGGATGCTGGCACCTTTGGGTGGATGTTATCAATATTTGCAGAATGTTTCATTATGATAATAATTATAGCAGAAGTCCATAGAATCATTAAAAACGCTACAGTGTAGAAGGAAATCATTCCACCCATTGTATCTGCATCGACACCAATTCCACTTGGTTCTATTCCCACATATTTACCCTGCTAATATCCCTGACACTAAGGGACAATTTAGCATGGCTGATCCACCCGACTTCCACATCTTTCGATTGTGAGAGGAAACAGGAGCGCTGAAGGAAACCCACACAGACACGGAAAGAATATGCAAACTCCATGCAGACAGTTGACCCACGGCCGAAGTTGAACCCGGGTCCCTGACGCTACGAGGCAGCAATTGAACAACTATGCCACCATGCAGTGAACTTTTTTCATTTTTGCACTGCATTCATTTTCTGTGTTAGTTTGGAGAATAATTCTCCATGAACATATTACATCCCTTCAAAGGAAACTGGAAGAACTCGTGTCTTAGTCAATATATGTGCGGTTTCCTGCAAAGGTTGTTTTACACAATGTTGTGGAACCATTATAGGCACATATCCAGTTTCATTACCATTAATCACTTCAGTGTGAATATGCACACAAATAGCAGCCCTCATTCCACGCAGCCTAGATGATACCGAAATTGAACATTGAGCTGCTTGATGCTAAATCTAGCAATCGGACATTCCCAAATATGAATGCTGGAAGTCAGAAGCTACCAAAATAGTTTTGAATTGTGGTTTGATATTTTTGTGGGGTAGGGTTTATAAAGAAACTACAAGCAGTGGAGTCAGACACCTCAGTGAGGATTGAATAACAATCCAGCAAAGAAAGAAATCCCCTTTTATTTTATCAGATAAGGGACTTACCATAACGTATAAGATGATTAGAGGTTTAGGTAGGGTGGACAATTATAGCCTTTTTCCTAGGATGGAGAAAGCTAGCACGAGGGGACATAGCTTTAAATTAAGGGGTGGTGGTTTTAGGACAGATGTCAGAGGTAGGTTCTTTACCCAGAGGGTGGTAAGGGTATGGAATGCCCTGCCTGCGTCAGTTGTAGATGCGCCAAGTTTGGTGGCATTTAAGAGGTTAGTAGATAAGTTTATGGATGAAAAGGGAATGGCTTAGTTTGGAGGGTCATTGCTTTTTCCTAATTGGTCGGCGCAACATCGAAGGCCAAAGGGCCTGTTCTGCGCTGTAATGTTCTGTGTTCTATGTTCTATAACAGTAAAACTACAGTGGCTGATATGGAATGGCCCTCTGTCATACACCTCACGTTATGTTACATTTTGTGCACTTTACTTGTTTTCTTTCTCTTCTCTTCAATAGGAATATATTAAACTCACTTATGAGATTTGTGTGACGCCAGCCAGACCACATATAATGTCCATGGTGGTGATGATTTGCCTTCTTGAACTTGGAGGTGTAGGTACACCACACTGCTGTTAAGGAAGGTATTCCAGGTCTTTTGCTCCATGAAAGCAAAGAAGCGGTGATTATATTTTGATGTCAAGGTAATGAATTGTTTGGAGGAGAATGTCCTTTTAGTGCTGCTCCACGACATCTGTTGTTCTTTTCTTTCTAGATTGTAGCACTCATGGGTTTGGAAGAAGCTATCTAATAAATTTCCCTGAGTTCCTGCAATCCATATTTTAAACGGTACATACCGACATCTCCCACTGTTGGTTGGTGATGGAGGGATTGGATGTTTGTGAAAGGGAGAGCAATCACACGGGCTGTTTTGTCCTGGATGGTGTGAAGTGTCTTGAGTGTTCCTGGAGCAATGTTCATCCAGGCAAGTGGAGACTATTCCATTAATGTCCTGTCTTCTTCTAGGCACATGGTGGAGAGGTTTGTGGGAGTCAAGAAGTGAGTTACATGCCTCAGGCTTCCTGGTGTTTGTACTGTTCTAGTAACTATAGGATTTATAGGACTAGTCCAGATCAGTTTCTCCTCAATGAAAACTTTCATAACATTGATACTGGCAGATCCAGTGATTGTAATACCATTGAATGTCATGTGGCATTTGTTAAATCCTCTTTTGTTGGAGATGGCCATTGCCTGACACCTATGTGGCGTTAATGTTAGTTCATTTGTCACTGCACGACTGGATATTGTCCAGGCTTTGTTGCATTTGGACATGAACTGCACCAGTACTTATGGAGTCACGAATGGTGTTGAAGACAGTACAGTCATCAACAAATATCCCCACCCCTGACCTTATGGTGGAAGGGAGGTCACTGATGAAGCAGCTGAACTTGGCTGGACCTAGAACAGGACCCTGAGGTATTCCTACAATGATGCCCTGGAATTGAGATGAACTTAGCCACCACAATCATCTTGGAATCATTCCAACAAAAAGATGGATTTTCCCCTCTATCCTTTGATTCCAGTGTATTGGGGTCTTTGATGCCCTACTTGATCAACTGCTGCCTCACTGTCAACTGCGGTCAGTACCATCTCACTTCTAGCAATGATGGATTTGCTGAGCAATAAACTTACAGATTGTGCTTGAGTAAAATTCAACTACTGAGGTCTCAGAGTGCCTCACTTTGAGTGGCTCTTTATTTAAAATTCTATCCCATTTTCCATATTGGTCAATGCAATGGAGGAAATTCTCAATGCGAAAATGGAAATTTGTCTCCACTAGGATTGTGCGGTTGTCACTCCCACCGATATAGTCATGTACAGATGCATCTTCATCATGCAGTTGTTGAGGTATATTTGTCGCTCTTGCCTCAGCAGCTGCCTCAGTCTCATTCTAGCAGATATGTGTATTTTGCACCCGATCAGCTCTGTGTTTATTGCTTCTACCTTTCTGTATCTTTGCATCCTCAGTTCTCCCTCCACGTGGCGTTCACCCACATAGGCATGGAGGGAATGGTGGCAGTTTTCCTTCCATAATGTGCATTGGTGAATATGCTATGTTTTTATATCAATTGCCACGGGTGAATGATTTCATGGTCATCATTAATCTTATAATTCTTGACACTTCAATGAGCTTTTCTCTTCCATTTTGTCATGCTTTTCTCTGGATTACCAGCTAGGCAGTAATATGAATATTTCACCCCATCACAGTATCATAGAAACCTTACAGTGCAAAAGGAGATCAATTAGCCCATTGAACCTGCACCATAATCCCGCCCAGGTCCAATACCCATACCCTGTGCATTTATCCTAGCTAGTTCCTTTGACACTAAGGGCCAATTTAGCATGACCAATCCACGTAACCCACACATCTTTGGACTGTGGGAGGAAACTGGAGCACCCGAAAAAAAACCCCATGCAGTCAGCGGGAGAATGTGCAGAGTCCACATAGACAGTGATCTAGACTGGTAATTGAAATTGGGTCCCTGGCGTTGTGAACGAGCAGTGTGCTAACCACAGTACCATTGTCCTGCCCTACTTCTATCCTGTTAGCTCGTTGTGTCTCTGTTATTCACTGTTGTCCTTCATAACTTTAGTTTCTGAACCTCGTTCTTCTTCTTTTCCCCATCCATATATCACTGTTTCTGTGTGGTGCAGGTTATATATACCCCCTCCAAATCTACAACTCTTGATATTCTTTTCCTTTGATCCATCACTTTCTTTTCAGTTGTTCTTTCTTTCTTTGTATTTCTTTCTTGTCTTCCTTTACTTTGTCTTCTTTCTGTCTTTTTTTCTGTCTTTTCCTCTTTTTTTCTCTTTGTCTTCTTCTCTTTCTCCCTTCCCTTTTTTCTTTTCCACTTTCCCCTTTCCTTTTTTTCTCCTTTTCACAGGTAACCGGGATTGTTTCATGGAAATATCCGTCATCCGTTTAGCTCACTTAACTCATGCATCAGATCTGCCGGTGTCACAAGAGGGCAAACATGCTGGGCTTCCTGCACCCTCGTGTGCTTCCATATCCAGCATGCTCTCTTGCCAGGATACATGTATTTGTTTACAATGGAGGTGATGGATGTTCCTTGGTACCTTGCTTTGCTGGTTTAATATCTTCAAAGTTCATTATTTTAATAGAAAGTGCTGATTAGAACACCTTGTAACAATCAAAGACTGGTATCTTTTGTTCATTTGTGCTGGTCCACATTCGGCTTCTCACCTTTGAAATGCCAATTTGCCGTCGCCGGAATTCTTCCACCCCACCCAGCATAGGAAACGGAGAGGTCAATGTCCAGAAAATGGGAAGTCCCACTGATTCATGGTCTTGGGTTGAGCGAGGCCGTAAAATTCAAAGACTCTGGCATTGATTAAACTGAGGTCCATGAAAGCGTTTCCAGCAGTTCTCCTACAGAAGGCAACCTGAGAAAACTATGCAGAATATCGTTCTGACAACATTGAGGCCTCACTGAGACTCAGGGAAGATGGAGGTCTCCAGAGTCTCCAGAAAAGAAACATTCCCCACAGAACATAATGTTAGCGCAGATGAATTCGGAAGAGTCATTACACACTCGGGTCTGCTCCAGTCGACAAACAGTTCATTGTGTTTCCGCGCGAGTGAAGACAGCACACAAGGCAAACACTGGTACGACAAAGAAAATCATCAATCCTTATACTGAAAATTAACCCATCCCGGCTGGACACACAACCATAATGGTTATAATGAATGATACAAAGCTGGTTTGAAGGTGCAACAGGTAATTAAGAAGACAAATAGTATTTTGTCCTTCATTGCAAGAGGGATGGAGTTTAAAAACAGTGAGGATATGTTGCATTTGGAAAAGGGGCTTGTGAGGCAACACCTGGAGTAGTGTATACATTTTTGGCCTTCTTACTTGAGAAAACTTACAAAACTCTAGTGCGGCCGTACTTGGAGTATTGTGTGCAGTTCTGGTCCCCACATTATAAGAAAGATGTGGAGGCATTGGAGAGGGTACAGAGGAGGTTTACCAGGATGTTGCCTGGTATGGAGGGCAGGTCTTATGAAGAGAGGCTGAGGGATTTGAGGTTGTTTTCGTTAGAAAGGAGGAGGCTAAGAGGGGACCTGATCGAAACATATAAGATGATTAGAGGTTTAGATAGGGTGGACAGTGATAGCCTTTTTCCTAGGATGGAAAAAGCTAGCACGAGGGGACACAGCTTTAAATTAAGGGGTGATAGTTATAGGACGGATATCAGAGGCAGGTTCTTTACCCAAAGGGTGGTTCGGGAGTGGAATGCCCTGCCTGCAGCAGTTGTAGATGCGCCAAGTTTGGTGGCGTTTAAGAGGTTAGTTGATAAGTATATGGAAGAGAAGGGAATGGTTTAGTTTGGAGGGGCATTGCTTTTTATATTGGTCGGCGCAACATCGAAGGCCGAAGGGCCTGTTCTGTGCTGTAATGTTCTATGTTCTATGTTCTATGTTCTAAAGGGTATGCTAGCACTGGGGGGATATACAGAGAAGATTCATTAGGTTGATTCCGGAATTGAGAGGGTTGGCTTATGAAGAGAGGCCGAGTAGACTGGGGCAATACTTTTTGGAATTCTGAGAAAATGAGGGGAAATCATATAGAAACATATACGATTATGATGGGAACAGATAAGATGGAATCAGGGAATTTGTCTCCACTGGCAGGTGAAACTGGAACTAAAAGGCATGGCCTCAAAAATAAGAGGAAAGCAAATTTAAGACTGAGTTGCAGAGGAGCATCTTCACACAAAGGATTGTGAATCTGTGGAATTCCCTGCCCCAGTGAAGCAGTTGAGACTACCTCATTGAAGCTTTTAAACTTAAGATTAAGATTAAAATTTTGAATAGCAAAGTAGTTAAGAGTTATGGTGAGTATGGGGGTGAGTGGAGCTGAGTCCATGAAAAGATCAGCCATGAGCTTATTAAATGTTGGAGCAGGTTTGAGGTGCCAGATGGCTTACTCCTGCTCTTAGTTCTCATGTAAATTATACACTGATCCAATGGCATTAGCAGATAGCCATGATGGGGATGTGTGATCAGATCATGTCTTGACCCTGACAGCTCAGTGATGAATTGCAGGGTGTTAGTGCCAACCTTGGGTAAGAACAACATCTTCTTCGTACACCCTCCCCCCACCCCCCCACCTGCTAGCATACTCTTTCTCAAGTAAAGAAGACCAAAAATGTATACACTACTCCAGGTGTCGCCTCACCAGCCCCTTTTCCAACTGCAACATATCCTCGCTGTTTTTAAATTCCATCCCTCTCACAATGAAGGACAACATACCATTTGCCTGTTTTAGTTTTCACTTGTTTATGTTCCTTTTTCAAACATAGCAATTGTTGGCGAGCTAACATTTTATGCTTTGTGTAACGTTAGCAACCCTCCATTCTAGGTATCTTGATGTATCAAAACAATTATATGCCCAACAAATATACATGTATTCTATTTACAACTCAAGCTATACTGCAGGTGACTCTGTCATTTCTTACCTTAACAATAACAAGTGGATGGCTTAGTACTTTTTGCAGTCACTGGCGCAACAGGTGTTGAGCTCCAGAACTTTGAGCAGGAGCCGATTGTCCCTCTCAAGCCTTTATGTGGCTCCACTTGTTCCGTTTCTTATAAACTTCCAATTGTGTTCTTTTTTTCCTTGATGGTAAGTTATCTGAGAATTCTGCCTGGTTAAATGTATTTGCACCATTAACAATACAGCTTTACCATTATTACCTGCATATTTCTTACGAATTACATATCCACCCATCTCCTACTGCTGTTGTCTCTTAATATTATGGGTTTTGTATTATAGTTTTCACTTTCTGCTCTCACCTTTGCTCTTCAAATATTGATTGGCAACTTGTTATGCCCCAAAGTAAATATATAACATTATTTTTTCATTTAATTGAGGTGTCGCTGGCTGGAGGGCATTTATTGCCCATCTCTAGTACCCTTGGTTAGGACATTTCAGAGGGTAATTGAGAGTCAACCATATTGCTGTGGCTCTGGAGTCCCATGTAGGCCAGACTAGGTAAGGACGGCAGATTTCCTTCCCTAAAAGGACATTAGTGAACTAGATGTTTTTTATTTTCCGACAATCGACAATGGTTTTATGGTTGGCATTGGACTTTCAATTCTAAAAATTTGTAATTGAATTCAAATTCCACCAATTGCCATGTTGGGATTTGAACCAAGTCCTCAGAATATTAGCTTGGTCATCACTAAGACCACCTATATATATATCTTCATATAATTTTCAAATTTCACTCCTATCTCAGCTCATCTGCAATTGGAATTGCCCTCCTTGTTTTCAACAATTCCACATTCCACTATTTTAAGTTGCATTTGCCTATTTTTTCTCACACTTTATTTCTTGTAAAATTAATTGTCAAATGCCCCCCTCCCAAAAAAAACTGCTGCTGGTGTTTTAACGTGCAACGTATCACCTTCACATCTCACTGCTGTGCTCACTGGGCTAAGCTGATTGTGGGTAAAGCAAAGTTTTATGTTTTTCTAACTCCCATCCTTATTTTAAAATCCCCCAATACACTTAATCCATTGTGTATCAGTGCAATCTCCTACAGCCCCAGTGTTGTATAAGATATTGAGCAATCCTGTAATTTTGAAAGCTTGACTGTGTCATAATTGAATATTTGTTTCACCATTCCTAGCGTGACCTCTTTGGCAATAGGCTTTAGAATTCACCTTAACTTTCCCCATCTCTCTATCCCCACTCGTCGTTGATTTCCCGAGATCAGACCTCCTAACCTGTGAATATGAATATCGCCATCATAACTCCCCAACCCGATTATCCCGCAGGGTCTAGAGAGTTGAATCAGTTTGATGGAACAAACCTCAGTAACGTTCTGCTGGATAATTCAGCTGCCGTTCTCCCAAGGAATGTTATGAGGTCCAGAAGCCACATCACTCCGACGTAATTAATATTTACTTGAACTTACTTTTGTTATAGCCATAGAGTCATAGATGTTTACAGCGTGGAAACATGGCATTTGGCTTAACTTATCCATGCCGCTAAATATTTACCGTAATGCTAGTCCTGCATTTGGCCCAGATCCCACTATGTCCATTTACACTTGGAACTGTCTAAACACTTTTTAAAAGATAAAATTGCCCCCACCTTCTCTAGTACCTCAGGCAGCTTGGTGCAGACACTCACCACTCTGGAGTGAAAATAAAATGCTCCTTTGGATGATTTTATATCACTCTCCTCTTAAACTTATGCCCTCTAGCTTTAGACTCCCCTATCTTTGGAAAAAGATGTTGACAATCTACCTCATGTTCCTTCCAGAATTTTAAGCTGGGGCGAGGGTATTCCAATTTTGTAACTATTGCAAAGACAAATGATGCCCCTTGTCGCTGCTGTAACTGACATATTTCTAAATAATATGCATATATTTAGAGATGTATGTTCTAAATATTTTCATGTATCTAAATAATACATAAATAGAAAAGTCTGACAGCTACTTTGAAAAAGCTATGGTAATTTAACCTAGTCTGGTAACACATCAGGTTAAAGAATGAGTGCATAAAGTGGATTGGGGCTTGTACTGAGATATGGTCAGGATAGTCGGAGTATCAGTGAAGCAGTCTTGTCTCTGCTTGTAATGACAGTGAGTTGTCTGCTATTCAGGAGGCTGTTGGAGTGACCGGATTGTCAGGCGTGTAGTTTCATTGGGCAGATGGTCAGAAGACCGAGGGCTACAAGGGGATTGCAAATGTTTCGAGATAGTCTTACCTGCTGTTTTGCTCTTATTCAGCATGCTGGGAATAGAGTCAGGTTCTACTCTGGAGGGTCCTGGTCAAGCAGCTGATCTTATCTGATGAACCAGTCACTGACTCCCCCCGCCACTTACCAACTTATGTACACTGTCATTCAGCGGTTCCGTACCTCATGTACTTACATCAACCCAATTAATCACCGACCCCCTCATTCACCCACACAATTACTCATTCACTTCCTCCTCAATTCAAGAACCCAAGCTCCAAGAGGAGCAGACTTGAGACCAGGGAAGACCTATCTAAATTCCACTGTTCATCAGCTACCAAGGGTGTGTGTATGCTATACCTTTTTTTTAGTCTCTCCTATGCGAAATAGGCTTACATTGGAGAGCTTGCAGTGGGACATTAAAGCTCTAAATGGCACAGACTATTTTGCAGGCATGGAAAAATAATGCTGTGGATGATTATTCCCGCTGGGGTAGATGATGAAACGTTTTCATATCGACAAACTTGGACAATAATTAAAGTTGGTTTGATTAGAACAACAGAAGAGTTACAGCACGTAATGAGGCCATTCGGCACGTCTTATCCCTGCAGCCCAGGTGCCCTTTCTAATCCCACCTCCCAGCACCTGGTCCACAACCTTGTAGCTTACAGCACTAAACATGCAGGTCTAGTTTTTTTTAAAGAGCTGAGGGTCCCCACCTCCAACTCAGCGAGCAAATTCCAAATACTCACCACACTTTGAGTACAGCATTTCTTCCTCATGTCCCGTCTCTATCTGTAGTCACTTACTTTGAAAATATGTCCCCGGTTTTAGAATTCTCCAACAAGGGCAAACAATTCTCCTGTCTAGTGCAATCTATTTCTTCTACTCATAATTTTTTGCACCTCTATCAAATCACACCTCAGCCTTCGTTCTTTCAAGGAAGATAGCCTCAAAACTTTAGGTTAGCATGGTGACACAGTTGTTAGCATTACTGTCTCACAACGCCAGGCTCCTGGTTTAGAGTCCAGACTTGGGTCAACGCCTGTGTGGATATGCATGTTCTCCCCGGGTCTGAAAGTGGGTTTCCTTCAGATGCTCAGTTTCCTCCCACAGGTGAAATATGAGTGGGTGCATTGACTACACTAAATTGCCTCTTAGTGTTGTGGGATGAGAAGGTTAGGGATAAATATGTGGGGTTATGGCGATAGGGCCGAGGCGAGGTGTTGTCAGTGCAGACTCGATGAATAATTCCTCAATGGAGATCATTCAACATGACCTCCTTCTGCACTGTAGGATTTCAATGATTCTATACAATCTTTCTTCATAGTTCTAATTTTCTGACCCTGGCAACATGTTTGTAAAACTCCTCTGCAATCTCTCCAGAGCGATTGCTCTGGAGAGCATCCTTCATCTAATATAGTGACCGGCATTCCCGCACCAGTGTTTTATACAATTCCAAAATGCTATCCTTACTTGTATATTCTATAGCTCTGCCAATGAAGGAGAGTATTCCACATGTCTTCTTTACAACCTTGTCTAATTCAACTGCTGCTTTTTGGGGATCTGTGTACTTGTGCGACAAAATCTCTCACTTCATCTCCCATTAGTAAGAATGCGGAAGGTAGCTAAGATAAATGTTTGAGAAATTCTCTGTGCAAGGTCAATTAAGTATTGTAGGTATCAATGGCTCAAATTTTCATGCCGAAATTATACGCGACACTTATATATTTGTTTAGTGTTTCAGATGGAATATCGGAAATTTTACTAGCAAAATTAAAAGATTTTGCCCTTTTCCTCTTTTTTATTAGAATCGTTCTTTAACGAGCCTGCATTTTGTCTTAATATCTATGCCAATAAGCCATTACGAATGTGCATGTAATATATGCTTCCAAATGTCTAAAAATAGATTTTTAAAATATCCATCTCTGATATATTTTTCTCATTCATTCCACCTGGGTGAAAAACATGGGGTAATCCCTGATTTTTGACAGATTGCTGCCATGATTTCAGTTGCACATTTTGAGGCATAATGCTAAATGTTTGCCATTACCTTCGGAATAAATGCATTGAATCCCATGAGAAATTTAAGCAGTTGAGTTTTGCCCAGCAGGGGTGAAGAACAATCCTTGGCATTTGTAGCCTATCCAATTATTCCAGCTGATTAAGTTGAAACATTTATCTGCTCGATCTGCCCCAGCAGTCATGATAAACTGAAAAACACGTTATTCATTAGGAGAGATCAGTTAACCCATTAAGAACTGCTTCTTAAGTTCCTACTCGGCCCTGTTTCCCTCTATTTTTTTTGAACTTCTTTTTAAATCTGTATGCAGCGTTGGAATTCAATTTTATGTCAATTGCCAGATATTCCTTATGCTCCCTCCTTGCTTCTGTTTATGGATGTCTTTAACTCATCTGTGAACTTCCTAATTTTTATTTATTCATCCATGAAATGCAGGCATCGCTTGCTGGCCACCATTTATTGCCAATTCCTAGTTATCTAAGGGCAGTTGAGAGTCAACCACATTGCCCTCAGCTGATGTCACATGGAAGTCAGGCCAAGTAAAGATGGAAGATTTATTTCCCTCGAGGGCATTTTTTTCCCCCAGCAATTGACAATGGTTTCATGGTAATCAGTAGATTCTTAACTACAGTTTTGTTTTGGTCATTGAATTCAAATTCCACCAGCTGCCTTGGCGGGATTTCAACCCTGGTCCCCAGAATATTACCTGAGTTTCTGGACTAGCAATAATACCGTGAGGCCATCACCTTCAACTCGCTTTCAACTGCATTGCCAACCTTGTATCTATTATAAAAATAGGTTTTCTGCCTCAACATATTAGCTATCTTCATTGGCATACAGAGAGCTCCATATTTTTCCAACACTTTTCCCAAATTGGGAATATGTTTTGATTGTATTGTATTTGAATTTCATATTATTGCAGTCAGCCCATTCATCAATTATAGCTTTACATTAACCTTTGATTCAAAATTGTCCAAACTAGATCCGTTCCAACCAATTTAATGTTGGCCCCATCTAATGTGTGATTCTTGTTTGGGACTGTGCTTTGCCCTTCACATACCCTGTCCAAATGGCAAGATATAATAACCAATCTTTTCAAAAGTTGCCTACTGACATTTGATCTTCTTGCCCCACCTCATTCGAATCTTTATCTGGACTTCTGTAGACAATTATCCTAAATACAATCCGGCATAGTGATTAGCATTGCTGCCTTACATTACCAGGAGCCTGGGTTTGATCCCCAGCTTGGGTTACTGTCTGTGCGGAGTTTGCGTATCCTCTACGTGTCTGCGTGGGTTTCCTCTGGGTACTCTGGTTTTCTCCCACAGTCCAAAGATGTGTGGGTCAGATGGATTGGCTGTGCTAAAGTGTCCTTTAAAGTCCCGGGGGAATGATGCAGGTAAATGCATTGGATTATGTGGATAAAGCCTGGGTTGGATTGGGGTCAGTGCAGACTGGATGGGCCAAATGGCCTCCTTCTTCACTGTATGATTCTATATCCTTCCAAAATTATTCCGCCTCTGTTTTCTTGATTGCTACAATTGAAGATTTTATTCTGTTAAAATTTCCTGTTGTAAGGGCTCAATAATTCTTGCTGATCTCTATTACATTGCAGATCTATTTCATAGAATCGTGAAAGTGCAGAATGAGGCCATTCTGCCCATCAAGCCTGCACCGACAACAATCCCACTCAGGTCCTATCCCTGTAATCCTTTGTTTCGCGTAATCTCAGCTTTAGGTTTAAATTAATTTGATTTTTAAATTCTGGCCCAGCCTGCGACGCTCACATTCTGTGAATTGATTAAAAAGAAACTTGAACTGCAGTCTAAGCACGTGCATTTTCAACACTTGCACATCAGTAGCTTGTTGGGCACGTCGGACATCTGGTGAGAATCAGGCTGGAAAAAGACGGCAGATTTCCTTCTCTAAAGTGAATTAATGCATAAGATGGACGTTTACAACAGTTCAGCTGTTTTGTGAAATTTTTCTTCCTGAAAGTACATATTAGTTCCAAGTTTTAATAATTGCATTTAAATTTATGCAGTCCCGAGGTGCTACTAGCCAATTGTAATAAAATCGAATTTCTACAACCAATATATTGTTGTAGTGACTTTCACACCCTGAACATGTTTATATTTTAGTTGGCTGTACCTAGAGGGAAATAAAGTGTGTTTGCAGGCTAGTACATGTGCCATTGTGTGGATAATTGTGGATGCCTGTATATAGCATGATAGTCTTCCACTAGGCTGAGTATTGGTGTCTTTCTGAGGGTAAGTCTGCCAGTTCTTGCATGGGGTGCTAGGAGTATTGTGGTGAGGGTGGGTATTTGTTCGAGAATACTGTTTATTTGTGTGTGTGCACAGAAAGTGTGTTGATCGCAATCTTGTCTGATACTATGGCGTGTGTGCGAATCATTTCCTGTCTTTGCAGATACCTCGATGTGCGTGATGGTTTAGCTTTCTGCCCATGAGTGAATGGATGAGAGTTAAGTGAGCGATTCGGTAGCACAGCGGTACTGTTTCACCATGCAATGGAGCCAGTTTCGATTCTGGGTCTCTGAGTTGGTCATGCTAAATTCTCCCTCAACATGTCTAAACTGGCGTCGGAGTACGGCCACTAGAGGATATTCACATTAACTACATTGCAGTGTTAATGCAAGCTTTCTTGTGAAACTCAGAAATAAACATTAAACTTTTAAAAGTGGTACTCTATGACTAGTACTAGAGTGGTACTCAATTACTCCAAATTTTTGGAGTAATTTATATGTGGGATGTTATCGTGTTGATCTATAGTCGCCATCTCTATTCCAATCTCAAAGTTATGTGGAGATGTTTGTAATGCACACATGTTTTGCTACGTGTTAATTTCGCGCTCCCTGTTAGTCTATGTGGATCTCTTGAGAAGGATGGAACGTGTACGTGTTTGGATTAAGGTTTATATATGCAGGGTACATCGTACATTTGTGTGCGTGCAACTGTGCGTGAATATGTGTTGTGTCTGTGTTTACTGTGGAAAGTAACATGCATTTATGTGCAGCGGTTTATATTTTGCAAGATCCCGAGTCTGTGTATTTTGTGTTGCCAGCATTAAAGCTGAGTGCCAATGTTACGCTGCGTCTCTGTGAAGGAGCTTAATGATTGCTCTCAGTCCATATATTTGGTGGCTGCCTGTCTGTCAGCTGCAGAAACTGAAAGTTATTATAAAGAGGGGAACTATTATGAAGGTTTTATGTAGTTAGAAATTCTTGAAGAAGGTCACCAAAATAACATAGAAACATAGAAGATAAGGGCAGGCAATCTGGCCCTTCGAGTCTGCTCCACCATTCATTATGATTATGGCTGATCATCAAACTCAGTAGCCTAATCCTGCTTTCTCCCCATAATCTTGGATTCCCCTTCGTCCCAAGTGCTACATCCAGCCGCCTCTAAACACATTCAATATTTTGACATTGACTACTTCAAGTGCCAATGAATTCCATAGGCTCACAACTCTTCGGGTGAAGAAATGTCTTCTCACCTCCATCCTAAGTGGTCAACCCCGAATCTTCAGACTGTAACCTCAACATAAAATAAATCCACCGAGCAGAATCGAAGTCATTGAATGAACGAACAGAAAATATAATTATTGCAAGAGCAGGAGAGGCTTTTGCTCAAATATATTTTGAAATTCTACGAAATCAAGCTGGAATATTGTGGCGGTGTGTATTTCACAGTAGTCAGAGCTGCCTTTAATATAACTGGAGTCATCCTCGTCCATGTCTTCTGGGTATTACTGCACCATTAATAAAAGCTTGCTAGCTACTGATTCTGAGACTGTTGTCAATTACCGAAATAAGAAACTAAATTCCCATCCAGAAGAAATGGAGGTACCAATAATTTTACAGCTATCAGACATTTTTCAGCACTGTCTTGTAGTCATCTGCATTCCAGGTGAGAAGACTGCTACAGTTCTTTACGTGGCTATACATTTCCTTTTTTATTTAACATATTTCTTTTTGCAACTTAAAAAATGCAATGGCATATGTAATCTAATGACTTGCAGAGGCTACAGTCAAGTTACACTTGAATTATAGCAGGATTCGGGTCATCAGTTCGAGAGTGAAACTGCAAATTACATCATTTTCCATAGAAATGATTGCTTGAGGATTATGTAATAGTTTGGATCAGTGTAGAATGTGTCTGTGTTTTACAGGATATTATGAGATTTGTCTCCAAAGAAAGTATCAGTTTTGTGGTGGGGAAGTGGGGGAGTGGAACTGGGGGCGTGATGGCGGCGTGGGGGAGAAGCCGGTAGTTTTTGGGAGAAATGGTTTTATGCTACATGGCGAGACAAAGCAGAGTATTTTCCTCAAAACAAAAGAGGCAGTGACAATATTTTTCGCAGGTTTACAGGTTCTGAATGATATCCTTTGGGGTAATTAATGACAAAAGGGCTTCAGCCTCTTCCGATTCATCAAGGAGCCATATAAGTGTGAAGATAATGGCAAAATACTGCGGATGCAGGAATCCAAAGGGAAAACATTAAATCCTGGAAAACCTCAGCAGATCTGACAGGAGAGAGAGAATGGAGCCAACTGTTCGAAACTGGCTGACCCTTCTTCATCAAAACATTTGCTCTATTCTTTCTCAGGCCTGGTGCAATTTTCCAGCATTTTCTGATTTTGTGCCATAAAAATACAATTGCACAAAGAACAGGTAAAAGTGTCAGAACTATATAGCAAGAAACTAGCCACGTAGCGCTCAAGTTCCAGTCTAACATCTTCAAGGTAGCATCGCAAAGGTCATGCTTGACTGCATGAGAACATTTCCAAACTCACGCACTTACCTGGTCATCATCCAGTCGAAAGAGTTTGTTAAATTCCATCCCTCTCTTATTTTATATTTTCATTCCTTCATGCACCAACATAAAGTGACGGCATGTGCACCGTTCCCAAGACAAACGGTAGGATCTGGTCGAGGCTACTTTGGAAACATGCAAACTTCACCACCTACAGTTTAAGGGTTCGGGATGCTTCATAAGAAAAAAACATTTGCTGGTTCGCTTCCAACTCGCACACCATGTTTTCTTGCAAGCTTCCTTTCTTAATTGTTGCCCATCGAAAACCCAGATTAGAGGCCCCTAAGTGTAGAATATGCACGACTAAGGTCCAATAAACCTGCTCACCATTAACTTGTCAAGGCAAGTTAGAAATTGCCGCAATTGCTGTTCATGCCAGCATCTCACACATCCAATGAACAAACAGAAGGTTAGACAGACATGTAATTCTCACAGTAAGCAAGGAGTGGTTGGTGTACTGTCCATTCACTGAGTAGTTATGAAGTGGAATAAGTTGATTGAAAAGGATGGGTGGAAGAATATTTGGAGTTGGAGGAGGCAAAACTTTCCAAATGGAACTGGGTGAATTCCTGAAAGGGAAAACGTGCAGGATCACGGCGACTTTGCCGAGAAATAATATAAACTTAATAACCCTTTGAAAGCGGTGGGCAGGCCTGTGACTTTTATTAGTTTTGTGTAATTCCCAGAATGGACACACTGTTCTCACAACCCAAAAGACTTAGTTTTGTCTTTGGGTCTATTTTTTTGTTAATCTGTTGTTTTCTGGAAAGTAGCACAACACTATTGGATCATTGGCTCCTTATTAACATTGAAATTACTCGTATTTATTGCATTAACTTGCTTTGGTTCTGGGGATTTTTTTAATCTCCTGTTCAAATATAAGCCTATCAAAAGCCTGGCTCACCTGCCCCATGGAACAGCTGCTCAATGTGCACTGCTGAGGTCCATAAAGTCAATCAAGTCAATAAGGTTGCTAAGAAGGCATACGGAGTCTTAGCTTTTATTGGTAGGGGGATTGAATTTCGGAGCCGCAACGTCATGTTGCAACTGTACAAAACTCTAGTGTGGCTGCACTTGGAGTATTGTGTACAGTTCTGGTCCCCGCATTATAAGAAAGATGTGGAGGCATTGGAGAGGGTACAGAGGAGGTTTACCAGGATGTTGCCTGGTATGGAGGGCAGGTCTTATGAAGAGAGGCTGAGGGATTTGAGGTTGTTTTCGTTAGAAAGAAGGCGGCTAAGAGGAGACCTTATTGAAACATATAAGATGATTAGAGGTTTAGATAGGGTGGACAGTGATAGCCTTTTTCCTAGGATGGAGAAAGCTAGCACGAGGGGACATAGCTTTAAATTAAGGAGTGGTAGTTATAGGACGGATGTCAGAGGTAGGTTCTTTACCCAGAGGGTGGTAAGGGTATGGAATGCCCTGCCTGCTGCAGTTGTAGATGCGCCAAGTTTGGTGGCGTTTAAGAGGTTAGTAGATAAGTTTATGGATGAAAAGGGAATGGTTTAGGTTAGAGGGTCATTGCTTTTTCTTAATTGGTCGGCGCAACATTGAAGGCCGAAGGGCCTGTTCTGCGCAGTAATGTTCTATGTTCTATAAAATGTGCTCACCATGAACTTGTCAAGGCAAGTAAGAGAACCCAGGAAGAAGGTCAGCCTTCCCGGTGTTGGCATTGAAGGAATGCTGCAATGCTGTGAGATGTGTCCTTCCAATGAAATGTTAAATTAACGTTCCGATATGCTTTTCAGAACTTGTAGCAAATGTTCAGGTCAGCATTTAAAATGAATGGGGAAGGCCAACCTAACCTTGATCCAATGTAATAAAATGGCACTGTGGTCAGCACTGCTACTTCATAATGCCAAGGACCCAGGTTCGTATTCCTGGCATGGGTCACTGTGGAGCTTGCATGTTCCCCCCATATCTGCGTGAGTTTCCACCGGGTGCCCCAGTTTCCTCCCACATTCGAACGATAAGTGGATTGGCAGTGCTAAATTGCCCCTGATGTCAGGGGGGCCTAGCTAGGCGAAGTGCACGGGGTTATGGGGAGAGGGCGTGGGTAGGATTGTGGTCGGTGCAAACTGGGAAGGCTGAATGGTGTCCTTTTACACTGTAAGGATTCCATGAAATTAGTCGATGTTTTGTTTGTGGAACCTAACAGTATGCAATACGGTGGGGCCTGGAGTTTCAAGGTCTTAATCCGCGATAATATGTAATTTATGTTGACTGAATTGACTAAAGAGCTTTAGAAATGCAGTTTCTTTAGTTCTTTCATAAATGGTTAATACCTTTGCTTGCAGGTCACGATGCTGACGCTTCCTAGGGAAATTGTGGCCTGTCCAAAGGTATTGTCCTGTATCTGGTCTGCATGGCATCAACAGATCTGTTGGTCCTTGTCTTCTATGTACTCTATTTAATATTGTATTCCTATTTTCCAATCAGTTTCTTGCTCTACACTGCCGTCTGCAGGACACAAGACATCGTCTGTTACACTGCTATAGACTGCTCCGTTTGGTTGACTGTGGCTTTCACTTTTGACCGTTTTGTGTCCATCTGTTGTCATAACTTGAGGACCCGCTATTGCAAGAGGAGGACAGCTGCCCGGGTCATAGCTGCCGTGTGTGCTGCTAACCTTGTCAGGAATATCCCATTCTACTGTAAGTACACACATTACAGCATCATCATTGGCATTCCACGGGGCTGTGCTACCAAGCTCAGCTTCTTCAGCTTGCCCGGCTGGGTGGTATTTTTCTGGCTCCATCGCATTTTAAATCCACTGCTCCCTTACGTGCTTATCTTGGGCTTGAATGTTCTGACCATCTGGCATATTGTATTATCGAGTTGAGCACGCAAGGCACTTTGAAAAAAACAAGTTCAAGGAGAGGATCCGAGATGGTCAATCAGCGACGGTCCATCATTCTGTTGTTCACAATATCGGGCTGTTTTGTCCTGTTGTGGTTGCCCAAGATCACAGTGTTCCTAGTGATGGAAATCTCCAACAACCATTTCTACCCGAGTTACAATCATCCCCTCGCCATCGCTGACATTTCAGGTACAAACTTGTTCTACCTGAGCTCCTGCACCAACGCGACAATCTATGCACTGACCCAGAGGAAAATCAGACAGGTGTTGAAGGGTGCTCTGAAATTCCCTTTCACAATTACTTACAGGGTCAAAATAATATATTTCACTTTGCATGTGAGGCAGCAACATCACATGGAGTTAGATATTGCACCGTTTCCACAGACTAAGAACATAAGAACTCGAAGAAGGAGCAGGCCATCTGGCCTCTCGAGCCTGCTCTGCCATTCAATAAGATCCTGGCTAATCTTTTTTGTGGGATCATTTCCACTTCCCATCCTTTCACCATAATCCTTAATTCCTTTACTGTTCAAAAGCGTATCTATTCTTGCCTTAACAACACGCAATGAGGTCACCTCAATTGCTTCACTGGGCAGGGAATTCCACAGTTTCACAACTCTTTGGGTGAAGAAATTCCCCCTCAACTCCACCCTAAGCCTAGACTGAATTGGTAATTATTCATGTTTCAACCATGCTGCACTATCTCCGATCCATTCATCTCACTTCCATCAAGAAGATAGTTGTACAAAGCAACACACCGGGATTTAGACAATGTGGTGTTTTATTTCATTAAACAATATTAAACTTATGGTCACCATCCCCGGTGGTAACTATGTTTTGAAAGCAGGTTAAGACAATATTATCAAGTCATTCCCAGTTCCAATTTTCTGGAACACAAGAGTGAGACCCTATGATAAAAAAAAATCAGAGGCAGGTGAAGATGCTACACAACCAGCTGCTGGTCTAGTTCTTGCTAATCTCTGCAAAACCCAAAAGATTTGTTTTATATATCCTACCTAGGGTACAAGTTTTAAGTGCAGAAGTGTCTAAAATATGCGGTGTCCAGTGAGTTAACAACATTAAATTCTCCTTTTCTGAAGAGAAACATTAGTCAGCTAAAGAACATGTATAGCAGTATAACACCCAGCACCCAGTTATGTTTGTAACACATCCAAAGATAAACTCAGAAAGTGAAATCATTCCGTATAAATAACTTGCACTGCAATAATACACACGATGCCAATGAACCTCCAAGTCAATAACACAGAATTGTTTAGTTTCGATCTCCTCAGAGTGCACCATCATGACATCTGAAATGTTGGGCAAAATGTTAAATTCTAAAACAATGAATAAAAACATTATCATTTGTGTAAATCCTTTCTGTAGCACCACTTCTTTATGCTTAATATATGCAATGCTATATTGAGAAAATAAAAAAAATGTTGTGACATAAATTTAAGTGAACATGTGAATAATGACCATGTCTCATCAGGGCACACGATCCAATAATTATCAAAATGATATCACAGAACCTCTACAATGCAAAACAGGCCATTCAGCCCATCGAGCATGCTCTGATTCTTATCCAGGGCCTCTTTCTCTAATCCACCTCTGTAAGCCCATAATATTTCCAAGGCTAACCCCTACCTCTTGGGCAAAAGGGGCAATTTAGTATGGTCCATTGATCTAACGTGCACATCTTTGGACTTTGGGAGAAAACCGTAGCACCTGGAGGAAACCCCATGTAGACACAGGGAGGATGTGCGAACTCCATAAATTCAATCACCGGAGACCAGAATTGAACCTGTGTCCCTGGAGTTGTGAGGTAGAAGTCTGAAATGCTGTGCTAACCAATATGCCACCAATGATCAAAAATTGGTGCACGAGTGTTGTCTTAGACATGGGTGGAGGAATGGAAGAGTGTCCGTTCACCTGGATCTATGGCGGTGACAAGACATTTTGGATGATCAGATATCAAAACATATGATAACATTTTCAGTTAAAATCAGTTCATCCTTTCTCATCCAAACATCAATGTTCTATATTGAAGAACACAATTGAATCACATCAATGTGTTCTCTGCTCCAGAGAGAAGGAAACAACATATCTGGTTTTACCTTGTAAAATAATTAGGTCATTTTCTTTCTAACATCCCCAAGGGCTTAACAAATTTTTTTAACTTATTGTCCATAATTCAAAGTAACATTGCAGCTAATTTCTAGCAGATAATATTCATCCGCTCATTCATTCATTCACCAGTTGGTTTGCTTACTTGGGATTAAAATGTATTTATTTATTAATTCATTGATGTGTGTTCTCTTGCTCAGGTGACCACCAGCACCTTAATAGCTTTTTCATGGAATCATAGAACCCTTACAGTGCAGCAGGGGGCCATTCAGCTCATCAAGGCTGCTTTGACTACAATTTCACCAGGTCCTATTCCCGTAAGGCCACATATTTACCCTGCTAAACCCCTGATATTAAGGGTCAACTTAGCATGGCCAATTCACTTCACCTACACATCTTTGGACTGTGGGAAGAAAGTGGAGTATCTGGAGGAAACCCATACAGACACAGATAGGATATGCAATCACCACACAGACAGTGACCCTGAATTCAACACAGGTCCCTGGTGCTGTGAGGCAAAGGTGCTAAACAATGTGCTACCACACCTCCCAATGCCTTTTGAACACCATTTACCACAATGGATGATGTGCATGCTGACAACCTTCATTGTCTATGTTCTTGCATCCCCTTTAAAGAATATAAATGCACATATTCTCTCCGCTCATTCTGCAGAGTGAATGTTTTCATCGCATCTCGCAGAATTTTATCTGCCAGTTGTCCATATGTGTCAAATGAGCTGTGTATTGTGCTGCTGTGGTCACTGATTGATACATTCCCAAATTTCATCTTCATGAAGTGACATTTCGGTGCTGCGGTTGTAATATCAGCAGAAGGCAACTTGAAAAATAGCAATGTGGAAAAATAGAGGGTTGAATTTGAGGACTGTTCAGAAGCTTGTGCATGGTTTTCTTTATTAGATTGCGAACGCTTTTGTAGCATGAAATAATCTGCAAAAAATATACAACAACTGCACAGATGGAATTAGATGCTGGGACTGTTTGTCTTTTATTTTTCACATCTCTGTTTCACAAGCTAATGGCCTCCTATGATTTGATAGCGATTCATTGAAGATGTCTTGCCCCCAAATGTCAAGGACAAAACATTGTGTGATCTCAAGAAATTAGAAATAGCTCTTGGGGCTAAAGGGATCAAGCATTATCAGAGATACAGGGGAATCAGGTTATTGAATTTCAAGAATAGCCACGTTCAAAGTGAATGAAGCCAGCAGGCTCAAACAGCTGATTAGCCTACCCCTGCTTCTATTTATGTGCCTCCACAGATCCATGTCAATAAACATCTTTTCACCCTTAGCAGGGCGCAGTTGATTGCATAGTTACATAGAACATAGAACATTACAGCGCAGAACAGGCCCTTCGGCCCTCGATATTGCGCCGACCAATTAGGAACAAGCAGTGACCCTTATTCCCTTATTCTCCCTGAGAAGAGGCCCTGTGGCACACATCTTTGCATTCAGTTATAGCTCCCTGTGTCTGCCGTCAATATGATCTATTTATGACTAGATACAATAAAACCAGACATTACTGGAAATATTCACTATGTCTAGCAGAACCTGTAAAGAGATAAATTGTGTTGAAGATTCAAGTTGCATTGTGCCACCATGCAAACATAGAAAAATTAAGATGCAAAAATTCTATTCCACCTTTCAATCCTGCCCCAACATTTGGTATGAACTCAACTGATCATCCAAATCAGTAATGTGGCCCTACCTCCGTCTCATGCCATACTTTAATTTGAACTCTTTAGCCCTAATAACTACCTCTTAATCTTGAAAACACACAATGTTTTGGCCCCAAGAGCTTTTTCTGGTAGCTAATTCTATAAGCTCACCACTACCAGGGTGAAGAAAATTCACCTTATCTCAGTATTAATTGGTCTGCCCCATATTCCCAAACTGTGGCCCCGGTCTGGGACTCCCCCCATCATCAGGATCTTCCTTTCCGATCAAGTCCTAGAGTATCAGTGGTTTCTATGAGATTTCTCACTTATTCTTCCAAACTCCAGGGAATGAGATCTTCACCAACTTAACAACTGACAGCCAATCCGCCATCCCTCGAATTAGTCTGGGAATCACAATTTAAACTCATAAATCTGAGAAATGGAAAACAAAGTGAGAGCAGTGATGAGACTGCAGTGGTTCACTGTGAAAAACTCACTGTGAAAAAAATTTTCTCTTGCATCACATTTGCTTTTCTTTTGGAAATCATTTTAAATCTGAGCTGTCTTGATCCTTTTATGAGCAAAAACAATTTTACCCTGCCCCCTCATGATTTTGACACCCCCATCAAATCTCCTGTCAGCCTTCTTCTCACCAAGAAGAACTTTTCCAGCTTTTCTAACCTATCCTCAGCTTTTCATCCTTGGAACCAATTTTTAAAGTCTCTTCTGAACTCTCTCCAATGCATTCACATCTTCCACCCAGAACTGTATACAATATCCAAGCTGCCATTTTAATATCCCTATAATATTTGATGTCATTCAATTAGTTGCAATGGATCTGACAATAAATATCTTATTCACAGATAGAAATACTGGACCCACATCTGGACTGTTTTTAGTTGTTTTGTTTATTGATTATTTGAATAATTTTTACAACAGGATATTTCACTGCATTCTGGAGCTGCTCCCTGAACTTAGACTGAGTTGCTCCATAAATGAATGCATTTGTGCAACAATTGAGGTCCACCAGCATAAATCTAACTTCTCGAAAGTCATAGATAGGATCATTGTAATCTTTGGGGTTTATTCCTGTAATGCGAAAATATAAGAAGTCTAAAATATATAAAAACCACAGGAGGATGAAGCTGCCGGATATGGTGAAGAGCAAAATCATAGACTTCTTTCTGCTCTCCATCTCTGGATCACTGTGGTTCTCTTTCTTGCTTTGATGTCTCAGTCCCCTACGGACTCGACTGGTCACCAAAATATGTCTGACTGTAAGAGCATTGACCAACAGGATTAATACGTATGGGAGCAATGGGGTTAAAATCTTGTCAAACCAATCAAAGGCCTTCCATGCAGGATGAGAATAGTAACTTGGCTTGAAAGTACAGAACCAGGGAACACCATCAATAATCTCTTCAGGTTCAAATGTAAAGAGAAAGGGAATATCTTTTAAACAGAACAGAATGCAAGTTGTTGAAAGAACCACAGTTGCAATTTTCTCAGTGCAGTATTTTATTTTCAGCTTCTGGCAACAAATGGCTACAAATCGATCGAAGGAAAAAGTGACAGTGAACCACACCGAGCATTCTGAAGTTACATACAGCAGGTAAATGGTTATGCGACACACGTGGGTGATGTCCAGAAAAGATACTGGAAAATAGTGGAAGCCAATCTGCCACAGTATGACTCCAGTGATCATGACCAGTAGATCTGCAGTTGCCATGGCCACCAGGTAGCGAGTGGTGCAGGAGGAGAGGCCACATTTCCCCCGGGACAGAATCACAATCGCTGTTAAATTAACTGTATATAAGAGAGTGAAAGAGAAAGGAAAAGGACTGCAGACATACTGATCAAGCATTCTCCTCTGAAAGTGGGGGTCATGCAGACCTTAAAATTTTAAAAATCACACTGATGACCCAGCTAACCAAACCTGACTAACTCCCATATGATCAGAAGCAAGGCAGTAGAGCAGCTAATTGAATTCAATACATTTACAACACCAAAATCTTTTTGAATTTGTCAAAATACTGCTTTTGCTGGAATCATAGAAACCCTACCGTGCAGAAGGAGGCCATTTAGTGCATCAAGTCTGCACCAACCAAAATCCCTTATTCCTGTAATCCTTCGTATCACCCTGCTAATCCCCATGACAGTAGGGTTAATTTTGCATGGAAAATCCACCTAACCCCACATCTTTGGAGCATGGGAGGAAACCAGAGCACCCGGAGGAAACCCACAAAGACACGGGGAGAATGTGCAAACTCCACACAGACAGTGACCCAAGCCGGGAATCAAACCTAAGTTACGCGTGCTGTGAGTTTATTTTTTTTCTTTAGTTACATTGAACTATTGGGGTTTATTTGTTCAATTGACTTAGTTGAAAGAATATAGAAAGCAAATTACTGGGTTAAGCTTTTTCCTAGGATGGACTCAAATAGCACGAGGGGTCATGGGCTTAGGGTGAGGGGGGTAAGGTATAATTTGGATGCTAGAGGGAGTTTTTCACACAGAGGGTGGTGGGGGTATGGAATGCGCTGCCAGGTAAAGTGGTGGAGGCAGGTACTCTGGAGTTATTTAAGAAATACTTAGATGGGCACATGAACAGAATGGGAATGGAGGGGTATAGAAAACTGATTTAAAATAGGGATCATGAGCCTTGGGAGTCCCTGGGAAGTGTGTGAATAGATGATGATATTGATGTACTTGTTTTTATCCTACAGGTGCTTTGGTCCACCTTGTTGTCTAATAAGGGGCATACACGCGATGGGTCGTGAGAGGGCTGCTCTTGGATTTTTTTCGAGAGTATCCTAGTGCTTCACGTCGTTAGTGTACGCTTGACCTGGACCATTTGATGGGCAACACGACAGCTCAGTGACTATCGCTGTGCTGTGCAGATACATGGATTTGGGCCTGTGTCTGTGGGAGTTTGCGCATTCTCCCCGTGCTTGCGTGGGTTTTCTCCGGGAGCTCCGGTTTCCTCCCACATCCCAAAGATGTGCTGTTAGGCTAATTGGCAAAACAAATTCTCCCTAAATTGTCTCAAATTTGGTTTTTAATCCATAGATCTATAAACATGGACAAGGATCGCGGGTAGAGGTGGGAACATCGGGGTGGCGGCACGGGCTCGTTGGGCCGAAGGGCCTGTTTCCCGTGCTGTTTTGTTCTTTGTTCTTTGTTCTTTGTGCTGCACTGGAGGTTGGATACGGTTTTAGGAGCAATACACGTAATATTAAAACCATTCAACTGGGCATGCTGGAATCTGAAACAAAAACAGAAAATGCTGGAAATCTCATCAGGCCTGACAGCATCTGTGAAGAGAGACTAGTGCCAACGTTTTGAAACTAGATCATGCTTCATCAAAGCTCAAGGTCATCTAGGCTTGAAACATTGGCTCTATTCTCTCTCCACAGATACCGTCAGACCTGCTGAGATTTTCCAACATTTCCTGCCCCTGTTAGCTTTCGGTTTCATTAATTTTATAGATTGTGTAGCCTCTCAAACTTGGGCAACGCAAGTGGGTCTGAGGCCAGTTTGGAGGCTAAGGTCTTTATTGCATTGCTGATGGATCAAGACAGGTTAGAGGGTTGTTTCCCCATACTCCCGTCTCCAACTTCTCCCAGACCGTCAGACTCCTACTTCCTCCCAAACAAAGGCGCCCAATAGCAGGCATCATCAAATGCGACAGGGTAGAACAACCCACCACCACCACAACCCACCCCCCCACCCATCGCCCCAGCGCCTTCCCTGAGATGGTAACTGAGCCAATCTGCTCCTGCTGACGGCTGTGCTTTGAAGTTGTCACTCAATCTGTGGATGGAGTGGTCGGCTTTCAAATCAAGGAGTGAAGCAGCCAAGGATGGGTGAATGACAATCCCTAGACTGATGCCTGGAGGGGAGTGCAATCCTTTGCAATTGCTGGCAGGCAATTTCACTCAGATGTCAACTTTTTTCAGGACTTTCTGCTGGTGTAACATAATGCTTCTAAAGCCATTCTGCAGAAGCTAAATTTCAGTATTTTGAATTCTGTTATTTCCATGCTTTGTAAGGCATTTGACTTTTCTATGGTCAAATTAAAATGTTTTATTTTGAAATCTTAGCACACGAGAAACCTGGGCTTAAAACTTTCCCAAATGAAATTCTATACTATCCTTCCCAACTTCCTCTCCCACCCCTGAACAACCTGCCCACTGCTTCCCTACATGCTGCTCTACTCTGCCGCAAGATATATGCCAAACTGTCAATATCCAAGTCAAAGGAAAAGAAAAATACTGAGGCAGCAAAGAGAACGTTCAGAACATCCCCCAGTAGAGGCAGCATTTTAGGAGATTTATGTTCTGGTCAATGATCCCCCCATGAGAAAAGGAAGATAAGAGTGATGCACAGATTTTGACTAATCATGGGCCAGATTATCAGGACAAGGGTGGGGGAAGTGGGGTTTAGGAGAGGGAGGAATATAGAGGAAAGTGATGTGGTGGAGGCAGGAGTGACTCATTGAAAAAAGGGCTGATAACTGAGGGTGAATGGATCAATGAAATAGATTGATGGAGGCAGAGATGCTCAAACAACACTGACAGAGAGGGAGTAAGGACTGCATTTGCAGTAAAAAAAATGATATAAACCAACTCACAGGCCTAAGACAGTGAGGGAGTTGCCCCACATCAAGTCCATACCTCTGAGTCCATGCCAATAGCTGAAACTAACCATCTTCCTTGGTGAGGATCTGCTGCCCAGTGAAATAGAGGCATCTCTTACGCACTTAAGTTTCTCAGGTCCAAAATGATGGCCCCGTCCTTCACGGCACAGTGGTTAACACAGCTGCCTCACAATGCCAGCGACTCAGGTTCAATTTCCAGATTGGATAACAGTCTGTGTGGAGTTTGCACATTCTCCCCATGTCTGTATGGGTTTCCTCCGGGTCCACTGGAGGACCCTTCACAGTCCAAAAGATATACTGGTTTGGAGCTTTGGCCATGCTAAATTCTCTCTCAGTGTACCTGAATAGGAGCTTCATTGCAGTGTTAATGTAAGCCCACTTGTGACTAACAAATAAACTTAATTTATACTCAAAGGTCAAATGGTCAGGGAATCTTGCAATGCAGAGGTCGGGTGTGAGTGCAATGCAGAGTTGAAAGAGCAGACCGAGGGTGCAGTCTGAGGAAACACACAGGCACCCACACACACACCAAGTTAAAAACTTTGGCTTGAAAGATGGCATCATCTGAATGCAAAAGAAAGAGAGAGGGAGGGATGGCTGGAGAATGGAAATGGAGTCCTTCCAGGAAGCAGGGTGGGAAGAGGTCTAATCAAGAGAATTGCAGAGACCTGTGAGTTTGTGGCAGAGATTGGTTCCCTGCTGTGGAGGTGGGGAAAATGAGGAAGGGAAGAAGACTATTAAAGGGTGGATCGTGTGAAAGCTAAAGAAGAACATGATTTGTATGATTGATCTGATCAAATTTAGCTATCGATAGGAAAATGATGGAATTTTCCAGTTCCAGATGAAACTCACCAACGTACCATAGGAAAAGAATAAGTGAAGGATGGAATCTGACTAGAATTCCAAGATCATAGAATCCCTACAGTGCAGATGGAGGCCATTTGTCTCTTCGAGCCAGTACTAACAGCAATCCCACCTTGGGATTGCCCCTATTAAACACATACTTACCCTGCAAATCGCCTGAAACTAAGAGGCAATTTATCATGGCCAATCCACCTAACTGCACATCCTAGGAGAGCGGGAAGAAACCAGAGCACCCACAGGAAACCCACGCATCATGAGCAAAATGTGCAAACTCCATTCAAACAGTGACCTGAGGACTGAATTAAACCCAGGTCCCTGGCACTGTGAGGCCACATTGTTGACCATTGTACCACTGTGCCACCCAAAAAACGGGCCAAATATCACCAAAAATGGCACAAGAACTGGTGTGTATCAGGTTCCCAAAGTGATACAATTTCCATGTGGATATACATAATGTCCGTGCCAAAGCTAGGTAAACCCATGGAACCAATGTGCAGTGGTCAGCATCAGGATTCAGTTAGTCTTTCTGTTCTAGGGACAGGGAGGGAGATGGTTCAAGTAGGATTTGAAAATAAATCGGAATTCCAAATTGTGGAGAGGTGGAGGGAATGGTTTTGGGGGCAGTATCCACAGAATGGACCAGTGGAAAGTTGGCAAAGAAAGGAGTCCTAGACATTGACCTTCCGTGGTCAGTCAGTAAGAAGCAGGCTGCTGTGAGTCTGGGCACAGATCTACTTGAACGAACTTTGGAACGTAGAGCAGAGGAGATGTGGGAAGAAAGCAGGATGGATATGTGAGGCACCAACCATGGATCATCTGTGTTGAAGAACAGGAGGAGCAACATGAAGCAATGGGTAAAGATGTGATGGTGAGAGGGAGAAGGGAAGCAGAATGAACTGTCACATAATCATTGAATAACTCCGATGACTAACTACTAGAGATTTAAAAGCAAAGGAGATCATTGGGAAAATAATATAAGCAGCCAAAAGGTACTGATTCACAATTCCCTGGAAGTCACAACATAAGCTCACAGTACATTTGAGAACTCAATATCTTTCTAGACAACTTCAGAGAACAGTAAAGAATCAGCCACATTGCTGTTGATCTAGAGTCACATGAGTAATATCAGCAGTTTTCCTTCCTTAAGTTTTTAGGGTTTTATTTTACAATAGTCAATGATAGTTTCATACTTTCATGGGGAGGTGATGGCCCATTGGTGCTATCACTAGACTATTAATCCAGAAACTCAGCTAATGTTCTGGGACCTGGGTTTCAATAATATCACGGCAGATGGCCGAATTTAAATTCAATACAAAAAAATCTGAAATTATATATCTACTGATGGCTTTGAAACTGTTGTTGATTGACAGAAAAACCTGGTTCACTAATGGCCTTGAGGGAAGGAAATCTGCCATCCTTACTCAATCTGGACTATATGTGACTCCAGAGCCACACCAATGCTGTTGACCCTCGACTGCCCTCTGAATAAGGGCAACCAGGGATGGGCAATAAATGGTAGCCAGCCAGTGGCACCATGTCCCACGAATGAATTTTGAAAAAAGTCACCATTCCCAAAGCTAATTCTTCAATTCCAAATTTTATGAATTGAATTTAAATCTCCCCAGCAGTCCTTTGGGGAATTGACAATGTGTCCCCCCTATAGCTTTAACTCGGGACCTCTGGATTGCTGATCCAAGGACAATACCACCACTTCACCATCCTGCATCAATAAGTTTGCATTTATTCATCAGTGTCACAAGTAGACTTACATTAACACTGCAATGAAGTTAATGTGAAAATCTCCTAGTCGCCACTATGTTCGGATACACTGATGGAAAATTTGGCATGTTCAATGCACCTAACCAACACATCTTTCAGACTTGGGAGAATGCAGAACACCCAAAGGAAACCATGCAGACGTGGAGAGAACATGCAGATTCCGCACACAGACAATGACCCAAGCTGGGAATCAAACCTATGCCCCTGGCACCGTGAGGCAGCAGTGCTAATCACTGTGCCACAATGCATTGAAGAGTGACTAAAATATAATGAACTGACCACGCACAATTTTCACATCCATATTGCAGAAGCAGAACATTTCACAAGGCTGATATCAGCACTTAGAGATTACTACCTGGGAAGAAGGAACGAGGTTGGGATATTTCCTTCAGAATGAAATGGTTGAGGCCAGATCAAAAAGAGCCTTTAAATTATGACTGGATTCGACATAGTTGGCAGTGAGGAAGGGTTTTTAGTTGTCAAGGGTTCTAAAATTAAAGACCATCAAAATAAGACTATCACTAATAAATCCAAGGATACATTCAGAAAGTAGCTTTTAACAGGGGGCACTTAGAATGGGAAACTCACTACAACTATTGACAGTTAAGCTGAGCAGCGTTGACTCATTTAAGCAGAAACAAAGCAAGGACAGTAAAAGGATATGTTGGCTTGGTCAGATAAAGAGGAATTGAGGGGGAGGGGGAACGAAAGATTTGTTTCTGTGTGTAAACTCAATGTGGTTCTGTGTAACTTGAATATTAATTACAGGTATCAGTGTCAAATTTCTCACAGTCAGTTGGAGAAGTCATTCTTCACTGTATTTTACACATTCCTAGACATTGATCATTGCAAATATGGAGAGAGCATAGTATTAATATTTCAAGTCTGAATGATTGTAGTCAAATCGCTGGTGAAGGGTCATCTAGACTTGAAACATTGGCTTCATTCTCTCTGAACAGATGCTGTCAGACCTTTTGCAATTTCCAACATTTTCTGTTTTTGTTTCAGATTCCTCAATTCACAGTAATTTGTTTTTAACATTATAGGAGTTAAAGTGCATTCAACCTCCAGTGCAGGAGGTCGATTTCCACATTCTTTCAATGAAGTCAACAGATAAACCCCCTTATAACATCAACGGAAACTTAAGAAACTAAATTAATGTGTTACTTCCGGAGCTAACGATACACTCCAGTCGCTATTGCACCGAATGTAACTCTTTATGTGTGCTCAAGGAATAGCAATATCCCACTGCATAATCTTAATCCCAATTTATACTATTGACATATCCTTTTCTTCATATCATTTCGGAATTTGAGATGGTTTATTTATTCAAGCAGTATACTACTTACTGCATTATGGACAGGTTAACAATGGAGCATTTTATACCTCAAGGCGAATTTACAAAAACCAATTCCATCTTTCATCGAGAGGCAACCGTTCACTGAGTGAAGCCGAGTGATGAGTGTATGTTAGATGCTTGGAAATTGTGAATTATACATAATTACTGATCCATCAAACTTAAGCACCTACACAAAAGGGCAATTCAAAAACTACAGTCCAGTTACTGCCCTCACAGTAGTTAGCATTGCTGTGTCACAGCTCCAGGGATCTGAGTCTGATTCCTTGGGTAATGTCTATATGGAGCTTGTACATTCCATGTTTGTGTGGATTTCCTCCTGGTGCTCTGATTTCCTCCCACAATCCAAAGATGTGCAGGTTAGGTTGATTCGCCATGCTGAATTACCCCTTAATGCATAGTTTAGAGAGAATGATGAATAAGTATATGGGGATACAGGGATAGGAGCTGGATGGGATTGTTATCGTTGTAGATCCGATGGGCCAAATGATTTCCTTCTGCACTTATAGGGACTCCAGATCGTGAAATGACAGCTCTAATAACTTACAGATTTTCAAGACCGTGTTGGAGAAAGGAGATTAATCAACTACAATTTTTAAGTGAATTATAATCAGAGTAAAGAGTTTGAATACAACAAAAGTACCGTTCTGTCTTTTACATATCAATAAATAGCTAACACTTATTTATGTTGATGGAGTTGAATGGGGCAGAACAGTGTCAATCTAATCAGTTGCTTTCTACATTTGTTCCCCCCCATCATCAAATATTTCATAAAACACCGAGAATGCTCCAGATAGTGGATAGACTGGTCATCTCAAATGGCAATATAAAAACAGTACTAATTTGTTCCACGCTGGTAAATGATCCACATTCAGTATAATTGTACAGTCACAGACACCTGCCCTGTGTAATAGCTTCTCTCTTAGAGTTGCCTGCACTGATGTCTAATTCAGCTGTACACAATATCCCTTTAAATAAAAAAAGTGCTAATTCAGCAAGCCTATGAGTACCAAATATTTTGCTTAAATTTTCAGTTAAGGTACTGGAATAAAACCGTAAAAGTTCAGGACATTTTCACAATGTGAACATTGCTCAGATGTCTGTATAGCAATGGCTATTAGATCAATGTGCAACATTATCAGTGACACAGTAACCATCTCACTCGTACGCAGAATTATACAATTCCAATGCTCAAAATCACTTACCAGGAACGCCAACGACAGTAAGGATCAGGTAATATATTTTTGTGATATTGTGAACTGTCACCATCTTTTTTCCCTGTGTGAAGTTGTCTGTCCCTTTGTGCTGCAGGCAGTTTTCGTCTCTCTCTCTCTCTCTGAATTAAACTCTGAAGCGATGCATGCTCATTTATAACCTTTGGAATTGTGGAGACCAGATCGTGCTTGCAACATCATTCAATGCAGTTTCTCTAATTTAAAAGAAAAGATACAGATTGCATCATCCGAGTTAATTCTCTGTTATGATAGAATATATTTCGAACTGAGTTTGGATTGGAAAACTCCACAGACAACATTTGATCAGGTGTTAAGTAAATGGAAGCTGTATTCTCCCAGCAATTATGTTGAAAATTCAAACACCATCAAATACCTCTCCAGATCTCAAACTGTTTCAACGATCACTTCATTCTTTGTCCATTCAGCATTTACATTCCAAAGTGAACTGTCCTCTCAAGGCTGCTTTACTGCACATGTGGATGCCCTCTTTAAATGTGGCCACTCTGATCGGTTAGCCAGTGGGTCATCCTTTCTATCAATTCTCAAACAAGTATAAAGACTAATTTAATTTTTTGTCTTTTATTCTTTCATGTTCCTAGCCTTTTATTGTTCCTTCCTTAATTGCCCTTGAGAAGAGGGTGGTGAGCAGCTTTCTCGAAGTTGCAATTGCTGATATGAATGTACACAGTGCCATTTGAGGATTGTGTCTCAGTGACAGTGAAGGAACAGTGGGATATTTCCAAATCAGGATGAGACTTTTTTAAAATTAATTTTATTTGACCCTGAGTGTCACCGGCTGGCCCATCTCTTACTTCTCTTTCAGAAAGCACCTGAGAGTCACATACCACTAAACTGGGAAAAGACAGCAGACTTCCTGCTCTAAAAAACATCAGTGAACCAGGGGCTTTGTTTGGAAAATCAACAATGATTATCTTGTCATCATCTGGACTTTTGATTCCAGATTTTTACTGAGTTCAAATTTCACCATCTGATATTGAACTGGGTCTCCAGGATATTACACTGGTCTCGAGTGTATTAGTCCAGTGACAACACCACTATGCCACTGCCTCCCCAGTGGAGAGAGTTTGCTGGTGGTGATATTCCCAAGCATCTGCTGGCCTTGTCGTTCTTGGTGATAGCGGTTGTGAGTTTGAAAGATACTGTCTAAGGAGATTTGGTGAGTTCCTGTACACTATACAATAATGGAGGGAATTAATATTGTAAGTGGTGAACAAGGTCCTGATCAAGCAGGCTGCAGTCCGGTATAGTGTCAAAACCCTGGATATTGTTGGAGCTGCACTCATCTAGGAAAGAGAAGACAATTCCATCACACTCCTGACTTGTGTCTTCTAGATTGTGGACAAGCTTTGGGGAGTCGGGAGGTTGAATTGCTCAGCGCATAATTTCCAGCCTTCAACCTTAACTTATGACCATTGCTTTTACATGGCTGGACAACTTTCAACATGAAACCAAATCAATATCTGAAAAATATGCACTGTAGTCAGTCATGAAGGAGCAGGAACTGATTGATTGAAAGGGTAAAGCTCCTAATGGCCAGTTTGGCCATGGCAGTGGTCCTACCCATGGCAGTGGTCTTACCCAGAATGCATGGTACTCATGAAAACCATCCATCCCCATCAGTGGGGACACACTGCGCAGATGCAGATAGACTCTGCCCCACCCCTTCCCCCTTCCCGTGACAGCCAGCCAGAATGCACTGGGCACGGCGTGACCAGGGGCTGAATCAGAGATATCTGGGGAACACGCACACTCCCAGCACCATGGACAATGATAGAGCACTTTCTGGGTAGCAAGGGCTTGTGGGAACTGCGGACACCATTAGTCCTTGCCTGTCAGTAAGTGTTTTATTGCAGGTGGACGATGATCAGCTACTTCCAATGTTAATTTAATTCTCTCCACCTCTGCAGATGCTGCAAGACCTGCAGAACATTCCGATCTTTTCTCTTTTTATTTCAGATTTTCAGCATCTGTAAGCATGTTTCTAAGTTTCCCAGCTCGCTCTACACATTACCTTATTCTCTAACAGCATCTTCTAGATTTAGCTCATAAATGTGACTCTTATTCTGAACTGTGTTTCCAAATTTCCCAGCCAGCTTATGACACTTATTCTGTACGTATGTCCCCTCATTCTCCACCTTGCATGTTTACAGGACCCTATTCTGTAACTGTGTCCCTTAGCTCCCCAGTTAATGTGGCACAGTGGCAGTGCCTTCTCACTGCATCAGGAACCCGGATTCAATTCCAACCTCGGATGGCTGTCGGCGTGGAGTTTTGCACACTGCCTGCGTGGGTTTTATCCCGATGCTCCAGTTTCCTCCCACACTCCAGAGAAATGTGAGTGAGGCGGATTGGCCATACTTAATTGCTTCTTAGTATCAGGAAGATCAACAGGGCAAATACTGTGGTTAAGAAGGGGCCTGGATCAGATTGTCAGTGCAGGCTTGATGGGCCGACTAACCTCTTTCTTCACTGTTGGAAGTTTATAGTATATGACCCTTGCCTATGGCTTCTTGTCTCCAGCTTTGCGATTTCCCATTATATATCTTTTAATTGTTTTACATAATTGCTTACATACTTTTCTCTATTTTTTTCCAATATTAAGTATAAAGCATGATGTGTATTTACTTTATTTAAGCTGACTCCTTCGTCCGAGAGATCGATATCCAGTCGAGAAATCCACTCAGCAGCTCAGCAGCAACGCTTGTAAGTTGTTGAATCATATAAGATCTCTTTGCAGATTCAGTTACAAAAACGGGATGTCAAAGATATTGTCCTCAACGGCTTAATATCCACGTTTTAGAAGACTAGAGAATTTTCAAAATTCAAAATCCTGTCTCTGAGAGAAAAATAGTCTCCTGGTGTCAGCCTTTAGTAAATGTACTTCGAGACTATTCTTCTAGCTTATGATCCGTAGTTAATCTGTGTACCTAAACTGGTGAATATGTCAATGGAAGATGAACAGCAAATGTGTGGGTAAAATATTACAGCAGGAGGAGTGTACAGTTTATGGTGTAAATAGTGTCCTTCATAAAATCATACAGAGTAGGAAGGATTGATTGAATGAATTCCAGTCAGGATTTAAACTCGTGGGTTACAACTTGGCATTCATTACAAAGAGATGACGGCAAGGTGGACACAGCTGTGAATGGTAACAAAGCGGAGAGTAAAATCCCCAAAAATGGAGCATGAAAATCAACTTGCAGGTCAGATGAAAATTAGCACAGAAAACTTTTACAGTTATTTCTGGAAAAGAAGAGAGGTCAGAGGAAATATGGTCCCTTGTAAACCCATCATGAATCATAGAACCCCTACAAGGGGTGGGGGGAGGGGATTCAACCCACAGATCTGCATCAACTCTCCAAAAGAGCATTTTATAAAACCAAAACCATCCCCATAACCCTGCGCATTTACCATGGCTACACACTTTTGGGCACAAGAGGTAATTTTCCATGGCCAATCCAACTGTCTTGGAATGTGGGAGGGAATCAGAGCACCTGAAGAAAATCAACACAGACACGGAGAGAATACACAAACTCTGTACAGACAGTCGCTCAAGACTGGAATCAAGCTTATGTCTGTGGCACTGTAAGACAGCAATGCTAACCACTGTGCCACCATGCCGCCCCATTGTAAATAAAAGTAGAGATGGCAGACATGCTGAATAATGACTTTGTTTCAGTATTTACAATACAGAAAGAGGCCAACATGCCAAAAAAGAATATCATTGAATCAGGAGCAGGGCTAGAACTAATTTCACATTGTCAAGATATCACTATTGGAGAAATTAATGGTGTTAGAGTCTAACAGATCCCAGGGACACACAATTTCTATTCCAGGAACTCCAAACAAGCAGATGGGAATATTGCAGAATCTCTAACTGTAATCTTTCAAATTAATATGGATTTGGTATCTGTTTAGATTAGAGAATTGCAAATTCTGCTCCATTAGTTAAGAAATGTGACAGTTAGAAAAGAAGAATTATGAGCCAGTTATCCTAATGCCGGCTGTGAGAAAATGACCAGAGATCACGATAAAGGACAGTGTGTGTGAACTTCCCTGCTGATCAGAGAGAACTAGCATGGATTGGTAAAGGCAGCTCAGGTTTGATAATCCAGATGAAATTAATGGACAAAAGAAAGTTTGTAGATGTTAATTTTTTTTGTATTAGGTCTTGGTCATGTGCACTGCTGGCTGGCCAGCATTTATTGCCCATTTTGAGTTGCCTGAGGGCAATTGAGAGGCAATTGCATTGCTGTGGCTCTGGGGTCACATGTAGGCCAGATCAGGTAAAGACAGCAGATTTCCTTCCCATTGCTGAATCGGATGTGTATTTTCGACCATTGCCAATGGTTTCATGGTCATCAGTAGATTCTTAGTTCCAGTTTTTTTTTGAATTGCAATTCCACTATCTGCCGTAGCATGATTTGATCATTGGCCCTCAGAATATTTGCTGAGTTTTTGAATTAATAGTCTAGTGATAACACTATTAGGATTACATGGAGTTAAAAAAGGAATCTGATACAGTCCCCCATTGTTGCATTGATGCAATTTAATTGTTGGAACCTCCTATGGTTAGAATCTTATAGATTCTCCTCATTTCACAGATTTGCTGACAGATTTCCCTCTAATTCACTTCCACTATTAAATAGTCTGTACAATGATATTTTCCATATGTTTTAGCTTGCTTCTGATTCCCCATTCCCCTGAAGATTCTATCCCCGTGATGGAAATACATTCAGCAGATCAGCATCTTTTGTTTGCCAATTATTTAAATGTTTCAGAGCAATTTTGAATGTGGAAAAACAGTTTCAGGAAGGGGGCAGATGGTGATAAAATAAGAGGAGAGGCTCAGAAGACTTCATCTCATTGTACACATCTGAATATTACAACATACCCAATCAGAGCCAATCACTCCTTCAATCTGTTGTTCTGCCCAATAATGTGATGATTTCTGATCTATTATCCATTGTAAAAACAAAGCATGTTACATTCCAGAAAAGTCTGCTTTGAGTATCCTCATCAAGATGAATTTTAGACAGTGATTCTCACTCTCTGTACACAGGAGTAAAAGCTTATATTGAACTGCTATCGCATTTTCCATTCTCCAATATAATCTATCTCTCTTATAATTATCCACCTGCATCTCTCTCCCTGTCTATCTCTTCTTTCTGCTCTCTGTCTTTTTTTCTCTGCATGGTAAGTTCAGGAGTTGGCTTAAAGAGACAGTCGTTTATTGCACAAAATAAAGTAAAACAAAGTTTCAAGCCTAAGGAGAACACAAACAGCTCCCACCTGGGACTGTACAACAATGGACCCACTCAGGGGTCTGCTTTTAAAGGGCATGGTTAATGAGCTCCATTTGCTAAGGTAGTTGCAAGTCAACAGGGAGCTTGTATTCTATGAATCTTATGGGTGAAGGAGGGATTGGTTCATATTGTGGATGCAGTGATGCTGTGATTAATAGTCCAGCAATAATGTCATTAGGAGTTATATGGAGCTAATGAAAAACACTGATAAAATCCTCCATCAGAAACCTTGTTGTGCTGATGTAATTTAATTGATGCAACCTCCTATGGTTAAAATCTTATAGATTTTCTTCATTTCACAGATTTGCTCTCAGATTTCCCTCTAACTCACTTCCACCATTAAGCAGTTTAAATAGTGGTATTTTCACAGCAGATCAGCTGGGGAGGTCAGTCAGTGATTCCTATGCAAGTCCTGTGGGGAGGGAGGTGGGGCGGTGGTGGAGTCTCTGTTACTCTGTTATCTGATCATTCTGTCAGAATTTAATTCCCTGGCACATTTTTTTCCTCTCTCCAGTGGGTTACCGTCAGATTCCGACAGTGAGTTTTGGAGTTTGGCAGTTATCCAAATTCAGGGCTTGCCCTTGTTGTGTACCGGACAATGTGGGAATTGTGGTCAATTAGCAGCAGTTCTGGGTTAAAGCTCACCATCCTGTCCAATGAGTGCTGGAGGCTGGGGTTTCCAGTCTCTTAAAGCTGTCACCCCTGACTTGGAACAAGGTCATGAGCAGCTGTTTAAAGGCTGCCTTACCCAACACAGTTTCAGGCAAATAGTCATGCATTCTCCAGTTTGGCCATTAATTTAAATTTTACCTCATCAGCAAGTCTCCTCCCATCCTTTGGCAGAGGAGTTGTGTGTTAATTACACATTTCCAAGCATTGGATGTCTGCATCATCTGAGCCACATTCTCTAGAATGAGGCAAAGCTGCTCTCGGATTCAATGTGTTTGCCTTTGGTGCCCCTCTGGATGGAGAATTTGTCTGACATGGTCAGCCAGTGCCAAGCACTGGGAAAAGAGGAGTCAAGATTTCACCAGACTCCCTCTGTAGCAGTGACATGATTGAAAGATTTCTATAATAAGGCAGCCCTGGTATCGTGGCCACCCACTCAATTACAGCAAAGGCCATCGACTAATCATCATCCTAGACTTCAGAGGATCCCACCTCGTCCCCCTCCCCATGCCACCTACCGCCCCCCCCTCCCCAAATCACACTCCATCGACCTCTCCATTTGGTGTGTCTCTCCTTTGGATGTCAATGTTCTGGAGTATGCATCAAATCAAAATCAGCAGAGACACACACGAGAGAGAGGAAAATAACACACTACCAGTTCTGTCCGGGCATTGAAATCGCATATTTAGGAGACTGATGATGGTCTGCTCCAATATGGTGCTCACATACTTCCTACACCCATGCAATCTCTGCAAATCATCAGGATCTATCCCCTCATTGTTCTTCCCGTGTCCCGCGTCTGTGTAAGTTTCTTCCCGGTAGTTTGCTTTCATTGCACAGTCCAAAAGACGTGCCAATCAGGCAGCAGAGTGTAAGCAATTTTCACAATAATGTCACTGCAGTGTTAGGGTAACTTGTGACATTAATAAATCAGCTTTAAAAAACCTCTCTGTATCAGGTCTGGGATTCCTTACAGTGATCATTAGTCATCTTTTCAGTGGCTGGAGAAATTCACAGTAGGTTAGATAAACTTCAAATAATCAGTCACTAACAGAATACTAGCAATAAGTGAAATGACCTCAGGTCAAACTTACAAGCTAACAGGGCAACATTCTACATAAAGACACATGTGAACACAATAAGCAATTTAACTAGGTATGAGATTGGAACAAATTTTTTTTACCTTAAACACGTATTTTGAATTTTTAAATGCATTTCAGTTGTATGTTAAAGAAATCTGTACACGTCAGCCAAAAGTAGGTTACCCTGAAGCCTAAAGGTCTAAGAGTTGAATCACATTCTTTAGAATAAAGAATGTACAAGTTCTTATCGGGGAAAATTAGGAGCAGTAAGGTTCTCAGAGGCCCTTTATGAATAGGATTGTTCACAATGTTCAGATAAGGCAGGTCTTCTCAGATAGAAGAATGTATATCCCTCTGGATTGGCCATTGGCATAAGCAAGAGTTGTTGGGAACATTAATTTTGGGCTTTGTAGCTAAACGTCAGGGGTTGATGGATACTAGAAAGAGGAAGCATCTGGATTCTATGCTTCAATGAAATCCCATGATGTCAGAGGGTAAAATGCAATTGGCTAAAGTACACGACAGATATTTAAAATGATTAATCGGAACTGAAGATGGCTGATAGAAGGCGGGAAATGTAAACTTGAGAAGTGTACAATTGACCTGCTTGATGCGTTATAACCTCAGAGTGGTATTGGAATACTTCAAGGTCTTTGCTTCTAGAGAAGCATTGGACTGCCAATGCTCATTCTCCTATTGATCGTTGATCAATAAAGACACATGTTTAACTGAGACACTGGCTTTCCTGAATCTTTGTATTGCCTGACGTCTTTGGTGATACTTAGCATCCAGAGAGCGCTGCAACAGTCCTTATTGTCTATTTCCTATCTCTCCACAGAATTCAGACCACTGAAAAGTTTGAATTCAGGAATTCGTAAGTATGGGTTGTTTGAGTTGTGACTGCCACTCAGGTACACACCTGCCTCATCTGCCACATATTGCTGAACAGTGAGTTCTTCCTGTTACAAAGGTGCAGGAATGGTCACATGTTTGCAGTTAATGGCTCTCTATACCCCAGGAAAACCTGTAATCTCTGTAAATCATCAGGATCTATTCTTTTGACTTTGGGCATGAAGCTGATGTTTTCCCAACAGTTCAGAGCTTTACATATGTGAATGCCTTGCTGCAATGGTGTAGATTGTAGCATGTCATCACACTGAGGCCGCTACAAGTTGCCTGGAATGAGCTTATTGTAAAAACATAAAGCATGACCTTCACCTTCAATATGATCAATATTGATCAGTGGTTCCCAAAGCATTTGGAGTTGATCATTCCAGTGAGCATCTGACAAAGTGATCATGCTTGAAAGTCTGAGTCTTCTCTCAGTTCTTGGGGGTAGTTTAAGCTTTCAATACACAAATACAGCAGTTCTAATGCTCTTGTCCTTCTTGCTGGCAGATATCATGGGTTTAGAAGATGCTACCTAAGGAGCCTTGATGACTTACCGCTGTGCATCTTATAGATAGTACACGCTGCATCAGTTGTGGAGGGAGTGAATATTTATGAAAGGGATAGCAATCAAGAGGACTGCTTTGTCCTCAATGGTATTGAGTTTCTTGAGTGTTGTTGGAGCTGCAGTAACCACATAAGTGGAGCGTATTTCATCATAATCCTAACTTGTGCCTTGTGGACAGGCTTTGGGGAGACAGGATTCCAAACTTTTGATCTGCTCCGTACCCAAAGTATTTATATGGCTAGTCTAGTTCAGTGTTGGTCAATAGTAACCCTCCAGGATATTGATTGCAGGGAATTCAATAATAGTAATTCAAGGGACAATAATTAGATCTTCTCTTGTTGAAATAACCATTGCCTGGCATTTGTGGCAATGTGACAAGTGGCAGATGTTATTTGCCACTTGCCAGCCCAAGCCTGCATATTGTCCAGCTCTTGCTTCATTTGGACATGGACTGCTTCGGTATTTGAGGAGTCATGAATGACACTGAACACTGCACAGCCATCAATAAATATCCCCACTGCTGATTTGGATAGAAGATCATTGATAAAGCAACTGAAGATGTTTGGGCCTAGGACACTACTCTGAGGAACTCCTTCCTTAAGTCCATCATCCCTAATTGACCTTGAGCTGAGTGGCTCACTCGACCATTTCTGAGTCAACACATTACTGTGGGCCTGGAGTCACCTGGAGGATAAGTCCAGCAAGAATGGTGGATTTCCTTGCCTAAAGGGACATTAGCGAACCAAATGGAGCTTTATGACAATTGACAATGGTTTCATAGCCATTATTAGAGTTTTCATTTCCAAAGTTTTACAGAATTCAGATTTCACTGCATACCATGAGTGGAATTCGAACCCGAGTGCCGAGAGCATTAACCTGGGTCTCTGAATTGCCAGTTCAGTGACAATACCATTAAGCAGCAGAGTATGAACCACATTTCAAAGACTTTTACTGCCTCAAATCCACTACAATGAGTAAAGTCAGAAATGGAACATTGTCACCTTGCTCCATCCCAAATCTCAACAAATGACCAGCTTCCCGCTCTGTTGATGTTCTTCTACATGGTCACAGGATTGCTTTGCCCTGGCGGATTCATTGGCTGTTTTATTTCTTATCTTTGTTGGCAGACATAGTGAGAGGAAGCTAGGGATAAGGGATGCACTATCCCAATACTTATCTGTTGATTAGGAAGTTGTCTCTTCGACTTAGACAATAAGACTTTCACATCAGGGAAGAAACCATTTAGTATTGAGAGGAATGTTGCAAATCTCCCAATTTCTCATGAGAGGAACTTAAGGTGTCCGTTGACAATGGTACCTCAAGGCTGTGGTCAAATGGGGAGGGGAGAAGTGGCCAGGGGGGAGTCACTTTGATTATTTCTTGAGCTGGAAACCAATCCCTTCCAGCCAAAAAAAATCCACTGGGAAGAATCCACTCACTTTAGAGCAAGTCAATATTTGTTATTATCTCACTTTGATGCAAAACATTTGAAAATAGAATTCAATGACTTAGTTTTCTCTTGAAAGATGCCAGGGGGACATGATTTCAGCGAAACCTATGCTCTTTGGTCATGCTGAGCCAGGCAGGAAGTAGAAAGAACTGATTTGAAGTTATAGGACATCTTGCATGACTTTGGGATGTCTGAGGCATTGCTGCTGCTGTGCAAAATGAAGCATAGTAGGCAATCAGTGCACAGGAAGATCCCACAAACAGCAACACACAAAAACATGGATTGAAATAATGTTAGGCTCAGATCCTTCTTCGAAATGGCAGCCATGTGGTCTCTTATGTCCACCGTTTGGATCAGTATTCTTATTTTCAGCTTTTATTGGTGTTTAATAGTCAGACCAGTATTTTTTTATTCATGGGATGTGTGCACTTGTTGCCCATCCATGATGGCATTTTTCTTTAACATTCAACATGAATGTTAAAGAAAAATGTATGCTGGATCAGGTAAGGATGGGGCATTGTTGAACTGATGGCTTTTTAATCATGATTAACATTGGCTTCATGGTCATCAGTGGACTTTTACTTCCAGATTCACTTTTACTGAATTCAAATTTCACGATATATTACGGTGGGATTTGAACCCAGTTCATAGAATCCCTACAGAGCAGAAAGATGCCACTTGGCCTATCGAATCTGCACCAACCACAATCCCACCCAGCTCCTATCCCTTTAACCCAATGTCTTTAACCTGCTAATCCTCTTACACTAATGAGCAATGTAGCATGACCAATCAATTCAATCCACATTGAATTGTTCATTGGCTCCCAGACTATGAACCTCTTTTTAATCACTCTTCACACCAATCTGATATCCTTATTTGCTTCAAAAAAAAAAAGGCCATCATCTCAGTAACAAATAAAAGCCAGGCAGCATGACTTAATGATTTTTGTCTGGTGGCTCTGACATCCATCATTATGAAGTGTTTTGACAGGTTACTCATGGTATGAATTCATTTCAGTCTTCCGGATTGCCTGGATTCATTACATCACCACAATAGGCCTACAACAGATGCCATCTCCCTGGTCCTAAAGTCAACCATGGAACACCTCGATAACAAAGACAGCAATGTCAGAATCCGAGTTATTGACTACAGATTAGCCTTCAACACCATTATTGCTACAAAATTCATCTCCAAACTCCGTGGCCTGAGGCTCAGCTCCTCCCTCTGCGACTGGATTCAAGACTTTCTAACCCACATACTGCAATAAGTAAGTATAACCAATAACACCTTCTCCATGATCATCCTCATCTCTGGTGCTCCACAAGGCTGTGCCCTCAGCCCCTTACTATACACCAAAGGCTATGTGGCCAAATTCTCCTCCAACTCAATTTTCATAGTGGCTTGAATCTCAAATAAGAGACGGCGTGCAGGAAAGAGATAGAGAATCTGATAAACTGGTGTGACAACAATAATCTCTCTCTCAAAGTCAACAAAGGAGGTAGTCATCAACTTCAGAAAGCATCGTGGAGGGTATGCTCCTGTCTACATCAATGGGAACAAAATGGAAATGGTTGAGAGTTTCAAATTTCTAGGTGTCCAAATCAGCTTTCCTGGTCCCTTCATGCTGACACTATAGCCAAGCTAAGCAATGCGTATACTTTCTAATGAGGTGAAGGAAATTAGGCATGTCCACTACAATTCTCATTAACTTTTCCAGATGCGTCATAGAAAACATCCTTTTTGGTTGCATCAAATTTGGTATGGTTTCTGCTCTAAGGCCACAAGAAACTACAAATCCCAGTCCATCACGCAAACCAGCTTTCCACCCATTGACATTGTCTACACTTCCTTTGCGTTGGAAAAGCGACCAGTGTAATCAAGGATCTCACACATTCCAGCCACACTCGCTTCTACCTTTCTCCATTGGAAAAAAGATACAAAAGACTGAGGACACATACCAACCAACTCTTCCCTGCTGCCATCACACTTTTGAATGGATCTGTATCATATGAAGTTGATATTTCTCAATACCTTAGCTATGACTGTAACACTACATTCTGCACTCCTTTCTTTATCTATGTTTGTCATGCTTTGTCTGTGTAGCATGCAAGAAACAGTACTTTTCACTTTAAACTAGGATACATGACAATAATAAATCAAATCACTACCCTGAGTCTCTGGATTACTAGCCCAGTGAAAACACCATTGCACCACTGTTTCTCAGTGAGTTACATATAAGACCAATGCAGATCAGTATTCTTATTTCCCAACTGCACTGGTGTTTTATATAATGCATGCAAGACCAGTTTGGGTCAGTGTTCTTATTCCCTGGTTTTTAGCCTTCTGGGTGACTGGACAAACCGGCCCTCTGGTTTAATCTCTGGTCCAAGAGATACACATCTGGTAGTGCAGCACTCCATCTGTACTTCACTGCAATCAAACTTGATTCTTTAATCAAGTATCTCTTGCAGACCTGAAATATCTATCTCGAATCAGAAGCACACTGATACCAGAGTACCTTCACTGCTCAGGAAATTGGGAGAATGTGCAAAACCCTCCACTAGTGATGGAGGGTCTGGAGTGAGCAAGGTTCAAAAAAAAGTTGATACTTTCTTGTATTTCCTTTCTATTTGTGAGAAGGGTATTAAAACTGACAAGAAAAGAAGAGACAGGCAGGGTAATATTGGTGATTTACAATCTATTGAAAGATTCGCTCCACTCAAGACAGACACAGTACAGTACAGCGGTGACCTGCCACACAACGCCTGCAATTCATTTCGTAGTCCGAAGGAGAGAAAAAAATGTAACCGTAAAATAGATTCATCAGGGCGAGTGAAAATGCAGTAAACTTAGTGATTTGTTCAATGCAGGGTCTGTAACGGTAACAGTGCAGTAAGCTAAGTGACCTTTCAATGCAGGGTCTGAACTGTGAAAGTGCATAAGCTTGTGATCTTTCAATGCAGTATCTGTAACTGTGAAGTTACAGTAAGCTTAATGGACCTGTTCAATGTAGGATCTGTAACTGTGAAAGTGCAGTAAGCTTGGTGACCTGTTCAATCCGAGATCTGTAACTGTGAATGCGGGGTGTTGCTATGGCATATACTACAAAATGCGAGGTAGAGCAAAAGAGGTAGAGAGAGAGAGAGCGAGAAGGTGGCATCAAGACGGTATGGCAATAGTAAGCATATGTTTGAGATCAGAATAAGAGGAATGCATGGCGGGGGTTGGGGAGAGGTGAGTTTAAAAAAGAACATGTAAGCCACCTTCAGGAATTTCTATACAGAAAATTAACACAACAAGCAGCAATTTATAGATATATTTTACATTAGAAATAAAAAATACTTACAAACATAACACTCTGAGCACCCTTTTTTGTTTAAAAAGGAGAGTAAATACAATTTTGGAGCACCATATTTACTAATATAGCTTCACAGACTTAATTCATCATTTTTTTAATGTTTGGTTCAATTTATGGCAGGTTCGCAAATTAAATAATATCGTCTCTCTCTCTCTGTTGTGGTTTTTATATTACAATCTATGGAGAACATTTCTTAATTAAAAAAAACAAAAAAAAACATGTTTTTCTCATTCGCCGGACTTCTTTCAAAGAAAAAAAATATCAATCCCTCCTCAAACCAGGACACTAATCACAAAGGGAAACTGGTCTCGAAGTGGGGGGCAGTACAATGGAGGGAAGCCAGGAGACCCGTTTCACATAGATGCTTCGATGCTGTCTTTTATCTTTGGTTGTAACTGTTCTCTTGAGGGTCTTCAGGCAGGAGAACACACGGGTCAGGGGGCAGGTCCCTGACTGCAGTTTATTTGCTTCTCCCCACCCCATCCCCCGCCACCACTATACAAAGTGCTGTCGGTCGTAGGACGGGTAATTGGTGTGGGAGGACGAGGAGGAGGAGATGGAGAGGAGGGGAGGAGGAGGAGATGGAGGGAAGGGTGGTGATAGTGTACACTGGTCGTGGCGGGGTGCGATGCACGCATTGTGTTTTTTTTTCTCTCTCATCGTTTTTGGCTTTCTTATCCCTGGAAGCAGACGGGTCCCACTTCAAATCCAAACTTCTGATTGGGTTCGGCGAAGTCGGTGAACAGCACGTCGACGAAGGGCATTTGTTCCACCTGCGGAGTGTTGATCTCCAGAACTGTCTTCTCACTTCCTTTCCTCAGCTGTGGATCAGACAGGAGAGGAAACAGAGGGTTAGAGATGGAGGGCCAGCAGGAGTCAGGAGGGCTGGAGGGAGATGGGAGGCCGGCGGGAGTCAGATCCCTGACTTGTGACAAGATATTGGAAAATTTTCTTCTGGGGGATGTGGGCGTCACTGGCTGGGGCAGCAGTAATTGCCTATCCCTAATTGCCTTTTGAGCTGTGTGTCTTGTTCAACTATTTCAGAGGGGCAGTTAAGAGTCAACCACATTACTGTGGGCCTGTAGTCACAAATAGCCAGGACAGATAATGGTGACAGATTTCCTTCTCTGTAGGACATTAGTGAACCAGATGGGTTTTTATGACAATTGCCAATGTTTTCATGGTCATCATTAAACTTACTAATTCCAGATTTTTTATTGAATTAAAATTTTACCATCTACAGTGGTGAGATTTGAACCCAGGTCCACCCGCCCAGATCATTATCCTGAGTCTCTGGATTATGAGTCAAGTGATAGTCATCCATATCAAACCCACTTGACCACACTCATCCTTTCTCCCTATCTCAGCTTCAATCTGCCATTTCGCTTTCTGTTCTCTGCCACAGCTTTAATTTCTGGCATCTTCCAAGCTCTCTCTTTCCCTCCAATTTCCACCTCTCTTAGTCACCAGGAAATTTAATCTCTGGCTTTCTCCCTATCTGTCCCTTTCTATCTCACTGGTTTCAACTTTCTATCTGACGGAAGGGTCATCTTGACTCAAAATGTTGGCTCTATTCCCTCTCCTCAGATGCTGAGGTTCAGACCTGTTGAGATTTTCCAGCATCTTCTGTTTTTGCTTCAACTTTCCATCATTCCATAGCGGGTAGAGGTGGGAACATCGGGGTGGCGGTGCGGGCTCGTTGGGCCGAAGGGCCTATTTCCTGTGCTGTTTTGTTCTTTGTTTGTTCCCATTCCATCCCTCCCAAACCTTGACATTCTACCACCCCCTTTCTCTCTCCTATCTTCAAATTTCTACCTTTTCCTATCATTCTACTCTCAGCTTCCTACCTCTCCATCTTTCCTTCTCTACCTACCCAGTTTCAACTTTCTATCACTCTCCCTCTCTAGGTATCTGCATTCACCTTTCAATTGTGACACTTAGCATAGAGAGATTCCCCATTTCTGTCATGTTCAGTAACTATCTTTCATGGCAAACAGAGTACATTTGGAAAATAGTGACTCACCGCGCAGCCATCCACGATGGCTTTGATGTAGGGGTTGTTATCGAAGGACATCTCCTCATCGTTGGATCCCAGGAAACGCATGGCCTTATCGTAGTTGTCGGCTGCCAGGTGATGCCAGGCGACGGAGCGGTGGCAGTGATAGGTGAAGTTCTGTCGGGCTGACACACTTAGCAGTCTCAGGAAGGTCATCTGGACAACGCCGATGGGATTACTGTCCGAGTCCACGTAGGAGAGCTGCAGGAGGCGGAGAGACCACTTTTAGAACACATCTTGCAATTGCTCAGGGCATCCTGCAGTGCTCAATCAGGCATGGACCATTTATTTAAACAGCACATTTCTACTGTAAGAAATACACCAACCAACTGTGCACAACAAGATACCACAAACAGGATGCGAGAAATTATCAATTAGTCTGTTTTGATGGTGTTGTTTGACAGGCAAAATATTGACTTAAAAAAACCTTGGAGAGGACACCAGGCCTTCTCTGATATAATACTGAGGGGATATTCATGTCAATCTCACAATGGCAGACAGGTCTCAGTTTAATGTCACATTGAAAGGACAGCAGCATTAAGTGCTTCACTCCCTCAGTACTGACCCCATGACAGTGCAGCACTTCCTTAGCACTGACCCTGACAGTGCTGCACTTCCTTAGCACTGACCCTGACAGTGCTGCACTCCCTTAGCACTGACCCTGACAGTGCTGCACTCCCTCAGCACTGACCCTGACAGTGCTGCACTCCCTCAGCACTGACCTTCTGACTGTGCAGCACTCCCTCAGCACTGACCCTCTGACTGTGAAATACTCCCTTGGAACAATAGTCATGTTGACACAAACACACAGATACAGAGAGAGACAAGTGCACACGAACATACATAAATGTACAGGCACAGTCAGATGCACATGCACACATTCACATACGTACACCTGCATGCACCACACCACAAACTCACTTTCCTAGGTTTCATCCTCTTGACGAAACCTCACTCTTAAAGCAGGACACAATGTGCACTTTGTTATCTTACAGATTTGCTGTGTGTGTGTGTGTGTGTGTGACTACTCAATACCCCTCTTGCCTCCCAGCCCTGGTTCAGCCCCTGTCCCATGCGGCTACTGTTTCTTACCTGTGCTCCCTGTTTGAACTCACTGAACCAAGCTCCAGGATACTCATTGTTCCAGGAAGACACCTTCACCTGTAGGTCAACATCACATCTCAGTCTGAATCAAACTTCAAACACTCAGTAACCATCAACAATGGTGAACAGAGGGAAAAATCCCGCCTCTAAACCCCACCCTCCCGCAGATACCCCTACCCTTCCGCAGGCAAACCCCCACCTTAAAGCCCCCAAATTCCAGCCTCCCATCCCGCAGGCAACCCCTGCCCTCCTGCCAGTAATCCCCAGCCTACCACCACTGATTCCCATTATGAGGGGTATAGATAGAGTAAACAGGGTTAAGCTTTACCCTAGGACGGACTCAAATAGCACGAGGGGTCACGGGCTTAGGGAGAGGGGGGTAAGGTATAATTTGGATGCCAGAGGGAGTTTTTTCATGCAGAGGGTAGTGGGGGTATGGAATGCACTGCCACGTAAAGTGGTGGAGGCAGGTACTCTGGGGTTATTTAAGAAATACTTAGATGGACACATGAACAGTATAAGATTGGAGGGGTATAGAAAACTGATTTAAAATAGGGATCATGAGCCTTGGGAGTCCCTGGGAAGTGTATAAATAGATGATGATATTGATGTACTTGTTTTTATCCTACAGGTGCTTTGGTCCACCTTGTTGTCTAACAAAGGGCATACATGTGATGGGTCGTGAGAGGGCTACTCTTGGATTTTTCGAGGGTATCCTAGTGCTTCACATCGTTAGTGTACGCTTGACCTGGACCATTTGATGGGCAACATGACAGCTCAGTGACTATCGCTGCACTGTGCGATATATGGATTTGGGCCTGTGTCTGTGGGAGTTTGCACATTCTCCCTGTGCTTGCGTGGGTTTTCTCCGGGTGCTCCGGTTTCCTCCCACATCCCAATAATGTGCTCTTAGGCTAATTGGTAGAACAAATTCTCCCTAAATTGTCTCAAATTTTGTTTCAATGCATAGATCTATAAACATGGACAGGGATCACGGTAGAGGTGGGAACATTGGGATGGCGGCGTGGGCTCGTTGGGCTGAAGGGCCTGTTTCCCATGCTGTTTTGTTCTTTGTTAATACTCACCGCATTGCTGCTAAACACTGCCCCCCCACAGGCTGTCCTTGATTTCCCACCAGTAACCACTGCCCTCTTGCTGGGGGGGTGGAGCGCTGGGAGGTGGGGGTGAGAGCGCCAGGGGTTGGGGGGGGCAAAGATGGAATTTCAACGGGAACGTATGTGTGACCCTTGGACGCAGTTTTGAGCTTTTCCTCCACTGTGAAGTCCCAACTTACCCCCTGGGATTTCTTGTCTGGGAAGATACAGCTCTCTCCTCCAGCAGTGAAGTTACAGTAAACCTTGAAAGAATCTGCCGCACAGCCCTGATTCGGATCAATCCAATATTCACCTGAGTGAAGGAGAGATGGATGGGGAAGAGAGAGGGAGAGAGAACGTTGTTATCAAGATCACAGCCAACTCATGGCAGCTGCACACAGCTTTGGGGTGAGATTGGAATAGTTCGGGTTTTTTACCTTCAAACAGGTGAGACTGAGGGGAATGAGTTGTACAAAGTTATGAGTGGCTCAGGCAGGGACTCACCATCCTTATACTCTTCGTGACAGAGCTGCAGGTCTCTGCAGGTACGCGCTGGATTCTCCTTTGTTCCGATGGGGTGCCTCATCTGCTCGATCTCCACCTTGAGCGAGTTGAGGGAGCCAAAGATTTCCTCCATGCCATCTGCGTAGTCGAGGATCTCGTCTCCCATCATTGTCTCGTCGTGCTCGATCTGACTCGCGTCGATAGAGCGTTTGCTCTTCTTACCCCTCTGGATGGGCAGTGGCTGAATGACTTCGCCTGGCGGTCCCTAATAAGGCGAGGGAGCGAAGGGACAGCAATATGAGCCCTGGTGCCTGGACCTGGAGCTTTCATATCTCTGAACGAACAACCCCTGATCGTCTGAGCCTGAATAGTGACTAAGGGTTTATCAACTCCCCTGCCCTCCCAATGACAGATTGCCTGTCTGGGGGAGCTGGGGTTAGATACAGAGTAAAGCTTCCCTGAACAGTATGTAATGGCACCAAGAAGGGAGCAAGATCTCCTAGATCTGGTCCTGTGTCATGAGATGGGAATAATTAATGATCTTGAAGTCAGGGATCCTCTTGGAAGAAGCGATCACAGTATGGTTGAATTTAAAATACAGATGGAACACGTGAAGATAAAATCCAATACAAGTGTCTTGTGCTGAAACAAAGAAGACCATAAAGGGATGAGGGGGGAGTTAGCTAAGATATACTGGGAGCAAAAACTTTATGGTGGGAGAATGGAGGAACAGTGGAGGACTTTCAAAGTGATCTTTCATGGTACTCAACAAAAGTATACACCAATAATAAGGAAGGACTGTAGATAAAGAGATAATCGCCCATGATATCTAAGGAAACGAAGGAGGGTATCAAATTGAAAGAAAATGCATACAAAGTAGCAAAGATGGGAACCTAGAGGATCAGGAAATCTTTAAAGATCAGCAGAAAGCCACGAGTAAAGCTATAAAGAAAAGTAAGATGGATTATCAGAATAAACTAGCTCAGAATATAAAAACAGATGACAAAAGTTTCTACGAATATATAAAATGACAAAGAGGGGCGAAAGTAAACATTGGTCTTTTAGAGGATGAGAAGGGGGGATGTAATAACTGGAAATGAGAAAACGGCTGAGGCATTGAACAGATATTTTGTGTTGATCTTCATGGTGGAAGATGCAATAACATGCCAAAAATTGATGACAGGACGGTGACGGCAGGTGAGAATCTAGAAACTATCATTATCACGGAAAAGGTAATGTTGGATAAGTTAATGGGGCTAAAAGTAGACAAGTCTCCTGGTCCTGACGGAATGCATCCCAGGGTACTATGGCAGGAGAATTAGCAAATGTAGTAGTGGGAATTGATTAAAATTTGCTGGACTCTGGGGTGGTTCCCACAGATTGGAAAACTGCAAATGTAACACCACAGTTTTAAAAAGGAGGTAAACAAAAGGCAGGTAACTATAGGCCAGTTAGCTTAACTTCTGTAATAGGGAAAATGCTTGAATCTAGCATCAAGGAAGAAATAGCAAAACATCTGGACATAAATTGTCCCACTGATAAGAGGCAGCATGAGTTTATGAAGGCAAGGTCACATTTGACTAATTTGATGGAATTCTTTGAGAATATTACACATTCAATAGACAAAGGGGAACCTGTGGATGTGATATATTTGGATTTCCAGAAGGCATTTGGCAAAGTGCCACAGCAAAGACTGCTACATAAGATAAAAGTGCAAAGTGTTATGGGGTAATGTATTAGCATTGATAGAGGATTGGTTAACAAACAAAAAGCAAAGATTGGGGATAAATGGGTGTTTTTCTGGTTGGCAATCAGTGCTGGGACTGCATTTGTTTATGATTTATATAGACGATTTGGAGTTGGGGACCAAGTGTCAAAATTTGCAGATGACACTAAGACAGGTAGAACAGCAAAATGTGCAGAGGATGCTGAAAGTCTGAAAAGGGATATGAATAATCTAAGTGAGGGTCTGGCAGATGGAGTACAATGTTGGTAAATGTGAGATCATCCATTTTTGTAGGAATAACAGCAAAATGGACTATTATTTAAATGGTAAAAAATTGCAGCATGCTCCTGTACAGAGGGACATGGGTGTCCTTGTGCAAAAATCCCAAGGAGTTAGTTTGCAGGTACAGCAGGTAATTAAGAAAGCAAATGGAATTTTGTCCTTCATTGCCAGAGAGATGGAGTTTAAAAACAGCAGGGTTATGTTACAGCTGTATAATTTGCTGCTAAGGGCACACTTGGAGTACTGAATACAGTTTTCGCCCCTTACTTGAGAAAGGATATACTGGCACTGGAGGGGGTGCAGAGAAATTCACTAGGTTGATTCTGGAGTTGAGAGGTTGGCTTATAAAGAGAGACTGAGTAGATTGGGGCTACACTCTGGAATTCAGAAGAATGAGGGGAGATCTTTTAGAAACATATAAGATTACCAAGGGAATAGAGAAGAAAGAAACAGGAAAGCTGTTTCCACTGCTGGGTGAAACTAGAACTAGGAGGCATAGCCTCAAAACAAGGAGAAGCAGATTTAGGACTGAGTTAAGGAGGAACTTCTTCACACAAAGAGTTGTGAACCTGTGGAATTCCCTGCCCAATGAAGCAGTTCAAATTACCTCATTGAATGTTTTTAAAGCAAGGATAGATAAATGTTTGAACAGTAAAGGAATTAAGGGTTAGAGTGAATGGGCCGGTAAGTGGAGCTGAGTCCATGAAAAGATCAACCATGATCTTATGAATAGCGGAGCAGGCTCAAGGGGTCAGGTGGCCTACTCCTGCTCCTAGTTCTTATGTTCATCTTCTTAAAGCTCCTTCTTCACTGTCCCCATCAAACACTCCCAGGACAGGTACAGCACGGGGTTAGATACAGAGTAAATCTCCCTCTACACTGTCCCCATCAAACACTCCCAGTACAGGTACAGCATGGGGTTAGATACAGAGTAAATCTCCCTCTACACTGTCCCCATCAAACACTCCCAGTACAGATACAGCACGGGGTTAGATACAGAGTAAATCTCCCTCTACACTGTCCCCATCAAACACTCCCAGGAAAGATACAGCACAGGGTTAGATACAGAGTAAAGCTCCCCCAACACTGTCACATCAAACACTCCCAGGACAGAAACAGCTGGAGATCCCCATTGATAGGGCTGCTGCAGCCTAAGTTTTAACACAGGAAATCTGGATGCTCGGGATCAGCCAATTCCAGCCTCCAGTCCACCCAAAGAAAGACTCTGGAAACTCCAGATGTCCATTCACTGGAGATCATCGTTGCCCCAGCTTGGGACGGTACAGATAATTAGAGAGGACAAGACATAGAGAGGCAGCTAGGCAAGCTAACAACAGACACTCTGAACCATAGTCTGCACTCTCTGAACCATAGTCTGGACTTTCTCAGGTTGGGGGAGGGAAGGGGGAGATCAAGACCTGTAGCTCAACACAGACCGACTACAGCAAAGTGCAGGAGAAACCAACAGGAAGTTCAACTTACAGGCAGACCAGGAGGACCAGTAACACCTCGCTGCCCTTTAGGACCAGCAGGACCCTGCAGGAAACAGGGAGAAAGAGCAGGTACATGGTTAAAAACAACACCAACTTGCATTTATATAGCATCTTTCACATATTAATATATCTTGCATGCTTCCCAGAAATCTCATCAAAACATGACAAAAGCCACATGAGGAAATATTTGGATAGATGGGGAAAAAAATGTCGCTTGAAGAAGTAGCTCTTTAACAAGTGTCTGAGAAGAGGAGACAGTGGCAGAGAAATTCCAGATCTCAGGGGCTAGCCAGCTGAAAGCAGAGCTACCAATGGTGAATGAGGTCCTGCAAATATCGCAAGTCCTGAGCGGGCCAGTAAAGATGCACGAGAGAGAGAGGGAGGTGGGGAGAGGATTTAGTGACTGTTCTGTCAATAAGTGAACCCTGACCGCACCTTTCTGCCCTTTGATGTTGGAGTTGCCGTCAACACATTTGCATCTCAAACATCTCCGAGCCCTGTGTGAGCCCTGGCAGGAAGTCCAGGGAGACAACCGGGAGATCAGAGGAAACCTCAGCAGAAAACGGATTACCCCAACAATCATCAGCCCCTGCGATTCCGCAATCAAGGAATTGCTTTGTCATCCTGCTGTGGAAACACATTTCGAGTTGCAGGGAATAGATCCCAGGGTTGAGTTTCCTTCTCCCCCACATGCCGACCTCCCGTCCTCCTGAGCTCACCCAGTCGGAGTTTAGGGAATGGTCAGCACTGTTCCTCAGGTAGAAAGCAGAATGTCTGTATGAGAGGCTGTTATGGAACTCGGCAGGGCAGCTTTGCCAGGGTCTGCAGTGCTTCAAGGTAGCAGGTCCTGACCAGCTTCTCAATTCAGGATAGAATCATAGAATCCTATAAATCCTACAGTGCAGAGGGAGGACATTCGGCCCATCTGGTGTGCACTGAAAACAATCCCACCCTGTGCCCTATCCCCATAACCCCACACATTTATCCCAATAATCCCTCTAACTTACATAGCCCATGTTACAAGGGGTAATTTAGCTGGGGGCAATAAATTGCGGGCTAGCCAGTGGGCAGCGGCGGCACAGTGGTTAGCACTGCCACTTCACAGTGTCAGGGACTTGGGTTCAATTCCAGCCTTGGGTGATCATCTGTGTGGAGTTTGCATATTCTCCCCTTCTCTGCGGGGGTTTCATCCGGGTTCCTCCAACACTCCAAAGATGTGCAGGTTAGGTGGATCGACCATGATAAATCGTCCCTTAGTGTCGGGGGATTGGCAGGTAAAATACATGGGGTTACAGGGATAGAGCCTTGGTGAGATTGTTGATGGTGAAGGCCAAATGGCCTCATTCTGCACTGTAGGGTTTTTATGCCTCTATATTTTCTATTCAACCCCCTTGAATGAATTTTTAAAAATTGTCCATGATCACCAGGCAGATAAGACACTGAGATACCGCTACCCCTGCACAGTTACCCCTTCGCCCACCATCTCCACACTGTCTCCCAAGGCCAGCTCCCACTAGTTGTGGTATAACCCCAGATCCATCTGAAGCTATGTTTTTAGGGAACATTCAAATGCTTGTGAAAGTAAGCTGGGGCGGGGGGGAGAAAATGGAAGGAACGTGAAAGCTCCCTCCCACTCTCTCACCATCAGTTGCTGCATAGTAAACAGTCAATGAGGGCTTATTCATCCCTGCAAGACATTCGAGAGGTAAACAGAGACAGAGAAGCACACAACGGGTCACTATCTGGGTATATCAAGGGTTCAGGGCAACATGCAGGGTGAGTGAAAATTCATGAGATGGAGCAGGATATGGGAGGGAAACAGTCTCAACATTGGTCCCTAAGCGACATGACCAGGTCGATTGTTTACTGACCCGTGTCGCCTAAGAGTCATCAAACTTCAACCCTTGCGGTAAATAAGCACTGTCTCTTTAAAAAACTGGCACTTGCCAGGATAGCAAATATAGCAAACAAGGTGGCCACTTTGCGTAGAGCAAGATCCCTCAAAAGGCTGATGACCCAGTTCAATCTTGCCGGCGATGTCGCTTGGTGGATGGTCGATATTGGCTCAGGACATCCAGGGTAGACCTTCCTGTCTCTCCTTTGGAATAGTGCCGGGAGTATTTTAAGGCCATTCTCATTCATCCCATCTCCCTGCTCCCCCCACAGCCACTGTTGCACACACCCAACTGTAGCAAACAGCTTCTTCAAACACTACAGTGTTGACTTGCTCTTCCTGACAATCTACTATTCCATCGAGGGAAACAGCTTCTCCGATACTTATCCCCAGACAAGAAGCCACCCTTTCCATCTGCACCCTCTACAATAGCACCAAGTATTCTATTCTCATCGCCTGGCTCAGGATATAACAGGGAAGTGGCTCAACTCACCTGCGAACCTTTTGACCCTTTCGGACCAGGGGGACCCTGAAAGGCAAAGAGCGGAGCAGTTAAAATAAATTAGTAAGATGGCAGCAGAGGTATTCCCAGATTCAAGGTCACACACTTTAAATAGCGCAGAATACGGGGACATCCTCTGCCTTTTAATAAGATCACGGCTGATTTTTGAATCAGATCCAGTTGTCCACCCAATCTCTTGATTTCTCCCCCTCCCTCACCCGATTCCCCTATTCACCACAATCACCAGTCTTGATGAGTTGATTATAATAATCCATGCCCATTCTGAGATGGGGAGAAGAGCCTTGTCAGGTTGGGAGAAGTGGAGGGAACGGAGAGGGAAGGAGATGAAGGTTTTTGCTAGGTTTGTAACCACTGAATGTAAACCACATTTGAAAGAGTGAGAGGTGACTTCATCAAAATCTTAAGTTCCTGATTGGTGTTGACAGGATGGGTGTGGAAAGGATGTTTCCTGGTGCGGGAGAACCTAGAATTTGGGGTTAGTATTTAAAAATAAGGGGTAACTCGGTGAACAAAGGATGGTGAGCCTCTGGAACTCTCCCTCAAAAGGCAGTGTAAGCATTGACAATGAATGCAGTAAGAGTCTTTGAATATTTTTAAGACAGAGCTGGAGAGATTCTTGATTAACAAGGGGATGAAAGGTTATCAGAGGGGTAAGTAGGAATGTGGGGCTGAGGTTAAAATCTGATCACCCCTGTGATATTATAGAATGGCGGGGCAGGCTCGAGATGGCTGAGTGGCCTACTCCTGCTCTGAATTTACCTGATTGCTTCTCAAACGGGTCTAAATAATATCTTAGTATCACGGACAGAGTTGTGACGATGGTCTCTCATTCTTGAAATCTCCTCACTTCCTCCAAGTCAGCAAACAGATGGCTTTGCCAAAGCTGAGGCTAGGGAGGGGATTTAATAAACCCACTTGGGATTGACCAAGCTGCCTCCTGAGTTGAAGAGCCAGGCTTGGGCATGCACGCTGCGGGGGTGTAAAGTAACTGCCAGGCTTGATGGCATCAGTGCCGTTAAATACTGTTGCCACCAAGCAGCGGAAATACTTACCGGGATACCAGGAGGACCAGAGGGGCCGACAGGACCAGTTGCACCAGAAATACCCTAGAGGCAAAGAAACAGATACTGTGAGAACAATACACAAAAGCAAGCACAATGTATAGAGAGCCACCTCTTCCCAGCGACTGGGAGAATGCTCGCCGTGGTAGTGATGGTGTTGTCAGGAAAAATATTCTTGCCTTCAGTTTCTATTCTCTCTTTCTCTCCTTCTTCTTACATTCGTCTTTCTGTCTCCTTCTCATTTCCCTCTCTCTTTCTGCCTCACTCTCTTTGCGATGCCCTAAATACGTTAGGGTCTGTTTTTAAACCAAAAGAAAGGATGTGGGAGGGGATTGTCCGGCCTGGCTCGCCTCAAAACTGGAGAATCCCGTCCGAGGTTAATGGATCTTTGCATGGTCCCCTCTTCACCCACCAGAATTCTCGTGGTGACTGGGACAGCTCGAGAATTCTGGCCATGGTTTGCACGCGCAGAATTACAACAGATTTATCTTAGGGGTTTTTTGTGTGTACAGAGTACAAATTGAAACTAAAACAGCAGCCTGTGCAACTCTCTAATGGTATTTGATGGTGACATCACCATCAAATCAGGTGACTGGCTCTTGAAGAAACCATTTGAATGTTGAGCACTCTTCCTCCCTTTCTGTTTTTCTCTCTCTCTTTTCTCAGCTGTTTTGACATCACCCTGACTCAGTTTCTTGAATCTTTCCCAATCTCTCTCCATTATCTGCATGCAGCCTCCATGCAGTTTGCCCCGACACCGTTTTTTCCCCCTTGTGTACAGTAATCCTCATGTTCAATGTGTTTCATGCTCCCTCTGTCAACCTCTCCTCTCTCTCGACTTCTCCTAGTCAAAACATACATCTGCCAGATTTGCCTCACACAAATTATCATTGCAGCAGCCTAATATAGTGACATTCTTAATACTGCAGCAATCTAGCACAATGATATTCTATGTAGGATACAGAGCACAGAAACAGGCCATTGAGCGCAAAACCCGTCAGTGCTGATGTTAACGCTCCTCGCCTTCCCATCTTTCCTCATCTGCATCTACTGTTTTTATCTTCTACCCCTTTCTCCTGTAGATATACTCCTCCCCTATACCAAAGGAAGTATTCCCTATATATCCAATCCATCAAAACCGTTCACACAACTTCACAGGTCAACATTAGGTTATGTCTCAGCTTTCTCTCTTCAAGAGACAACACACCCAGTCTATCACTTTTTTCTGACATGTATACCCACACATTTCCAGTGCCATGCTTGTAAATTCACTTCCTCCAAATGCCTCTACATTCTTTGTACAATACGGTAGCCAGAACTGTACACAGTGCTCCTCACAAGAACCATCTTAAAGGCTAATGCTAATGGCTGGGAAACCCTAACCCAACACAACTATTGACAATGAATGCAGTAAGATGGTAATATTCAAAAAAGATACCACTGGATGCAAAACAAAGAGTTCTCATTTTGTTCCGATGGATTATTCAGATCTATTCACTAATGCCTTCATAAGAAAAGTTCACAGAACCAGTGGCAAAAATTATACTGAATGTCAGTAGGATTTTCTACATCTTAAAGTTTAAGTTTATTTATTAGCGTTACAAGTAGGCTTATATTACACTGCAATGAACTTACTGTGAAAATCCGCTAGTCCCCACACTCTGGCGCTTGTTCAGGTACACTGAGAGAGAATTTAGCATGGCCAATGCATCTAACCAGCACGTTTTTAGACTGTGGGAGAAAACCGGAGCACCAGTCCGTCACACAAACTAGCCTTCCACCCATTGACTCTACCTACACTTCCAGCTGCTTTGGATTTGCAGCCAACTTAATTAAGGACCCCACACATCCCGGACATTCTCTCTTCCATCTACTTCAATTGGGAAAAAGATATAAAAGTCTGAGGCCACACACCAACTGACTCAAGAACAGCTTCTTCTCTGCTGCCATTGAACTTTTAAATGGATCTTATATTAAAATTGATCTTTCTCTACACCCTCATTATGACTGCAACATTGTATTCTGCACTTTCTTTCCTTCTTCCCTATGTACTGTATGAATGATATATTTTGTCTCTGTAGTGCGCAAGAAATACAATTCATTGTATCCCAAAACATGTGACAATAATAAATTAAATCAAATCAAATTGAACACACAAACACCCAAGCTAGGGTCCCTCAAGAGAGGACAGTCAGCCTGGCAACTCAACCTTATGATATATATCAAATGTCCAGGTACATAAGGCCTCCAAGCAGAAGGATCCATGACCCACCATTATGCACCCACCAAGCCATTTCCTTCCAAGCCCAGCAGAACAGAGTGACACCAGCTGACCTGGAAGAGGGACGATGCTATGAAATTCAGGGGACTTGTTAAGGATTGTGCTCTGTACTGTCACAGAATAGACAGTGTGGGATTTTACTCAATTCTGATTCACAAACACTGCTGGAAGCTGGTGAAAGAGGTAAGCAATTACAGAGTCTCCTTTAGCTCCTTCGATTCCCTGTGGGCCGGGAAGACCTCGATCGCCCTTCTCCCCCTGCTCTCCCGGAGGTCCGATCAATCCAATCAGGCCAGGGTGACCCTGGAGGAGAAACACAAGAGGAATAAAGATGTGAAATTTAAATGTTCCCAGATATCTGCTGCCCTTGTCACAGATAGTGATAGTCATGAGTTTGGAACTTGCTGTCCCAGGAACCTTGGTGAGCTGCTGCAGAGCATCTTGTAGATGTTCACATGGCTGCCTGTGTGCATTGGTGGTGGAGGGAGTGAATGTTTGTGGATGGGGTAGCTATCAAGTGGGCTGCTTTGTCTTGGAATATGTTGAGCTTCTTGAGTGTTGTTGGAGCTGCACTCATACAGTGTTGAGTGTTCTACACATTCCTGCCTTCTGCCTTATAGATGGTGGACAGGCTTTGGGGAGACAAGAGGTGAGTTACTCACCACAGGATTCCTCATCTTTGATCTGCCACAGTCTTTATAATGGGTCAATTAAGTTTCTGGTCAATGGTAATTTCCAGAGTGTTGATCGTGGGGACTCAGTGATAGTAATGCCATTAAATGTCATGGGGGAATGGTTAGATTGTCTCTTGCTGGTGAAACTCTTGTAGTCTGGTGGCGTAAATGTTATTTACTCCCACCTATCAATCCAGGCCTGGATATTGTCCAGATCTTGTTGCATTTGGACATGAACTGGTTCAGTCTCTGAGGAATCGCGAATGGTGCCACCAAATCACTGAACATCCCCACTTCTGACCTTATGATGGAGGGAAATTCATTGATGAAGCAGCTGAAGATGGTTGGGCCAAGTGGCTACCCTGAAGGACTAATGCAGTGATGTCCTGGAGTTAGATGATTGACTTCCAAACATCACAACCATCTTCCTTTGAGTTGAAAGCTCTGAGCTTTCAGCTTGACCTTTTGGAGGAAAATCTTCCTGACTTCCAGCTCTTGCTAAAGAAACAGAAAAATTTCCTGCACTGGGGAAGGTCATTCAACTCATTGTGTCTATTCCTACATAGTGAGCGAGAGTTCCTGAGACTTGATGCTTCTTCATATTTATGATGGAACTTTAGGGAACATGCTTCCTAAGAAGTGGAGTGAAAGGTCCATTGTTCTTGATTTCATTATTAAGCCCAAGCAGGTGAAGTCTAAAAATGGTGCAACTCATAATATCAGACACTGTCTTCCTTGCTAACAAAACCTACAGGGAGTGCTGCAATTGTGACTGCTAAATCTTACCTTCTCTCCCTTAGAGCCACCGTCTCCTTTCAAGCCAGGTAATCCAGGAGGACCCTAGAGACAAGGTGAGTCAAAGAGAAGAGTAAATGCCTCAAGGATGCAATATGTAGAACCTCACAATTATATAACCCACAATTAGGGAGATACAAGAGAACAACACTGATTGACCAACCCACCAGAGATCCCAATGGAGAAAGGGAGCTCGATTATTGAATCCTTACATAGAATCCCTAGAGTGCAGAAGGAGGCCATTCAGCCCACCAACAACAATCCCAACCAGGCCCTATCTCCTTAACCCCATGTAGTTACACGACTGACACTCAGAGACAATTTAACATGGCCAATCCATCTAAGCCGCAAATCTTTGGACAATGCGAGGACACCCGAGCACCCACAGGAAACTGACGCAGACACAGGGAGAATGTGCAAACTCTACACAGACAGTGAACAAGGCCAAAATTGAACCCAAGTCCCTGGCGCTGTGAGGCAGCAGTGCTAACCACTGTGTCACCATGCCACCCATGAAAATAGAGACCCAGGTAGAGAGAGACATACCAGAGCCCCAAGTAGAGAGAGAGAGAGATAAATATAGAGAAAGAGAGAGAGAAAGAGAAAGAAAGAGAGAGCAAGAGAGAGGCAGAGGGAGATAGAGAGAACAAGAGAGACAGAGAGGGAAATATGCCAAGAGACCTGTCATTGGCTGATAGCAATGTTGTCACCCTGATACATCAACTGTGTCTGGCTTCCTCCCAGGCACTGCAGATCCAAAGCAACCCCAGGAACATGCACCCCATGGAGCTCTGAATCGATTTTCAATCCCTCGCTCTGATTCCTGTCTGGTTTGGATTTTCTACCAGAGATCTGTGGTGGCTAAGCGAGTGGCTGCATTGTATACATACCATTGGACCAGGAGGGCCTGTCTGTCCAGAAACTCCAGGACTTCCTTGTTCACCCTGTCAATAAGAAACAACCATCAGTAACAGCATGGGGCAGGACAACAAGTCAATACAAGGAGAAGCAGCGAGGAGAGCGTGGGGCGGAGGCGGAAGGAGCGGGAGGTGGAGGCGGAGGAAGCAGGAGGTGGAGGCGGAGGGAGCAAGAGGTGGAGGCGGAGGGAGCAAGAGGCAGAGGCGGACGGAGTGGGAGGCGGACGGAGTGGGAGACGGAGGCGGACAGAGCGGAAGGCAGAGGTGGAGACGGAGGGAGCGGAGGTGGAGGCGGATACTAGAGACTCAGATAGAGACAGAGATGGAGGACAAGGGCAAGGGTGAGGGAGAGGGCGAAGGCAAGAGAGCAACATCTGGAATACTGTGAAACTTTTGGTCCCCTTATCTAAGAGGAGATATACTGACATTGAGGGCAGTCCATAGAAGGTTCATTCGATTGATTCCTGATACAGAGGGATTTTCTAATGAGGAGAGGGTGAGTGGGTTGGGCCTGTACTCACTGAGAAGTTGTTCCCCCTTGTAGGGAAGTCTCGGATCAGAGAGTATCATCTCAGAGTAAGGGGTCACCCACTGAAATCAGAAATGAAGAGGAGTTTCTTCTTTCAGTGGGTACTGGATGTGTGGAATTTTTTCCAGCAGATGCTGTAGAGACTGGATCATTACGTATGTTCAAGGCTGATATGGACAGATTTTTAATCAGTAAGGGAATCATTCCAGGTCTGCATGTCCGTAGAGATCCCCTTTCCTCCTCCACCCAGATAATGCAACTTACCAAAGCACCGGGAATGCCACGGAGACCATCGGGACCTCGTTTTCCTGGGGATCCTTGTGGACCGATTGGACCAGTCTTTCCAGGGGGTCCCTTGGCTCCAGGTGCACCCTGAAATGCAAACAGCAAATGACCAACTCAGGGACAGCAATAAAAGTAGTGGGTCCTACTGCCACGGGAACAAGGGGACTGGTCGGAACACCTCCTCCCCTCCTGTCCTCGCTCCGTCTTCCACCCACGACTGGCTCAACCAACTTTTGCTCCCCCTCCCCACTCGGAGAGGCTGTGACTCTTGTGAGGGTGGTAAGGTTGGGCCTTTCAGGAGATCCTGATGACCTTCATTGACTGTGACAGTCAACTAACAAAAACCACAAGAGGTAGCACAGTGTATTCTTGTCCTCAGCTAACATCTGCATTCACACAAGAGGACATCAATTCTGGGGCAGGAATCTGGTTGATTCTAATTCCCTCTCAATCTCTCTTTGTGAACATATAGTGATCAAACCTTGCTTTCAACTCAGACAACACTTCAACTGCCACAAGTGCCAGGCAATGACCATCTCCAACAAGATAGACCCTAATCATTGCTCCTTAACATTTAATATCAGTGTCATCACTGAATCCCCAACTAACACCATCCTGAGGATTATCATTGATCAGGAACAGAAGTGGACCAACCACATAAATATTGTGGCTACGAGATTAGTTCAGAAGCTAATAATCCTGCAGCGAATAACTCAACTCCCAACTCCCCAAAACCTGCCCATCCTTTACAAAGTACAAGTCAGGCTCTGCCCACTTGCCTGGATGGGTGCAGCTTCAACAACATTCAAAAAGCTCAACAATATCCAGGATGAAGCTTGATTGGCACTCCATCTAAAAATATTCACCTTTTCCACCACCAACAAACTGTGGCGGTCATGTGTCCCATTCACAAGGTGCACTGTAGGAACTGTGGGTGTAAGTCCAAAGATATGAAGGGTGAATGGACTGACTGTGTTAAATTGCGTAAATTGCTCTTTAGTCTCCCAAGATGAGCCAGTCAGCCGGATTAGCCATGGTGGATAAGTGGGATTATGCAATTGGGGTGGGGGAGAGGGCCTGGGTAAGATACTCCATCAATGAGTTGATGCAGACTAGATGGGCTGAATGGCCTCTTTCTGCAGTGCTGGGATTCTATGGTTTGATGGACTGGAGCGGTTGATGAAAGCAGCTCACCATCACCTTCTCACGGGCAATGGGGGATGGTCAATAATTGTTAGCCTAGCCAGCAATGTCCACATCCTGCAAAATGATTTTCAAAAATCCTGGAGAATACCTTCCAGCTCACGCCATATTGACCATGGTGCTGACCTGGTATAAGTTCATCCAATGGTAACATGCATAAACTTGGATCCATTCGCCTATTAGACTGACAAGCTGTTGGATCTACCATGGCATGGCTCCCAGGAAAGTGATATTTCACATCAGCACATTAGATATTGCACAAGGGTAATATGGCTGAAGGGAGAAACCTGTAGCTTAAGGTATTTTGTCTTGCACTCATCAGGACAAACACAAGAACACTAAGTTTCAAACGCTCACAACAATTTACACTGCAGGAGAAAAGGATGCTATTTGGTTAGGTAAGTGGATCTGATTGTCTGAGGCATTGTCGGGGAGAAAACAATGGGGAACTGTAGGCATCCTGAGCTCCAAATCGATTGTTAGTTACAATACAACAGACATACTAATGGTCAATTTGGGATCATCAATAATTTGTAACGTGGCTCATTTACATTTGCTAGAAGGGCTGTAATTTCCTATGTAGGGATTTATTCTCTGCAAACAAAAGCAATATGTTCAAGCCTTGTGCCTTTTTTGGATTGCTCAGAGCTTAGGGAGCCAATAGTTTCCCATTGCTTTCTCTATGGCCACACCTTGGTCAATCAGCGTTAACTCCCTTTGTAACGAGCACCATTTTCTCCAGCGGTATAAACTGTTGGCACTGTTTGAAATTTGACATTTTTGTGTTTGTCCTGATGAGTGCAGGATATAAAGCTTCAACAATACATCTCCTTCATTAGCAATACCCAACTTCTGTCCTTTCTTTTGTTCAATCATTTTATAGGACGTCGCTGGTGAGGCTAGCAATTATTGCATTTCCTGAGTTGCGCTTGAAGAGGTGATGATGAATAGCCTTCTTCAAACGCTGCAGTCCCTAAGGTGTAGGCACACCCACCGTGCTGTTAATGAGGAAGTCAGATGGAAGTTCTCTCGGGTAACTGCTGTTTTTGTTCTTCTAGATGGTGGTGGTTCTGGATTTGGAAGGTGCTGCCTAAGGAATGAGTTCCCACTGTGCATCTTGTTTGTGGCACACATGGTTGCTGCTGTTCCTTGGTGTTGGAGGCATTGAACGTTTGTGGAAGGGGCACCAATCAAGCGGGCTGCTTTGTTCTGGATGGTGTCGAGCTTCCCGAATGTTGTTGGAGCTGCACTCACCCAGGCAGGCGGAGAGTTTTCCATTACATTCCTGATTTGTGTCTTGTGGATAGGCTTTGATAAGTCAGGAAGTGAGATACTTGCTGCAAGATTATTAGCTTTTGACCTGCTCTTTGTAGCCACTGTGTTTATATGGCTAGGCCAGTGCAGCTTCTGGGAAATGGTAACCGCCTCGTTGTTAATAGTGGGGGATTCAGCGATGGAAATGTCATCAAGGAGAAATGGTTACATCCTCTCTTCCGAGAGATGGTTATTGACTGACACTTGTGTGGCACGGATGTTATTTGCCATTTGTCAAGATGAGCCTGAATATTGTTCGGGTCATGCTGCATTTGGACATGATCTGCTTGAGTAACTGAGGAGTTAAAAATGGTGCTGAACATTGTGCAGTCATTCATCCCAAGATCTATCCTGTACACAAGAAACAGGACAAATCCCACCCGGCCAATTATCACCCTGACGTTATGATGTTAGGAAGGTCATTGATGAAGCAGCTGAAGATGTTTGGGTCTGGGACACTATCCTGAGGAACTCCTGTAGCAATGTCCTAGAGCTGAGAGAATTGACCTCCAACCACCACAACCATCTTTCTTGTGTCAGGTACGACTCCAAATTGATTCCTCTGATTCCCATTGACTCCAATTTTGCTAAGACTCCTTGAAGCCATATCCAATATCAAGGACAGTCACTCTCACCTCACCTTTGGCATTCAGCTCTTTTGTCCATGTTTGAACCAAGGCTGTAATAAGGTCAACAGCTGAGTGACCATGGTAGAACCCAAATTGAGCGTCAGGAGCAAGTCATGATCAAATCATAGAATTCCAACAGTACAGGAGATGGCCTTTGGCCCATCCAGTTTGCACCAACCACAATCCCACCCAGGCCCTATTCCTGTAACCCCTTTTATTTACCCTGCTAATCCCCCTGAAACTAGGGTCAATTGAGCATGCTCAATCAACCTAACCCACACATCTTTAGACTGTGGGAGGAAACTGGAGCATACCCATACTACCCCCTGGAACTGTAACAAGAGGATGGATTCTCCAGACGTATTACCTTGCTTCCTTTCTCCCCTTCTCTTCCCTCTGGACCGGGAGCACCGGCTGGTCCCTGTGAGAAAAAGACACAGATAGATGTTAAAGCTGGAGGCAGAGAGGGAGAAATAAATAGATCTAGGGAAAGGAGGACATGGGAAAGACATTGCAATTACCCTTGTCGCTGGAAAGCAGCCTGATGCTGGGAGCTCAAAGCATACCCAATATTACACAGCTTCCCACAACAAATATCCAGCAACATTCACATAGCTGGGGTTGAAAGGGTTGATGTATGAGGAGGAATTAAACAGTTTGGACTGATGGAGTTTAGAAGGATGAGAGAGGATCTGATTGAGGTATGTGCAATTTTAAAAGCAATTGATAAAGTAAATGTATACCAAATGTTTCGTTTTCTGGAGCAGTCTAGAACAAGAGGTCGCTAGCATAGGTTGAGAGGTGGAACTTTAAATTTCAGATACAGATACAGGCACCACGTAGTACCCATACCCAGAAACAGATTGTCATACTGCTCCGAGGGCATCAAGAGTTTTGGATACCTGATGTTGAATGTTCCCAGGATAACAGGTTCTTTGGCTTTAGCATTACTCAAAATATTTACTTACCCTCTTTCCTGGTGGGCCTGGTGGACCCACTTCACCAGTAGGTCCAGGAGAGCCCTGCGTGTTAAGGAAACAGAGAGAGAGATGGACAGGCATCAGTAATTACGTCAAACAGCCTGATACATTGCAACAACTCAGCACTCCCGCCACCACTACTTACCGCTTGGCCTTGCTCGCCAGACTCTCCCCTTTCACCTTTGGCACCATCCTGACCCTAAAATGCAAGGACAAGAATAGAATGAGAGTCTAAGGAAAACTAAAATGAATCAGCCCTGCTCTCACTGTCCAATTCAACCTTCCTTGAACAAAGGAGGAAGTGCCCTTTTTGCAGTGTCTCAAATGGGGTCACTTCTGCTGTCACCTGAGAGGGGCACACCTGAGGGCCACACTGCAGAAGACTGTCAAGCACCCGGAGATGGGATGACTCAGCGCACACTGTTAGTGAATGCCCTCATTCAGCCCAGAACCCGCAGGGGAATCTGATGAAGGGGAACAATCTCCAGGCTTCAGAAGGAGTTTGAACAGAAAATGAGGATTAGTGAAGTGGAGAAGTGTATCCTGACCATATATGGAATACGCTCTAGAACAGCATGTCTATACATATTAGTGGTATCACATCTAGAAATTCTATCTATATATAGGGGCAGTACTCACATCTAAACATGTCTACATATAGGAGCTGTATTCACATCTAGAATGACTTGTTTATATATGGGGCAGTATTCACATCTAGAACAACATGTCTAGAGTTAGGAGCAGTATTCATATCTAAACAATCTGTCTATAAATCCAGACAGTATTCATATCTAGAACAACCTGTCTAAATATAGGAGCAATATTTTTAATCTAGAATAACCTGCCTATATATAGGAGCCATATTCACATCTAGAACAACTTGTCTATACGTAGGAGCAATATTCACATCTAAACAACCTGTCTATATATAGGGGTGTTATTCACATCCAGAACAACTTGCCTATATATAGGAGCAGCATTCATTTCTAGAACAACCTGTCCATATGTAAGAATCTACATATCTGGAACAAACTGCCCATATATAAGGGCAGTATTCTCTTCTAGAATAGCATGTATATTTTAGAATAACTTCTTTATAATTGTACTATTCACATCGAGAACAACCTATCACGATATATAGGTGCAGTGTTCACACCTAGAACAACATGAGTATATACAAGACTAGTATTCACATCTAGAACAACCTGTCTATATATAGGAGCAGTATTCACATATAGAATCTGTTTACATATAGGGGCAGGACTCACATTGAGAACAACATATTTATATATAGGAGCAGTAATCATATCTGGAACAGCCTCTCTGTATATAGGGGCAGTATTCACATATAGAACACCCTATCTATATTTGGGAATAGTATACACATCTCGAACAGCTTGTCTATGTATACAGGGACAGTACTTACTTCCAGAACACTGGTCTATATACACAAGAGCAGTGCTTAATTCTAGAACAACCAATCCATATTTGGGAGCAGTGAACAACTTGTGTATGTATAGGGACAGTATTCATATCTAGAACAATTTGTGTGTTTTTAGGGGAAATATTCACATCTAGGACAACTGGTCTGTCTATAGTAGCAATACTCACATCTCTAACACCCTGTCTATATACAAGGCTATTATTCACATCTAGAACATCCGGCCTATATCTAGAGGAGTAGAGTTGGCCTTGCTCGCCAGGCTCTCCCCTTTCACCTTTGGCCCCATCCTGATCCTAAAACGCAAGGACAAGAATAGAATGAAAGTCTAAGGAAGACTAAAATGAATCGGCCCTGCTCTCACATTCCAACTCAACCTTCCGTGAACAAAGGAGGAAGTGCCCTTTTGCAATGTCTCAAATGGGGTCCATTATGCCGTCACCTGAGAGGGGCACACCTGAGGGCCACACTGCAGAAGACTGTCAAGCTCCCGACCATATATTGGGGCAGTGTTCATAGCTAGACAGCCTGTACTACAGAATTCATATTGTGCAGAATAGCATTCACAAATGGGACACTCTCTTCACAGATTCAAGCAATGTTCACATTTAGAAACTTTCTTTTCAAATGTTGTTATTAAACAATGGCAATGGTGAGAAGTTCACCAAGCCTAATCACACTTACACGTGGTCCAGGCTCGCCCCCAGGGCCAGGGTCACCAGGGAAACCAACAGGACCCTAAAGAGAGGAAAGAGATGGAATGGATCAAAGGTGAGAAAGTTCATAGCATCCATCAGTCGAACAGTTGGTAGAAGTATATTACATTCGTCAGGACCCGAATCGAAAGCAAGTTGGAGGCTCAAAAGTCAACACCTATCCACTTGTCCCTGACTGAATTTCCAACACTGGTTTTAGGAGAACAACAATCCTTAAATCAATACTGGATGTATACAGAATGGCTCAAAAAAATTCCCAACATAGGCATGTTCACCTGACACCCTTAACTGCAATTTTCTTTTTTCTCCACAGATGGTGCCTGACCTGAGTATTTCCAGCATTCCCAGTTTTTTATTATAATGAAAGCCCTGGCCTGAACCTGGTACCTGTAGAACATGGTGGATCAGCCTCTCAGATCTACATGCGTTTTACAAGTTGCAGAAAGGAATTCGAAAATTCAACCAACAGGCAGATTCGCAGCCTACTTACAGGATTGCCCTTGGGTCCATCGTCACCAGTGGGCCCTTTGGTGCCCCCAGGTCCAGCTTCGCCCGGTTGTCCTGATTCTCCTTTTTCCCCCCTTTCACCTTTTGGACCCTATGGGGTTTTTTTGAAGGAAAATGAAATGAATAAAAACGAGACAAGGTATCATCTTCCTGTTAAATCAACATCCATTTATTTTAAGCTTCACTCCATCTTTCTTTCCTCCACCACTATTCCTCTCCCAGCGATGCATCCTCTCTCACTGGGCTATGGTTTCCGTGGGCATGTAGCCAGTATCCAGCCAATTCACATGAGCGGTCTCTCTCTCTCTCTCTCGCTCTGAGTGGGCCTGGATACAGAGAACAGTCCAATTTATGGATCCGTCCTCACCCATGTTCCAGTCAATTCTATTCCAGACCCAGAGGTGAGGAAAAGAATCAGAGTTTCTAAAAGCAAAGACCCTTAGGGAAGTGAAATCACACCGACTCAATATGGAAGGGAAGAAGAAAAAGGTCTGTCCCAAGTCTCTTTGCAGAGGCAGCTTTAGAGATACCAGGCAAAGGAGCAGCTATTAGATGGAGTAGCTTGATAGCTGAAATATCATTTTGGGGTTTCATTAGTTGGCTTCAAACATGTCCAGAAGCCTGGAGTATTCAGTCAATGTGCCTCAGTGGAACAGCCCATTGTTGCAGGTGTTTCTTTAATGCACAACATATAGTTAAACCTTTCGGCACATTGTGTTTGCACTGACAATACCACTAAAGTTGCACTAATTCCATTTTCTAGCACTTGAGGCAGTAGAGGAATGGTACCTATCCCTGTTTCAGTAGGGTCGGGTTTTCCTGTCCCATCCTCCACTAGGGTAATCCATTCCTGTTGAAAGTCAGTGGGATTTTGGCTAGGCTGCCGACTCTCCCACAGCAAATCCTGCCAAGACGGCAATGGAAAATCCTGGTCTTGGAACTTCCACTGACCCCGCCCCGAGCCCCGATACTACATGGTCAACTGCTGCCAGCTATCTGGCCTCTCGATTTATTTCTTAGCCTTTTCAGTGCCTCTCGGGGCTGAAAAAATTGTGACACACTGAAGAGCTCCCCCGCGGAGTTACGTACCTTGCGTCCGGGAAGACCTTGGATTCCTGGAGCGCCCGATTCGCCAGCTTCACCCTGAAGGAAGGACAGCCATTAATACAAGGAAAAAGCCAAATGACAATTGCAGAGAACCTTGAACAACTTTCTCCAATCCCTGAAGACCCACTTATATTACAGCTCCATCCGGAAAGCTGGACTAGAAAGGATAGAACCAGAGTCAATCTTTCTGCACTTTTACAAGCATTTATTCACAGAGATGCATATTATAAGCATCTCCTAATCCCATTCCCATATATCTTATTCTGTTCCTTCTTATAGTTACCCATGTGAATCCTCCATTAATGCCAACTGCCTGCAATACAATTAATACAAGCAGGCCCAGGTTTGTAAAATATAAGAGTGTGGCAAAATTATTAAACTAAATATTGCAGTTAAAATGTGATCCTTCATTATGTTAACAATTTTACTGATCCTTCAGCTTCAGCGCGGTCCTGATTTTACCAGCACACCTACACCAAGACTCACTGAAAGGCATTCTCTGTTGGCCTCGGGCATGATTTTACGGGCCTCGGATGGAAATGCCGGTAAAATTCCAGCCTTATTGATTTATTGATTGTCTAACTTACTGCATGACTGTTCAAATCAAATTAACAAATCTTCTTCTTCACAGTCCCTCTGAGGTCCCTAAACTGGGAAAATTCTCACTACCCTTAATCTACAGGTTTTGAAAACTTTAGCACTGCATTGTCAACCCATTATCTCTTGCTCTAGTGTTATTTCCGTTCCTGACGGTTTTGAGATTTTTCCAATCCAACAAGAAATTCTGCAAGAAACCTTCAGTGCCTCTCGATGCAGTTCATTGCCAGTTCAACTGGCAAAGCGACGTTACAAGCAAATTAACTTGCCTTTTCCTGATTAGTAACTGAGCACAACAAACACAGTGTTGGCTGATCATTCGCCCAACTGATATAGTGTTGGTACAAAAGCCTCCTTCATGCCCTATCTCACCCCGTCCCATCAACCTATCCTTCCATTCTCTTGAACCTCCTTCTGAATGTATTTATCCAATTCGCATCAACCACTCTGTACTGTAACATTTCCATTTCTAACTACTTGCAGTGTGGAGAACTTTTTCAATGATTGGATTTGTTGGCAACAATTATATATGTTTACAAGCCCTACCGTTGGTCTTGCCTGCAAGTGGAGATACCTTCTCTACGTCTACCCTATCAAAACATTTTGTAATCTGAGAGAGTACATTAAATAGGAGCAGGACTAATCCAGAGAATGGAGAATCTGTAGAATTCACTACCACAGAAAGAAGTTGAGGCCAAAATATTGTTTCAAGAAGAAATTACATACTGCTCTTGGGGCTAAAGGGATCAAGGAATATGCAGGAAACGGGATCAGAAAATTAAATTTGAGATCAGCCACGATCAAAATGAATAGTGGAGCAGATTTGAAGGGCCAAATGGCCTACTCTTGCTCCTATTTTCCATGTTTTTATCCAGGAGCAGCACGGTGGCACAGTGGTTAGCACTGCTACCTCACAGCTCCGGGGGTCTGGGTTTGATTCCTGGCTTGGGTTACTGTCTGTGCGGACTTTACACATTCTCCCCATGTCTGCATGGATTTCCTCCAGATGCTCTAGTTTCCTCCCACACTCTAAAGATGTGTGGGTTAACTGTACTGTCCATGCTAAATTGCCCCTTAGTATCCAAGGATGCATAGGTTGGAGGGATTAGAGGAATAAATACATGGGGTTACAGGGATGGTGGAATTTTTGTCAGTGCAGATTCAATGGGCCGAATGGCCACCTTCTGCACTGTAGGGTTTCTATAATATAGCCCAGTTCCATCACCAAACCCTTTGACTTCCTTACAATTTGAAATATCAATCACGTTAAAATGCGTTCCCCATTTGAGACTTCCATTGTGTGTAGGATAAAGGCTAGACAACATCAACAAACCTCCAAGTGAAAAAACATTGTCACTGTTTTGAATGGTTGACCACTTATCCTCAGACTGTGACTGCCCTAGCTCCTAACTCCCTATCCCAGGTAACAGAACCTCTCCACCTCTACCCTGTCATGCCCTTGAAGAATATCAAGGTAACCTCTCATTTAAAGGTAGGCAGTGACGTGGTGATATTGTCATTGGGCTCGTAATCCAGTGTTCCAGGGTAATGCTCTGGGGGCCCAGGTTCAAAGTGGGAATTTAAACTCAATAAAAATCTGGATTCAAAAAGTTTAACAGTGACTGTGAAACCATTGTCATAAAAACCCGACTGGTTCACTCATGTCCTTAAGGGAAGGGAATTTTCCATTCTTCTTGCTCTGACCAACATGTGACTCCTGACCACAGCAAGGCAGTTGACTCTTAAATGCCCTCAAGAATGGGCAATAAACGCTGGCCAGCCAGCGATCCCCACATCCCAAGAATGCATAAAACAATTCTTCTTAAAACTCTAGAGCATATAAATGACACAATCTCTCTCAGATGACAATGGACACAGTAAGAAATCTCACAACACTAAATGCAGCAGGTTTATTTGGAATCATTTTTGGATCAGCTGATTCTTACTGTGCCTTTTTATAATGAAGATAAGGATGATGTTTGTCTCCCAGAGAGTCGTGACTCTTTGTCACTCTTCCTGGAATGATGATGGAAGAATATTTGAAAGATATTTTTATCCAACTCTTCCTCAAAAAGAGCATTTTTAAAGCAGAATTGGATAGATTCTTGGTAAGCAAAGGGGTGAAAGGTCATCAAGGTTAGCTGGATGTAGACGTGAGATTACTATCAGATTAGCCATGATCTGAATCAATGGTTTACAGGCTCGAGGGGCTGAATGGCCTACTCCTTGTTAACATTTGCACGTAACTTTGTACCGTCAGCAAACGTGAATACTTTACCCTCAGTTCTTTTATCTGTGTTGTTGCAATGATGAGCAGTCACGATTTGACTATTTTTTTGGAAAATGGTTTGAAAGGTTAAATTTTTAAACATTGGACTAAGTTCAAAGACTGCTTTCAAAATAGCCCGCAAGCTACCAGATGGAACTAGGTGTCCTCTCCTGAGAGGATAAAAGACAATCCTTAATTTAATTGTGGTTCACATGTGGTTTTGTCCAGGAAACGGCAAGATATTTATTTACGACTTATTGTAAGAAATTAAATTGTCCCTTAGCCAGGACAGGAGCTAAGAGCCGCTGCTGGGGAAAAAGGTTGTTTGAGGTTTCGATACCTTATTTGGAAGATGAATTGGCATTCTTGTACAGGTCAATGGTAACATTTTGGACTGTCTGTCACGAATAATACAAAAAGGTAGAGACACAGATCCATCTGTGAAATTTTGGTCTCCTTATTTGAAAAAAATGTAATTGTGTTTGAAAGAGTTCAGTGAAAGTTCAGTCAACTCATTCCTGAGATGAGGTGCTTATCTGCGGAAAAACAGTTAAACAGCTTGGGCCTACACCCACTGGAGTTTAGAAGAATGAAAAGTAGTCTTATCGAAAAATATATACTGAAACATTGAGGTGCCATTGTAGCACAGTGGTTAACACTGCTACCTCATAGTGTCAGAGACCCAGGTTCAATTCTGGCCTTGGGTGACTGTGTGGAGTTTGCATGTTCCCCTGTGTCTGCATGGGTTTCCTCCAGGTGCTCCAGTTTTCTCCCACACCCGAAAAATGTGCAGTTAGGCGAATTGGGCATGCTAAATTGCCCCTAGTGTGTACAAAGAACAAAACAGCACGGGAAACAGGCCCTTTGGCCCAACGAGCCCGTGCCGTAAGTTAGGTAGATTAGTCATGGTGGATGTCCTGGGTTGTGAGGATGGGCAAGCGGGTGGAGGCCTTGGTGGGATACTCTTGGGAGTGTCGATGCAGTTACAATAGGCCAAACAGCTTCCTTCTTCACTGTCGGAAGTCTATGATTATATATAAGCTCCTGAGGGGATTTGACATTATAGATATCAGGAGGGTGTTTCCACTTGTGGGAGAGACTGAAACCAGGGGATACTGGTTAAATAAGCTGCCTACCATTCAAGACAGGGATAAAGAGAAATCAATCTGCTTGAAGGATCATTATTTTGTGAAAGGGGCACAGATGGCAAAGTGGAGTCAAGACCACAACCATATCAGCCGTGATCTTAATAAGTGGGGGACAGTCTCATGGGATTTAATGTCCTAAAACTGTGCTAAGTTCTGTGTTCCTGTCTCTTCGAAATCCATTCTGAATCATCTCAAAGAGGCACTGGCTCAGGGGGAGGCAGAGGAAGGCACCTAAAAGCAGATTCTGATCTGCAGTGAATTAACAAGACAGCTAAGAAGTGCCATGACTGCAACAGACTCTAACAGAAACTCCACACAGTCACACACTCACTGTGAGAAAAACAGAAAATGCTGGAAAATTTCAGCAGGTCTGATAGCATCGGTGGAGACAGAGTAAGAATTACCCTTTCAAGTCGGGGTTAGCTCGATTCTTTCTCTCCACAGTTGTTGTCGGACCTGCTGAGATTTTCCAGCATTTTCTGTTTTTAGTTTCAGTTTCTAGCATCCGCAGTAATTTGCTTTTAACTCCCTGGAAAATTGATTTCCACCTACTAAAGGCCAACCTGTTAACTCCACCACCTCAAAACACTTCATCTCCAACCACATAACATCTGTTTCAAAACCTGTCAGACCCTCACTGAACGTGGCCTGAATTAAGTAATCGTTTTGGTGGAATCAGGCTCAGAGAGGAAAAAAAAGACCTATTTTGTCGAAGCTGTTCATCATGAACTTAACAGTGAAGAAAGGTGGAATTTTATGTGCCATGATGGTGGGGTGGGGGATGGGTAGAGAGGAGCCAGAAAAGGGCAGTTGAAAAGTCCATTCAGCAGGACCAGAAATCCTGGTGTAATCCAACGGAGGAAAGTGCTGATCAGTTGGGAAGTGGACTCTGATTGGTCATGATGTTGCCATGGAGAATGTACCAGCTGATCTGCCTTTATTCAGCAATAGTGTTTTTTCAGTCATACTCACAGTCTGAAAGTAGCTTTCATTTTGTCTTCTTCTCATTGTGTGTGATGTGCATTAGTAACTTCTTCCTTAAGTAATTTTTAAAAAATTCATTCATAGGACATGGTCATCGCTGGCCGGCCTGTATTTATTGCCCATCCCTAGTTGCCCACAGGCAGTTGAGAGTCAACCACTTTGTGGAATCCCACGTAGGCCAGACCAGGTAAGGACGGCAGATTTCCTTCCCTAAAGGACAGTAGTGAACCAGATGGCATATTCTGAAAATCGACAATGGTTTCATGGTCATCGGCCGATTCTTCATTCCAGTTTTTTTTTTATTCACGGTGGCACAGTGGTTAACACTGCTGCCTCAGAACTCCAGGGACACAGGATCGATTTCCGGCTTGGGTCACTGCCTGTGTGGAGTTTGCATGTTCTGCATGGGTTCCCCCCCACGCTCGGAAAGATGTGCTGGTCAGGTGCATTGGCTGTGTTAAATTCTCCCATAGTGTTCCCGAACAGGCGGAGTGTGGTGATGAGGGGACTTTCACAGGAACCTCATTGCAGTGTTAATGTAAGCTTACTTATGACCCTAATAAATAAACTTCAAACCTAAACAAGTCTGTGAAATAAACCAGTCATTACTTCGCAAGTACAAAGTCTTTGCTGTTGGGTTACTTTAAATGAAATCACAGACACTATGGAACCTGAATATTGAATTGTCTGTGCATCGCTGATATAGATTGCAATGACTGCACACAAAGCACTGATCCTTGCAGTATCCCCAATCTAAAAATGAAACAGTGATCCAATCTATTTTGTTTCTTTGAACTCATCCTCATTCTGGGCCAATTTAGCCAAGTCAGACACAGGCAAACAACTTCTACCAGGTCACCTCTTAGCCTGATCTAGCGCAAACCTGCCATGTTATCTCCCTCAACCACCGAATCTAGTTCTGCTGACAGCTTACCTTTTCACCAATAGCCCCAATGTTGCCAATGCCTCCGGGAGGACCTTGGGGACCCTAGAGTTGGGGGTGAAGAAAGAAAAAAAGGCAAAGGTCAGGAAAAGGACAGAGATGAGTATGGTCAGTGGTTGGTAAACTGCACATTAAGATTCTGACAAATAGAGTTTAACTTACGTCTGCCCCATTTGGACCAGCGGGGCCTGTGGGACCAGGGGGGCCAGGTGGACCCTATGAAGAGGAAGACAGAGAGACTCGTAACTCGTAGGACTTTGCAAGGTGGGGACAGGTTGGTTAACAATGGAGTTTCAGAGAGAAAGAGAGAGAGACCAAAACATAAACTCACCATAGGACCAACATCACCTGTTTCTCCCTTTGTGCCAGAAGGTCCAGGCATTCCCTATGATATAAAACAACACAAATCAGCTCCTTATCATAATAGTCTCAGCCATAATGAGCATTGTATTTCCCAAGTACACTGTATCAATATATGATAGGATATTATAAGAGATCAGAGTGCCGGGGAGGATTCGTAAAGATTCACTGCGGGGCAAGAGGATTGTAATAGATTATAGTGAAGGGGAGTGGATCAGAGTGCAGGGAGGGGATCGTAAGGTATCTAATTGTGGGGAAGGGGATTGTAAGGGATCCAAGTGGATTTCCTCTGGGTGCTGCAGTTTCATCCCACACTCCAAAGATGTGTAGACTAGGTTGATTAGCCATGCTAAATTAACACTGGTGTCAGAAGGATTAGCAAGTGCGAGGTTATCAACTTTGGTAGAAATAATAGTAGGAGGGGTTATTATTTATTTTATATTATTTATATTATTTAAAGCATGCTACGGTGCAGAGGGACCTGGGGGTCCTTGTGCACAAATCGCAAAAACCCACTCTGCAGGTGCAGCAGGCGATCAAGAAGGCAAATGGAATATTGGCCTTTATAGCGAGAATATAAATACAAGGAGGTCTTGTACAGGGTGCTGGTGAGGCTGCAACTGGAGTACTGTGTGCAGTTTTGGTCACTGCATTTGCAAAAGGAATATATTGGCCTTGGAGGGAATGCAGAGAAGGTTCACGAGACTGATACCGGAGATAAGGGGGTTAGCCTATGAGGAGAGATTGAATAGACTGGCTCTGTTCTCGTTGGAGTTTAGAAGGCTGAGGGGGATCTTATAGAACATAAGATAATGAAGGGGATAGATAGGATAGAGGTAGAGAGATTCTTCCCGATTAGAAAGGATAGTGGAAGTTGAGCACACAGCCTCAAAATAAAGTGGGGGGTGCTGTTTAGAGCAGAGTTGAGGAAAAACTTCTTCACTCAAAAGGTGGCGAGTCTCTGGAATTCTCTGGCCATTGAAGTGGTGAAAGCTGCCTCACTGAATATATTTATGTCACGGGTAGAAAGATTTCTGATAGACAAGGGTATTAAGGGTTATGGGGAGAAAGCGGGAAAGCAGAACTGATCCACTTCAGATCAGCCCTGATCTTGTTGAATGGTGGGGCAGGCTCAAAGGGCTAGATAGCCTACTCCTGCTCCTATTTCTTATGTTCTTATATAAATATGAGGGGGAGGTTACGGGAATGGGGAATAAATGCCATTGTGGTTGGTGCAGACTCGATGGGCTGAATGGCCTTCTTCTGCACTGTAGAGATTCTATAAAGTGTGTGTAGGGGATCATAAGCAATAAGAGGGCAGGGAGGAGTGTGGAGGAAGAGATCAGAAGGGATTAGAGAGTGGGGGGAGGAATCATAAAAGGTCACAGTGTGGGAGAGGGGATTATAAGGGATCAAAGTTTGGGGGAGGGGATCATAAGTGATAAGAGGGCAGAAAGGAGATCATAGGGGATCCAAATGTGAGGACGGGAATCAGGAGGAAAGAGTATGGAAATCTCAATTGAAGTATCGCTTCCAGTTCTGGCTGCAGTACTTGGGAAAAATGTGAAGGTCTCGGAGAGAATGCTATGAAAATTCACGAGAAGGTCTCTAGCTATATAGAATGATCAGAAGTGTTCGGGCCATCTCCTTGAAGAGAGGTTAAGATGAGATTTGGTTGAGATGTTCAAAGTCCAAAGGGGTTCAAGGCAGAATAGATAGCAAGAAACCATCCCCATTAGTGGAAGAGTCAATATTCAGAATTAAGGCATTAATAAAGAAAGCAAGAAAGCAACGGGGACGTAGAGGAATTTTTTCCACACAGCAAGTGGTTAGGATCTGGAATGCACTGTCTGAGGCTGTGGTGGGGACAGATACAATCATGGTGTTCAAGAGGGAATTCCTGTCTGAAAAAAAATAATGTGTAGGTTTAAGGGGAAGTGCAAAGGAAGTGATGCCAAGGGCACTGTTTTTTAAAACCTCTCTTTCCGATGCGATATTCCAGTGCTATTTAAGTCGATGGAAATTTGAATGGTCACCTGCATTTTCCAGCCCCATCGAGCTGGTATGTTAGTGTCCCAAGTGTCTGAGAGTTGGTGCAGCCAGATCAGGCTAAATGGGCACCATCTGTGCTGTGAACAGTCTGTGATTCCCTGGGAAGGGATTCAGAGGGACGACATGTTGGGGTGAGGGACATTGTGAGATGAGGCTGCACTGTGAGGAATATTGTAAGATGTCAAGATTATGTTGCTGGATCATTGGGGTGAACAAGCTTCAAACAGCGAGTGAAAGGCCATTCTTCCCACTGTGCCCCATTTCCTCCCCCATGCTCTGACTCCCCCCCATTGCCATCCCCACACTCTGACCTCCATCCCCACATTCTAACCCTCTATTCCCATCCCCACACTCTGGCCCCCCCCATTCCCATCTCCACATTCTGACCCCCCCATTCCCATCCTCACACTCTGACCTCCCATCCCCACCACTCTTAACCGCCCCCCAAATCCCATCCCCACACTCTGGTCCCCCCATTCCCATCCTCACACATGCCCCACCCCCCATCCCCACTCCCACCCCCCTCTGACCCCCCATTCCAAATCTGACCCCCCCCATTCCCACCCTCACACTATGCCCCCCCCATCGCCATTCCCACACATTCCCTGACCCCCCATCCACACTCTGACCCCGCCATTCCCATCTCACACACTGACCCCCCCATTCCCATCCTCACACTCTGACCCCCCCCATTCCCATCCTAACACTCTGATCCCCCCCCAATTCCTCATCCTCACACTCACACTCCCATCCTCACAACCACCCCCCCCATTCCATCCTCACACTCTGACCACCCCCCCCCCATTCCCATCCTCACACTCTGACCACCCCCCCCCATTCTCCATCCTCACACTCTGACCCCCCCAATCCCATCCTCACACTATAAACACCCCCATTCCCATCCTCACACACTGACCCCCCCCATCCCCATTCCCACACTCTGACACCCCCATTCCCATCCTCACACACTGACCCCCCCCCATTCCCATCCCCACTGACCTCCCCCCATTCCCATCCTCACACACTGACCCCCCCCCATTCCACACACTCTGACCCCCCCATTTCCTCCTCACACTCTGACCGCAACGCAACCCCACCCCCGCCATCCCCTCTCACACTCTGACCCCCCGCCCCATCCTCCCATCCTCACACACTGACTCTCCCCCAATCCCCATTCCCACACTCTGATTCCCCCCTCCACTCTTCCCATCTCCACACCCCAAAAAAAACTGACCCCCCGCCCATTCCCATCCTCACACACTGGACCCCCCCCATCCCTTCTCACACTCTGACCCCCCCATTCACTGGACCCCCCCAATCCCCATTCCACACCGACACCCCATTCCATCCTCACACTCACCCGCCTCACACACACTGACCCCCCCCCCATTCCAATACCTCACACACTGACCCCCCCCATCCCCATCCCCACTCTGACCACCCATTCCCATCCCTCACACACTGACCCCCCCATTCCCATCCTCACACGGCACTGATCATCCTCACACTCTTGACCCCCATCCCCATTTCCCACACTCCTGACCCCCCCATTCCCACACTCTGACACACCCCCATTCCCTCACACTCTGACAACCCGCCTCCATCTCCCCATTTCCCACACTCTGACCCCCCACACATCTCTTCCATCTCACACACTGACCCCCCCCCCATTCCCATCCTCACACAGCTGACATTCCCATCCTCACACTGAACACCCCCCATCCCCACTCTGACCCCCCATTCCCACACTCTGACCCCCCACCTCCCACACTCCCCTGACACCCCATTCCCATCCTCATCCCCCCCTTCCATCCTCTGACCCCCTCCCATTCCCCCCACTACACCCCCCATCCATTCCCACACCTCGACACCCTGACCCCCATTGGACACCCCAACCCACACTCTGACATTCCCCCCATTTCCCATCCTCACACTCCCCGACAACAAAAATCCCCATTCCCACACTCTGACCCCCATTCCCACACTCTGACCCCCCCATTCATCCTCCTGACCCCCCACACGATCCCCCCCATCCACATTACCACACTCTGACCTCACCCCATATCCACCCACAAAGCGACCCAATCCCATCCTCACACACTGACCCCCCCCATCCCCATTCCCACACTCTGACCCCCATTCCCACCCACTCTGACCCCGCCCATTCCCAAAATCCTCACACTCTGACCCCGCCATTTCCTCCTCACACACTGACTGGACCCCCCCCACCCCCCCATTCCCATCCTCACACACTGACCCCCCCCATTCCCATCCTCACACACTGACCCCCCCCCATTCCCATCCTCACACACTGACCCCCCCCCATTCCCATCCTCCACTGACTGACACCCCCCATCCCCATTCCCACACTCTGACCCCCCATTCCCACACTCTGACACCCCCATTCCCATCCTCACACTCTGACACCAACCATCCCCATTCGACCCCCACACTCCCAACCCTGCCCCCCCATTCCCACACTCTGACCCGCCATTTCACCATCCCACACACTGACCCCCCCCCCCATTCCATCCTCACACACTGACCCCCCCCCCATCCCCATTCCCACACTCTGACCCCCCATCCCACACTCTGACCCCGCCCAGCCCATCCTCACACTCTGACCCCGCCATTTCCATCCTCACACACTGACCCCCCCCCCCATTCCCATCCTCACACACTGACCCCCCCCCATTCCCATCTCACACACTGACCCCCCCATTCCCATCCTCACCACACTGACCCCCCCCCATTCCCATCCTCACACTCTGACACCCCCCACCCCATTCCCACACTCTGACCCATCCACCCCATTCCCCCACTCTGACACCCCCATTCCCATCCTACACTCTGACCCCCCCATCCCCATTCCCACACTCTGACCCCCATTCCACACTAGGACCGCCCTTCCCATAGCTCACACACTGACCCCCCCCCATTTCCCATCCCACACACTGACCACCCCCCATTCCCATCCGCACACACTGACCCCCCCCATTCCCATCCTCACACTCTGACACCCCCCATCCCATTCCCACACTCTGACCCCGCCATTCCCATCCTCACCACTGACCCCCCCCCCCATTCACCATGACCCCCCCCATCCTCTACACACTTCTGACACACCATTCCCATCCTTGCACAACACCCAATCCTCACACTCTGACCCCCATTCACATCTCACACTCTGACAACCCCTATTTCCATCCTCACACACTGACCCCCCCCATTCCCATCCCACTCTGAACACCCCCAATCCTCACACACTGACCCCCCCTTCAATCCCCACACACTGAATCCTCACACAACTGACCCCCCTCACACATGACCCCCCCCATTCCCACACTCTGACCCCCATTCCACACTCTGCCCCCTCCCCCCCCACACTCTGACCCCCCATTCCCACACTCTGACCCCCATCCCCTTCCCACTCTGACCCCCCATTTTCCCATACTCTCCCACCCACTCTGACCCCCCATCCACATCCCCATCCTCCACTCGGACCCCCCCATTCCCATCCTCACACTCTGACACCCCATTCCCATCCTCACATAGGACTACCCCTGACCCCCCCCATTACCATCCTCACACTCTGACCCCCCCATTCCCATCCTCACACTCTGACCCCCCCATCCCCATCCTCACACTCTGACCCCCCCCATCCCCATCCCACACTCGACCCCCCCACACTCTTACCCCCCCACCTCACACTCTCCCCCCCATTCCACATCTGACCCCCTGACCCCCCATTCCCACACTCTGCCCCCCCCCCAATTCCCATCCTCACACTCTGACTGACCCCCCCATTCCCATGGAGACCCCCCCCCCCCTCAACTCACACTCGACCCCCCCCCATCCCCATTCCCACACTCTGACCCCCCCCCAATTACCATCCTCACACTCTTGACCCCCCCATTCCATCCTGCACACTCTGACCCCCACCTCCATCCTCAAACTCTTGACCCCCCATTCCCATCCTCACACTCTGACCCCCCCCATTCCCATCCTCACACTCTGACCACCCCATTCCCCATCCTCACACTGACACCCCCATTCCCATCCTCACACTCTGACACCCCCATTCCCATACTCTAACCCCTCCATTCCCATTCCCACACTCTGACCCCATTCCCATCCCCACAGTCTGAACCCCCCATTCCCATGCTCACACTCTAACCCCATTCCCATCCCCATTCCCACACTCTACACCCCCTTCCCATGCCCATACTCTGACCCCCCATCCCCATTCCCACACTCTGACCCCCCATTCCCATCCCCACACTCTGACCTTTCCCCATTCCCATCCCCACACTATGACTCCCCCCACAATTCCCATCTCCACACTGACACCCCCATTCCCATTCACACAATCTGAACCTCCCCGTTCCCATCCCCACATTCTGACCCCCCCCCCCCCCCACCCCCACACTCCGACCACCCACCCCCCCACCGTTCCCAACCCATATTCTGCCCCCCCCATTCCCCACCCCCACACTCCGACCCCCCCCCCCCCCCCGTTCCCAACCCCACATTCTGACCCCCCCCCATCCCATTCCCACACTCTGACCGCCTCATTCCCATCCTCACACTCTGATTCCATTCTCCACACTGTCTCCAGTCTACCATGCATCAACTCTGTTCTCTCTATCCCAAGGAGCATCCTCCCATTTCTGCAGGGTGTCCACCTTATTCCTTACCCTTAGCACCCCCAACTCCACTTTCCCCATTCTAATGTGCACTGGTTGATGAATTAAAGAACTGTATATGTGCAATGCCATATTCCCTTCAAACTTCCTTGTAGACCAATCACATTGACTGACCTGTAGTCCGATTGGACCCGGTGACCCTGGAAAACCTCTGGGACCTTCGTCGCCCTTCTGTCCAAAATATCCCTGCTGACCTCTGGGTCCAGGTTCTCCATCGGCACCCTGAGAGGATAAGAGACAGAGTCTGCAGTGAGGAACGGCAAAGCATCAGCTTTATGTCAATGCAGCCTTCTCACACTAATTAGAATCAGGAGTAGGCCACTTCACCCCAACAGCCTGCTCCATCATTCACTAAAATCATGACTGATCTGATTGTAATCCCAACCCTACAGTCGCCCAACTAGTCCACATTGATGTTCATGCTCCACTCGAACTTCCTTCTTATGCCATCTAAATCTATCATCATAACCATTTATCTTCCCTTCTCCCTCATTTGATCCAGGTTTTTGTTTTGGAACTACAAAAATAAAAATGTTTTCAGTTTTTGAAGCATCAATCAATAATTTTTAAAAAGCTTCAATGATTTGCATGTATCTGAAACAAGGCTTCATAGTGTGTGTGTGTATGTATCTGTGCGCGTGCATATACATGTGTATGTGTAGCATGCATGTATATGTGGTGTATGTCAGGTGTGTGCATGCACAAGCATGCAGATTGTAGCATGTATGCGTGCATGTGTCATGTGTGTGCAAGTGTGGTGAGTATGCATGTGTCACACGCGCGTTCATTTGTTGTGTGTGTGTGTGTGTGTGTGTGTGTGTGTGTGTGTGTGTGTGTGTGTGTGTGTGTGTGTGTGTGTGTGTGTGTGTGTGTGTGTGTGTGTGTGTGGTGTGAGAGAGAGAGAGAGGAGAGAGAGAGAGAGAGAGAGAGAAGGGGTCTGTGCAGTGTGTGTGTGTACGTGTGTGTACGTGTGTGTGTGTATGTTTGGAGTGTGTGTGTGAACTGAGACAATTACATAGAGCTTTGTCTCTGATACAAGAACTTCATGAGCCTCTGGACTTAACTATCCCAAAACATTCCTGGCTGGTAACTCTCCACTAACAGCTCATCTGCAGCCTGTTGTCTTTTATCACACTTACCAACATTAGCTCCCCATCACACCTTGAATTTAAAATTTCCAAATCCCACCATGGCCTTGCCCTCTTCACTATCCCTGTAATCTCCTCCAGTCCCATTCGAGGTCTCTGCCCTCTTTGTTCAGGCATCCCTGATGTTAATCATTGTGCCATTGGTGGTGACGCCTTTATTCACCTGCACCCGGGGCTCCCAACAACTCTCCACCTCTTCATCTCCCCCTCCCGGAGGCAATCCTCAAAACCAACTGGCCAAGCTGTCGGTCAACAGCCCTAACATCTCCTTATGTGCCTGGCACAACACTCTTGTGAGTACTTTGGGATGTGCTATAGTAGGTGTTACATTGATGCAGTTATTGTTGTGACTTATGAGCTAGCCCACTGTTCAGATCATTTAGCACCTATTCAAACATTCCAAAGCACTTCACAATCATTGAAACATGTATTGAAGTGTATTCACCTATGTCTGTGGAGAAAACAGCAATGACCAGTTAATTTTCTATTTCTGCTCGTGTTGGTCAAGGGATGAATGTTAGCTGGGCATCAGATGGAGAACTAGCTCTTTTTCAAAATGGCAGCACTCACAATCTTTTACACCAATCTATAGTTTGACACTCGAGGGGATGCACCACCAACCATACAACACCACCTCAACAGCATTCCACAACGTGTGGCCGCCTTGGGCTTTGTGCTCCAGCCTCTGAACGCACAAATTTCTGACCCAGAGGCTAGAGCCATGGTCCCACAACAACGAATGACTCTGACCTACAAGTGAAAGTTCAGAAACATTGCGAGCTCCAAAGCGCAGGTACTTACTGCAGGACCTGGTTGGCCAACTGGACCGATTGGACCTGGAGGACCAGGTGGACCCTGGAACAAAAGGTAAATGGATGCACAGTCATTACAATTCTGATATATGAAAATGACCAAAGATAGCCAACAATTTCATAAAGTCCCCAACAGTGAAGGAGATGCCATTCAGCCCATTGAGTCTGTACTGACTCTGTGACAGAATATCTTACCCAAGCCCTCTGTCCCGCCCTATTCCTGTGACTCCCAACATTTATCATACCGAATCCACCTAACCTACACATCCCCGGACACTAAAGGGTGACCTAGCATGGCCAATTCATCAAATCCGCACATCTTCGGACTGTGGGAGAAAACTGGTGTCAAATCAGTGTCACAAGTAGGCTTACATTAACGCTGCAATGTGAAAATCCCCTGGTTGCCACACACCGGCGCCTGTTCGGGAGGATTTAGAATGGTCAATGCACTTTAACCAGCACGTCTTTGGGACAGGAGGAGGAGAAAACTGGAGCACCCGGAGGAAACCCACACAGATATGGGAGAATGTGCAAACTTCACACAAACAGTGACCCAAGGCTTGAATTGATCCCGGGTCCCTGGCACTGTGAGGCAGCAGTGCTCACAACTGTGCCACCGTGCCACCCATATTCAACACCTGTGGTTAAACAACAAAACAGTTTGTGAAATTACATAAATCTACATTCTAATTTAAAAGACCAAAAATGGTTTTATTGTCAGCATTGACTTAATTTAGCAGTCATGGCTGTTTTAACAGAGCCAGAGATTGAGAGCAGACAGTGGACGAAGCTGACTGATATTTATTATTAAACATCAGCATTCACATTATGTTTTCCCCTTCATTTTCTGGCCTGCTCTACTGAAGGGACAGATTCTCTGCTCAGCATATCCCACAGGGACAAGCTTTCTTCTGATATCTTCTCAAGTGGTCATTGTTTATATGCAACAGAAAGACCCAGAAATCCCACAGATCCTAGCAATGGAGTCTGGACAACAAGGCCAAGAAATTCCATGAAACTTCGGTTCATAAATTTTATAAGATCTAGACACCAAGGCATTTAAATTTTATGGGCCAAGGGGCCTTTAAATTTCATGGAACCTGTTCAACAATCATGGAGCTTCGAGGGGGAAAATAATGCCCATAAATTTGATACAGCCTAAACAATAAAGCCCAAAGACTCTACAAAACCTAGACGACAATCCCATACCTTACACAGGGCCTAGACAATAAGGCCCATAAATTTCATGGAGCATAGACAAGGAGGCCCAGAAATTCTGTGAGGTCTATAGACGCCACAGAGCCTAGACAATAAACCCAAAGAGCCTAGACATCAAGGGCTCACCTGCAGTTTGTTTTGGGCACAGAGTGTGATTTATTTAGGGTACACTCCCATTTTGTTACACTATCCCTTTCAATTCCTGTGGTTACTTAGCTACATGAAGGTCCCAGGCAGAATATTCCCCATGCAAGCTTGGAATAAAAAGTGATGAAATTAAATGTTGCACTTACATGTTCACCCTTGTTGCCCTTCCTCCCTTTATGTCCGGGTTCACCCACTTCTCCCTGGGAGACAAAAAGAAACAAAAACCTCATTCACTCACGAGTTGCAAGAGGCAAGTGATTCAATTAAACAGGCATATTCAATCTGAATACATATTCTGTTTAGTGCACAAGTCCTACAAGGTGACAGTCAGGATTTAAAAAGAAGAACAAGGCTTGAACATTTTCCTTTTGTGTGCAGGAATGGAATCCCTGCATATAGAATTATGTCTATTCCAGCAAAAGCAAATGAACCACATTACAAACTTGACTGATGTCCTTAAATTGGATATAAAGATCTTCAGAATCCCTACAGTGCTGAAGGAGACCATTCTGCACTGATTCTTTGATAGGGCCTGAGTAGGATGCTCTGTCTCCATATCCTTTCATATTTACCCCACTAATCCACCTAACCCACGCATCTTTAGGGTGTGGAAGGAAACTGGAGCAGATGGAGGAAAACCACAGAGACAACATGCAAACTCCACAAGGCAGTCATCCGAGGCTGAAATTGAACCCAGCCAGGTATCTGGCACTGTGAGGCAGCAGTGCTAACTACTGTGCCACTGTGTCACCATAGCCTTCGAGCACTCAAGGCTGATCAGCAAGTACTATCCAGTATGTTTAAGCCTTGCGCCATATTTGAATATGCTAGAATCTTGGGGAGCTTACAATACACCGGTCTTTCCCCATGGCAACATCGCAGCCAGTCAGAATAAACTTGCCAACCAATCAGCAACCTTTTCACCTGCAGCATAACTTGCAATGAGCATTTGAGACTTGGCATTCTTGCATTTGTTCTGATAAGTATGAGATGAAAAGCTTTGACCATAGTGTTACGTAGCAAAATTTGAGATGTGTAGCTACATAGTTAAAGCAAAAAGGCTTGAGTTTTATCTATCCCTGTAATAATCCTCAGTAAGATATTTTCCTCCCGGATCCCATTATAGGAACATTCCCAGGCACTGTGACTTCATCTGTATTCCAGAGCCTAACACAAAGAAGCATCTTAGTCCCAAATGTGTAACGGAGCTAAAACTGTTGTAAGTGACTGTTTCTTTGTCTATGAAGTAAAACCAGGTAGAAATATACCGTTCTACACCATATGCCACACATAGTGCGTAACTGCACCAATTGGTCAGCATAACTCCACATGCCCTGAACACACAAGTCATCCCTTATAAAACACAAGGGTCTCCTTCCCCCTTGACCTCCAACACTTCCCTGACACCTGATCTGAGCTCATCGCTCCCCTGACCTACCTTATCTCATAACTTCTCCATTCCTGCCCTTCCTCACTCTCGCCGACTTTTGTCCACCCATTGCCCAGGTCATCACTCTCGTGACCTCCACCCCCACTGCCCTGACCTCTGCCCTCACTTGCCCAGCCTTGAGCTCATCTCACCCTTAATCGACCCCAACCCAGAACTTCCCCACTCATCTGACCTCCAGCACCCCTTCCGTTGACCTCCACCAAACCCCCCCTCCCCTGACCCCCAGCGCGCCCCCCCCCCTTCCCTGACCTCCAGCGTCCCCCCACTCTCCTGACCTCCAGCGCCCCCCTTCCCTGACCTCCACCCTGCTACCCTCGCAGCACATTTGAAGTTGACCTTACCTTGTCACCGTCCTCACCGGGGCCTCCGGGAGCGCCTGCAGGTCCTGGCAGACCAACCGGGCCTTGGACACCGTCTCGACCAGCAGGGCCCATTGGGCCTTTACCACCCTGCAATCATTGAGATAGACATAGTTAAAGATGGCAGATACTTGGTTCAAGGGTGACTGTCACAGTGTTCCTACCGCCCACAAGCCCTATTGCTCATTCGACAGAGAAGCAGCCGGTATTACATTGCAGCCTGCCTCCTCCCCCGTTGTCCTGCTACATCTGCACGAGGGGGAAACCACCAGAGCTCTTCCTCTTGGGGAAGATTGAGGTCGACTTGGTACACCCAGGGCAGATCTGCACTCCATTTGAGTAGCATTTACTGCCGAGTCCTCATCCTCCTGGAGAGCACTAAGACTAACACATCCCAGTTTGCTCTGACACCAAACCTTGACGGTGAAGTTAAGCTGTGTGGAGAACTGAGAAGACCAGCATTTACCCCATGAATTCCACTACCCTGGGGCAACTGAGGCAAGGGTGTGGGGCAACCAGTCACCTGACAGTGAGTCTCTTCCTACAGCCTCACCAAACTGAGATAAGTGGAAAAGTTTGCCATTCCTCTAATGGGTGGAGTCTTGAAGCTAGAGATCTTCAAGCAATGATGAAGTAACTGGGCCATCATTAGAGAATGTCTCCCCCCACCCCAATGCCCACCTGCCTGTCGCATAGCCCTCCACCCTAGTGGGGCATTGCCTAGAGAGTCTCCAGGTTTGTCTCCCCTCCTCCTATCTGACTGGGAGGTCCCCTCAGGCAACTCCCCCTCTTCCCTGAAACCTGCTCCATCTATGATCTCCGTAGAGAGACAATGGGCACAGTTAACCTTCCAAAGGTGCAATCAAGCCCCTGAATCAAAGGATGCAGTTGGCACCCCTTCCCAATATACCAGTGCACTTGACTCTGACATGACTGCACACTTAACCAACTGGACAAGGGAAAACAAATGCCCTCACTCGCTTCCCAGAACCAGTGGAGGGTGTGTCTTTCTCAGCCCTCCCCCAGCCGCTTCGCCCTGAAGCCAGCAGGCAGATTTACTTACCGGTACTCCTTTCTCTCCGGCAGGGCCAGGAGGACCCTGAGGTCCTGGACGTCCTGGGAGACCGATGGGACCACCCGGTCCTGCTTTCCCTCTGACACCAGGGGAGCCCTGAAAGAGGAGGTTTGTGGAGAATGAGCAAATCAGAGTGAGCAAGAAGCACGTCTGGGAGGAAAACAACTCAATGGGAGGCTGTTGGGGTGGGGCTGGGGTGGTGAAGAAAGAAAATCAAAGTAACTGCTGCAACCACAGAGAGTATCAATCGTTTGTTCACCTTTGGAATGAATAATTTTTCACTGGATTCAGTTTAAAGGAGCTTTTCCCCAACCCTCTCCCCGCCCCATAACTACCCTCCAACCCCTTTGGAAGGCCTGGCTCACCAGCCTGTGGCTCACACCACCTGACCCTCTATCCCCACTCCCTATTGGCGACTGTGCCCCGGTGAAATGGTGGGGCCTTTGAAAGAGGCAGCTCTTGGTGCCATGGTGACTGAGTAAGGGACCAATCATCACAGCAGCATTCATTACCGGCAGCAGACTTGGATATTTGTCAACGAGCAGCGCCGTGGGGGCAAACTTTACCACTTGCTCCCTCCAAGCCTCTCTCTCCTCATGTCATCCCCAGCTCTCCCCACCCCTGCCCCCCAGATCTGACGTTACAAGATAAGTACTGGAGTGCGGTGGCTGAGGCCCCACTGGAGAGTGGGTGTTGTCCAGGGTCATGTCATCACGTGCTCAGCTACGCTGAATGGATTTATTCCCCCTCGCCCCCATCTTTTCCTGATCCAAATTTGAAGAAATCGGTGGTGGGAAAAATGAGTAGACATCGGGAAAAGGATTGTCATTTTCTTTTCCGCAGGCCACTGCCATCCTTTGCCTTTGACCTATGACCCTGCCAGAGTTGCTGCAGGGTTGGAGATGGTAAGGGTCGCATTTATGGGATACTTGCTTCCCTATAGCTCAGCTCCCCAGCACATCGGATCCCGATAGTGAAGAAGTAGGCCATTTGGCCCATTGAGTCTGCACCAACCAAATCCCACCCAGCCCCCATCCCTGTAACCCCACGTACTTACCCTGCTGGTCTCCATGACACTAAAGAGCAATTTAGCATGGCCAATTGACCTAATGTGCAGTTTTGGACTGTGGGAGAAAATCGGAGCAACATGAGGAGACCCACACAGACACGAGGAGACCGTGCAAACTCCTCCAGCTGAACTCTAACAGAAGGCTCGACTGAGCGGTGAGCAAGGCCTCAGGTTTCATAAATGGCTGCAAGGGATACACATCGAGAGCAGCTTACATTGGGTTAGGCTTGAATTTCTTCCAGTAGAGATTGAGATGTTTGTGATGATTAAAAGATTGGAAATTTTTCTTGGTTTAATCTGTAGGGGACAGGGTTCACAACAGATGACAGCAAGTGGTGGTGTCTTACAGTTCATTCACTGAGTCTGGGTTGATGGATCAACATGCACTTTGTTGCATGAGTGTTGTAGTCTGGACATATGCAAAGCTTATGAGGCTCCAATTTCTTGAACATCATGTCTTCTAGCTGCACATCTCCCCCACCTGCCATTCGCCAATTTTAGAAGGAACCGCATGCTGATGCTCAACCTGTTTTGGCTGTGTTGCAAAGGCACCTTTCTTGTTCAGCAAGTCCCAGGGTTGGGACTCGTAGCCAGAATTTCTGGTTCAGAGGGAGGGGCACGACCCACCGTGATGCAAGGTCTCTTCCACAGGTAACTGTAACCTTCAAATTAGAGCTTCGCTCTCCAGGGCCAATGTCAGAAAGCGCTACTTCATACAAAAAATGCTGCAAAATCTGGAACTGGAAAGTTGGTGGGAGTGAGGGATCAACTAAAATTTGCAAAACTGAGATTGATCGATCCCCGGTGAGTAAGGATAAGCAGAGGGACAGAGCCAAGTTGGATAGATCGGGTTAAGATATGGATTATACATGACCTAATTGAATGATGCTGGAGCTGAATAGACCACTCCATTTCCTAATATACCTCATAGAGGATTAGGGTGTTGTTTTGTACTCATCACTCTTCAAGTTGGTGGCTCAGGGCCAAGCATTGCTGCTTCACAGGGACCCGGGTTCAATTTCAGTCTTGGCGACTGTCTGTATGGAATTGCACATTCTCCCCGTGTCTGTGTGGGTTTCCTCCAGATGCTCTGGTTGCCTCTCACAGTCCAAACATGTGTACATAAGGTGGATTGGACATGCTAAATTACCCCTTGGTGTCCAAAGGTGTATAAATTAGGGGGATTAGCCAATACATGGTATTACAGGGATGGGGCAGAGTTGTGGGTCTGGAGTAAGGTGTTCTTTCAAAAGGTCAGTGCAGGCTTGATGGGCTGATTGGTCTCTTTTTGCACTGTAGGGATTCTACGATTCTAATTTCCAATTCAGTTAGAATCTTTCCTGGATGATTAGGGCCTGGTGTCCATTTGAAATTTTTCAAGTCTCTTTGACCACTACAGCCATTGTCACAAGGCACCCATACCCTCCTTGGGCCAGAGGTTTGGTAGGAAGGTCTGTGTGTGTGTATGTGTTACCGGGGAGGAGGAAGGAAGTTCGGGAAAGGGAAATTCCCTTTAAGTACCCACCACAATTACTTTGCAACCCAATGCTGACCGACACCACCAAAAAGGCCACTGGAGGCAGAGCGGAAACAGTGCATTTTTACGGCAAACAGAGTCTACTTACTCAGCAAGCCGTATACAGAGTCTACTTAAAGTGAGTCTCTATGTACTACAGCAAACAGGATCAAACCATCTCCAGCAAAATGTAGTGAGTGGAGGACAGTCACATAAAAATTATTAGCATAAAAATAATGCCTGTCAAGTGTGAATGGAGGTGGGGTGGGAAGAGGAATCCACCCAATCGTCTCCGTTCTGACTGAAAATGGACATTACTAGGATGCTACCGGGACTTGATGGATTGAGTTATAAGAAGAGGCTGAATAGATTGGGACATTTTTCTCTGGAGTGTAGGACGTTGAGAGGTGACCTATAGAGGTCTATAAAATAATGAAGGGCACAGATCAGCTAGAAGTCAATATCTTTTCCCAAAGGTAGGGGAGTCTAAAACGGCATAGGTTTAAGGTGAGAGGGGAGAGATACAAAAGCGTTCAGAAGGGCAGTTTTTTTGCACAGAGTGTGGTAAGTATCTGGAACCAGCAGCCAGAGACAGTAGTAGAGGTAGATTTTAAACTAACCATGTTACTATCTGAATGCTTTTAAAAAGCGTTCAGATAGTTACATGGTTACAGATGGCTATAGAAGGATATGGGCCAAATATGGGCAATTGGGATTAGCTTAGGGTTTTTGAAAAAAAGAGGCAGCATAGATAAGTTGGGCTGAAGGGCCTGTTTCCATGCTGTGAACCTCTATGACTGCACATCATGGGCAGATCTCTCACTCATTTTCTCAGAAGGATTTGGAATCAAGAACATCAACAGTGACATCCCAGGTTGCATCATCTTCTTTCTAAGACATGGTTCCCAAGCCATCTTTTTTAGGCCAATTCATCCCTGTCCCCGGTGAACAAGGCTAGATACTTACAGCTGGGCCGGGAGGGCCTGGGGGACCCATACCGCCTTTCAATCCTGGTCCACCCTGTGGAGAAACGTGAAAGAAAGAATTAAAACTCACTTCCTGACTCACAAACCATGGGCTTCAATCCAGCGACCATGATTGACATGGGCGCAAATCCCTAAATGGCCACTCAATCTCGCAAGAGGGCCAAAGAAGATTCGTGTTCGTGAGATCTTGGTTTGAGATCTTCATCACCCCCATGTCGGTGATGTGATTAGGTTCAGTCAGCAGAAAGGGTGTGGAATTGGTTTCCATATATTTTAATAAATTAACATATGCTTAAAGGCCTTGATGCCGTAATATCCACCCACACCTCATCCTCCCACCCTGTCGGCATGTCCGTCAAGCCAGCATGAGTCACTAATAGTCATCAGAAACTAAAACTGATTATGATAACCAGCCGGGGTAACACAAAGGTATATATAGCCCCCAGGATGGTGAGGGACATGGCCTGAGTGTTAGGTGGGCAGTGTCAGTGGAGGACCCTCTGACCAGCTCCATTGGAGGGCTTCCCCTTATATGTGGCGGGAAGGGATAAGCGGAGAGAAGAGAGAACCTCATGCTCGCAAGAGGAACAGGGACAGGGAAGAACTCCAATGTCTGCAAAGAAGAGGCGGGGGTGGGGGGGGGGGGGGGGGGGGGGGGGTGGGGAGGAGGGGGCGTGTCGTTGGGGCACTGGCCCTGATGTTTGGCGTCCTGCTTTCTTGGGATAGGAAAAGGGGGGAGGGCTTTTGTTTAAATCAAGATTAGGGTGTGTGGCCTTGCTGGCACTTTTGGGCCCCACAACTCCAGCTGAAGATGTGAATCCTACTTTATGGAGTGCAGAGGTTTTGTTTAATACCACAAGGCCAGCCGGCTGTGCAATCTGCGAGCTTCGCATCGGTTTTCATCAGAGCCAAAACTCAGTGCAATTTTGGGAAGGTTTCGCTCATGAAGCATGAATCTTACCTGATCCAATAATTATAAATATTCATCCAACCCGAGGTCGAGAATATTTTACACATGAACACAAATTGCGGTCCCCGCGAACTTGCTCTGCCATTCTATAAGATCACAACTGTTCTGACAGTAAGTTCAATTCCGCATTCCTGTCTACCTGCAATAACATAGAAACTAGAAGCAGGAGTCAGCCATTTGGCCCTTTGACTCTGCTCCATCATTAATTTTGATCATAGCTGATCATCAAATCTAATATTCTGATTTCGCCTTCCCTCCATATCCCTTGGTCCCAGCCCCAAAAGCTATATCTAATTTCTTCTTGAACCTTTCAACCCTTGTTAATTAGGAATCTATCCACCTCTGGCTTAAAAATATTCAAAGATTCTGTTTTTACTGCCTTTTCAGGATGAGAGTCCCAGAACTCAACCCGTTCAATAAAAAAATAGTTTCACCTCACCCTCAGTTTTGGACAGTGACCCCTAGTTCTAGATTCTCCCACAAGAGGGAACATCCTTTCCACACTCACCCTGTTAATACTCCCCAGGATCTTATAAGTGTCAATCAAGTTTTATGTTCCTATACCACAGGAAGTTCTATGTTTCTATTCCAGAGGAAGTAGTTGATGCCAAAACATTGAATGTATTCAATGTGTGCTAGATATAGCATTTGGAATGAATTGGATCAAAGGTTATGAAGAAAAAGCAGTATTAGGCTATTGATTTGGATGATCAGCCATGATTTTAATAAATGGCAGAGCAGGCTCAAAGGACCAAATGACTTCCTCATGTTCCTATCTTCTAAGTCACGTCTATTCTTCTAAACTCCAGCAGATATAATTTGATCTGTCCAAATGTTCCTCATAGGGCAACCCAGGTCTGATAAACCGTGCCAAACTAAAAAAGACCAATTTATGCCTGCTAATCTTCCATCCATGCTAATAAATTGTCCTCTGCGCCATCCCCTTGTTCTCCCTATCCCTTCTATTAACAAGCAATTAGGAAGGCAACTGGTATTTCAGAGACAAGAATAAACACAAAGTGCCGGAAAAACTGAGCTGGTCAGTAAAGAGAGAAATTTGTAGAGAGACAAAACAGAGCCAAGGTTTTGAGTCCAAAGTGACTCTTCTTTGGGACTGAGGTGCATCAGTTTTTGTTGCAAGTCATTGGAATACAAGACTATATAAGTCTTACTACAAACATATAGGGAACTGGTGACCCACCCCTGGAGCTCTGTGAACAATTTTGGTCTCCTTACCTAAGGAAAGACATAATTGCCCTTGACTGTGGGTTCTGAGGAGAAAGAATTGACTTACAAAGAGAGATTTGAGCAGATTAGGTACACAATCCCGAGAGTTCACAGGAGCAAGAGGTGATCTCATCGAAATATACAGGATTCTGAAGGAGTTTGACAGGACAGACATGAGCATGGGATTTTCCGATCCCAAAAGGTATTGTCGTGGGTTACATGGAAAAATCTGGAAAGCTGTTAGCTTTTAATGGTTCTCCAAATTCTCCAACCCTGCCAATAATGATGCCCATCAGTGTGGGGGCTGGGAAAGGCTGGACTTGCTACTGATTGGAACATGGGCACAGTGGCAGGATACAGAGCCAATCATTTAGGACTGATTTGAGGAGAAATGTCATTATTCACAGAGTTGTGAATCTTTATAAGTCTCTCTGCTCCAGGCAGCTGTGAGTGCTCAGCCTTTGAGTAGATTAAAGGCAGATGTCGAAAGCTTTTTCAGCATTACAATGAAAGTGCGAGAAAGTGAGGTTGAGGAAAATCAGAAGTGATTGTGTTGAATGGTGGAGGAGATGGGAATGGGCCAAATAGCCTCCTCCTACTTGTTATGTCCTTTGTGGAGGTTCTGAAGAATATTGTGATATATCTTTATTGACTTTATGTGAGGCACTGTAGGATATCGTGATATAAAGCTTGTGGAACAATATATTTGTGGAGAGAGATGGAGCGGGGTAGTGAAGGAGAGGGCGGAAAGAAGGAGAGGGAGAGTGTGGGAGAGAGAGCACGCAGAAAAGAGAGGGTAAGTGAAGGGGGCAGAGAGAAAGAGAGAGAGAGAGACAAGAGTAAAAGGAAGGGAAGGAAGTGGGAGATGGGGGAAGAGAGAGGCTGGGAGGAAAAGAGAGAGGGAGAAGAGAAAGCGGGAGGGTGGAGTGTCACCTCAATCCTGCTTTCTTCATCAGAGATTAGGTACAATTTGCTTAATCTTTACTCGTAATACAATTCCTGACATGTGAAATCATCGAGTGTTGCACTGATTCAGTCTTTCAGTTACAAAACCCTATTGCTCTGATTCAATTTGATCCCCAATTCATGCACCATTAAAACAGGGACAATGTGTTCAGGTTGTTGAGTAGATTAAGTTCGAAAGATTTTCTTCCCTTGCACATTAATCACTTACCGGTGTTCCAGGCAATCCAGTCTCACCAGGGAAACCTCTTAGACCTGGGGGTCCATTTTTACCTGAGGGTCCAGGAGGGCCAGGGTCACCCTGAGGGAAAGAAAATGAGGAAACAATAGTTCAACCATACTTAACACAGCAGGGGGCTCTTTCAGGTAGGTACAACTTAATTCAATTTTGGGAGCAATCTACAGCTTAACATGAGCAGGTGGAGGGAGGACAGAGCAAAAGAAAGGAGAATGAAAGAGATACAGAGAAAGAGCAAGACAAGAGAGAGAGGGAGAATGAAAGAGAGAGAGAGAGGGCATTAGGAGGGAAATAAAAAGAACAGAAAACAAAACTTCACATCCCAGGCACACACATAACTCAAGAGACTCTATCAAAAACACTCACTATGTGACAGCAGACCTTTCGCCTTGACACTTGATGACAAATCCTTGCCTGACTACAGAACTAGATCCCAGCATGCTCACAGGCCCGGGTCCTGCATGCTCACAGGCCCGGGTCCTGCATGCTCACAGGCCCGGGTCCTGCATGGTTCAGTAGCAGGCCCGCTTCATTAAGATTGAATAGGAAAGCTGGATCACAACAACAGTCAAACACATTAATTAAAGGAGAGTCAAACATCTGAACAGAAAGACAGACACTCAGGAAACCACATGGAAGAACTGGCAGTTTGAAAAACCTGGCAAATATCCCAACACTTCAGCAGCAATATGCACGACGGAGATGGTTAATTTCCTCACCTTAGTGCCTTCTTTCCCAGAAGGGCCTGACAGACCTTGCTCCCCAGGTGGCCCAGGAGGTCCGGGATGTCCTCGCTCACCCATTGGCCCTGATTCACCACTAGAACCCTATAATGAAAGAGCTGCATCAGTATCGCCATTAGAACAGAGTGGACAGTAAATGGTGGGCAAGAGCTAAGTGTGAAACACTGAACTCACCTGGGGTCCAACTACACCTGGTGGTCCTGGAGGGCCAGTCTTGCCTTGAAAACCCTGTAAGCAGGAACCAATATATTAGCAAGAGTGAGCCGTCAAGATGCGAGACCATGAGGGAAAATCATCACAGGAAAAGACTATCAATCACTCCTCCTTCTGGTCTAATGGCCTAAGGGGACATTGGTGACCGTGGACTTCTACTGGGTTAGTCTATGGTTATGCTGGGCAAAGTATTCAGTGCTTTGCCTTTGCTTTCTGCAATATGGCTGACCAGGAAATTCTCCCTCTCTTTATCACCTGTCACAAGGGCTACTGGCAGAATTTACCAGCCGGTAATCTACCTGCATGGACACATTATTAATGGACCCACTGAAGTCAATACATCCTGAAGCAGAACTCAAACATGGAAATTCTGGCCTGGAGGCAGCGATGCTATACTCACCGTGCTGCAGGACATTACAAACAAGCACTTTCTTACCAATTTCTCATTCACCTTTCAAAACCCATTCCTACCAGTACATTAACCTGCCAATGAAACTCTCCCACCCACCTACCCAGTGCATTAACCCTCTCAGTGAAATCTATTCATACTGGCACATTAACCCTTTGATGAAATCCATTTCTACTGGTATATAAACTCTCTCAGTGAAACCCATTCCTATTGGTACATTAGCCCTCCCAGTGTAACCTATTCCTATTGGTACACTAACCCTTCAGTGAAACCCATTTCTCCTGGTACATTAACCCTCCAAGTGAAACCCATTTCTCCTGGTACATTAACCCTCCAAGTGAAACCCATTTCTATTGGTAATTAATCTTCTCAGTGTTCCAAAAGATCTTGGGGTAATGGAAGACCATATGTGACAGTAACTTATTTCTTTCCAACCAGCTTGCAAGGCTACACTTACCACTTCCCCTCTCTGTCCAGGGTGTCCTGGGAGCCCATCCTTTCCTGGTGGTCCCTAGCAAAAGGAAAGTACAAAGTTAGCATTCACCACTTCATTGCTGCTGTTCTTTAATTGCTGCATCGGCTGTTGTTAATATCGAATGAAAATATACAGTGTATTGGGCAAGGTGGGGGTTGTGAGGAGCCTGAGGCTGAGGACCTGATGGGGTCTGATATCAGACTCTTCATGATTCGAGTGCCAACATGCAAGAACTATTGTGCACTATTTCATCCTTTTGCTGAAACACCGACACATTGGCCAAATTGTACCATCCCATCTGCCCAGGAGAATTGGAGCTGACAAGAGGTGGCCCATGAGAAGGTCCATTGACCTCAGGCAGGATTTTACAGTTTACGATGAGCAAGGCCATAAAAATCCCATCTATTTTGTTTGTTACTGATATCTCATGGGAGATATCACCCCAGTGTGCCTATTACAGATATCTCACAGGGGAATATCATCCCAGTGTGTCTAATACAGCGGCATGGTGGCACAGTGGTTAACACGGCTGCTTCACAGTGCCAGGGACCCGGATTTGATTCCCAGCTTGGGTCACTGTCTGTATGGAGTCTGCATGTTCTCTCCAAGTCTGCGTGGGTTTTGTCTGGGTGCTCCATTTTTCTCCCATGATCTGAAAGATGTGCTGAATAGGTGCATTGACCTGAACAGACGCTGGAGTGTAGTGATTAGGGGAATTTCACAGTAACTTCATTGCAGTGTTAATGTGACTAATAAATAAACTTTAAAAAAAACTTCACAGGGCAATTCAACTCCAGTGTATCTGCTACAGATATCTCATAGGAAAATCTTGTGGGGTAATTTCACATCAGTGAGTCTATTACAGATATCTCACAGGGAAGTTTCATCTAATGTGTCTATTACTGATATCGCGTGGGGGAACATCACCCCAGTGTGACTATTACAGATATTGCACTGGGGAATATCACTGCAGCATGTCTATTACAGATATCTCAAGGGAAATTTCACACGTGTATGAATATTTATGTATATATGCATGGGTGTTTTCTGTGTCTGTCTCTCTGTGTGTCTGTTCTGTCTCTATAACCGTCTCCCTGCAACTGTATCTAGATCCTCTTCTCTATGAGGTCAGCTCTCTGATATGGGATGCTCCCTGGGGAAAGAGAGTCTGGAGTAAGGAATAATTTCAACAACACTTACAGGAGGTCCCTTCGGTCCTGCGAAGCCTGTTGCACCTTGAGGACCAGGAAGACCCTGCGTTATAAAGAAGAGGGAGATTGGTTAATGTGAATGATGCACAGAGTGGGTTTGATCAAAGCATGCCCACTTGTTAACGCTGCAGAGGGGAGCAAATGCCCAATTGCCAGCACTATCTGGGGTGGCCAGCTGAGAACTTGGAGCTATAGTTGCATAACAATCATCACTAAAACACCCGAAAGTTTTAAACCCACAAACACCACCAACAAGCTAAGCCCCCCAACCACCCAGCAAAAAAATGCAGAGTCAGACTCACAGATATTAATGAGAATGAGTGAGTTAAAGTATTCAGATCCAATCCGTAGGAACTGCTCTAGAGTCTATAGAATTTGGGAAGATGACCACCAATATATTGAATATTTCCAGGGCCACTTCTTTTAATATACTGGGGGTGCAGATTATCAGCCCCTGATGATTTATCAGCCTTTAATCCTACTAATTTTCCCACTTTTCTTACTAATACTGATTTTTTTCAATTCCACCCTTTCCCTTCATTCCAAAACATTTCTGGGAGGTTTTGTGAACCTGGGATCTATTTTGTGAAGACAGAACCAAAGTACGTGTTCAAATTCTTCTGCCGATTCTTTGCTCCCCGCTATGATCACCCCGATTTCTGGGATTGTGACTTTGCAAATCATTGTGGCCATGAGATGGACGTGTTGTCGTTGGACTGGGGTGGTCACAGTATGAAGTCTCACAACACCAGATTAAAGTCCAACAGGTTTATTTGGAATCACGAGCTTTTGAAGTGCTGCCCTTTCATCTGACTCCCTTCTTCCCATCCCCTACTTAACCCAATTAAAACACATTCTGTCCTCGGTGAGCCAAGCTCATAAGTTCCCCCCTTGAGTTTCATCAAATTGCTCGCTGCTTCTTTGAAGCCTTTGAGCTTTTGGACAGCTGCCCTCACAGTTTCCTATTTGACAGTGTCGATGTTTATTTTGATTCACAAGATGCTCCAGACTCAAGAGAAACACAGCACTGGCATGGAGGGCATTTAAAAGGGGGTGAATCTGTCAAAGTGCTGCCCAGCCTGGGAACCATGCTTGAAGGAAAAGTGACTCCGACAGAGAGAAGCGCCAGTGAGCGGTCACCAGGAGCCCAGGATTTCCACCCCTTCCCCAAGGGAAGAAGCAAGCTGACATCACAAGTTGTTCACATTGAAGACGATGCCAAAGAGATCAAGGAATAATCAGCAGCAAGAAAACAGAAGAAATGTCCAGGATAATTGTTTCAACTCTTTAATGTAGGGGAATCTTCTTTTCTTTCATGGTATTGTGGGTATCACTGGTTGCCCATCTCTAATTACCCCTTGAACTGAGTACCTCATTTGGCTATTTCAGAGGGACAGTTGAGTGTCAACCACGTTGTTGTGGCTCTGGAGTCACATGTAGGACAGGCCAGCTAAGGATGGCAGATTTCCTTCCCTGAAGGCTACTAGTGATTTTTTTTTATTCATTCATGGGACAGAGGCATTGTTGGCTGGCCAGCATTTATTGCTCGTCCCTTGTTGCCCTTGGAGGGCAGTTGAGAGTCAACCACATTGCTGTTTCACTGGCAGGGTTGGCATTTGTTGCTCGCCCCGAATTTCCCCTTGACCTGAGTGCCTCACTCAGCCATTTCAGAGGAATGGTTGAGAGTCAACTGCATTACTGTGTGGGTCTGGAAACACTTGTAGGCCAGACCAGGTAAGGACAGCAGATTTTCTTCCTTCCCTAAAGGATGTTAATGATTCCGACAACCAACAATTCAGTAGATTCTTAATTTGAGATTTTTTTTTATTGAATTCAGATTCCACCATCTGCCATGGCAGGATTTGAACTCGGGTTCCCAGAATATTAGCTGAGTTTCTAGATTAATAGTCTAGCGATAATACCACCAGACCCTTGGGTTTTTACAACAATTGGCGATATTTGTTGTGGTCGTCATCATTGAGACGGGATTTGATAAAATCACAGATTTTATCAATTGAATTCAAATTCCACCAGTTGCCATGGTGGGATTTGAACCCATGTCCTCAAAGTGTTTAGCCTGGGTGTTTACCATTACTCACCCAGTGAGAATACCACTACTGCATCATCTCCCCATATTTCAACACCATCTCTATCAGGGAAGGACACTGCACAGGACTCAGGGGACTTGCAAAGTGTTTTGTGGGATAGAGCATGAAAGTGATCCTGAAGGAATTGGACTTGTTCAGGACACTGAACTTATCCTGCTCTGCTTGTGCTGAAATACGTTTTAACACATTCGGACACACTCACCCGTTCGCCAGGAGGACCTGGTGGCCCATCAGTTCCTGAGCTTCCCTGTTAGTGGACAAAAAAATAGAACAGGTTACTTCGCTTCATGACAAGAAATGAGGGTGCAGAATCTTTCTGAGAGATAATTTCTCTACAAAATATTCACCATGGCCCTCTCCACACTCAACAGCCCTGCCATAACACTTACTATACACACGCATACACACTCACACACTCAGTCAGACACACATGTGCCCACACACACATGGCAGATCCATGAGGCATACTTTTTGAAAGAGTACCCCAGTATATTAGAATGAAAAATAAAAAGAAAGATTCTCCTCCCTCCCACTCCCATGGACATGTTTGAATCCATATCCCCATGGGGAAACTCTCACAACTACCATACAGGGAAACCAACACCCACAAGGACAGAGGAAGCCCCTCTGCCATCATTGGCCCCAGGAGGCAGTCCTCATTCGGCACTGTGCCTACACAATGCCCAAGCATTTCCTGCTCCTCACTGGGAGCGGTACATAACTGTGCATTCCCCTGGCGGGTGCCTACCACCTGCTTTCACATCAGACCTGAGCTATTGTAAACTTCGCCAATGCGAGGTCAGGTCTTTGCAGTGGAAGACCTGATTGAAGGGGAGACAATAGATTGGGGATGTCCACTAATGATGTTGAGAAATATTTAAATGAGGTTTCCAACATTCATGGGCACAAAATACATTATTTCAATGACAGGGGTCAGAGACAACTGCATCGCATGTGACAAACATGCTTTCGGCCTCACGCAGGATTTTGCTTCGTGGCTATTACAAGAGTCCATGGCAAATGTGGTCTCAGAATTGTGGCATCAGTATAAAAACATCAGTTATAACATTCTCTGTGACACATACACCCCCTCACTATAAAACCCTCAGATATAACACTCTCTCTGTGACACATACACCTCCTCACTATAAAACCCTCAGTTATAACACTGTTACACACACAGCCTGAGTATAAAACCCTCAATTATAACACCTTCTATGCCACATACACCCCTTCATTATAAAACTCTCAGTTATAACACTCTCTCTGTGAAACATACACCCCCTGAGTATAAACGCCTCAGTTATAACACTCTCTGTTACACACACACTGGAAGATCCCAAACGACATCAACAGACCTTTCCACACTCCGCCCTTCGCCCGTTATGATTCCTGTATGGGCAGAATGAAAAAATTTGCCCCATATCCTCAAAATAAAACTCTCAGTTATAACACTCTGTTAAACACACGCAGCCACAGGACAGAAAATAAAGAGCAATGAAAATTACAACACAGGAACAGACCCTTTGGTCCTTCAAACCTGCACCGACCATGCTGCTCAACTGATCTAAAACCTCCTATCCTTCTGGGGACTATGGCCCACTATTCCCATCCTATTGATGTATTTGTCCAGACACTCCTTAAAACTCACTAACATATCTGCTTCCACTATCTCCCCCGGCAGCAAGTTCCAGGCACCATCCCGTGTGTAAAAAACTTGCACAGTGTGAAGCTCAGTCATAACACGTGCTCTGTCATCCACGCCCTCAGAGTAAAACACACGCACTTATAACACTTATAAATTATAACACTCTGTCTCTCTCACACACACACACTCAATATAAATCTCTCAATGAGAACACACTCTGTTACACACACCCTCTAAAATTCTCAGTTATAAAACTGTCTCTGTTACATGCACACCTTCAGTTTAATACTTAGTTATAACTCTGTCTCTGTTAAACACACACACCCCCAGTATAAAACTCTCTCTGTGACACACACACACCCCTCAGTATGAATCTTTCACTTACAACATTCTGTCTGTTAAACACACACACATTCTCAGTGAAAAACTCTCAATTATAACACTCTCTCAGCTACACACCCTCAGTATAAAACTCTCAATTATAACATACTCTCTGGTAAACACAAACATTCAGAATGAAACTCTCAGTTACAGTATTCTTTCTGTTATGCACACAGACTGAAGCACAGATACACGGCTTTCCTTAGTATAAAACCCTGTTACAACACTCTGTTACACACAATCCTCTGTATAAAACAGTCTCTCTGCTACACGCACTCCCTCAGTACAAAACCCTCAGTTATAATACTCTTTATGTGACACACACACAGTCAGTATGAATCTCCTGATCAGAACACTCTCTGCTAATAGCTGATGATGTATTACTCCTCTTGTCTAAAGACTCACCTTGGCCCCTGATTTTCCTGTTGCCCCTCTTGGTCCTCGTTGACCACGTGGACCCTACAGGAGAAATTCAAAGTTAGTAAATGATAAGTTGCTGTCTAATTCTTGGCCACAGGTAGTCGGATATGGGAGAGCGGTTACTAGAAGCACACTTGCGCCATTCACACTCGCAATGCCCAGTTATCTCTTCCACTTCCTCGGAGTCCCATTCTCCATAGGCAGCACGGTGGTTAGCACTGATATCTCACAGCACCAGGGACACGGATTCAATTCCAGCTATGGGTGGCTGACTGTACGGAGATTGCACATTCTCCCCGTGCCTGCATGGGCTTCCTCTGGGTGCTCTGGAGTTTTCTCTCACAGTCTAAAGATGTGCAGGTTAGGCGGAGTGGCCATAGTAAATTGCCACTAGTATCAGAGAGACTAGCAGGGTAAATACCTGGAGTTATAGTGAAAGGTTCTGGATGGGACTTTTGTCAGTGCAGGCTCAATGGGCTGAATGGCCCTCCTCTGCACTGTAGGGATTCTATGATGCCTCAGATACATTCCGTATGATGATTAACTTTACAATACCCACACTGGCAAAGATTCCCATTCAAATTCTTACTGATGAAGTGGTTACATACCGTAGGTCCACGTTGTCCTCTTTGACCCAGCTTGCCTTGCAAACCCTGGGAGGGTAGGAAGAAGAAATAAATAGTGGGGAAACATGCAGAAAAAGAAAGAAGAAAAAGAGATAGGGAGAAAGGAAGACGGAATTAAATGGGAAAGACAGAGGCAATGCAGAGATACATAGAGAAAGAAGCAAGAGACAAGGGAAGTCAGAGCAAGACACACACACATACACAAGGAGTGACAGAGAAGCAGGGTGATAGAGATAGAGAGTGAGAGATACAAGTAGATACAGTGAGGGGGAGAAACAGTGTGAGAAAGAGATAGAGTGAGAGAGACACAGATAGGCCGAGAGAGAGGATGACAGAGAGACAGAGTGATAGACACAGCAAGAAACGACAGAGACAGACCAAGAGAAAGAGGGAGACAAAGAGAGAGAGAGAAAGTAAGTGTGTGCAAGAGATAGAGTGAGCAAGACACACACAGACACACAGAGAAAAGGATGGAGCAAGAGGAGAGAGGCAGGTAGATGCAGGAGAAACAGTGAGATAGTAATAGGGAATAATGAGAGGAATAAGCAGGAGGGAGAAAGGTGGAAAAGAAAGATGCGGGAAGTAGAGGAGAAAAAGAGTTATATCGAGAGATGGATGGACAAGAAAGGAGAGAGATTTAGATAACGAAGGTTGAGGAAAGGGTGAGAAAGAAAGAGAGAGAGAGAGAGAGATAATTAAGAAAGGGAGGCGGGGATGGAGAAAGAGAAGGAGAGAGAGAGGATGGAAAAAGGGAAAGGAAAGGGATAGAGTAAGAGAGAAAGGAAAAGAGAGAATGGAAAGAGAGAGAGAATGGGAGACAAATACAAACATACGATAAGTCTTCTATCACAGGATATGACTTTCCTCATTAACAGAATGACATTGACGGGTTTGTCGCCATGTTACTGATGGTACAAAGCTTCTTCTGGAACTTACCCGAGCACCTTTCTCGCCGTTCATTCCGGGGAATCCTGGGAAACCAAGGGAACCCTGGAAGAAAGGAAGAAGACAGTTAAACAGGACTGGCAGGGAGGTGTCACCGATGACCTGGACTAACGCTCCCCCAGAGCGGGGGGAGGGAGGAAGCTTCACGATTCAGAGAGACACACATTGTGTGTCGAGTGCTGAGAGTTTGTAATCTTTGTTGACTGGGAGAAGGGAATCTCACTGCCTTTGAAGATCTTCGGAGGAAACGTGGACATGGATCTCATGAAGCGCAATGTGATAATCGCAAATTTAAAATGGAATATTTAAACTCTGATAATCATTGCGCCAAGGCACCAGGGGAACTCTCCTTTTGCCTCAGTGATGCTCCGGAAGTGTCAGCCCATCTTATGCGTGTGGATTTGGTATCAGTCCTATGACCTTGTGACACACAGGCGTGTAGACACAAAGGCATATACCAAACTCAAAATGAATACAGAGGCACATACATGCCACAGAACCATTGAACTGTAGAACCATCTTGTCTAGGACATGGTCATCCAGATGCCCTTTCTAATCCCACCTTCCTGCACCTGGTTCCTAGCCCTGTAACTTACACCATTTAAAGTGCAGATCTAGCTACTTTTTAAAAGTGTTTAAGATCACTGCTTCCACTAGCAACTTGGGCAGCAAATTCCAGATATCCACCACTGTAAGCATAAAAAAGTTCTTTCTAATTCCCCTCTACACCAACCACCACATATGTTAAACCTATGTCCCTAGTTCTAGAATTTTTAATCAAGTGGAACAATTTTATCCTGTCCACTCTCTCTCTTCCCCTTCATAGAAACATAGAACACCTATAATTCAGAAGGGGGTATAATTTTGCACCTCTATCAAGTCACCTCCTCAGCTTCTGTGTTCCAGAGAAAATAATCCTAACCTATACAATCTCTCCTCATAGCTAGTCTTTTCCAGCCCTGGCAACATTCCTGTAAAACTCCTTTGCAGCGTCTCCAGAGCAATTACGTCCTTCCTGTAATGTGGTGACCAGAACTGCGCACAATACACCAGTTGTGGCCTCACTAGTGTTTTATACAATTCCAAAATTATATCCTTATTTTTATATTCTATATCACTGCCAGTGCAGAAGGCCATTCTATATGCTTTCTTTACAACCTTGTCAACTTGAACTGCTGCATTTAGGTATCTGTGTACTTGTTACTCCAAGATCTCTCACTTCACTTACTCTTGTTGGTGCATTCCCATTGTGTATTCCCTACAAAAGTTTGGCATCCCTAAATGCAAACCACCAGCAACTCCCTGAAATACTCAAAAGCATTCCTATGGTGGAAAATTATACATCAAACAAAGGACTGATTATTGGCAGCTCCATCTTGGACTGGAGATGTCACCTGCAGTTTGCTTACCTTGGGGCCTTGACGTCCAGGATAACCAGGGAGACCAGGCACTCCAAGTTTACCCTAAAAAGAAAGGAGAGAGGGTAAAAGATAGGGATAAAGTCATTGAATATATTTAAGGAGGAAATAAATTTCTACATACTAAAGGGATATGGAGAGATTGTGGGTATATGATATTGAGATAGAGGATCAGCCATGATCATGTTGAATGGTGGAGCAGGCTTGATAGACCAAATGGCCTATCCTTGCTCTTATTTTATATGTACATTCGCTGTACATTAACAACCATTAAGTTGCACGTATATAGCAACGTCACCATAGTAAAATGACCGTAATCTTTACTGGAATGTTATCAGATGAGCTTTGACACCAAGCCAGACATGGGGAGAAGCAGACAGGAGACTCGATGACTAAAGGCTCGCTCAAAGGAGTAGTTTTTCAGCAATACCTTTCAGAAGAAAGAGGGATATCAAGGCAGCAAGGGATTTCCCAGAGTTTCGAGTGCCGGCAGCTGAAGGCATTAGTGCCACAGTGATGGGTCAGGGGCTGTACAGGAGATGCCAGTAAGATAGCTCTGGGGGGTTTGTAGGGCTAGAGGAGATTGTGGAGAGGGTGAAGGGGCTGAGGACATGGTGGATTTAAACACGAGAATGAGAAGTTGAACGTCGCAGAAAAGAGTGACATATTGCTGAAGATTTTCTTCCTGCATTCATCAGGACAAAAACAAGAATGCCAAATTTCAAACTATCGCATGAAATTCATATACTGCAGGATATGCAGTATATCAGGGTTTGCTGATTGCTGAAAGGGCGCAAGGGACTCATTCCCTACAAATGAAAGGGACATATTCTATTTTGAAATATCCAGGAAATTGGGGTGCCAGTAAGTCCCCACTGCATTCTCCACATCAACGCCTTGGCCAATCAGTCAACCAATCAGCACCACTTTTTGCCTGCAGTGTAAATCGTGGCGGCGCTCAGAAATTTGGCACTCTGGTATTTGTCTAGATGAGAGCGAGATGAAAAGTTTCCAAAAGCACTCCCATTTCTTTATTCAAGGATGAAAATTGGAGGTGAGCAGTGTACCAAGATGAGTGGGTGCATTAGCAAGGATGAGTGGATAGTGGGAGGAGGGATAATGGCTGCGGGTGAGTGGGACTTAGGATGAGATTGAATATTCAAAGACGGCTGAGAACGGGACCAGGAGGATATTTAAAGGGTTGATTCTCAAGGCAAGGCGATGGGGGGCATGGGTTGAGATTTTAACAGCAATTAGGTTGAGCCAGGATTTTTTTGGGGGGTGGATGAGGGGTGCGGGTGGGGAGGGGGTGCGGGGCGGGGTGGGAAGGTGGGGTTTGGATTGAGGAGATGAATAATTCTGGAAATAGGCAGTTTGGGCAATGTCGTTGGGATCAGAAGCACAGGGGAAAACAACAAACCAACTGTGTTACCAATTCACCTGCAACACTTTGACAGGTCAACTTCATTCTCAATGGGAAGCAGCATTCCCCAAGGTCAAAGAGGAAGATCAAGAGAGAAGAGAAAGGAAGAGGAGGAGGTGAGAGCAGGAGGGAAAGTAGAGTGGGAGGGAAGGAGATGAGGGAGGAAAAGAAGGGAAATGTAGGGAAGGAAGACTAGAAAGTGAGGGAGGGAAGGCAGAGGTGAAGGAAGTAAGGATCAGAGGTGAAAGGATCAGAGATGAGAGAAGGAATGAAGGGCAGGATGTGAAAAAAGAAGGAAAGGGAAAGGGTAGGAAGTGAGGGAGGGGTAGGTCAGAAGAGGTCAGAGGTAACAGTGACATTTGGGAGGGGACGAGGGAAGGGTTGAAGGTGGAGGAGGGAGAGTAGCAAGTGAGGGAAGCAGGAAGCATCAGAGTTGGAGGAAGGGATGGATCTGAGGAGAGGGAGGACAGAATAGGAAGTGAGGGAGGGAGAGATCAGAGGTAAAGGACAGAAGGAAAGGTGGAAAGTGAGAGAGTGAGTCTAAGGAAGGGAGGGAATGAGATAGTGGTTCACAGATTAGATGGAGAGAGGGGGAAATGAAGAGAGTTGGGAAGGAACTGACCCTTCTCACCCGACAAGATCTTGAATGAGAAGGCCCCACTCCAACCCTCAACCCCTGTCCCATGCCTGGGGCATGCGCCTGACCTCAATGTCTCTCACCTTCTCACCTGTCGCACCCAAGGGACCAGGATCACCCGGAGGTCCCACCCGACCTTTGGGACCTTCAGGCCCATCCTCTCCTCGTGGACCAGTAGGCCCGAGCTCCCCCTGAAAGGAAAAAGGAAAAGGGACCGTTAAAACAAGCAAGCCAACTCCATTCTTTTCAGGTGAGTAATGTTGAGAGGTCAAAGTGACACCAGAGAGAGGGACATGAGGTAGAGTGAGAATCTGAATCAGATAGTCGCTCCCTTCATCATCTTTCAGATGTGACTTACGTTGACTCATTTTCAGAAGCTCTCAGAGTTTCAAGACAGTGAGAACCCAGCCACATGCTCACACAATTCGGGCGGGATTTTGTCAACCTTCCTTTTACTGGTCTGTAAAATTCTCTATCTCACCCATGACGATTCCCAGGATAATCCCACCCTTCATAGTTTTCTATTTTAGTCTCGCTGACAGACACATGTCGTCCAATCTCATCCTCTTACACCATCAGCACAATTTGCCAGAATATCAAATGAAAAATAGAACAACAATTTATACTGCATGAGAGGAGACTATTTTTCTATTTTTGTGATGTTTTCTGCTGCACCACACTAGAGAAGATTTTGTGGCACCATGATATAATCCCAAACCACTGCAGTACTTTGTCAAGTTTAGTCCTTGAGTAATCCAACACAGGTGCATGGTCACCAAAGTCCTCTTTGGTAGAGGTCACCATTCAAAACCAATGCCTGCTTCAGGAGAATCTAGTGCCAGAATATGCCACACAGGATTAGATATAGCCTTAGTTAACTTCTACACTCGCCCCATTAAATACTCCCAGGACAGATACAGCATGAGGTCAGATACAGAGTAAAGCCCCCTCTACACAGTCCCCATCAAACACTCCCAGGACAGGTACAGCACAGGGTTAGATACAGAATAAAGCTCCCTCTACACTGTCCCCATCAAACACTCCCAGGACAGGTACAGCACAGGGTTAGATACAGAGTAAAGCTCCCTCTACACTTCCCCATCAACACTCCCAGGACAGGTACAGCACAGGTTAGATACAGAGTAAAGCTCCCTCTACACTGTCCCCATCAAACACTCCCAGGACAGGTACAGCACAGGGTTAGATACAGAGTAAAGCTCCCTCTACACTGTCCCCATCAAACACTCCCAGGACAGGTACAGCACGGGGTTAGATACAGAGTAAAGCTCCCTCTACATGATCATTAGATTTTTTTAAATTCCAGATGTTTTACTTATTTAGATGAAACCATCTGTCACAGCGGGATTCGAACCACGGTTCCCCTGTCAAAAGCTATCACAACTGATTATAAGTCAGCTTTCTTACTCTTTCGCCCTTGAGGCCCATGTCTCCTTTGAAGCCAGCAAAGCCATCTTCACCCTAGGAGAAAGCAACAGATAATGAGTGAATGGTAGCAAGACCAAGTGACACCAGAAATCAGTCCTCTCTTTTTTTCACCAACAGGAAAGAAAATTGCAGCATTTGTGAAGCACCTTGCACAACCTCAGGACATGCTTAAAGTGTTTCCGTACAAATGCAGTACTTCACAAAGCATCGGCACTATTTTAATGTGGAAAATGCAATAAGCAACTTGTGCACAGGAGATCCCACAAATAATATGGTGAAAATGATCAGCTTGATTGGAACTCCACTAACATTCACTCCCTCCAGCACTGATGCACAGTGACAGCCGTGTGTATCATCTACAAGATGCACTGCAGGAACTCACCAAGATCCTTAGGCAGCACTTCCCAAACCTCTATCATCTAGAAGGGCAAGGGCAGCAGATACCTGGGAACACCACCATCTCTATGAATCTATGGAGTTCCCCTCCAAGTCACTTACCAGCCTGACTTGAAAATATATTGTTCATTCCTTCAATGTCGCTAGGTCAAAATCCTGGAACTCTCTCCCTAATGGCATTAGGGTGTACCAACACCACAGGACTACAGCAGTTTTGGGAGACAGTTCACCCACCACCTTCTCAAGGGCAATAAATGCTGGGCCCAGCCAGTGGCACCTATGTTCCATAAATGGGAAAACAAAGATTTACGCTTTTTATTTTGTGCACAGTGGTTAGCACTGCTGCCTCACAGCTCCAGGACCCAGCTTTGATTCCTGGCTTGGGTCATTATCTGTGTGGAGTTTGTACATTCTCCCCAGGTCTGCATCGGTTTCCTCCAAGTGCTCCGGTTTCCTGCCCGTGGTGCACGCTTCGGAGCCAGTCTTGCCCACTCAAGGATGAGAAGAATTGGGTGGCACAGTGGTTAGCGCTGCTGCCTCACAGGGCCAGGGACCCAGGTTCAATCCCATTCTCAGGTCACTGTCTGTGTGGAGTTTGCACTTTCTCTCTGTAACTGCATCAGTTTCCTCCGGTTTCCTCCCACAGTCTAAAGTTAGGTGCACTGGCCATGCTAAATTGACCCTTAGTATCAGGGGGACTGACAGGGTAAATGTGTGTGGTTAAGAGATAGGGCCTGGGTGGGATAGTGGTCGGTACAGATGCAATGGGCCAAATGGCCTCTTCCATACGGAAAGAATGCACAAATGAACTATCTGCATCTGCCTACAATGGAAAAAGGCAGATCACTCATGTCGTTTTATTTTCATTATTCACTGAAAGATATGAGTGTCACTGGCTGGCCAGCATTTATTGCCCATTCCCCACTTGCTTTAGGGCAATTGAGAATCAACCACATTGCTGTGGCTCTGGAGTCACATGTAGGCCAGACCCAATAAGGACGGCAGATTGCCTTTCCGAAGTGACATTAGTGAACCAGATGGGTTTTTCTGACAATTGACTATGGTTTCACGGCCATCAGTAGATTCTCAATTCCCCCATTTATTGAATTGAAATTCCACTATCTGCCGTGGTATCGACCTGATAGAGGTTTATAAAACGTTGAGAGGGATAGATAGGGTGAACTCTCAGAGACTATTTCCCTGAGCTGAAATGGTCACTATGAGAGGACACAGATTTAAGGTGCAGGGAAGCAAATACAAAGGAAATGTCAGGGGTAGGTTTTTCACTCAGGAGGGTGGTGAGTGAATGGAACCGACTGCCTTCGGAGGTTGTTGAGGCAAACTCACTGGGGTCTTTTAAGAGACTTCTGGATGAGTATATGGAAAAGAATAGGATAGGGGGTTATAGATAGGTCTGTGGATCGGTAGATGTGATCGGCGCAACTCGTGGGCCGAAGGGCCTGTTTGTGCTGTATTGTTCTATGTTCTATGTATTCGAACCCGGGTCCTCAGAACATTAGCTGAGTTTTGGGATGAATACCTGGGGGCCATCACCTCCCCACTTGCTGCACCTGAGACCTTCGCACCTCATCAAAAAGGCGTCCTCAATGAGCTCAGAGTGATGAGCGCAGTGTTTTCAATCAGTGCTAACTCTAATTCGGGAACAAACAGAGTGCCAAGGCCCCATAGTCCCCCGTCGCCTGGCTGGGAACAGCGCAGGGAAGGCCAGCTACATCTTGGTTGAAACATTGCTTCATCGGTTGAAGCCGAGATTGGGGCGGAAGAGCCTGCAGACGGTCAGAAGCGGGGGGGACACTCAAGGAGGTGAGGGGTTCTGCAGCCCCGAGGTCATCTTGGAAAGGGCAAGTTGGGAGCGGCAGATGGGAATATGTATCTTGATCCCAGCAGTGTTGGCAAACAAAGGGTGAGGAGGAGGAGTATGAAGGATGGTTAGATAGACCTGAGGGCAGCACATTGGTCGGCACTGCTGTCTCACAGTGTCAGGGATCAGGGTTCAATTCCAGCCTTGCATTACTGTCTCTGTGAAGTTTCATGTTCTCCTCATGTCTGCATGGGTTTCCTCTGGTTTCTTCCCACAATCCAAAGATGTGTAGGTTAGGTTGATTGGTCATGTTAAATTGCCTCTTTGAGTTAGAGGGGATAGTTGAGTAAATACCAGTGGGGTGAGGGGGGGGGGGCTGTTGTTGGTACAGACTCGATGGGCTGAATGGCCTCTTTCTACACTGTATGGATTCGATATGATACTGAGGGAAATGGGATGGGAGGGACGAGACAGTCTAAGAGAAGGTGGTGACCTGAACAATGATCTGGAGAGACAGGCAAGGAAATGGAAAGGGAAAGATGGAAAAGTGAGATTGGCGGAGAATGCTAAGGAAAGGATTGTCAGTGAAACCAGACTGTGTGAAAATGAAATTGTAGGAAAGCCTACAATTCGGGCTTTCTATCGATAGAAAGCTCTCACCTTTTCCCCTTTGTGTCCCTTCAGCCCTCGGATTCCTTCAGATCCCTGGAAAGAAACAGAAGAGTGGTTAGTTCCAGATAGGGAGCACAAACGTTGGAGGCTGATGCTCAGGCCGTCACTGACACAACCATCGGCAGCCGAAGGCGATGTTCACTCACCTTAACACCACGTGGCCCAGGATAGCCAATTGGACCTTGAGGACCCGGCTGACCCTGCGTGGAGCAAAAAAGAGCAAGATGATCACACAAATCAATGGGTTTGTACACGGGAGTCTCACCTTGCCAGCATTGTTACCAGAACACACTTAAATACTGGGGCAGCATTTAAACTTCCAAGAAGACTTCAGAGATTAGAGATGGGAGCTTCTGGCCTTGCTCACCCCAAAACTGGAAAATCCCACCTGTAGTCAACAGACCTTTGCATGGTCCATACTGCCATCGTACTACCCCACCACCCCCCCCCCCCCCCAATGCCTGCTCTGATTCCTGTGACTGGCAGCTTGGAAAAAATACACCTTAAATGTCACTGAAAATAGAATCTGGTTGCCTGGCATTATGCGCTCTGGATATCTCTGCAAGGTGCTGTGTCTCAGTTTCGTCTATGGAGGCACAGTGGTTTCATATCTCCCAATCGTTTGGTGTTAAAGCTTGAATCTTGCTGAGAAGGGCTCAAAGTGTTTCATCTCGCACTCATCAGGACAAACACAAGATTACCAAATTTCAAAGGATACAACTGGTACTGATTGGTTGACAGGTCCTTTAGCCGAGGTTTTGCCATGAAGAAAGCAATGGGGAGCCATTGATTGTCCAAGATGGGAACAATTCAAAACAGGCGCAAGGCTTGGTTATATTTCTTTTGTTTGCAGAGGATGGTTCCCTGGCCTATGATTTTTAAGTCACTCTGAGCAATAAAAATGAACCACATTGCAAGCACAACAGAATATCTTTCTCCAGGGCAACATCTTAGTCAATCACATTCAAAGTGTTGTCAATCCCACAGCTCAACTCTTTAGAAATGATCAACACTGAGCATCCCTTCCCTCAGCCCAGACCAATTCCAAACATGGATGACATACCTGGTTACCCTTTGAACCCGTTAGGCCTTCTTTGCCTGGGTGGCCCTGAGAATTGGAGAGAAAAAAGAAACAGGGGTCAGAGGTCGAGCAACGCCAATGAAGCAACACAGCCTGATAACTTTTCAAGGTTGCATTTCACCAATGAGCAAGAGGGTTTAAAGGAATCGCAACCCGAAAGGTTAAAGGTCAGGAAATGAGCACCAGGAAAAAACTCCAAAACTGCACATGATCAAGAAAGGCCTGATGACACCAAGAAGCAAAAAAAAACATATAACAACTGCTGCAGTGAATTCAATGCAGCAAATCGGAATTAGGTTTTTGTTGAAGAATTTGTTAAAATTTAAGTATCAAACCTTCAGCCTTATTTTTCAGTATGTTAATACTGTGGGTGGAGTTGTCTATAATTTCCCACGGCACCTTTTCATGTCTCACAAAGCTGCCAATCTTGGCTCTAATACATCAGAGCGTTAAACTTGAATGGAAGGGAATTCCTTGGCATACTTGCCCACTCCGGCTTTGACCCAATTTCTGGCTTGGATGGGCAGAACTTTGAGTGGGAATCGTGCCCTTTCACCTACTTAATGCCTGTAAATGGCCATCTGAAGCTTCAATTTATAAACTGGTGGGAGTGGGTGTGTGGGGTGAGAAAGTGGCAAAAAAAAATTCTCCATTTCGGATGGGAAGTTCCTTTAGGACCAAGGAACTCTATTCCACCCCCCCCTCCCCAAAGACATCACAACATCCCTTTCCCACCACCCTCCCAAGAGTATCCCCTAATCTCCTGTCTATAGTACTCCTGTGACTTGCTTTTGCAAAGGTCCCAAAACTTAGTCCCCAGACAGAGCACTGCAGTACGTCTTCCGATCACTGCAGGGCTGTGTCTGGAAGGACCGCAACAACTCCCTCCCCACCCCACCACCCTCCCCTCCACACCCCAGTTGTGTTCAAGGCAGATGCAAGTCACGCCCACTGTCCATCAATGGTCAAGTGAGCATTAAATGGCGGCAGATCTTCTGAGTGTTGGTGGGAGCGCATTACGCGCTGACTTCTACGATGGTGAATGCTGTCTGTTCATCATCCTTAAAACTCTCTCTTCCGTTTCAGGGAACATATCCTTGAATTGGAAGCTGTACTCACTGGGAGTAGGTGGGGGGTTGCTCTATGATGACATGCTAAATATATTTTCTTTTTGTTCGTTCACAGGACATAGTGTTGCTGTCTGGCCAGCATTTATTGATGTAGAGATGCCAGTATTGGACTGGGGTATACACAGTAAGAAGTCTGACAACACCAGGTTTAAATCCAACCGATTTATTTGATAGCAAACTCGCAAGGTGAACATCTCATTCACCTGACAAAGACCATAGAGTCGAAAGCTTGTGAGTTTACTATCAAATAAATTGGTTGGATTTAAACTTGGTGTTGTCAGACTTCTTACAGCATTTATTGTCCATTCCTAGTTGCCCAAGGGCAGCTGAGAGTGCAGGCCTGACTGGGTAAGGATGGCAGATTTCCTTCCCTAAAAGACATTCGAGGACCAGATGGATTTTTCCAACAATTAACAAGGGTTTCACAGTCGTCAGTAGATTCTCAATTCCAGATTTTTTTTATTGAATTCAAGTCAATAAAAATTCAATATTTTTTATTGAATTCAAATTCTATGAGTTGCAATGGTGGGATTTGAAACTGGGTCCCCAGAACATTAGCTGAGTTTCTGAATTGATAGTCCAGCAATAATACCACTAGGTCATTGCCTCCCCCTTTAACTGGGCTTAAATTCTCTGGAGTTCGAAGAAATGAGAGGCAATCACAGATAAGTGTGAAGTGGTTCATTTTGGCAGGTCAAATAGGATGGCAGAATATAATATTACTGGTAGGACTTTTGACAGTGTGGAAGATCAGAAAAATCTTGGTGTCCAAGTTCATAGGATGCTCAAAGCAGTTGCACAGGTTGAAGCTGTGGTTAAGAAAGCATAGAGTGTACTGGCCTTCACCAATCGAGGAATTGAGTTTAGGAATCAGAGATAATGCTGCAGGTGTATAAGACCCTGGTCAGACCCCACTTAAAGTACTGTGCTCAGTTCTGGTCGCCTCATTACAGGAAAGATCTGGGAGCCAGAGAAAGGGTGCAGAGGAGATTTACAAGGATGTTGTCTGGATTGGGGAGCGTGCCTTATGAGGATAGGTTGAGGGAGCTTGGTCTTTTCTCCTTGGAAAGATGAAGGATGAGGGATGATCTGGTAGAGTTGTATAAGATGTTGAGATGTATTGATCGAGCGGATAGTCAGAGGCTTTTTCCCAGGGCTGAAACGGTTGCCACAAGAGGACACAGGTTTAAGGTGCTGGGGAGTGGGTACGGAGGAGATGTCAGGGGTAAGTATTTTACTCAGGGAGTGGTCGGTGCAGGGAATGGGCTACCAGCAATGGTAGTGGAGGCAGATTCGATAGGGTCTTTTAAGAGACTTTTAGATAAGTGTACAGGTAAGCCTAGTAATCTCTAAGGTAGGGACATGTTCGGCACAACTTTGTGGACTGAAAGGCCTGTATTGTGCTGTAGTTTTTCTACGTTTCTTCTATGTTTCTATATCATCGAAACCTGTTAGATTCTGAGGCAGCTTGACAGGGCTGGAGGCTGAGATTGTTTCTGCTGGTTGGGGAATCTAAAACATGAGGCGGGGTGGGGGGGGGTGGTGGTCGTCGGGGAGAGATTCACAGTCTCAGGATAAGAGGCTGACAATTAGACCCAGAGGAGGAAAAATAACTTCACTCAAAGGGTTGTGAATCTTTGGAATTCTTTACCCCAGAGGATTGAAGATGCTGCAGCGCTCAATGCATTTAAAGACTGGAATAGACACAGAGGCCAGGATCTTACCACTGTTCAAGCCAGCGGGATTTTCCCAACCCGCCGCAGTGAATGGAGATTTGGCTGGTCGCCAAATTCGCTGACCTCTCTGCAGTGGAAGCATGATGAAAACGAGCAGCGAGATTGCATCCACCTTCTCTGGTCTCTCCAGAGGTCAAGAGATAGTGGGGAGAAGCGGGAAAATGGAGCTGAAGATCAGCTGTGACCATATTGAATAAAGGAGCAGCACCAAGGGGGTGAGTAGTCTCGTAACGCTCCTATTTCTTGTGCTCTTGTAACACGGAGCTGCCCACCGAGTGCTAACCTCGTTCCTGACCTCTGAGTGTTTGTAGTAGATCCACCTCAGTGACAAAATCGCCAGGGTGCATGGTGCTCAAAGGATTCAGTTGCGCCTGTTTTCAAAACCTTTCCCTTCCAATCGACTGCCCTCTTCCGCTCCACTTCCCCCTCCCCGCTCCCAGAAACTGGTGTCGAAGGTCCTTCGTGAAATGTGAGCCAAGACTGGTTATTATGTAACCACCAATACTGCAGGTATACTTACAGGCGGACCATCAGCACCAGGAATTCCAGGAAGTCCAGGTTTTCCAGTTGGACCCTGCAGGGAGGAAAACCAGGAAGAAATGTCAGAGTCATTCCCCTCTCCCCGCTAACAATTTACATTCAGTACAAAAAGTAACACTTTCACAGGAGCATTGAGATTTAAGATCTGACAGCGAGCTGCAGAAGAGGTGACGAGAGAAGGTGTCCAAAGATTTGGTTAAACGGGGAGATTTGAGGGAGAGGGATGGGGAAAGGGCAGGAATTCCAGAGCTTGGGGCCTGGCCAGCCAAAAGCACGGATCACCAAGTAAGAAGCAATTTATATCGGGGATGCACAAGGGGCCTGATTTGGAGGAACTGAATTCCTGGAGGGTTACGAGACAGGAAATTACGGAGATAGGGAGGGATGAGGGTGAGGAGGGATTCGAAAACAGCAAGTTGAACCAGTACTTTGGGGCAGTCTTTTTAGTTCATTGATGGGATATGGGCTTCGCTGGCCTGGCCCAGCATTTATTGCCCATCCCTAATTCCCCCTCAAAACGGAGGTGGTGAGCTGCCTTCTTAAATCGCTCCAGTCCCTGTGGTGTAGGTAAACCCACAGTGCTGTTAGAGAGGGAGTTCCAGAATTCTGACCCAGTGAAGGAACGGCCGATGTATTTCCAATTCAGGATGGTGAGTGACTTCAGGTGGTAGTGTTGCCACGTGTCTTCTGCCCTTGATCTTCTAGATGGTTTTGGAAGGTGCTGCCTAAGGGCCCTTGGTGAGTTTCTGCAATGTATCTTTAGAAGCTACACACAGTTGCTACTGCGTGTCTGTAATGGAGGAAGTCAATGTCGAAGGTAGTGGATTGGGTGCCAGTTAAGTGGGGCTGCTCTGTCCTGGATGGTGTCAAGTTTGAGTTACATACATCCAGACAGGCGGCAGTTTGACACAGGGGCCAGGTCACGCCAACACAGGTTGCACCACGTATGGACTACTTTGTCTCCGACTTTCAACTTTGTTCACTTCCCGCCTTGAAAACACAAACTCTTGTCAGTGGATGGATGGTCCCACAAGCATCTGCCACACATCTGAAGTCACACAAGTTGATGTAAAGAGCCAGCCTGTTCTACAGGGCAGGGCTACGCAGCTGATTCCAGTCCTGTTCTCTCCTGACAACCATACTTAGCTCTCCTGAAAGGGGACAGTGCAGGGTGATGGCAAGGGATAGCTGGTGGAATGTTTTTATGCCCTCTGTCTGTCTCGTTCTCTCAGTGTACAAGTCTCTCTTACTGTCTCTCTCAATCGTCCTCTGCCTGTCTCTCTGTCTCTCTCCCTCTGCCTGTCTTTCTTTCTGCCTGTTTCCCTGTCACTCTCTCTGTTCTCTGCCTCTCTCTCTCTATATATATATTTTATTTATATATATATATATATATATATATTATATTATATTCTCTCTCCTTTTGTCTGCTTGTCTCTCTGTTTCTCTTTCTCCCTGCCTGAATCTCTCTCTCTCTCTCTCTACCTGTCTTCCCCTCTCTCTCTCTACCCCCTCTCTCTCTGTCTGTCACTCTCCCTCTGTCTCCCTCCCTGTCACACATTCTCTCTTTTTGCCTTTTTCTTTCTGCCTATCTCTCTCTCTCTCTTTCTGTCTGCTTGTCCCTCTCTCGCTCTTTCTCCCTTTTTCTCTCTGTCTGTCTTTCTCTCTCTCTTTGTCTGCTTGTCCCTTCCACCTTTCTCTCTGAAAGTCTCTCTCTCTCTCGCCTATTTTCCAGTCTGTCTCTCACTCTCTTTCTCTCTGCCTGTCTGTCTCTCTCTCTCTCTTTCTTTCTTACTGCCTATCACTCTCAGTCCCTTTCCTTCCCTGTCACATTCTCTCTGCCTTTTCTGCCCACCTGTCTCTGTCTCTCTCACTTCACCTGTCTGTCTCTCTCTTTCCGCCCCTCTCTCTCTCTCTGCCTGTCTCTCTTTCTCCCTCCCCACCTGTCCCTCTATCTCTCCACCTGTCTTCCTTTCTCTCTCTCTCTCTCTCTCTGCTTGTCTTCCTCTCTCTCTCCACCTGTCTTCCTCTCTAACAGCCTCTCTCTCTCTTTCTTACTGCCTGTCATTCTCTTTCTCTCTCCTTCCCTGTCACTTTCTTTGTCTTTTCTGTCTGCCTGTCTCTGTCTCTCTCTCTCTCTGCCTGTCTGTCTGTCTCTCTCTCCCCCCACCTGTCCCTCTCTCTCTGCTTTTCTCTCTCCCCCCACCTGTCCCTCTCTCTCTCTATCTCTCTCTCCACGTGTCTTTCTTTCTCTCCGCCTGTCTTCCTCTCTCACAGCCTGTCTCTCTCTGCCTCTCTCTCTCTTACTGCCTGTCACTCTCCGTCCCTCTCCTTCCCTATCACTTTCTCTCTGCCTTTTTGTCCGCCTGTCTCTCTCTCTCTGCCTCTCTTTCTCTCTCTCTCTCCCCCCACCTCTCTTTCTCTCTCTTCCTTTCTCTCTCTCTCTGCCTGTCTTCCTCTCTCATAGCCTGACTCTCTTTGCCTTTCTGTCTCTCTCTCTCTGCCTGCCTCCCTATCACACACTCTCTTTCTTTGCCTTTTTTTTTGCCTGTTTCCTTCTCTCTCACTTTCTTATTCCTGTCACTCTCCATCTCTCTCCGCCTCTCTCTCTCTCTCTCTCTCTCTGTCTCTTTCTCTGCCTGTCTCTCTCATTCTCTGCCTCTCTCTCTGCCTGTTACTCTCCCTGTCTCCCTCCCTATCATACACTCTATTTCTTTGCCTTTTTCTTTCTGCCTGTTTCTTTCTCTCTTTTTTTTCTGCCTGTCTCTCTCTCTTTCTTACTGCCTGTCACTCTCCATCTCTTTCTGCCTCTCTCTCTCCCTCACTCTGCCTCTCTCTCTCTCACTCTGCCTCTCTCTCTCCCTCACTCTGCCTCTCTCTCTCCCTCACTCTCTGCCTGCCCCCTCTCTGCCTGTCACTCTTCCTCTGTCTCCCTCCCTATCACACACTCTTTCTTTTTACCTTTTTCTTTCTGCCTGTCTCTCTCTCTCTTTCTCTGCCTGTCTCACTTTCTTTCTTACTGCCTGTCACTCTCCATCTCTTTCCTTCCCTGTCACACACTTGCTCTACCTTGCTCCCTCTTCCCTTGTCACTCTCCCTCTCTCTCCCTTCCCGTCACACACACTACCTCTCTTTGCCTTTTTCTTTTGCATGTCTCTCTATTTCTTTTTCTCTGTCTGTTTCTCACTCCATTTGCCTCTCTCTATCACTCTCTCTGCCTGTCACTCTCCCTCCCTATCATACTCCCTTTGCCTTTCTTATTCTGCCTGTCTCTCTCTCTCTGTCCATCTTTTTCTCTGCCCATCTTTCTCTCTTTCTTACTGCCTGTCACTCTCCATCTCTCTTCTTTCCTATCACACTCCTTCTGCCTTTTTCTGTCCGCCCATCTCTCTCTCTCTGCCTGTCTCTTTCTCTTTACCTGTCTCTCTCACTCTCTCCCTACTGGTCTCTCTCTCTCTCTGCCCGATTTCTCACTGCCTGTCTCTCTCACTGCCTGTCACACGCCCTCTGTCTCCCTCCCTATCACACACTCTCTCTCTTTGCCTTTTTCTTTCTGCCTGTCTTTCTCTTTTTCACTGGTTGTCTCTCTCATTTTCTTACTGCCTGTCACTGTCCATCTCTCTCCTTCCCTGTCACACTCTCTCTGCCTTTTTCTGTCCGCCCATCTCTCTCTCTCTCTCTCTCTCTCTCTGCCTGTCTCTCTCTCTCTTTGTCTGTCTCTTCACCTATCTTTCTCACTCTCTCCCTGCCTTTCTCTCTCCGCCTGTTTCTCTCACTGTTTCTCCCTCTGCCTGTCTCTCTCACTTCGCCTTTCTCTCTTACTCTCTCCCTACCTTTCTCTCTCCGTCTGTTTCTCTCACTGTTTCTCCCTCTGCCTGTCTGTCTCTCCTCCTCTACCTCTCTCTCTCTCTCCCCCTCTCCCTCTCTCTCTCTCCCTCTCCCCCCCCGCCTCTCCTCTCTCTCCCTCCTCCCCCCTCTGCCTCTCTCTCCCTCCCCCTCTGCCTCTCCTCTCTCCCTCCCCCCTGCCTCTCTCTCTCTCTCTCCCCCCCCTCTGCCTCTCTCTTCCCTCTCCCCCCTCTGCCTCTCTCTCTCTCCCTCTCCCCCCTGCCTCTCTCTCTCTCTCCCTCTCCCCTCTCTCTCCCCTCTCCCCCTCTGCCTCTCTCTCCCTCCCCCTCTGCCTCTCTCTCTCTCTCCCTTCCCCCCTGCCTCTCTCTCTCTCTCTCCCCCCTCTGCCTCTCTCTCTCCCTCTCCCCCTCTGCCTCTCCTCTCCCCCTCTTCCCCTCTGCCTCTCTCTCTCTCCCCCTCTGCCTCTCTCTCCTCCCCACCCCCTCCTGTCTCTCTCCCTCTCTGCCTGTCTCTCTCTCTCTCTCTGCCCCCTGCCTGCTCCCTCTCTCTGCCTGTCACTCTCCCTCTGTGTGCCTCTCTCTGCCTCTCTCTCTCTTTCTTTGCCTTTATCTCCCTCCCCATCACACACTCTCTCTTTGCCTTTTTCTTTCTGTCTGTCTCTCGCTCTTTTTCTCTGCCTGTCTCTCTCTCTCTCTCTCAATGGCTGTCACTCTCCATCTCTCTCTTTTCCTGTCACGCACACCCTGCTTTTTTCTGTCCACCTATCTTTGCCTGTCTCTCTCTGCCTGTCTCCCTCCTTCCCTATCACACACTCCCTCTCTTTGCCTTTTTCTTTCTGCCTGTCTCACTCTCTTTCTTACTGCCTGTCACTCTCCATCTCTCTCCTTCCCTGTCACACACACTCTGCCTTTTTCTGTCTGCCTGTCTCTCTCTCTCTCTCCCTCTCTCTGTCTCTGAGCCTGTCTCTCTCTCTTTCTCTCTCTCTCCGCCTGTCTCTCTCTATCTCTGTCTCTCTCTGACTGTCTCCCCCTCTCTGCCTCTCTCTCTGCCCCCGTCTGTCCCTGTTACTCTCCCTCTGTCTCCCTCCCTATCACTCTCTCTTTGCCTTTTTCTTTCTGTCTCTCTCTCTCTTTTTCTCTGCATGTCTCTCTCTTTTAGTGTCTGTCACTCTCCGTCTCTCTCCTTCCCTGTCACAGTCTCTCTCTACCTTTCTCTCTCTGCCTGTCTCTCTTGCTGTCTCTGTCACTCTTCCTCCGCCCCCCCTCCCCGTCACACACTCTACCTCTCTTTGCTTTTTTCTTTCTGCATGTCTCTCTCTTTCTCTGCCCAAATCTCGCTGTTTGCCTGTCTCTCTCTGTCTGCTTGTCTCTGTCTCTCTTTCTTTGCCTGTCTCTCTCTTTCTCTGCCTGTCTTACTTTTTCTCTGTCCCCCTCTCTCTGCCTATCACTATCTCTGTCTTCCTCCCTGTCATACTCTCTTTGCCTTTCTTTTTCTGTCTATCTTTTTCTCTGCCTGTCTTTCTCTCTCTCTCTCTTGCTTACTGCCTGTCATTTTCCATCTTTCTCCCTCCCTGTCACACTCTCTCTGCCCTTTTCTGTTTGCCTGTCTCTCTCTCTCTACCTGTCTCTCTCTGCCAGCCTCTCTCTGCATGTCACTCTCCCTCTGTCTTTCTTTTTCTCTGCCTGTCTCTCTTTCTTACTGCCCGTCACTCTCCCTCTCTCTCTCCCACCCTGTCATACACACTCTCTTTGCCTTTTTCTTTCTGCCTGTCTCTTTCTCTCTCTGCCTGTGTCTCTCTCTCTCTGCTTCTCTCTCTCTCTCTCTTTACAGTTCCCCCTCTCTCTGCCTGTCACTCTCCATCTCTCTATCCTTGTCATACAAACTCTCTCTTTGCCTTTTTCTTTCTGCCTGTCTCTCTCTCTGCCTGTTTTTCTCTCTCTCCCTCTCTGCCTGTCTCCCTCTCTCCCCCCCCCCCCAGCTGTGTGTGTCTCTCTCTCCCTACATGTCTCTCTCTCTCTGCCTGTCTCTTTCTTTCTCCACATGTCTTTCACTGTGCCAGTCTCACTCACTCTTTGTACTTCCCCCCCCTCTCTTTTTCTCTGTCTGTCACTGTCTCTCTCTCCCTCCATCACACATATTCTCTCTTTGCATTTTTCTGTCTCTCTCTCTCTGCATCTCTCTCTCTCTATGTCTGTCTCTCTCTCTCTCTCTCTCTCTATGCCTGTCTCTCCAACTGTGTGTATGTCTCTCTCTGCTGTTTATCTCTGCCTGTCTCTCTCTCTTTCTGCCTGTTTATATCTGTCTCTTTTTCTGCCTGTCTTTCTCTGCCTGTCTCTCCCTCTCTCTGCACTCCCCTCTCTCTCTCTCTCTCTGCCAGTCACTCGCCCTCTTTCCCCCTGCCTGTCACACACTCTCTCTTTGTCTTTTTCTTTCTGTCTGTCTCTCTCCTTTTCTCTGCCTGTCACTCTCTCTCTTTCTCTGCCTGTCTGTCTCTCTCTCTCTCTACCTGTATTATTTTTCTCTCTCTGCTTTTTTCTGCCTCTCTTTCTGCCCTCCTTTCTCTCTCTCTCTCTCTCTCTGCCCCCCGTCTCCCTGTCTACCTCTCTCTCTCTCTCTCTTTCTGTCTGCCTCTCTTTCTCTCTTTTTCTCTTTGTCCCTCTGTCTGCCTCTTTCTCTCTGTCTGTCTGTCTGTCTCTCTCCCTGTCTGCCTAGCTCTCTCTCTCTTTCTGTCTGTCTGCCTCTCTTTCTGTCTGCCTGTCGCTCTGTGCCTGCTTGTCTTTCTCTTCTGTCCCTGTCTGTCTGTCTCTCTCTTTCAGTCTATGCATCTGTCTCTCTTTGTCTCTTCTACCCTCTCTCATTATTTGTCTCTCTTACTGTCTCTGTAACCCTCTCCGTCTCTCTCTCTCCAGGACAAATTGATATCGATTGTAGATCAACGAACTCTGCACAGAGCTGGCCTTTATTGCAAGGGGGGATTGAACATAATGCTGGGAGGTCATGCTGCAATTGGACAGGGCCTGACCTCGATATATTTGCATTGGAAGTAAATTCTCCTGGCTGATTCCCGGGATGAACTGTTCAGTACAGGAGGAAAGATGGAGCAGATTGGACCCGATATGCATCTGGCGTTCAGCAGGATGACAGTTGATCTTCTTGAAATGCATAATCCGAAGAGACTTAGCTGCGTAGATACTCAGAGGATGGATGGGTTCTTCCAGCTTCGACCTTGGCGGGTATTATCGCAGGCGGGACAGGAAAATTCCTGACCCACCCACAAGGATGCTGCCATTCTGAAGGCTGGGTGACAAAGTGGCACAATGGTTAGTATTGCTGCCTCACAGCAGCACAGACTCAGGTTCAATTCCTGGCTGTCTGTGCGGAGTCTGCACATTGTCTCTGCAACAGTTTCCTCCGGGTGCTCCGGTTTCTTCCCACAGTCCAAAAGACGTGCTGGTTAGGCGGAATGGCCATGCTAAATTCTCCCTCAGTGTGCCGAAACAGGTGCCAGAGTATGGTGACTAGGAAATTCACCATAACTTCATTGCAGTGTTAATGTAAGCCCATTTGTAACACTAACAAGTAAACCATAAACTTTAAACTCCTGTTTCCTCATGGAAAATGATTAAATGTCTTGAGGAGTGGGGCCCAGAACTAGGAGCACAGTCTATTAATCAGAGGCCTCCCATTTCAGATGAAGGGGAATTCCTTCTCTCAGAGGGACATTAGTATTTAGAATTCACTGCCCCAATGAGAGGATGCATGTGGGTCACTGCATTCAAGGCTGACTGAGACTTTTTATTGACAAGGGAATCGAGGTTATGGGGGCGGGTATACAGAGAGGAGAATGGGTTGAGGCCAGAATCAGATCAGCAATGGTCTTACTGAATGTGGAACAGGCTCGAGGAGCCCTATTCTCCAGCTTCTTTTCCTAATATAATTTTGATCTGGGTTCATCCTGAGTGGCGTGCCTCAGTACCCCACGGAACAGTGGGACTCAGCAAGCCAGTCACTGTGGTAGGATAATGGCTGTGTCCGATGTTCTTTGATCACGAGCTGGAGGACATCCTCAGGCTGCCCTTGAGGCATGTAGATTTGATTTGATTTAATTCATGTCACTCTCCTATTAATTGACTACAGCTCAGCCTTCAACACCATTATTGCTGCAAAACTCATCTCCAAACTCCATGGTCTGGGCCTTAGCTCCTCCCTCTGTGACTAGATCCTGAACTTCCTAATTCACAGACCACAATCAGTAAAGATAGGCAACAACACCTCCACTATTTACCTTCAGTGGTAGATAGTGAAGAGGGGTGTTATGGTTTGTAGAGAGACTTGGACAAGTTGCAGAGCTGGGCCGAGAGGTGGCAAATGGAGTTCAATGCGGAAAAGTGTGAGATAATTCACTTTGGCAGGAATAACAAATGTGTAGAGTACAGGGCTAATGGTAGAACTCTTAATAGTGTTGATGAACAGAGGAATCTTGGTGTATATGAGCATAGATCCCTGAAAGTTGGCAATCAAGTCGATAAGGTTGTCTTGGCTTTTATTGGTAGGGGGATTGAACTTCGGAGCCGCAACGTCGTGGTGCAACTGTACAAAACTCTGGTGCGGCCACACTTGGAGTATTGTGTACAGTTCTGGTCCCCACATTATAAGAAAGATGTGGAGGCATTGGAGAGGGTACAGAGGAGGTTTACCAGGATGTTGCCTGGTATGGAGGGCAGGTCCTATGAAGAGAGGTTGAAGGATTTGAGGTTGTTTTCGTTAGAAAGGAGGCGGCTAAGAGGGGATCTTATTGAAGCATATAAGATGATTAGAGGTTTAGATAGGGTGGAAAGTGATAGCCTTTTTCCTAGGATGGAGAAAGCTAGCACGAGGGGACATAGCTTTAAATTAAAGGGTGGTAGTTATAGGACGGATGTCAGAGGTAGGTTCTTTACCCAGAGGGTGGTAAGGGTATGGAATGCCCTGCCTGCTGCAGTTGTAGATGCGCCAAGTTTGGGGGCGTTTAAGAGGTCAGTAGATAGGTTTATGGACGAAAAGGGAATAGTTTAGGTTAGAGGGTCATTGCTTTTTCTTAATTGGTCGGCACAACATCGAGGGCCGAAGGGCCTGTTCTGCGCTGTAATGTTCTATGTTCTATGTTCACAATCATCTACAACACTGGTGCCCCACAAGGCTGTATTCTCAGCTCCTTATACTCCTTACACACCTATGATGCACGGCCAAATTCCCCTCCAATTCAATTTTCATGTTTGCTGACCACTGTATTGGGCTGGATCTCAAACAATGACGAGACAGAGTACAGGAGTGAGACAGAGAATCTGGTGAACTGGTGTAGCGACAATAATCTCTCCCTCAATGTCAACAAAATGAAGAAGATTGTCAGCAATTTCAGGAAGTCAAGGAGATCAATGGGGACGAAGTAGAAAGGGTTCAGAGCTTCAAGTTTTTAGGTGTCCAGATCACCAACAATCTGCCCTGGTCCCTTCATGCCAATGCTATAGTTAAGAAAGCCCATCAATGCCTCTACTTTCTCACAAGATTAAGGAAATTTGGCATGTCAGCTTTGACTCTCACCAACTTTTACAGATGCACCATAGAAAGCATTGTTTCTGATTGTATCACAGCCTGGTATGGCTCCTGCTCCATGCAAGACTGCAAGGTACTACAAAGGTTGTGAATGTAGCCCAATCCATCACTCAAACCAGCCTCCCATCCATCGACTCTGTCTACATTTCCACTGCTTCAGCAAAGCGGCCAGCATAATTAGGGATCCCACGCACCCCAGACAGTCTCTTTTCCACCTTCTTTCTTCAGGAAATAGATGCAAAAGCCTGAGGTCACAAGGATAGCTTCTTCCCTGCTAATGTCAGACTTTTGAATGGACTTACTTTGCATTAAGTTGATCTTTCTCTATCCCCTAGCTATGACTGTAACACTACATTCTGCATTCTCTTGTTTCCTTCTCTACGAACAGTATGTTTTGTCTGCATAGCACGCAAGAAACAGTACTTCTCACTGTATGTTAATATATGTGACAACAATAAATCAAATCAAATTTTTGAGCAGAAATGTCTGGTCCCAGTCAGTTCTAGATGGGGCTCGGCACAAAGAGGGAAGTAGGCAGTGTGATGTGAATTGTGCTGGTATAATTATCAGCAGGTGATTAGATAGAAAGACTAGTCCATGAGTTGGGCACCTTGTGCAAAAGATAAAACCACTGTTTTGAATGATGGAGGCTCATCCGGCTAACGTTACTTACCTTGTGGCCAGGAGGACCCATGGCTCCCTGAGGACCGGGTATACCCTGCAGGAGAGAAGGCAGAAAGATGAATGAGGGATTGGAAACAGCATGCTTGCCTCTCACACATCTGGTAGCAGGCACGCACAAACATCTCTCAGCTTCATATATACCCGGAATCAGTGCCACACATCCAGTCCAAGACAGTAGCTCAGTCATATCCAAAGTACACAATAGATCAGAGAGCAGCCTGTCTATTCTCAAAGAAAACTTGGACTGTGACAGTTCAGGAACAAACGAGGGATAACTCCGCGTTATGCAAGACAGCGGTCGTGTTTACAAATCAGAGCTGTACTCAGTAGTGAAAGGACAGTGTTTATAGTCACTGTTTGTACATAATGGCGTGGGGAAGTGTGGTTTATAAACTGTGTTTCTACATAATAGTGAGGGACAGTGTTTATTGTCCATACTGTTTGTACACAGTAGTGAGGTGATAGTTTTATAGACTTTGTTTGTATACAGTAGTGAGGGACAATATAGGCCTGTATTTGTACATTGTACTGAGGGGAACAATATTTATAGACTGAGTTTGTACACAATAGTGAGGAGGCAGTGTAGATTGTAATTTTATAACTGGTAGAGGGAATGGTGTATATGGGCAATGTTTTTTGCTTTAATGTGACACATTACCTGAGCTCCGGGAACACCTTGTTGCCCCGGTGGTCCCGGTTCTCCTTGTGGCCCCTGTTTGGGATGAATCAGAAAACACGGTAAATTCCCCAGCGCTCAGCAGCGGACAAACAAACAAAGGGAATGTAAGGAGAGAAATCACGCACCAGGTTTCCTTTCGGACCGTGGGGGCCATCCGATCCTCGCACACCCTGAAACACAAGAGAAGCTCGCTAGCAACGTTCAGTCCTGAAAACAGAGGCGGTTCAACACTTTCCACCAATGGCCCATGAACTTTCCCACACCTATCTCAACTTCCATTTGGCTGAAAACAATGAAAGGAAGGGGTGAAATTGGCAAATTCTTTTTGTCAAAAGGCTGGAGATGGAGGGACATCACGTTGCTAGTCTGAACTTGTGCCGTAGTGCGTAGCAAAGCTACCATTGGAGGCAGAGTCTCATCCTCAAATGATTACTTGCCGATGGGGGCAGTTGCTTTAGCTCAGTTGGCTGGACGGCTGGTTTGTGATGCAATGCCAACAGTGCAGGTTCAATTCCCATACTGGCTGGCGTTATTCATAAGAGGTTAAGTCCAGACACGAAGTCCAGTTGGTTAATGTTCTTCCCATTCCCTCAGAGACTGTCCCGTTGGTTAATATTCTGCCTGCTTTCCAGAGACTGTCCCGTTGGTTAATATTCTACCAGTTCCCCCCGGAGACTAAGTGCCATTGGTTAATGTTCTCCCCACTGCTTCAGAAACTAAGTACTGTTGGTTAATGCTCTTCCCGCTTTTACAGACACAAAGACCAGTTGGTTAATGTTCTCCCTGCTCCTCCAAAGAATAAGTCCCCACCTTCTCAATGTTGCCACTCGCCTGAGGTGTGGTGATCATCAGACTGACCCACCAGCAGTGAGCTCTCTTCCCCATCAAAGGGGACAGCAGCCTATGGCCATCTGGGATTACGGTGACTTTACGGTATTACACGTGCTCAGCCACTCGCTCGGTAGAGTGCCGCTGATTCGGGAGCCGGCTGTTACTCCGGCCTTCACCGAATACAATCGGCAGGTCAGCACCAGATTCAGCCTTGCCTCAGGGATGAGGCACAAAACTCCATCTGGACGAACGTTCCACAGCCATGGAGAAAGCCAGTCGGGAGAGGATGACCAAGTCACGGAGCGAGATCGGGAATGGGAAGACCGATCACACCATTCACTGATTGGTGGACGGCGAGGCAGGGTGGTCAGGGAGCACACTGTCACCCGGAGACATGGAATAATTCACTCTGCGGTGAACATTATTTTCTGTCAACCGGTCAGTTTTAATTTTCACAGAAAATAGGCAATTGTTTTTTTTTTGTATCACTCACAGGGGGTCCTTGTAATCCCTGGGGTCCTTTGGGTCCGAGCAGTCCTCTTGGTCCCTTGGAGATGGAGAGGGACAGACAAAGAGAGAGAGAAAAATCAACATTTCAGGATTAGGTCTTGTATGCAGCATTGCACAGTTGCTAAAAAAACAGTAAGACTTGTTGGGTTAATGTCAAGTCATAAGAGGTATACAACATTGAAAAAGGCCCTTCAGCCCATCACATTTGCACCAGTCAAAGACAAACCATCTAATCATTCTAATCCCACTTCCCAGCACTTGGCCCATGGCCTTGTATGCCTTGTAAGAAGTCTGACAACACCAGGTTTGAGTCCAACCAATTTATTTGATAGTAAACTTGCAAGCTTTGCCCCTTCATCAGGTGAATAGAGTTCTGGCCTCAGACAGAGCATATAACAGCACAGACAGTTTACTCTCCATTCACCTGACGAAGCGTCAAACCCCGAAAGCTTGTGAGTTTACTATCAAATAAATTGGTTGTACTTAAACCTGGTGTTGTCAGACTTCTTACTGTGTTTACCCCAGTCCAACACCGGCATCTCCACATCATGACTTGTATACCTTGGCATTGTAAGTTCACATCTTATCACTTCTTAACAGTAATGAGAGTCTCTGCCTCCACCACTCTTTCAGGCAGTGAATTCCAAACTCCCATCACCTTCTGGATGAAAAAGACTTTCCACACTTCTCCTCTAAACCTCCAACGCCACCGGTGTAAGCATCGTCCAGATCACCGATCAGCCTCGGCACATTGGGCCCCACCACACTGAGCGAGTGACACAAGAGCTTCACACGTGCTTGAGTAACTTCTCTCTCAGATGATGGTAGCTGCAGAGTATGTGGGAGTGCAGAGCCCAGGGTCACTTAAATAGTCCCTGATGTCCATTCCTATCTGCCTTGACAACGTCCACCCCTTCCACAGCTGCAGAGTCGGGTTCAGCCGCCCCTAGCTGCCTGTGGCTGCGTTTATTATAATTAATCATTTGTGGGATGTGGGCATAGCTGGCAAGGTCAGCATTGCCAGGGTTGTTTGCTGTCTCACTGAGAGGTCAGGAGACTTGTGTGGTTGAACATTAAGGTCTGTGACTTCCTCAGAGTGACATCTCCGGCAGAGTGGGTTGTGGGAGGGAGGCTGATGAAGGTTTGGGTGGGCAAGTGGAGTCAGGTCATTTTGTAGGGAGGGGGGGTCAGGTGAGGTCAAGCCTTTTGGCGGGGGGGGGGGGTCGAGTTGAGGTGGGTGTAGTATGGAGAGTTCCCTGGGGGTATTATATGTATGTGTGAATGCAGGATATTCCACGCGAAACTGGGTCTGGATCTGGATTTTTTTTTTAAGTAGTTATTCTGGAGTAAAAAGTGATTTCTTTTCCCCCTTTTAACTCTTTCAGAGTAACTATCTTTCAGGGTAAAATTGGCTGCACCACCTGAAGTTAGTGATGTAAATTAGTAACAAGGTGGCACAGTGATTGGCACTGCTGGTTCACAGCACCAGGGACCCAGGTTCAATTCTGGCCTCGGGTGATTGTGCGAACTCTGTACATTCTCCCTGTGCCTGTGTGGGTTTCCTCCCATTGTGCAAAGATGTGCAGGTTGGGTTGATTGGCTATACTAAATTGCCAATTAGCATCCCAAGATGCATACATTATGGAGATTAGCAGGGTAAACACAGAGGATTATAGGGACAGAGCTGGGTGGATTGGAAAGTCAGTGCAGACTCGATGGGCCTCCTCTTGCATTGTAGAATCTGTGTTTCTGTAAATTGTTTCTGTTGGATGGTTCCCAGCCCTACACAGTTTTCCATCGGATATTAGCACTTCTGGACAATTGCCAGGTTAAAGAGAATCTCCTGGAGGGATTTTCCAATGCATTATTGGGATACTGTCCAAATGCGAAGCTGGAGAAGCAGGAAATTATAGGCCTAAGTGTTTATTAACAGCTCGTAACAATACTCAATCTCCAAGGTACAGCCACATGGATACTGTCTCCATGCCAGATTCTTCCAGCCACTTTCACATACACAGCCTGCTGTCATGTGACAGTCTACAACACTTAGTACTGTTTCCCCAGTCCCATATTAATCCTTGCTCAGTTGAGCACTCTCATATTACAGCCAGCACTGATCAGACGTTGCAAACTGCTCTCGAGATAGAGGTGATAATCTGACCTGATCCTCTTGCGGATCAAAGTCTGATCTACACTTGGTTTGGAGGAAACCAGGAAAAAGCGGTGGGAGAGAGGGAGTGAGGAAGAAAGGTGAATTGGGAGAAAGGGCAAGGCGAAAGGACATTGGGAGAGGGAGACAAGGTGAAAGATCAGGGGGTGGTGAGTGAAAGGTCAAAGGCGAGGGGAACAAGATGAAAGGTTACAGGGGGCGAGGTGAAAGGTCAATAGGAGAAGGGAACAAGATGAAATGTCACAGGGGGCGAGGTGAAAGGTCATTGGGAGAGAGGATGTGAGATTGGGTATTAAAGGATAAGTATTAACTGGGTGAGGCGGTGTCTGGGAACAGTGGCTCGGCAATGTCTGGGAGGCCACAGCACATTGGGAGAAGACAGCTACACTGCACAAAAAGACCGTCCCATTAGACTTGCTCCCTCTGACGCTGACAGATCCTGAACAAATCCAGGTTTCTCTTCACCACTCAGAGACAAGTCCAAACATCAGGATATACTTACAGATTCACCTGGCAACCCTCTGGGTCCAGCCTCTCCATCATCTCCCTGCAGACAAAAGGCCAAGGTAAGATCTCACAGCACAAAAAAAAATCACAGCCTGATATCTAAAACCATCTTACTTATGGGGTACGCAGCCTGACAACAATGGCTTCATGGGTAGAAATTGCAGCTGAGGAAACGCTCCATAATAAGAGGCACAACTTTCCCAAAGATCCGACAAATATTTCCAATCTTTCTCCTCAATAGGATTTTAACCCATGCAGGGGCAGATTCCATCAAGCCCCTTGGTGAGGGTGAATTCCTGACAATTCCCTCTTTCTTTTCAGAGATATGCCAATCACTGCACTGGATAAAAGCCATCAACTCAAAGTGATATTTTCAAATGATCACTGACATTGTCACTGGACAGCCGTCAAAGGGATTCCAATCCTCATCCAGCAGGGTGCTGGTGACAGCAACTAATGTTTCAGCTTCTCTCGGAGATCATATCGAAGAAAACAATGCAGAGTTTGTACAGAGGAGAGCTATCCAAACACCTCCAACTACCTCAGCAAGCCCTTTCCCCATCCATTCTCACAAAGCATTTCGTGCCAATGAAGTACTTTCTGAAGGATCATTGCAGTAATAATGTCACAACCACAGCAGCCTGTCTGCATACAACAAAGATCATCTCATGACTTTCAGGAGACCGTGGCATAATGGTATTGTCACTGGACTAGTAATGCACTAGGAACTGGGTTCAAATCCCACCAGGGCAGATAAAGTCATAGAGGTTTACAGCATGGAAACAGGCCCTTTGGCTCAACTTGTCCACTCCACCTTTTTTTTTAAAACCATTAAACTAGTCCTAATTGCCCGTGTTTGACCCATATCCCTCTATACCCATCTTACCCATGTAACTATCTAAATGCTTTTTAAAAGGCAAAATCATACCCGCTTCTTCTACTATCTCTGGCAGCTCATTCCAGACACCCTCTATCCTTTGGGTGAAACAATTTCCCCTGGGGGTCCATTTTTGTCTCTCCCCATTCACCTTAAACCTATGCCCTTGAATTTTAGACCCCTCCCCCCCTAACTTTGGGAAAAGATGTTGCCTATCTACCTCGTCCTAAAAAAAATGATCCGGAATTAAAAGTCTAATGATGGTCCACGAGACCATTCTCGATTGTTGTAAAAAATCCAGCTGAAACTGATGTCCTTTTCGGGAACATTAATTGCTGGCCTCAGCCTATATGTGACTCCAGCAATGTGCCCCTCTGAAATGACATACCCGGCTGGTATTCATTCATCTGGTTTGTGAGATAAAGGCGCCTCCTCGCCCCTTATTGCCCCCCAGGAGGTGGCAGTCAACCGTCTTTGTGAACCATAGTGGTCCGTGTAGCGTGGATACTCCACTAGTATGCGACCTGCCTATGGCGGTTTGATAGAACTGAGGCTCAGAGGGCATTCAAGTCTGTGGGTCTGGGGTCACATGTAGGCCAGATGGGTCAGGATAGCAGAGTTCCTTCCCTAAGGGGGTATTAGTGAACCAGATAGGTTTCTACAACAATCAATAGCAGCTTCATAGTCGGCATTAGATTATTAATTCCAGATTGATTGATCAAATGTAAATTCCATCAGGTGCTGCATTGGATTTGAAACTGGGTCCCAGGGCAAGGTTTATTTTTTTCTTTCATGAGGATGTGAGTGTCAATGTTTGGGTCATCTGTTACCCATTCCTAATTCCCATTGAACTGAGTGTCTCACCGACATTCTTCAGTGGGCAGTTAAGAGACAGCCAAACATTGTTGTGGCTTTGGAGTCACATGTAGGCCAGACTGGGTAAAGATGGCAAATTTCCTTTCCTAAAGGGGCATTAGTGAACCAAATGGGTTTTCTTTACAATAGGCTGGATCCAGGTGGGGCATATCAACGACACTCCTTATTGGTATGGGTACTGTGATCTGACACATGCCCCTCCACATCTACCACCTGACCCATTGGTTCCTGCTACCTTCTAACTAATAGAGTGATAGATTAATACTATAGTGAGATGAGGTTATACCTCAGAGGGCAGCGCAGTGGTACAGTAATTGGCATTGCTGCTCACAGCACCAGGGAGCTGGATTTGGTTCCCAGCTTGGTCACTGTCTGTGTGGAGTCTGCACATTTTCTGTGTGTCTGCGTGGGTTTTCTCCAGATGCTACGGTTTCCTCCCACACTCTGAAAGACGTGCTGGTTACCTGCATTAGCCATGCTAAATTCTCCCTCAGTGTACTTGAACAGGTACTGGAGCGTGCCGACTAGGGGATTTTCATAGTAACTGCATTGCAATATTGACGTAAGCCTACTAGTGACAATAATAAATAAACTTTAAGCAGTTTTGATGAGTGTAACAGGTTGCATTTACACTGCTTTAAAATATCTACTCCATGTGTCTGCTCCATGCCTCAGCTCCAACTTCCAGCTCCCAGCTTTTTCTGTGGTTGGTTTACTTTCCTCTGAGTCCACACCCAGGTAGAAACAATTGAGCACAGTGAGCATCAATGGTAAAACAGACTCACATGATCAAATAGATGGATCGATACAAAAATCCCATTGTTTCATTATTACTGAGACTAGCTTTTTATTCCAAACTTATGGATGATTTAGATTTCAAATCCCTTAGCTCCCGTGACAGGGGAGCCTGTGATTCTGAGATTTTCAACCAGGCCTATGGATTACGAGTTAAGTGATATTATCACTGTGCTGCCTTCCCGTCCCTGAGTTAAAATGCACCCCCAAAACTCCCACAGCAAGTTGACCCTAGCTGTAATCACATTGCTCGCGTCCAGATGGACCCAGGGCTCCGGCTGCTCCCTAATCCCAATGGAACGCGCTTACCCTGAAAGACGCCTATGCAACGTGGTGGAGAAAAGCAGCAAACACTCACCCTTTCTCCGTCTTCCCCTTGGTGTCCCATCGGTCCCTGTGCACCAGGCTCTCCCTAAGGACGACAGACAAACAACAGGATTAAGTTCCCAGTGCACCATCTGCACGCAGAGTCTCCCATCGGCAAACTGTCGGCAGAGAGCCCTCTCCCACGCCCTGTCGGCAAACAGCGCACACATGTCCCGGATCATCGCCCATCCAAACCCAACATCAGCGACTGGGGGGAAAACATAGGTGGGATCTGCACCTTTACAACATGAACCATTGTGTCAGGAGGAGGAAGAGGATCGACCCTCTGCAGTCACGAGTAAAGGGAAGACTGCAAAACTGCGTTACTATGACACCATCAACACTGGACATCCCGAAGGCATCCTCAGATAATGAGGCATGGTCTCCATTGTAACGTGGGAAGTCTGTGCACAGCAAGAGACCACCAACATGCAGTGAACTGGATAAATCAGTTTCTGAGCTCTCATTCAAAATGAAGTCCCCAGGATCTTTCACATCCACTGAAAGTGTGGACAATGTAATACTTCACCCTTTTCCTTTACTGATTGAGTCAGATACTGAAGTGGTTTGATTTATTATTATAGTTATATGTCTGGGATACAGTAAAAAGTATTTTTTTTGTGCATTATACAGAAAACATATACCATTTGTAGAGTACATAGGGAAGAAGAAAAGAGGATGCAGAGTCGAGTGTTGCAGTCACAGATAGGGCGAACAAAAAGCTCAGCTAAATATATGATAGGACCTATTCTAAAGCCTGATGACAGCTGGGAAGTAGCTGTTCTTCAGTCTGTTGGTACAGACTTTCGAATCCTTGTGCAATGGTTGGAGCTGCGCAGGAATTAGATTGGCACAGAGCATAGATTTCGTTCACGCCGGTATTTTTCCCTTGGCTTAACGAGAGCCTTGGTTTCAGATAGCATCGTGGAGAAGCAAGAAAAAGATTCCCAAAGATGGTTCCAAGGATGAGAAATGTCAGTTACATTGAACATACCAAAGAGATTGGAACAGCCCTCCTAAGAGAGGAGAGAAGTTAGAGAAGAAATTTGACAGACCGCTTCAAAATCCCAAAGGTTCTGGATGGAGGGGATAGGAAGAAGCTGTTCCTGTTGGGGGAAGAGACAAGAACCAGAGGGTGGTAAGAAGCAAGAGGAGGAAATGCCATTTGAGGAGAAATTTCTTTCCTGTAGTTAGGATCTAGAATGAATTCTCAGAGTGCAGAGGGGACAGATTCACACAGCGAGTGGTTAGGACTTGGAATGCACTGCCTGAGAATGTAGTGCAGACAGATTCACAAGAGCATCGTTAGGATCTGGAATGCACTGTGAGTGTGGCAGAGACAAGGTTCAATTGAGATATTTGTGAGGGAATTGGATCATTATCTGAAAAGGAAGAATCTGCAGGGATACTGAGAGAAAACGGGGGAGTGACACTCGATTTCCTTATAAAGCAAGGATATAAAAACATTGGATGTAATTTGAAGGAGTTTTACAGGCTGATACAGAAACAGAAAATGCTGTATAAACTCAGCAGGTCTGGCAGCATCTGTGGATAGAGATAGAACTCAGTAAGAATTTAGCGACACCAATTTTTAATCCAACCGATTTATTTGATAGTAAATCCGCGAGCTTTCAACACTCTGTGTCTTCCTCAGACAAATGCAGTGTTCTGGTCATTTGCCTGAGGAAGACACAGAGTGTTGAAAGCTCACGGATTTACTATCAAATAAATCGGTTGGATTAAAAATTGGTGTTGCTAAATTCTTACTGAGTTCTTACCACCCCAATCCAACGCTGGCATCTTTACATCATGACTACGATAGAGATAGAAACAGAGTTAATGTTTCATGGTGCACGTGACACATCCGCAGAACTGTTAGTTCTGTCAAAGAGTCATACCGATGCTGTTTCTCTCTCCACAGGTGTTGCCAGTGCTGCTGAGTTTAACCAGCATTTTCTGATTTTTATTTCAGATTTCCAGCATTCGCAGTGGTAATACCAGGAACGGGTGGATTGTCTTTTGAGAAAAGGTTGAAGGGTTTGGCAGCTGGAAGAGTTTCCTCTTTTTCCTAATTCAACCATTGGACATGGGCATTGCTGGCTGGCCAGCATTTATTGCCCATCCCTAGTTGCCCTTGAGAAGATGGTAGTGAGCTGCCTTCTTGAATTGCTGTGGTCTGTGCGCTGTGGGTTGACCCACAATACAGTTAGGTAGGATATTCCAGAATTTTGACCAGCGACAGTGAAGGAACGGTGGATACATTTCCAAGTCACAATGGTGAGTGAGATGGAGGGGAACTTCCAGATGTATGCTGTCCTTATCCTTCTAGATGGTAATGAGCATGGGTTTGAAAAGTCCTACCTCTTCTGGGAGAATCTAAAAAGAGACAGGCATGGTGGCACAGTGGTGAGCACTGCTGCCTGACAATAACAGGGACACACGTTCGATTCTCATCTTGGGTCAGTGTCAGTGTGGAGTTTGCACATTCTCTCTGGTTTCCTCCCACAGTGTGCAGAGTCGATTGGCCATGCTAAATTCTCCCTCAGTGTGCCTGAACAGGCACCGGAGTGCGGCGACAAGGGGATTTTCGCAGTAACTTCAATGCAGTGTTTATGTAAACCGACCTGTGACTAATAAATAAATAAACTTGTTTAAACTAGAAGTAGTTTAAAAACAAGGAGTCGCTCGTGTGAGACAGAGATGAGAATTCTTGTCTCAAATGGTGACAAGTCTCGAACTCTTCCTCAAAAGACAGTGGAAGCAGAGTCTTTGGATATTTATAAGGCAGAGCTGGATAGATTCTTAACTAACAAAAGGAGAAAGATTATCGGTGGTTGGCAGAAATGTAGTATTGAGGTTACAATTATATCAGTCATGAGTGGCCTAATTCTGCTCCTAATTTGTACATTTGCAGGTTGATTTCTCCCTCAGAGAGCCAGAACTAACACAACCTGCCAAATGGCCTCCTTCTATGCTATAACCATTCTGTTGTAGAAATGGATTTTACCTCTGGCAATATTGAGTGGAGGAAAGCATGAGGGTTAAGAGCATAGCCTACGTCTAACCCTGACAGTTTTATGTCCAGCAAGAAGCCTCACAACACCAGGTTAAAGTCCAACTGATTTATTTGGTAGCAAATGTCACTAGCTTTCTGGCCTCTGTCAGAATGGAGAGTTCTGATCACAAACAGGGGATATAAAGACATACACTCAGTTTACAGAATACTGATTAGAATGTGAGTTTTTACATCTAATCAAGTCTTAAAAGATGCAGACAATATGAGTGGAGATAGCATTAACATCAGTTAAAAAGACATGTGTATTGTCTCCAGACAGGACAGTAAGTGAGATGTTGCAAACCCAGGCAGGTCATGGGGGTTACAATTATTGTGACATGAATCCAAGTTCCCGGTAGAGGCAGTCCTCATGTGTGTGGAACTTGGCTATCAGTCTCTGCTCAGCGACTCTGCATTGTTGTGTGTTGCGAAGGCCGCCTTGGAGAACAGTTACCTGAAGATCAAAGGCCAAATGCCCATGAATGCTGAAGTGTTCACCAACAGGAAGAGAACACTCTTGCCTAGTGATTGTTGAGCGATGTTCATTCATCTGTTGTCGTCTCGTCTGCATGGTTTTCCCAGTGTACCATGCTTCAGGACATCCTTTCCTGCAGTGTATTAGGTAGACAGTGTTAACCGAGTTGCAAGAGTATGTGCTGTGTACCTGGTGGATGGTGTTCTCACGTGAGATGATGGCATCCATGTCGATGATCCGGCATGTCTTGCAGAGGGTGCTGTGGCAGTGTTCTGTGCTGTCGTGGTCACTATTCTCCTGAAGGTTAGATAGTTTGCTGTGGACACTTCTTGTCACAATGGATGTCTCAGCGCTCTATACCCGCATCCCCCACGATGTTGGCATTGCTGCAACTGGCTCAGTACTCAATGCCAACAATTGCCACTTTCCAGATGCAATTTTATAACTCATCCGCTTCATCCTGGTCCACAATGTCTTCACCTTCAACAACCAGTTCTTCATCCAGACACACAGAACAGCCATGAGGACCAAATTTGCACCTCAATATGCCAATATCTTCATGCACAGGCTGGAACAAGACTTCTTCACTGCACAGGACTTTCAACGATGCTATACACTATATACATTGATGATAGTTTCTTCCTTTGGATTCATGACAAAGAATCACTGAAACAACTATATGATGACATCAACAAGTTCCACCCCACCATCAGACTCAACATGGACTATTCTCCAAAATCAGTTGCATTCTCGGACACACGCGTCTCCATTAAGGACGGTTACCTCAGCACCTCACTGTACTGCAACTCAATGGATAACCTCACAATGCTCCACTTCTCCAGCTTCCACCCTAAACATGTTAAAGAAGCCATCCTCTATGGACAAGCCCTCCATATACACAGTATCTGCTCAGACGAGGAGGATCGCAACAGACACCTCCAGATGCTAAAAGATGCCCTCATAAGAACAGGACATGGCACTCGATTCATCAATCGACAGTTCTAACGCGCCACAGCGAAAAACCGCACCAATCTCCTCAGAAGACAAACACAGGGCATGGTGGACAGAATACCCTTCATCATCCAGTACTTCCCCGGAGCAGAGAAACTATGACATCTTCTCCAGAGTCTTCAACATATCATTCGTGAAGACAAACATCTTGCTTGGGCCACCCCACACCCCTACTTTTTGCCTTCAAACAACTGTACAACCTCAAACAGACCGTTGTCCACAGCAAACTACCCAGCCTTCAGGAGAACAGTGACCACAACACCACACAACCCTGCCACAGCAACCTCTACAAGACATGCTGGATCATCTCACATGAGAATACCATCCATTGGTTAACAGTACATATTTTTGCAACTCGGCCAATGTTGTCTACCTGATACGCTGCAGGAAAGGATGTCCCAGTACATGGTACACTGGGGAGACCATGCAGACACTATGACAACAGATGAATGAACACTGCTCGACAATCACTAGGCAAGACTGTTCCCTTCCTGTTAGCGAGCACTTCAGCGGTCACAGGCATTCGGCCTCTGATCTTTGGGTAAACGTTTTCCAAGGCGGCCTTCACGACACACGACATCACAGTCGCTGAGCAGAAACTGATAGCCAAGTTCCGCACACACGAGGACGGCCTCAGCTGGGATCTTGGGTTCATGTCACACTATTTTGTAACCCCCATACTCGCCTGGGCTTGTAAAGTCTCACTAACTGTCCTGTCTGCAGACAACACACATCTCTTTAACCTGTGCTTAATGATATCTCCACTCACATTATCTGCACCTTTAAAACTTGATTAGTTGTAAAAGCTCACATTCTAATCAATATTCTGTAAACTGAGTGAGTGTCTTTACATCCCCTGTTTGTGATCAGAACTCTCCACTCACCTGACAAAGAGTCCTGAAAGCTAATGGTGTTTGCTACCAAATAAACCTGTTGGACTTTAACCTGGTGTTGTGAGTCTTTACAGTATTTACCCTAGTCCTCCACATCATGTTTTATGTCCCTCCCGCTTGAGGAATAAAGAATGAGATATTTAACAATTGCTGCTGCTCAGGATTGGGCGGGATGTCTCTCAGTTGATGACTGAATGGGGCCAATTGCTCATTCCTACCAGATAGAGTCGGAGCTCCTGTTTGTTCGTGACCTGGTCTTTAAGTGCATGTGTGCCAGAATAATGCTTGACCAGTGTGCTATCCTGACCTCCACACTCTCCCTATGACCCCCATCCCATTCTCCAGGTGCCTGCACAAAGGCTGCAAGCTGAACCCATCCTCTCCTGATCCACACTTAACCCTAGGTTGGCCATGTCGGCATGAGGGAACACTCAGACATGTCCGGCCACTCAGCCCCATACTCACCCGGTTCCCCTTCTCTCCAGGCAGGCCAGGCAATCCATCAAAACCTCGATCACCCTGCACAACACAAAGATACAGCCTGAACTTGGATGTTACAGCTCAACGGGAGCTCACCGTCAAACAGCCATTCAACACTGATCAGTGAACACACATGCATGAAAACGGATTCACAGGCACAGTTACTCACACACAAACAGAATCACAAACATACGCATGCACACTCAGATACACACATACACATTCACATGCAGACACACACACAAAAACAAACATTAGTACAGAGCCAAGCATGCACACACACACACACATACTCACACACGCACACACACACTCATACAAAAACTTTCAGGTTGCAAATGACATCCCCAGAAACCGAGCGTGTCCCCTTTTTCATACCTTAATGCCAGTTTCACCAGGGATTCCCCGTGCGCCATCAGCACCTGCGCGACCCTGCAATGCAAGCCAGGCTTGTTAACATGAGGCTGCAACATGTCACTGCTGAGAAACTAATGGGCTAGAAATGTAGAGGAATGTTAACTTACCCTCCTTCCAGGTCTGCCTGGAGCACCAGGGGCTCCTTGGGGCCCACGTGGACCCTGTTCAACAAAAGGACAAGTTACTTACTGCACCCCGACAATGCTACAGGGAAGACTCACCATATCATCACTGACTGTAAACCCCCAGCAAACTCTCACTCAGTCTAAGCCCCCCCATGCACTCCTGCTCACTGTACGCCACCCCACTTACTGTAAGCCTCCCCCCACACACTCCTGCTCACTGTAAGCCTCCCCCCTCCTCTCCATGCACTCCCGCTCAGTGTAATCCCTGAATGCTCTCAGTCTCTGTAACCAGTTTCCACACTCTCAATCACTGTAATATTGTAACCACTCTACAATCTCATTGTACCATCCCACACTGTCAATCACTGTCACAGCCCCTCGCAACCCAGCCTCACACTCTCACTTGCTGTAAACCCCCACCCACAATCTCACTCGAAGTAATCCCTACACACAGTTAATCACTATTTGCCCTCCCATAGTCTCACATACTGTAAACCCCCTTCCCTGCACCCTCACTCACTGTAACCTCAACAATCTGACTAACCCTTCCACATTATCCCTCCCCGTCACCCCCACCGCCCTCTCCCTCCCTCCCCGTCACCCCCACCGCCCTCTCCCTCCTCCCTGTCCCCCCCACCGCCCTCCCTCCCTCCGTCACCCCCACCGCCCTCTCCCTCCCTCCCCGTCACCCTCACCGCCCTCTCCCTCCCTCCCCGTCACCCCCACCGCCCTCTCCCTTCCCTCCCTCCCCGTCACCCCCCCCGCCCTTCCCTCCCTCCCCGTCACCCACGCCCTCTCCCTCCTTCCGTCACCCACCGCCCCTCTCCCTCCCTCCCCGTCACCCCACCGCTTCTCCCTCCCTCTCGTCACCCCCACCGCCCTCTCCCTCCCTCTCCGTCACCCCCACCGCCCTCTCCCTCCCTCTCCGTCACCCCCACCGCGCTCTCCCTCCCTCCCTGTCACCCCCATCGTGCCCCTCCCCCTCCCTGTCACCCCACTGCGCTCTCCCTCCCTCCCTGTCACCCCCACCGCCCTCTCCCTCCCTCCCTGTCACCCCCATTGCGCTCTCCCTCACTGTCACCTCTCACTCACCTTGAGCCCCCCGCACTCTCACTCACTGTAGCCCTTCCCGCACTCTCTCTCACTTCAACTCCCCTCCCACACTCTCACTCTCTGCAAATCCACCCTCCCCGCACACTTTCACTCACTTTAACCTCCTCCGCACTCTCACTCACTCTAACCCCCACACACTCTCATTCACAAAAAGTCCCCACACTCTCATCACTCATTGTAACTCACCCACACCCTCACTCGCTGTAGCACCCCCCACCACATGCTCACTCACTGTAATCCCCCTGCACTCTCACTCACTGTAACTAACCCCGCACTCTCACTCACTCTAACCCTACCCCCAACTCTTACTGTAATGCCCTCCGTCCCATCCCTCCACACTCTCACCTACAGGAATGCCCATAACCTCCTCCCCACCCTTGCACTCTCACTGACTATCTCACTCCAGTTCACATGTGCGAGTTCTGTATCTTACACTGAATTTCTCACCTGGGGTCCCAAATCTCCTCGGTCACCCTTCACTCCTGGTCTACCAGGACTTCCCTGGAAGGTAAGAACAACATTTCGATCAACAAGAGCCAAAACAACATGTAGTAATCGTCAACGAGTGCTTGAGGGTAGGACATTAGCTCAGTTACACTGAACATCATTCAATCACGAAAGGAGTTTCTTCAACTTTTGTCACATGTTAAGAATCATTAACCTGAACAAACTGCAGGCCCACATCCTGAACAAGAGGGCCAGTGGAAAAGCAGGAGCAGCACTGATCCTCTGGCGGTGCAGCGTTCCCTCAGCGCTGACCCTCTGGCAGTGCAGCGCTCCCTCAGCGCTGACCCTCTGGCAGTGCAGCGCTCCCTCAGCGCTGACCCTCTGGCAGTGCAGCGCTCCCTCAGCGCTGACCCTCTGGCAGTGCGCGCTCCCTCAGCGCTGACCCTCTGGCAGTGCGGCCTCCCTCAGCGCTGACCCTCTGGCAGTGCAGCGCTCCCTCAGCGCTGACCCTCTGGCAGTGCAGCGCTCCCTCAGCGCTGACCCTCTGGCAGTGCAGCGCTCCCTCAGCGCTGACCCTCTGGCAGTGCAGCGCTCCCTCAGCGCTGACCCTCTGGCAGTGCGGCGCTCCCTCAGCGCTGACCCTCTGGCAGTGCGGCGCTCCCTCAGCGCTGACCCTCTGGCAGTGCAGCGCTCCCTCAGCGCTGACCCTCTGGCAGTGCAGCGCTCCCTCAGCGCTGACCCTCTGGCAGTGCAGCGCTCCCTCAGCGCTGACCCTCTGGCAGTGCAGCGCTCCCTCAGCGCTGACCCTTCCACAATGCAAAATTTAAAATGTTGATTGTCTGACTCTGCACTGAACATGATAGTAAGATTGGATGATTTTTTTTTTACCTCCCACTCCCTCAGTCACTAGCTCCTGATCTCACTGCATTGTTAACTCCACATGCCTCTTCCCCCACCCCCTCTCCACAGCAAACTGACCTGCAAAGCAAGGTGAATGGAGGATAGGACTTACCAATGGCCCAGGTCGTCCTGTGAAACCCATGGGTCCTGACGGTCCTCGCAAAGCCAGCTGCAAGTGGAAGAGAGAGAGGTCAGGGCTGGGCTGCTGGTCTAACATGTTACCAGTCAGTCAATGTGGCAAATGCTCTTTCAACTTCCTCACTGCCTGCCAGTGGCGCTTGCTGGAGGGATTTGCAGATTGGGGTGGATCTCGAACTGAGATTTTCTTCTGCAGAGGTCGGGGGGAAGAGTGTAGGTTGAGGGGGAGGGGTGGAGGGAGACGGTGGCTACCCTTAAGAGCCCTAATACCACGTAGACAAGTCCGTACTAATAATAGATTTGATTAATGACCGCAGGCAGGCTTTGGACCTACAGTTCTCCGTTTGCTCTCAAACTTCTTTCTTCACCAATGGGGTTAGGTTTGCCATGATCCTTGATGGTTTTCTTTTCATAAATCTATGTTCAATTTTCCCCCAATCCCGTTATGGTCTCGCTAATGCCCTGCATGCCAATTCGCTCAGGGCATCATGGCAATATGCATGTTGCAGATTGGGGCTATGGATGGCGATGGTAAGGGCCTCAGCATTCCTACCAGGAACCTCTCGCAGTTTTGCCGCCTACCTTCACGAGTGATTTGACCTCCTTAGGAACGCACCTTGTGGGGCAATCAAGTGGGGGTGGGATTTGAATTTGGAGTCCCGGCTCAGAGGCAAAGAGGCTACTTCCAGCCAAGATGGCAGGTGAGAGGCAGCAGTTTGTGGGACGGGTCCACGAAAGAATCAAATGGCTCAGGGTTATACTATTATAACGGTAGGAATACCACGTTCTCGGGTGGAGGCCCAATGCCGGTGACCACAATACTCCCCGGTGACCAAGGGATACAACTCACACACTTGCCATAAAAAAAAGCCTCGAGGCAAAGGCAAAAGAAGGCACCATGCCGAAAAATCCCCCACCTTCCTCACCATCCTAATTCCCCCACCACCATCCCACTGCACCAAAATGTCAGGAATCTATCACTGGCTGTCCTGCAATTCAAGAAGAAAACATAAGGCAGATGGAACAAATAGTTAAAATAAGGGACAATTCCTTTAACAAGGACATTGTTCCTTCTGCCTCCTGGTCCCAGCACGTCCTCTCCTGAAGTGATCTCCAGGTTATATTCCTCACACTCTGCCATTGCTGGACAGGTTAATCACTGTAGATGTGGTGAAAACCCTCCGTCCAGAGGCATGGGTTGATCTGGGCTGATCCTGGGGAAGTGAGGTGAGACAGTGAGCGAAGGGGTGGCAGGTAGGGCTGGCTGTTGGCGGTGAATGGGGATTGGGTGCGGAGGTCCCAGCGCTCAACTGGCAGAGATACGGTCTCAATCGGTCAGGGTCCATACTTACCCGGGCCTGTTGCAGGATTGCCTGTGCCTGAGCCTCTTGTGCAGACACAACTGGTCCCTTGTCACCTCCACTCGCACCAAATCGGAACTGAAAACAGAAACAAAAACACACACACACAAACACACACACGAAATGAGGCAGGTGGTTTGAGAAATGCAAAGATTCACAAGGAGAAAGAGACCGACGATCATTCGAGCACCTAACTCCTAAGCTGCTCAACACTCGGCCACTGCCTAAGCCCAGCTAACCACGTGGCTCCAGTAATCTGACTACTGCCAACTTGGACCCACAGAAAACATATACCTTGGCTTCAGATGTTCATGTGGTTTGTGTTTTTCCCACTGTCAAAATGTCAGAGTCGTTCTCAGTGAGGATTCTTGCTTATATTTGGGGAAACATGCTCAGTGACCCAACCTTAGTCTGTGGGATTGTGAAGCTGGGAAGGCAATCAAATTCATACCTCTAGAAATTAAAAATAATCTTGTCATTCCCTCTAATCATTGCCTGCAATACCTCAACATCTTCCTGCTCGGAGAACATACACACAATCACTTCCTGCAATTTCTCAATGTGTCCCTGTTGGGAACACATACAACAAAAGCCTGTAACTCGTCAATGTGTTCCTGTTGGAGACACACATAATGATAGTCTGTAATTTCTCAATATATTCCTGTTGGAGACACAGACAATCATTTCCTGTAATTTCTCAGTGTGTTTCTGTTGGAGACACACACAATTTTCTGCAATTTCACAATCTGTTCCTGCTGGGTACACACACAATCATTTTCTGTAATTTATCAGTATATGCCTACTGGGAATACTCACAAACATTTATTAACGTGTTCCTTTGGGAGCACATACAATCATTTCCTGTAATTTTTTCATGTGTTCCTGTTGAGAACACACACAATCATCTCCATAGTTTCTCAATGTGTTCTTGTTGGAGACACATACAATCACTGCCTGTAATTTTTCAATGTGTTGCTGTTGAGAACACAAACAATCATTTCCTAAATTTCTCATACTGTTCCTGCTGAGGAAACAATCATTTCCTTTAATTTCTCAATGTGTTTCTGCTGGGAACACACATACTCATTTCCTGTAATTTCTCATTGTGTTCCTGTAGTGGATTGTAGAATCATTTTCTGTAATTTCTCAGTATGTTCCTGCTTGGGACACTTATGTTCATTTCCTCTAATTTCTCAATGTTTTCTACCTATGATCACAGCATCGTGTTTCAATTACTAATCTGGGGACACAAACCTGTTCTCTGTAATTTTGGAAACAGTGACTTGTCTAAGAGAAATTGTATTAAGAAGATGGTCATCTGGTGCTTCCAAATGTGAGCATTCTCCAGGTGAAGAGCATGTTCAAAGACATGCTGGTTAAGTGCATTGGCCATGCTAACTTCTCTCTGTCTACCTGAACAGGACTGGACTGTGTCAATGGGGACTTTCACAGTAACTTCATTATAGTTTTAATGCAAGCTACTTGAGACTAATTAATAAATAAACTTTACTTTATGTGTCCTTCCAGAGTTTTCAAGGCACTTCAAAAAGACATGATCACATTTACTAACACGGAATGAACACTGAACAGAAGAATTTGAAATTGTCTCCAATACGTGGCATGCCATCTCATAAGGCACAGTGTTTGATGTGGAGAAGGTTCATGAATATCCTCAATATCAGGGGCTCTAATGGAATGATTACGGATAAACTACTCACTGTTTTCAACATAGAGTATGTCACCGTGGATCAGCCAGGGAGAGACAGTGGCGCAATGTTTAGCACTGCTCCCTCACAGTACCAGGGACCCGGGTTCGATTCCCACCTTGGGTCACTGTCTGTGCAAAATCTGCATCTTCTCCCCTTGTGTGTGTGGGTTTCCTCCAGATGCTCCGGTTTCCTCTGAAAGACATGCTGCTTATGTCCATTGGCCCTGCTAAATTCTCCCTCAGTGTGCCCGAACAGGTGCCAGAGTGTGGTGACTAAGCGATTTTCACAATGACTTAACTGCAGTGTTAATGTAAGCCTACTTGTGGCATTAATAAATAAACTGAAAACTTAAACTTAGATTCAGTAAGAATGATCCTAATACCGGGGGAGTCCAGAACAAAGGATCGTTGTTTGAGGATAAAGGGTAAGTTTTTCAGGATTAAGGTGGGAATAAAGATCTTCACCCAGGGAATGGTGAATCTGTGGAAGTTGTTAGCGCAGAAAGTAGTTGAGACCAAAACATTGTGTGATTTCAAGGAGTTAGATATTGCTCTTGGGGTAAATTGGGATCAAAGGATATGGGGAAGGCAGGATCAGGATACTGAGTTGGATGATCAGCGATGATCAAAATGAAAGGTGGAGCAAGCTCGAAGGGCTGAATGGCTTATTTCTGTTTCTATTTTCTATATATGTTTCTACGTTTGACCCAAGGGGGCCAGTGCGGCACTCCCACCACATCCATCCCACTCTGAAGATCCCGTTTCCCACCCAAACTGCATCTCTCACATGGCTACTTACCGGAAGCATCAGCGATGTACCGGGAGGCCCAGGAAGCCCATCAGCACCTGGTAGCCCAGGCCGGCCATTACGTCCCTGAAAAGAGATTGAAATTCAGCACTTAAGAGTAACAAGCTGCCACTCTAAAACCCAAAAGAAAGACAACGTTCAAATCAGCAGTGGGCTGTGCACTGAAAAATGTAGCAAATACTATAAAGAACAAGTGACAGAATAATATATCTAAAATTGTTCATGGTTATAATCACACTCACTGTATATAACATACACATTATAACAGTGTATAATCACTCTCTCACTGTACATACACACTATAACTGTATAATCACTCACTGTATATACACAGTGTATAATCACATTCTCACTGTATATACACACTATAACTATATAATCACTCTCTCACTGTACATACACTAACTATATAATCACTCTCACTGTACATATACACACTAACTGTATAATCTCTCACTGTATATACACACTGTATATAATCACACTCTCACTATACATAACACAGTAACCACATAATCACACTCATTGTAAGTACACACTATAACTGTATAATCACTCTCATCGTACATAATATACAATATTTCTGTATACAATCGCACTCTTTGTGTATACGCACTATAACTGTGTATAATCACTCTCTCTCTGTATATAACATACACTATAACAGTGTATAATTACACACACTGTACATAACACACACTATAACTGTGTATAATCACTCCCACTGTACATACACACTATAACTGTATATAATCTCACACTCACTGTACATAACACACACTATTACTCTGTACATTACACACTATAACTGTATATAATCACATTCTCTGTTCATAACACACATTATAACTGTGTATAATCACATATTCTCTCCACATAGCACATGCTATACTGTGTATAATCACACTCTGTACATAACACACACTATAACTGTGTATAACCACAGACTGTACATGATACACACTGTGTATAATCACATTCACTACACATAACATACACTATAACTATATATAATTCATTCACTGTACATAACACATGGTTTTACTGTGTATAATCACACTCTCATTATCCATACACAGTTATAGTGTGTATGTACAGAGAATTGGCTGACTGGCAGAAGACGGAGCGTGGGGATAAAAGGGTCTTTTTCAGGACGGCAGCTATTGACTAGTGGTGTGCCTCAGGGGTCAATGCTGGGAACACAAATTTTCACAATATACATTCATGATTTGAAGGAAGGAACTGCTAAGTTTGCAGATGATATAAAGATATATAGAGGGTCAGGTAGTATTGAGGAGGCAGAAAGGCTGTAAAAGGACTTGGGACAGGCTAGGAGAGTGGGCAAAAAAATGGCAGATGGAATACAATGTGGAAAAGCTGGAGGTTATGCATTTTGGAAAGAGGAATGAAGGCATAGACTATTTTCTAAATGGGAAAATGCTTAGAAAAATCAGAAACACAAAGGGACTTGGGAGTTATTGTTCAAGATTCTTTAAGGTTAACATTCAGGTTCAGTCAGCAGTTAGGAAGGCAAATGCAATGTTAGCATTCATGTCGAGAGGACTAGAATACAACAGTAGGGATGTACTTCCGAGGCTTTATAAATCTCTAATCAAACCCCATTTGGAGTATTGTAAGCAGTTTTGTGCCTCATATTGAAGGAAGGATGTGCTGGCCTTGGAGAAGGTCCAGTAAAGGTTCACAAGAATGATCCCTAGAATGAAGAGATTTTCATACGAGGAACGGTTGAGGGCTCTGGGTCTGTACTCAGTGGAGTTTAGAAAGATGAGGAGGGGATTTTATTGAAACTTACAGGATACTGCGAGGCCTGGATAGAGTGGATATGGAGAGGATGTTTCCACCAGTAAGAAAATCTAGAACCAGAGGGCACAACCTCAGGCTAAAGGGATGATCCTTTAAAACACAGATGAGGAGGAATTTCTTCAGCCAGGCAGTGGTAAATCTCTGGAACTCTTTGCCACAAAAGGCTGTGGAGGCCAGGTCATTGAGTGTTGTTAAGGCAGAGATAGAAAGGTTCTTGATGAATAAGGGGATCAGGGGTTTGGGGGAAAAGGCAGCAGAATTGGGATGTGAAAAAGATCACTTTGATTGAATGACAGAATAGACTTGATGAGCCCAGTGGCCTAATTCTGTTCCTATGTCTTATAATCATTCTCATTATACACAACACACACTATAACTGTGTATAATCACACTCTCACTGCACACACAAACACTATAACTGTGTATAATCATACTGGCTGTACATTACATGCACTATCTATAATCATATCACTGTACATAGCACACATTATAACTATGTTTAATCACTTTCATTGTACATAACACAATATAACTGTGTATAATCACATTCTCACTTTACCAAGTACACTGTAGCTGTGTATAATCATACTGACTGTACATGACACACTGTCTATAATTAGATCACTGTATATAGCGCGCATTACATTGTGCATAATCTAACTCTCACTGTACATAGCACACATTATAACTATGTATAATCACTTGCTGCACATAGCACGCTATTACTCTTTATAATATCAGTTATTGTATAAAATAACGCTAATATCTCAATGGATGGCACAGTGGTTATCACTACTGGCTCACAGCACTAGGGACCTGTGTTCAATTCCCAGCTTGGATCATTGTCTGTGTGGAGTCTGCACATTCTCCCCGTGCATGTGTGGATTTCCTCCAGGTGCTGTGGTTTTCTCCCACACTCCAAAGAAATGCAGATTAGGTGGATTGGCCATGCTAAATTGTCTTTTGGTGTCAGTGGGATTAACCAGGTTAAATGCGTGGAGTTATGGGTGGGATTGTTGTTGGTGCAGACTCGACGGGCCGAGTGGCCTCTTTCTGCACTATGGGAATTCTATTAACACATACAATTCCTGTCCTGTATCATGATCTTATATTAGATGCGTATCATATAATAATCAATGGAGTTCAGAAATTATGTAGCTATTTTTGGGGGTTTAATCTTAAGGCTCTCACTAATACTGCAGTCCTGGGAAAGAAACACATATGCCCCTGCTGGTGGGTTCACTAGCACCAAGATTATTTGTTAAATATCATGAGTGCGTTGGGAGAAGGTAAGGGATAGCTGTGTGGATCCATGCACAGCGAGGAGCTCCACAAATCGGAAGGGCCAAGCGAAAGGGAATGGCCCTGCTTCGTCATCGCTCCGCACCTCATGGGAACATCAGGGATATAGAGATATAACCGGATGGGAAACTGTGAGCAACAACCCCGCATGGACTGACTTCAGAGCGATAGGGTCCCAGTCAGTCTCCAAGGAGGACACTGAGCTCGCTCAGAATGTTTATCACAAACTCTATCTGTGGAGGTCTCTCGGCATTACTAGAGATCCCAGCCACAGACTGTTTGCCCCTCCAGCCGTCTGGGAGGTGCTACAGATGCAATCGAGCCTGTATAACTCAGCTCAGGAACAGCTTCTTCCCTGGAGTTGTTATCCAGCTGAACTCCGTCCTTTAACAAGTTCCCAGGTGAAGGGTATTTTGCAATATGCATGTTTACACTTAGTAAATATTGGCAATATTTTATAAGGATTTCTTGCATTTGTTTTTTTTTAATATCTTGGGAGGCTGCAAGCTCAACTTTTGTTGTATTTGTGCATGGTGCAATGACAATAAAGTTGAATCGAACTGAACTGAACTGAACTGAGAGGGGTGGAAAGGTCTCCCAGAGTACCTCTAGCTAGTTCCATCTAATTTCATCTTTGCGAAAAAGGTAGCATTTAAATGACCACTTTTTTAAACCAAGAATCGTTAGCTCTGGCAAGGTCGCTCTTCAAATAAAAAGGCAAATAATTCATGAGATGAACAAAAAGGTCACCTTCTATCATAGACTCCCTTTCCTGGTACAGTGTTTACAAGGCTTCAGTTTTTAGTCAATTGTAGTCCTGCACCCCCCCTCCACGGTAATGAGAAGGAGGGGGAGATTTCAGCAATGGCAATGCCACTAAATATCAGTGGAAGACAAGTTAAAACAAGACAAGGCATGAGCTATAAATACAATAGGGAATTGCCGAAGTTCACTAATATTTTCAGAAGCCATTCTCTCTCTCTTTCTGTTGCTGTAATTGAGAGAATGTCCACCAGAGGAGGACAGATCATTATTCCATCATCCTGTAACTCGGGATCAATTCAGGGAAGAGAGGAGAAAGCTGGAGCTCAGCAGCCAGTGATCCCCGTCACTCAAATCAAGTGAACTCTCCCTCGCCACCCAGATACACATAGACACACTCACACACACACAAATCTCCACATGCACACTCACACACAAATGATCACAAACACTCATCCTCACACAAACTCACACACACATTACCACACAATCACTCTATGGCACACACAGTGACATACACACTGACGCATACACTTGACATACATAGTGATACTGACACACGTGCACACCCAGGTACATTGATGCTAAAACACGCACACACACACACACTCATACACATACTCTCAGACACATTCACACACTCACTCACACAAATACAGATCCTGTCACATACACATACACACACACACAGATATAACACTCTGACAGACATACACACACAGACACACACTTTCCCCACACACATACAAACAGACATATACACACTTACCCCACACACTCACACTGACATATACAAATATTTTCTCCACACACTCATACTGACAAACATGCACACATTCACACACATCTTCCCACACACACACTGACATACAGACACCCACACACTTTCGCACACACTGACAGATGCACACATACTTCATAGCGTTCAGAATAGTGATCTGTTTCAATGGTGTGTTTGTTTCCAATTGATGCTCACTGTGTTGATTGTTTCAGTCTGGGCGTTGACTCACAGCAAAGTAAACAGACCACTGCAGAAGCTATGAGAAGCTACAGAGAGTTGAAGCAGAGCATGGACTTTATCTAAAACTTCAAATAAAGATCCTGCACCTTGAGAAACTAGAATCATCGCTGCAACGCTCTGAGGAAAATCAGATATATAAAAGATACAACACCTATAGTAAGCTCTGTGGACTAAGCTGAAAAGTATCTCCAATATCTCTGATTTTAACACAAAGGGGAAATGCCAGGTTTGACTACACCTGCCCCAGGTGGAGCTTGGATCAGACTGCTGGCTGGTTTTGGTGTGCAGTCCATCCAGCAGACCTGAGCTCTGTCCTCAGCCCTCTCCTTTCCCCACGGCTCACTTTCAACTTCAGTAAGCCCCAAACCATGACCCCAGACTCTGAGGGTTGGCAGTATTGAATAGATTCTCCACAGGAGCAACTGAACGGACTTACCCTATCGCCAGGATCACCCCTGGGTCCGGGAGGTCCCGATGGACCAGGGGGGCCAGGTGGACCCTGTCAACAGGACCAAGAAGAAAAAGAAAACAAGTCAAGGCCGGTTAGGCAACCCAAGTACTCAGCATTCCCCATTCTACATCGTATATGAGCGAGTGTAACTTAGAAAGGGAGAGATAGGGGAAGAAAGGTTGAATTCTAAGGAAGACAGATGCTACAGAGTGAGGGAGAGAGAAAGAGGAGAGATTACATAAGATATAATGAACAGAAATAGGCCACTCAGTTTACGTAAGCATTTATGTCCCACTTGGTCTTCTCCTAATTTTCCACATCTATATTTATCATTGTAACCTGTTATTCCGAAGCTGCTCATGTACCTGTCTCTCCTTTCCCCTTAAGTGTCCATCCTGTTCACTTCAGTCACTCCCTGTGGTGATGAGCTTCAGAGTAAAGATGTTTCTCTTGAATTCTCCATCGGATTTCTCGGTCACTCTCTCATATTGATGACTTTCAGATCTCCATACAAGAGGAAACATTCTCTCTGATTTCATTCCATCAAAACCGTTCAGCATTTCCTTCTCTCCAATCACCACTCTCCCTCTTTCCATCCTCTACTCCCCCTCCCACTTTCTCCTCTCCCTCTCACATTCTTCTCCATTTTCCACTCTCCTTCTCTCTTGCTCATTTTATCTTCCACCCTCCTTCCCTTTCTCATCTCTCTTTCTCTCCCTCGCTCACTCCTTCCAACCTCTCCATCCTCCACCCTCCCTCACTCTCTCGTGTCCCTTCCAATTAGTCCTCCACCTCCTTCCCCTCTCTCTTTCTCTCTTCTACTCTCCTCCCACCCTCCCTCTCCATCCTCCAAAGTCCCCCTCTCTGCCTTTCCATCCTCCACTCTCTCTCTCCCTCTACCATCCCTCTTTCCCCTCTCCCTTCCTCTCCTCTGCATCCATTGCTCCCTCTATTTACTCAGCAATGAAGGACACATTCTGGTAGAAGGTTATCAAAAAACTCTTTCTCACTGCAGAAGCCACATCGCAGGCAACTACTCAGATCGGGATACATGTCTGAGCGAATGGTACAGGGTGGACCCAGATAACATGCAGGGGCAAGTGAAAGAGGGTGATTCAGGGACAAACCGGTTCATTCACTTACCGTCGGGCCTTCGGGACCAGGGGGGCCTTCAACCAGCATTCCCTGTAAATAAATAGAGAGACTGTCAAATACATGAGAGGGAACCCTGTAAATAAATATAGTGTTAGATACAGGAGGAGGAGCCCTTATAAATTAATAGTGTTAGATACAGGAGAGGGAGGGTTCTTATAAATAAATAGTGTTAGATACAGGAGAGAGAGGGTTCTTATAAATAAATACTGTTAGATACAGGAGAGAGACGGAAATTATAAATAAATAGTGTTAGATACAAGAGAGAGAGGGTTCTTATAAATAAATAGTGAGAGATACAGGAGAGACAGGGTTCTTATAAATAAATAGTGTTAGTTACAGGAGAGAGACGGAAATTATAAATAAATAGTGTTAGATACAGGAGAGAGAGGGTTCTTATAAATAAATAGTATTAGATACAGGAGGAGGAGCCCTTATAAATAAATAGTGTTAGATACAGGAGAGAGAGGGCTCTTATAAATAAATAGTATTAGATACAGGAGAGAGAGGGCTGTTATAAATAAAGTGTCAGATACAGGAGGAGGAGCCCTTATAAATAAATAGTGTTAGCTACAGGAGGGAGAGGGCTCTTATAAATAAAGTGTTAGATACAGGAGAGAGAGGGTTCTCATAAATAAATAGTGTTAGATACTGGAGAGAGAGGGTTCTAACAAATAAATAGTGTTAGATACTGGAGAGAGAGGGTTCTTATAAATAAATAGTGTTGGATACAGGAGAGAGAGGGTTCTTATGAATAAATAGTGTTAGATACAGGAGAGAGAGGGTTCTTATAAACAAATAGTGTTAGATACAGGAGAGAGAGGGTTCTTATAAATAAATAGTGTTAGATACAGGAGGGCGAGCCTTTATAAATGAATAGTGTTAGATACAGAAGGAGGAGCCCTTATAAATAAATAGTGTTAGATACAGGAGAGAGAGGGTTCTTATAAATAAATAGTGTTAGATACAGGAGAGAGAGGGTTCTTATAAATAAACAGTGTTAGATACAGGAGAGAGAGGGTTCTTATAAATAAATAGTGTTAGATACAGGAGAGAGAGGGTTCTTATAAATAAATAGTGTTAGATACAGGAGAGAGACGGAAATTATAAATAAATAGTGTTAGATACAGGAGAGAGAGGGTTCTTATAAATAAATAGTGTTAGATACAAGAGAGAGAGAGGGTTCTTATAAATAAATAGTGTTAGATACAGGAGGAGGAGCCCTTATAAATAAATAGTGTTAGATACAGGAGAGAGAGGGCTCTTATAAATAAATAGTGTTAGATACAGGAGAGAGAGGGTTCTTATAAATAAATAGTATTAGATACAGGAGAGAGAGGGTTCTTATAACTAAATAGTATTAGATACAGGAGAGAGAGGGTTCTTATAACTAAAGTGTTAGATACAGGAGAGAGAGGGTTCTTATAAATAAATAGTTTTAGATACAGGAGGAGGAGCCCTTATAAATAAATAGTATTAGATACAGGAGAGAGAGGGTTCTTATAAATAAATAGTGTTAGATACAGGAGAGAGAGGGTTCTTATAAATAAAGTGTTAGATACAGGAGAGAGAGGGTTCTTATAAATAAATAGTTTTAGATACAGGAGGAGGAGCCCTTATAAATAAATAGTGTTAGATACAGGAGAGAGAGGGCTCTTATAAATAAATAGTGTTAGATACAAGAGAGAGAGGGTTCTTATAAATAAATAGTGTTAGATACAGGAGAGAGAGGGTTCTTATAAATAAATAGTGTTAGATACAGGAGAGAGAGGGTTCTTATAAATAAATAGTGTTAGATACAAGAGAGAGAGGGTTCTTATAAATAAATAGTGTTAGATACAGGAGAGAGAGGGTTCTTATAAATAAAGTGTTAGATACAGGAGAGAGACGGTTCTTATAAATAAATAGTGTTAGATACAGGAGGAGGAGCCCTTATAAATAAATAGTGTTAGATACAGGAGAGAGAGGGCTCTTATAAATAAATAGTGTTAGATACAAGAGAGAGAGGGTTCTTATAAATAAATAGTGTTAGATACAGGAGAGAGAGGGTTCTTATAAATAAATAGTGTTAGATACAGGAGAGAGAGGGTTCTTATAAATAAATAGTGTTAGATACAGGAGAGAGAGGGTTCTTATAAATAAATAGTGTTAGATACAAGAGAGAGAGGGTTCTTATAAATAAATAGTTTTAGATACAGGAGGAGGAGCCCTTATAAATACATAGTGTTAGATACAGGAGAGAGAGAGGGTTCTTATAAATAAATAGTGTTAGATACAGGAGAGAGAGAGGGTTCTTATAAATAAATAGTGTTAGATACAGGAGAGAGAGGGCTCTTATAAACAAATAGTGTTAGATACAGGAGGAGGAGCCCTTATAAATAAATAGTGTTAGATACAGGAGGAGGAGCCCTTATAAATAAATAATTTTAGATACAGGAGAGAGAGGGCTCTTATAAATAAATAGTGTTAGATACAGGAGAGAGAGGGTTCTTATAAATAAATAGTGTTAGATACAGGAGAGAGAGGGTTCTTATAAATAAATAGTGTTAGATACAGGGGAGAGAGAGAGAGAGATCTTATAAATAAATAGTTTTAGATACAAGAGAGAGAGAGGGTTCTTATAAATAAATAGTGTTAGATACAGGAGAGAGACGGAAATTATAAATAAATAGTGTTAGATACAGGAGAGAGACGGAAATTATAAATAAATAGTTTTAGATACAGGAGAGAGAGGGTTCTTATAAATAAATAGTGTTAGATACAGGAGAGAGAGAGGGTTCTTATAAATAAATAGTGTTAGATACAGGAGAGAGAGAGGGTTCTTATAAATAAATAGTGTTAGATACAGGAGAGAGAGTGTTCTTATAAATAAATAGTGTTAGATACAGGAGAGAGAGAGGGTTCTTATAAATAAATAGTGTTAGATACAGGAGAGAGAGAGGGTTCTTATAAATAAATAGTGTTAGATACAGGAGAGAGAGGGTTCTTATAAATAAATAGTGTTAGATACAAGAGAGAGAGGGTTCTTATAAATAAATAGTGTTAGATACAGGAGAGAGAGAGGGTTCTTATAAATAAATAGTGTTAGATACAAGAGAGAGAGAGAGATCTTATAAATAAATAGTGTTAGATGCAGGAGAGAGAGGGTTCTTATAAATAAATAGTGTTAGATACAGGAAAGAGAGCACCCTTATAAATAAAATAAACATTAGATACAGGAGGGGAGAGGACGATGGAGAGAGGATAATGGAGAGAGAACAATGGAGGGAAGATGATGCAGAGAGCAAGATGGAGAGTCATCCCATTTCTCTCTCTCTCTCTCCCATCCCCCACGAAAGCACAGAGTACTGGTGGGTGACGGATGGGATCAGGTACTCACAGGCTCGACAACTGCAGGCTCCCCTTTCTCTCCCTTCAATCCGCTCAGGGCCATCTGAAAGAATAAAATACTTGTTCACAAAAATTGCATTGGATTCCCGGGTCAAATGGCACACCTCAGGGCGAGCTGGAAGAGGGGATGAAAATCATTCAGAGGGCCAATGGACTACAGGGTGCTGTGGGGGAAGAGTCCGGGATGAGTGAGGGAGGGTTGGCGGTTTGGCGGGGGGGCGGTGGTGCAATACATATCTGTCCTGGCCTGGGGAAATAATCCCCATCTTGAAGATATCACATTCACAAGTCAGTCTTAAGTGGCATTATGGGGACTGCGGTGGGGACGGACTGGGGAGTGTGAGGATGGAATGTTACTGCCACAGGACTGATGGTTAGAAATTAGGAACATTCCTGACTGGCAATGATTGGGAATTGATTGCGGAGTATGCCTGGAATCATCTGAATGCACAATGAATAGTGCTTTTGTCTTCTCTCTGCCCTTGTAATGGTGATAGCGAGGGAGGATGGTCCTCTTCATTGTGTTCCCTTATCTCGAATAATGTATCTGCCCAGTAAACCATGCTTGCTGCTTCCATTCCCCCACTGGCCATCGTCCCCCAGAATCAATTCATGGCTGGATTTCAATAGTTTCCAGCAGCGGGAGGTCTGAAATGGCACAGCTGAAGAGGTAATATAAGTCGAGCGTGGAGCAACACTACTGAACATGTGGGGACATAGCGGAACGAGAAACAAATGGATTGCCTCGATCAAACGCACGACGGCGTCCTGTTCCTGATGGAGATTGCGCACATAGTCATAGAATCCTTACAGTGCACAAAGAGGCCATTTGACCCATCGATTCTGCACAGACTCTCTGCCCTATCCTGTAAACTTGCACATTTACTGCAGCTAATCCTCCTAACCCACACATCTTGGGACACTAAGGGACAGTTTAGCATGGACAATCCACTGAACCTGCACATCTTTGGACTGTGGGAGGAAATCAGAACACTCAGAGGAAACCCATACAGACACAAGGAGAATGTGCAAACTCCATACAGACAGTGACCTGAGTCAGGAATCGCACCCAGGTCCCTGGCACTGCGAGGCAGCAGTGCTAACCACTGTGCCACCCTGGACATCAATCCTGAACTGGACAACAGATAACATGGAGATGCATTGCCAGGTAGGCGCCATCAAGTGGATTGCTAGAACTGAACGATGGGTATCACTGAGTGAGAGACAACATTGCCCTGAATAACGTGGGGCATTGGAGGGCTGGACAAAGAGGCGGTATCCAGGAAGTGGAATCATGGGTTACCAGGAAGTGCATGAAGGCATGACAAAACCGGAAGTGACATCAGGGCAGCCAGAGGTGACATAATCACAGGAGGGTGTGATGTCACTGCAGCATCATCACAGGAGGAGATGACGTCATGGCAGGAGGAGGCAGCATTGTGGCAGATGGAGATGATGTGAGATTACCACAGGCATTAGGAAGTGCTGCATACGTCAAAACCTAATGAGGAAATAGCAGCAGACAAAACAGCATCAAAACACAGGCAGATGATCACATTGCATGGACGAAGAACATGTACTTGGACCAAGAGACAATGTGTACACAGACCAGGAGAGAACAAGTACACAGAGCAGAGGATAACACGTAGTCATGCCATGAGACGTGTACACAGACCAGGACACAATATGTACACAGACCAGGAGAGAACAAGTACATGAACCATGAAACAACATAAACACAGACCAGGAAACACAGGTGCACAGAGATCAAGAGACCATGTGTACACAGTTCAGGAGATGATGTGTGCAAACTCACCAATGGAAAAATATGTACACAGACCAGGAGAGAACATGAACACAGACAAGGGACAACGTGTACACCGACCAGGATGGAACCTGTGCTGGATCAGGAAACAAAGTGTAATGTAAAGTCATCATAGTCCCAGTTGACCACAGGCTACTCTCCCCTTTTGATGGGGCGAGCTGACTGGTGGTGATTTAACCTGATGATCAGCACACCTCAGGCAAGGGGCAAACTAGAGAAGGCAGATCTTCATGAATAATCTCAGCCAGTATGGGAATTGAACCCACACTGTCAATATTGCTATGCATCACAAACCAGCGGTCCAGCCGACGGAGATGACTGAATCCCCATAAAATGTTCAGAGACCAGGAGACAACGCGTGCGCACAGACATGGAGACAACGTGTGCACAGACATGAAGACAGCATATACACAGTCCAGGAGACTTGACAGACCAAGAGACAAGGTGTGCACAGACAAGAAGACATGTACACAGACCAGGAGAATTGCGTACAAGGAAAAAACAGTAGAGGATGGACATTGGAGCAGATGCCTTCAATGACATTCAATCAACACCAATGGCTTTGTGTTATGGTTCACCCGGCCACTTACTCCTTCCGTGTACACCTCAGTCTCAACCGGAAGACCCGGACCGATTTCCGTGGGCAGGGGCTCCTCATAATAGTCTTTGTAAACGTAGTCATAATCGTAGCCAGGGTCACCAGGATTGAGATCTTCTCCAGTAAAATACTCCTGGGAGAGGCCGAGGTCTCCTTTGGTTGGGTGGATGGAGCCGTGTACCTGCTGGTGCTGCCGAGTAGCAGCGGGAGGGGAGCGAAAGCAGCTGGTTAGGGTTAGAGAAGCAAACTGCACCCAGCCGGGTGCGGCTGCATCAAATGACCATGGCTCAGTATCCTGCAGCTAAACCCAAAAGCTACCTGAAGCTGGCCAGATCCTGGCACCCTGTGTACTGGCTGCATGCACAGAGAGAGGCGTGAGGACCAAACGGTTTGCCAGAGATGCAGTCAACCATGATAGTTAGTGCCACCCGGCAGAGCAGAGGAGGATGGTGAGGGTTGGTGGTGAGACAGGCACCAAACCTGACACACAATCGCAGACAGGGTACTGATACACCAGTACTGACTTCTTTAATTCTGCATTGTATATCCTTGAACCAGTGTGATGTGGGTATGCAGAGATCTGGAGTGAAGGTAGTTTATAAAAATAACTTGCTGATGCACTTGTAAGCACAAAATGGTTGAAAGATCCCCAGCCTTGACAACTGAGGGCAATCTGGTTGAAGTGGTATGTGTGTGTGTTGGAGTGTAGCGTGCTTGTTTGTTTTGTAGTGTTGTGTGTCTGTTTGCTGTATTGTGTAGTGCACATGTATCTTGCCAGAGTGGCACAGATCAGCAGACCCTTGATAGAATTAATGCCACTTCAGGGGACCAGTGGCTGCCCTCTTTTGTCTGAGGGCACAGTTGGGGTTCAGTCGAATTAACAGCATTGAGCAAGACCAGTCAGCCCAAAGGCTAGTGCTGGGCTCCTCCCACTCAGAAACCACCTTCCACCCACCCCCCCCTCCCAAAATCTCTTCACCAGTCCCATAAGCTGGTCCATCTATCCCTTTCTCCCCCATAGCTTTATGCAGTTTCTCTTTATTGGTATATGTATAATTCTCCTCAGCTGTGGCACAATCCCAGCACTCTGTGGGAAAGGAGGTTTCTTCTGAATTCACTGCTGTGTTTATTAATGGTTGCTACTATCCTTTTAGCCCCCTAGATCTGGTCTCCCCTGTAACTGGGAGGACCATCTCTCCCCTTTACCCTTTAAAACCTGTCGGCTGCCTCTCAGTCTCAACCTTTCTGGAGAACAACTACTGACGCTAGCGGGCTGCCTTTACCATTCTAACCTCTGGGCTTGGACGTGAACCCAGGGAACCTTTTCTGTTGGCTTGTGAGTGCTCGGTATCGGTATAAAATTTGGCGGGGCAGTGCCCCAAGTCTGGTCTGTAAACCAGCTTCCACACAGGGGTTTATTTGTGAGGCTGAGGGGGTGGGGAGGGGAGGTATGGACCTGGCACTTGTGAGGAGGACCAATTGGCATCCTGTCCCAGCACTTGGCGCTCGGCAATGCTCACTGCCAAGCGGGTGGAGCAAATTGATGTAATCCACGATCAGGCTGTAGGAAGCAGAGATGGTCACGTACAGGGGAAAAAAAAGTCATTGCCACTCAGTTACAGCCTAGATGGACAGATGTGTGCTACTGCCACTCAGTGACTCAGAGGTGCCAACTCAAGCACAGCTCACTGACCATTGTTCATTCAGTTGGGAAGAGTAAGGGTGGGAGTGGTGGGCAAACACCTCTACAAAACTCATGGGAATTCCACTCAGTTTATCCACTTTGAGTTACTAAAGTCAAGTGGCACCCTCTGTGGGCCATCTCATCCACACGGCCACTCTACAGTGTTGATGGTGAATGCTGCCAGGCCTCAGGGTACATCATAGCTTGTGCAGGAGTCAGCAGGAAAAGAGAAGGGTGATATTTCATCTCCCCCTCCCCCCTCGCGTAACCCAGCGCTGCTGAGGATTTACCGCAAGCACTGTGAGTCCGACCAAGGCCAACTGCTGGTTCAGCCCAAGTGTTCCTGTCACCCGTGGACTCAGGGACAGAGTCTCCAGCCTCGCTCGGACCTCTGGGACAGTTGTGTAATTAGATCACGGGAGCATGGAGAGATAGTCACTGAGAGGCAGAGACATACACATATGTACAGTTGAGACTGGACAAAGATATAACCCATACAATCAGCGATGTTCACATTCTTTGAGGCTCCGTACACAGAGAAAAAAGGGTTGCTTAGCTTGGAAAGGCACTTTGAAATTTTGAAAGCACTCTCATGGGATGTATTTAACGTTGTCCTTCTCTCTCGAATCCAACAATATGGACAGTAGTCAGAACCTTGATCCCTTCCCTAATCACAATGTTCTCAGCAGTGATTACTGGAAAGGTCACAGTGAGTGGTACAGCTTAATGTTAATCTAGAACCAGCCAATGTTGTACCTGTCCTGGGAGTGTTTGATGGGGACAGTGTAGAGGAAGCTTTATTCTGTATCTAACCCCGTGCTGTACCTGTCCTGGGAGTGTTTGATGGGAACAGTGTAGAGGGAGCTTTATCTGTATCTAACCCCGTGCTGTACCTGTCCTGGGAGTGTTTGATGGGCATGATGTTGAGATGCTGGCGCTGGACTGGTTTAAATACAGTAAGAAGTCTCACACACCAGGTTAAATTCCAACAGGTTTATTTGGTAGTAAACGCCACTAACTTTCGGAGTGCTGCTCCTTCTTCAGGTGAGCAGAGAGTCCCACTCACCTGATGAAGGAGTAGCACTCCGAAAGCTATTGATGTTTACTACCAAATAAACCTATTGGAATTTAACCTGGTGTTGTGAGACTTCTAACAATGTTTGATGGGAACAGTGTAAAGAGAGATTTACTCTGTATCTAACCCCATGCTGTGCCTGTCCTGGGAGTGTTTGATGGGGACAGTGCAGAGGGAGATTAATGGATGAATCCTGGAGATGTTGTACCATGGATTGTTCCCATGTTGATCTCTGACCTTCCTGACCATTGACCAATTGCCCGTGTAGAGGGAAACTCTTCTATTCTCAGTTTCACTGTCTGACATCTCACTTTTTCCTGATTGGTTGACTGACACCGACAAAGTGTGTGGATTCCAGGAAAGAACCAATGTTGGAAAAATCCCATTCCACATGAGGAGCCCTTCAGGTTTAAAAACACTTTTGCAAAGAAGCTAGTGTACGGAATCTCTGCTAATGTCCCCCCATCCTGACATTGTGAGGAGGACACACTGCACAACACCAGAATGAACCCGTTTAAGAATTGATACCCTGATAACTGAGCATCACTAGCTGTCAAGACCAAAACCTCCAAAGCGGGGAATAAGAGCGATCTTCGGCTTTGCCAATCTGGTGAACAGATTATTCCAGCAGATCAGCATATCTCAACCAGCTCCCCAAAATTCTCAGGCCACCGATCAGCTGGCCGCTTTTGGGAACCAGCCAAGTCCACAATGTGGGTTTTTTTTTAGCCAATATTAAACACATCTCAAGCATAGAATCAAGGAATCCCTACAGTGCAGAAGGAGGCCATTCGGCCCACTGACGCTGCACTGACAACAATCCCACCCAGGTTCTATCCCTGTAACTACATGTATTTCCCCTACTAACATCCTCCCCCACCCTCGACATTAGGGTTAATTTAGCATGGCCAATCAATCTAACCTGCACATCTTTGGAGTGCGGGAGGAAATTGGATCACCTGGAGGAAACCCATGTAGACATGGAGAGAACATGCAAACTCTATACAGGCAGTCACCCAAGGCTAAGATTGAACCCAGGCCCCTGGCACTGTGAGGCAGCAGTGCCGCTGTGACACCCAAACAGTCTCGTGCAATGAACTCCACCAGTAACGCTGCCCCTTCCCCACCTTTCCCCATCCTCTCCTCTCCCCTCCCTCAAATCTTCCCTTTTACCAGCTTGTTAGCCAATCCATTCTGTGCTGTGCAGTCAGCCCGTTCCCACGTGATCTCCCCGCTGACCAACAGTCACAAGCTCATGGCACGGGTGTGGGGCACGGCCCAAAGCAGAAGAGACACCTTTCCCCCCAAAAAAATTCACATTATTATCGTAGAGGGAGAGGGAAAGCCACTACATTATTCGACAGCAAATCAGTCAGAGTGGGGAAACTTCCTGGAATCTGTTCCAGACCCTTCCAATGGCAGTCAGAAAATTTCCCTTTTACTTTAGATGTGCACAGTAAGCAAATCCAACAACTCCTCCTCTCGATCACCATAGGAGCTTGCTCTTATTGTCTCCATCCCTGTAGGCCCCGGGGCCTCTCAGTGACCATGGCAACCTCTCATTGCCCCTTCCCTAATGCCAAATGGCTTCCTAAGTCGAGGTGACCATAGCAACCAGCTGTGGTGAACTTGGACTTTGAACAATTAGATGTTATAGGTCAGGGGGATGGGCAGTGGTGATGGTCAGGTGTATTGAGGTTTAATCGGACATAGAAACTAACATTTAGCTGGGTTCTCTTTCCTGAAAGCAGAGAGTTCATACAGGTTATTTCCCTGTACTGTTACTCGATGCATGCTATCCTTAGCATGAAATTGGACACAAATGGCTATAAATCAATAATGGATGTGGCAAATATGCTATGCAGTTTGGGAGAGAGAAGGGGTATACGGGAAGATCTGTGAATCTTCTATCCATTCAGGTTTCTACTCTAGCAGCAGGGGCCAGAAAATGTTCCACTGTCCAGCTGTAGTCTCCTCCTGCCCGTTGCATAATCAACCCAAATTACTGATCTACTCCTGCTCTGTGGTGTGGGGAGGAGAGAAAAGGTGTTGTGATGCAGTGGGTAAGGGCCCTGTTTCTGAGCTAGAAGCTCTGCATTCAAACCCCATCCCAGGGCTTGATGGCCAAAGGAAGTTGAGTTCACAACAATGGCCAAACAGGTTGAGTGTGACAACCTGTATATCCTTCCAAGATGGCAAATGGGAAAAGCAGGAGAGGTTCCTGGTCAGCCATTGCTTGATGTGGACTGATGTCCCCTCAAGTTGTAAGCCTCTGGCAACTGTTCCAGGAGGAATCTGGACAGAAATACACTGAGGCAGTGTTTTATCTGCCTCAGTCATCACTCGTGGCAGGAAGGCCTCTGGGTCATGTTCCGTGGGCTTTCAGAGACATACCAGCCTGGGCATTGCAATGGCAGTGGTAGGGGTGGGGGTGAGGGTGTTTCCAACAATTAGAAATCTGATGGTTGTGGAAATCTGGAACTCCCATTGGTCGATAGTGAATCATAGAATTCCGAAAGTGCTGAAGGAGGCCTTTTGGCCCATCAAGTCTGCACTGAGCACAATGCCATGCAGGCCCTATTCCCTTAATCCCTCATATTTACCCTGTTAATTCCTCTGACACTCGGGCCAACTTTGTGTGGCCAATCAACCTAACCCGCACATCTTCAGACTGTGGGGGGAAACCGGAGCACCCAGAGAAAACCCACGCAGACATAGGGAGAGCATACAAACTCTCAAACGTACAAACTCTACACAGGCAGTGACCCAAAACTGGAATTGAACCCAGGACCCCAGCACTGTGACACAGCAGTGCCATTGTGCACCCAACTAGAACTTCAATCAGAAATTCAACTCGAATTCCCAAGATGGAGATCAGTAGTGTTACGGTTGGTCACAAAGCATTAAGGCTGACCAATGAAGTTTGGGTGCACATTGTCCATGGTGCCAATGATTCAGTGGTGCCTTGCTTGGCTCCCAGTTGGTTGCCATTCTTGCTGCGTGTGCCACTGTTTCAGAAAAGGGTTGGCCATTTTGGAAGACAGTGATTGGCTTTGCAACCCGCCAACATAACATATCTCTTTTAGGCCTGATATCCAGTTAGCCCCTACGGTCACCAATTCCTTACACACCCATGGGGATGTGAGCATCGCAGCAAATGTCACCCATCCCTAAGTGCCCCTCGAACTGAGTGTCTCGCTCAGCCATTTCGCAGGGGTCAGTCAAGAGCCAACTACATTGGTTGAGTTGTGGAAGGCTCCAGAGTAACCTGTAGGCCAAACTGGCCACGGAGAGCAGATTTCTCTCCCTACGGCAGGGGGGTGAGGGAGTGGGGGGGGGGGATCAGTGAACCAGATAGGGTTTTTAAATGACAGCGAGAGGTGGTTGCCATGGTCACCAACAAATGGCGGATTTATTGACTGAAGTTGCCCTGATGGGATTTGAGCACATCTTCCTCAGAGATCATCAGTCTGGTACCCCTGGATTAGAAGCCCATTGACATTTCCCTGAGGGCTCTGACGAGGGGACTTCGATTATCTGTGACCCAAGTGTTATCGAAGTTTAACAGATTTATAGAGCTGGGAGTGTTGCCTGTCCATTCCAAGGACTACCCACCAACCCTCTGTGCCCTGACCCCCCAACCCTTCACATCCCTCCCCACACCTCCAGGCATCCCTCCAACCGGAGGTGGGGGCGCTCAGCAGCTGCTCACATCCTCCCGCGCCCTCCCCCCTTGCGGGGAGGCAGCTCTGAGGAGGATGGCAGTGCGGAGGGGGGGGGGCGTGTGGGCAGCCGCGTTACCTCGGTCGCGTCGCCCCCGGTGAATTGCGGCACCTCTTCCGTGACTGGCGCCTCGCTGTAGTCCTGCCCGGCCGTGGGTGCCTCATTGGGGATCTCATCCTCGTAGAGGGCTGGGTCCGTCGGATCCTGTACACGGGTTCGTAACGGGAGAAGAGGGCGTTAGCGGCTTGAAGCGTCTGCTGAGGAGTGGGAGGGAGGAGAGGCGGAGGGTACAGGGATGGGTTTGGTGGGGGTGGGGGGGAGGATCAAGCAGCTTAAGAAGAGGAGATGCTATGAGGCCCATTATCACAGAGATAATGGAGGTGCAGAAGATGGTGCAAGAGATGTTGGGAATGAGCAGGTGAGGAGAGAGAGAGAGACAGAAAGAGAGAGAGAGATGATGGCATTATCCAGGGATCTTTCCATAGCGGCTGGAGAGGAAAGATTGGGATAATGGCCCTCCCTTTGCAATGGTTGCGATTCTACCTGTTGGAATCCGTTCAGCCGGCTCTTTTGCTGGACAGTTCTGACAGAGGCGGACTTGGTCGCGGCTGCGGTGGATTCGGCTGCGGCTGAGGCGGACTTGGTCACGGCTGCGCCTCTGTGCTCGACCGTGGGGTTCCAGGCAGTCGTAAACTTGACGGCAGCAGGCTTCGGGAGGGACGCCTTTTTTGGGGGCGCCGCGCCAACCCGAAAGGCCTTGACTTTTGGCTTGGTGACGCCACTGGCCACCTGCTTTCGCCCGTTGGTTTTCCCTTTCTGAATGATGGCGGTGAGAAAAATGGGATGGAGGAAGCCATGGAAGAGGAGAGAAAGAGAGAGAGAGAGAGAGAGAGGGAGAGAGAGAGAATGGACATGACCAATGGCATGAAATGAGATGGTGCAACACATGGTGGCCATGAGGAATCCCCATTGCCAACCAGTCTCTATCGGGCGAGCACCAGGCCTGAACTCTGATAAGACCATGTCTACTGCTAACCCCACGGTCATCCCTTACCCATCATCAAACCCCAAAATGCACTCTCCTGGCAACAGAAGCCATTGTTCGTCTGTCTTCCGTTGAGATCGTTCATGCTGCGAGCAACTTTCTAATGGAAGTTCCTCCCACTTTTCCACAGCTTGCACCAAAACACACGAGAGCGTACAAATTACAACTAGGCCACTCGGCCCCTCGAGGCTGCCCCACCATTCAATAAGATAGTGGCTGATCAGATTATAACCTCAATCCCACATTCCTGCCGACCCCCGCTTGATAACTTTTCACCCCCTCATTAATCAGGAATTTCTCTCGCTCTACATTAAAAAAAAATTCAAAGTCTCTGCTTTCACTGCCTTTTGAAGAAGAAAGTTCCAGAAACTGCCCACTCACTCAGAGAAACAAAAATTATCTTCGTCTGTCTTAAATGAATGACCCAATATTTTGAAACAGTGACCCCTAGATTGTCCAGCAAGAGGAAACATCCTCTCAACATCAATGCTCCTCAAGATTTTATGTTTCAATCAAGTCACCTCTTACTGTTCTGGACTCCAGCAGATACAAGCCTGGTCTGCCCAGCTTTTCTTCATAAGACAACCTGCCCATTCCAGGTATTCACCTAAAAAACCTTCTCTGGACTGCTCCTAACGCTTAACCTGAATTCATGGTTGTGTGGTTATGTATGCATGAGCACTAGATTAACTAGACTAATCCCTTTCTGTCTCTCATATTCATGGATAGTCTCTCTCTTACACACGCACACGCACACTGTCTCACTCTGACACGCGTGCGCGCACACACACACACACACACTGAGGGGGTTGTGAACCTGTGGATTTCTCACACATTGATAGAATTCTAGACTCCAAATAGGTCAAGTACAATGGGGAAAGCACTGGAGTTTTGTGTTGAAATATAGGGGCCGGAATTCTCTGACCTCGCCTGCGGCTGGGATTCTCCAGTCCTGCTGCAGCAAATGGAGATTTGGTTGAGCAACAAATTGTCCATTCACACTGGCAACAACACAGGGGTTGTGGTCAGGATCAGCCATGATTGTATCGAATGGCGGTGGAGCAGTCTGAATGGGCTGAATAACCGACCGTTTTCTCTGTCTCTGTCTCTCCCACCACCCCCCACAAGCCCATCTTTCTGCCCATTTCCAAACCACCCCCCATTTTACCCCCCCCTGTTTCTCCCCTCCATCCCACCACCATCCCCGCACAACCACCCAAGGCCTCACAAAGTCTTATAAAGATCACAACTTGGTGCCCCGTCCAAACCTCAGAACATGGAAAGCGATCAATGATGATAAGCAATGATGGCGGCATGATGATCACGGGGGACACGGCTCAGGACACACAGGACAACACCTTGGACATACACAAGACACGCTGGCACATGCCGGACACACTGCCCCTCCTCTATCTTTACCTGACCCGGATCCGCATATCCAACAGCTTCCTCAGTCGTTGGCACGGTGGGCGGAGGAAATGTGTGAAACTCAGAGTAATAGTCATAATACTCGTAATCCTCGTCATAGTACTATGAGTGACAGAGACAGGCAGAGAAAAATAAAATCACAGCAGAAACTGTTAGAGCGAAAATTAAGAGATCTTCACAAATTTCTGTTCATGTCAGGGAGGAAGAATGGAAATTTAGCTCACTCGAAAACAGGGAAAAGGGCAACAGTCGTTCCTGACCGCAGCGAGTTAGCCAGAAGTGGACAAACCTGCTCACGAAATGAGAAAAGCATCTCTAAGATACACAAGGCTTCATTTCACACTCACCATTCTTGAGAACGTTTCGGTGACTTAACCAGGATCAAGCGAAAGGTGGGATTAGGATATCAAATCGGACGATCAATAATGATCAAAATGAATGGCAGAACCAGCTCGAAGGGCTGAATGGCCTAATCCTACTTCGACTTTCTATGTTTCTGTGTCGTCATTCATTTGCGTGATATGGATGTCACTGGCTAGGCCCAGCATCTGTTGCCCATCTCTGATTGCCCCTTGGGAAGGCGATGGTGAGCTGCTTTCTTGAGCCGCTGCAGTCCCTGTAGTGTAGGTACACCCACAGTGCTGTTAGGAAGGGAGTTCCAGGATCTTGACCCATTGACAGTGAAGGAACAGCCAATATATTTCCAAGTCAGGATACTGAGTGACTTGGAGGGGAAAATCCAGGTGGTGGTGGTGTTCCCAGGTATCTGCTGCTTTTGTCCTTCTGGATGGTAGAAGTTGTGAGTTTGGAAGGTGCTGTCTAAGGAGAGACCATCTTGTAAATAGTATACATGCTGCTACTGTGTGTCAGTGATGGAAGGACTGAACAATTCGAGTAGCAATCAAGTGGGCTACTTTGTCCTGGACGGTGTTGAGCTTCTGGAGTGCTGGAGCTGCACTCATCCAGGCAAGTGGAGAGTTTTCCACCATGGGCCTGGCTTGTGCCTTGGAGGTGATGGACAGGCACTGGGGAGTCAGGAGGTGAGTTACTCACTGCAGGATTGCCAGCCTCTGACCTGCTCTGGTAGCCAGTGTGTTTATGTGGCTGGTCTGGTTCAGATTTTGCTCAATGGTAACCCCAAGAATTTGAGAGTGGGGGATTCAGTGATGGCAATGCCATTGAATGTTAAGAGGCGATGGTTATCGGTCCACTTGGAATTGATGTACAGGAGATTTGGAGAAGCTCCTCACCGCCAACTGGTCAAGGATTCTCCCTGCTGGTCCTACTGGAGCTCGGGTTGGTGCTGGGCAAGGACTGGGCCGATCATGGTCCAGAAGGGAACGAGGGATCTTTGACACTTCAGCCACTGGCCCACGTGAATGACACCCTGGCACAGACACAAACCTCTGGCCCGACTGGCTTCTCCCAGCTGAATTTAGCTGTGGGTTGTTTTCCAGTTGATGGGAGCACGGCCTGTAACTCAACTGAAGCAAAGGCCTCAATCACTTCACAGCAGAGTCCGATCAAAGCAGCATCATCCCTTGGATAGTCTTATGAGGAATGGCTGAGGGACTTGAGGTTGCTTTCATTAGAAAGAAGATTAAGGGACAACCTTAAGAGGCATACAAGATGATCAGAGGGTTAGATAGGGTGGATGGTGAGAGCCTTTTTCCTCAGATGGTGATGGCTAACACGAGGGGACATAGCTTTAAATCGAGGGATGGTAGTTATAGAATGGATGTCAGAGGTAGGTTCTTCACTCAGAGTGTGGTAAGGGCATAGAATGCCCTGCCTGCAGCTGTTGGGGACTCGCCAGCTTTAAGGGCGTTCAAATGGTCAATAGGCATACGGAAAAAATTGGAATAGTTTAGATTAGAGAGTCATTAGATTGGTTCCACTGATCGACACAACAGCGAGGGCCAAAGGGCCTGTACTGCGCTGTAATGTTCCATGTTCTATGCTCTATGTTCTAAGGCCCATCATGGACGCTGCCGCTGCGGTGAGAACACGGTGATACCGTAGGGTGGGACATGAACAAAAACCATTGGAGGACAATCTCTTAATTTTCCATGTGTGTAACCACAGACCTGCCACGGAGCTGTGTTACATTCTTCATTAATACTCTTAACAAGGAAAGTTACAATAGGCGGCATAAAATCAGTATTACACGCGGGGAAGAGGGGGGAAGGAGATTGTAAAGAGCCCAGGCGTCGTGTTCATCTCTTGTCAGTTTAGCACTGAGACAACAGCTTCGTCTGGAAGACCGGAGGAGGAGGGTAAGGATGGGAGGTAGCACACTCTTAACCTCTCCATTCGCTAGGCTTCCGTATTAGTTGGAGTGTTTGATATCTGTCTTCGTCCAGCTGCCCAAAATTGGAAAGTGGCTGAGGTTTGTGAGGGGGTTGGGGAATTGGGAGTCGTGTCCAACTGCTTTTGCTATTGACCAAGGAGATGGTTGGTCCCCATCGACCAGCTTGGGTTGAGGTGGTTGGAGTGGAGAGGTGATGAGAGTGGTGGGCGTGTATGTGGAGAGGGTAAAGGCTGCTGGGAGGATGGCTGGAGGCTTGAACGAGGGGGAAGCACATCCCAAGACAGAATGGCCAGAAGGACAAAGATCAACTTCATGACCGGCAGCAGCAAGTGGGTTTAAATTTAAGTTTCTTCATTAGTGTCACAAGTAGGCTTACATTAATACTGCAATGAAGTTACTGTGAAAATCCCCTAGTCGCCACACTCCGGCACCAGTTTAGATTCACTGAGGGAGAATTCGGGGTGGCCAATGCACCTGACCCAGTACGTCTTTCAGACTGTGGGAGGGGAGACAATCACCCTAAAAGAGGCAATCTCCTCAGGGTTGTACAGATGGCCGTCTGTCGTTCCCGCACTGTCATTCTCTTAGCCACCCTCTTGAAGAGGAGGCTTTAAGGAGAAAAATAAGAGACCACCGAAGGTAGTTCATCTCTTTACCAGGGAGCTCGTTCCCTGCCAAGTGACAGAGCATGGCGATGGATGTGATCCCGGTTCTCCGGATGTGAGTTCCATGGGATCAGGGAGGGGAAATCTGGGGCTGGCGGGAGTTTGGGAACTGGGGATGGGGGATGTGGGGAGTGGGGTGGAAGGGGTGGAATGCAGTAGCGAAATAAGCCCTAATTCATCTCAACTGATGTCGGGTAGCAGTGGAGATTCACTCTTGAGGTGAGTCGGAACCAAAGACTTGCTTTTGTATTGACATTCAGCAGCTGTCTCGAAGCACCTTCCGGCTAAGTGAACACTTCTTTCTTTGGAAGTGCACTGTCTGTCGTAACGTTGGAAGCAGAGCAGCCAACCCCCGTACACAGCAAGATCTCACAAACAGGCGATCAAATAATCCATTCTGTTGTGTGACGGCAATTGGGGGACAAATGCTGATCAGCAGGGCAGGGATAAACCCGCTTCTCTCCTTTGAGTTACTTTGAGTCACAGGCAGATGGAGCCTGGGGTTTAATACCTCATGTTTAAGGCACCACAGCGGGCACTGCAACACTCCTTCAGTGGGTTGCCAGTTTTTGTTTTTCCCTCTGCACTCAAGTCCCCTGCAGGGACTGGGAGAAACACTCCCAACTTGTCACCCACTTCATCACCCTGCCCCGAGTTAAAATCCACCCTACCATTGAGTGAGTCAGAGAGCGGGGGTTTGGTTTCGGAAGTGGGGAGGGGATGCAGTTGGTGGTGGGTTGAAGATGAAGCAGGAGGCTGAACTGACCAGTGTGGAGATGAACGCTCACTGAGGAGCTGAGAGCAAACCCGTGAGTAATTAAAGCTTGTTATCACATAAACATCCCAGGAGAACCAACTCCATGAACACACTCTGAGGCAGAATGAATTTCTTTCCTTCCTCCTCAGGAAATAACTCCGCACCCCCCAGTCCACCCTCCAACAACAGGGCACTCCACGGCCTCAACCAATGGCAAGTTAGGACGGTGTCATGTGACTACAAAATGGCCACCAGTTGCCTGTGTAGGAAAGACAGCGAGAGGCCTAAACTTTCCAATTGTGCAGAGTGAATGTGAAGCCTCCCTCCCCCCAATCTGCTTATTAATTTGATCTATGTTAAGCAAGTTAAAGAGGGGGAAATCATGCGACAGATGATGTGTTAGTAGAGCCATCACCCACTGCAGGCAGTGGGGGCAGGGTAGCAGGAAGGAGAAGCCCAGGGTGGCTCTTTCTTCATGGACACCCCAAAACGGTCTCAGAGAGACAGAGAGTCCATGGGAAAAGCAGAAGCAAAAAGAAAACCCAACAATGACTTCCCCGGTCTCTCTCAAGCAGGAATAATTAATTCTGAGGATTAACCCAGGCCAGCATTTAGCACACATTTCCCGTGGTCCTGAGGTCATAGCCAAGTGTTTTCTGTTCTCTGGGAGACGGGACTAGAAACCGAGTTAGGTTTCGTTTGAAGTTTCCCAGACTGCATTTTGGAAACAGCCAATTCCACGGCAGGATTCGAACTCGGGTCTCTGTTATGCTACCCAGAATGAGTACTTTGTCATACAAACCAATTTTTGATTTCAACAGCCAGGGACTCATTAGCTCTGTGACCTGTAGTATATGATTTGGGAGGGAGGTGCGGGGTGGTGGTTATCAGCGGCAGGAGGTCAAGGGTGGAAGGCTCCCTGCCTCGCACACTTACATACTCCTTCGCATTGGGTTCCTGACTCTGGGGGTAATCCGGGAGTGGGGTATCGCAGTCCGGGCTGTAGTGCTGGCAGTAGTCGTAGGCAGCCCGAGGATCTGAGGAAATCAGTAGCTGCTGGATGTCACCCTGAGGAAAAGAAAGAGAGAGATAAGAAGAGAGAATGTTAGAAGAGACTGTGAAATGGGGCCATTGGAAATCTTGGAATTAAAAAGCTCAACGTTTGGACACACTCTCAGAAACACCTGTGATCCTCCCATAACCCTCCCCTACCCCCTCCAATCTGCCCCCAACCCGTCTGACCCTTCCTCACCCCCTCCATCCTTCCTGCCGCCCCACACAGTAATCGAGAACAGCGTCAGCAACCAGAGGTTCATTAACATCCCATCTGAATCTCCCAAGCTTTCTTGTTTTGATCACACTGGACATGATTTTACAGCCTCGCTCATCCCGAAACCATAAAACCCAGTCCGAGGTTCAACGGACCTTTCTGCTGTCCGCCCCTCCCCGCTCTGATTCCCGTGGCAGGTGGGAGAGTAAAATTCCAGCAATTATCTTTTAGAAGAGTTTTTGAAAAAATCCACTCAAAAATTTGACCCTCGCTTTTTTTTATCGTGGAGACAGAAGAGGAAATCATTATGCTGTACTATTGCTTCATGGATTATTCGAATTAAACATCAATGTGTTCAGAATAAAGCAATAGAAGTGACAGAGCTACACTGCAGTGTGGGCGATACTCGGGCCTTGCAGTTAGGCTCTGTCGAACATCGTTATTCGTTCATATGGGAGCATTGCTGTCCAAACCAGCATTTATCATTCATTCCTAATTGCCCTTCGAGAAGGTGGTGGTGAGCTCCCTTCTTAAACCACTGCAGTCCCTGAGATGTAGGTACACCCACAGTGCTGTTAGAGAGGAAGTTCCAGGATTTTGACCCAGCAACAGTGAAGGAATGGCCGATATATTTCCAAGTCAGGGTGACGAACGGCTTGAGGGGAGTGTGTAGATTATGGTGTTCCCAGATATCTGTTACCCTTGTTCTTCTAGGTGGTAGCAGTCATGGGTTTGGAAGGTGCTGCCTAAGGAGCTTCGATGAGTTCCTGCAGTGCATCTTGTAGATGGTACATACGGTTGCCACTGTGATGGTGATGATGGGAGTGAATGTTTATGGAAGGGGTAGCAGTCCAACACACTGCTTTGTCCTGGATGCTCATGGTGGTCCACTGACTGCGCACAGTAAGATCCAAGAGTGGGAGGGTGACGGAGGGACGGAGTGGGAGGGTGACGGAGGGACGGAGTGGGAGGGTGACGGAGGGAGGGAGGAAGAGAATGGGAGAGGGAAGGGGGAGACGGGGGATTTAGGGGTGGGGCAAGGAGAGGGAATTGGGAGTGGGACAAGAAGGGGTAGTAGGGGAGTGGGGGAGGCAGAGGGGAGCGAGGGAGATTGTGGGGACTGATGAGTGGGGGAGGAAGTGGTGGTGGCGGTAGGGGATGAAAGGGGCAGGGAGCACAATGTCCAGTTGGACAAACCTGCACAACTTCTCCCGAGCACAGTTTCTCTCTCTCTCTCTCTAGGCTGTGAACATTGGATTATCAGACAGGCAGCAGCCTTCCCTGCCACTGCCTCCCCTCCAAACTCCCTTCTTCACCAGCAACCACCTCCCCCCCCCCCCCCCCACCACCTCACCCCCTTCCCCCTCCTCCCAAACCTTGGAAGCTTCTCCACTCTTTCCACGAGGTGGATTAATTAGTTGATTAATCAGTGACTTGTGCAGCGACTCTGACACCCTGTGGCCGGGGCTGGGATCCAAGAAGCAGTGGGGAGCAGAACTTCAGGAGAAGTTCTGAAGACTCCATTTCGAAGCCAGACACAAATCCCCTCATGGCTCAGTGCCTCCGCTTCCTCCCCACGTCTCCCCACCAGCGTTGCGCCCTCCCCCCCGTCACCTCTCCGACATACTATAACGTTTCCCACTAATCCCCAGCGCAGTCCAGCACTTACTCCAGGGAGATGTACCTGGGTCGCGGGGAGGCCGTTCTTTCCTCGCCTGTAGGCCTCACCCTCCTCCGCACCTGCTCGGCGGAGCGATAAGTCTGCTTCCAGACAAGGCCAGGGGCCTAATCTAAGCCCCGGCAACCCGCTGTTGTCAGAGTGCAGAGAGCTTCCGTGTTTTCCTGCAGGGTTAGGCCCTGACGTCAGGTGGCCCACCACTGATTCCGTTGCCAGGAATCCTGCGGAAGGTACCACTGATCCCCTCAGGCCCATCCCCAAATTGTAGGACTTTCCTCCTCTCGAGTTGCCAGAACCAAGGAGCAGGGACCAGGCAGGGACGCAGAGTTACAAGATTCAACAGAGACACAACTATTTTCACTATCTAACCCCATGCTGTACCTGTCCTGGGAGTGTTTGATGGGGACAGTGTAGAGGGAACTTTACTCTGTATCTAACCCCATGCTGTATCTGTCCTGGGAGTGTTTGATGGGGACAGTGTAGAGGGAACTTTACTCTGTATCTAACCCGTGCTGTACCTGTCCTGGGAGTGTTTGATGGGACAGTGTAGGAGCTTTACTCTGTATCTAACCCCATGCTGTACCTGTCCTGGGAGTGTTTGATGGGGACAGTGTAGAGGGAGATTTACTCTGTATCTAACCCCATGCTGTACCTGTCCTGGGAGTGTTTGATGGGGACAGTGTAGAGGGAGCTTTACTCTGTATCTAACCCCATGCTGTACCTGTCCTGGGAGTGTTTGATGGGGACAGTGTAGAGGGAGCTTTACTCTGTATCTAACCCTGTGCTGTACTTGTCCTGGGAGTGTTTGATGGGGATAGTGTAGAGGGAGACTTACTCTGTATCTAATTTGAACTGTAATTGTGACCATCACCACATTACTGTTGAAGTGTCTGTCACAAGTCTTACATCTCAGTACTATACATGGCCCTAATCTTGACCAAAAAGACTTGGAGTGTGAAAGATTCCAAGGAAAGAAGAGGCCTGGAATTTACCTCAAAGACTTCTTCATCAAGAATCCTGGTTCCAAATACAACAATTCCTTTGGTGTCAATGATGGGTTTGTTACTCCGGGGCAAGGGTTTGGTCACAGTTTTCTTGCAGTCAAAAATCATGGTGATCTTCTTCTTCTGCACACTGATAGCAAGTCGATGCCACCTACAGCGGGGGGAGTGAGATAATACAAGATGGGTCAGAGAGGTAGAATGAGGAAAATACAAGATTGGTAAAGATGAGAGAGAGACAGAGACAGAGTGAGAGAACACAAGGTTGTTAAAGGAAAACAAGAGAGAAAGAGAATACAAGTTCAGTGAAGAGACAGAGAGAGAGAAAACACAAGGTTAGTATAGGAAAGAGCGAGAAACTAAGCACGAGATGGGTTTCAGAAACCCAGTCTAGTGAATCTTCACTGTACCACCTCCAATATAACTATGTCATTGGTATGACTTAGGTATGGATATTAAAAAATGCTGTATACAGCCTTGGTCCTTCAGCACCCTATAAATCAAAGCCTGCCCACTCCATTTATTTCTACTCTCTGTTTTCTTTATTTAAGTGTTACATTTATACCATTTGCTGATTTGATCAGTGCACCGGTCCCTGAATTCAATTTGAGCTCCCTATTACATCAGGAGTCCCAGTATGAAGATCTTCCTTATTGTCACACTGCCCTAGAAACGGCCAAGGTGGCAGACCCTGCTGTGGGATCTATGACAGACAGTTTTCACATTTTAATCTCTGACCCTCCCCACCCTTTTCCTCTCCTGCCATCAGAAATGGCTCTGGATACCCGCACAGCTCCTCGTTTTGCTTGTCACTTTATGAGGTATGTGGAACATTCCCTGTTCAAGTCATATTTCATTGCCCTTTAACAATGCTTTCATCGATACATTGATGTCTATTTCTGTCCTACTTCATGCTCTCATATGAAGCTTGGAGAAATTAACATTTTTTGCTTCCGATTTCTACCCCTCTCTCACTCTACTGACATGCTCCATCTTTGACACTTCCCTTCCCTTTCTCTCTGCTCCAATTTGGGGTGGCATGGTGGTTAGCACTGCTGCCTCATTGCGCCAGTGACTCGGGATCGATTCCTGGCTTGGGTCACCATCTGTACAGAGCGTGCTCATTTTCCCCGTGTTTACATGAGTTTCCTCCGGATGCTCCGTTTTCCTGCCAGTCGGAAAGACGTGTTGGTTAGGTGCATTGGCCATGCTAAATTCTCCTTTAGTGTATCTGAACAGGCGCTACAGGGAGGTGAATAGGGGATTTTCAGAGTAACTTCATTGCAGTGTTATTGAAGCTTACTTGTAACTGATAATAAATAAAATAAACCATTTCTGGTGATGGGCTATCCTCTAGAATCCATTACAAGCCCACCGATTCCTATAGCTATCTTGACTACAGCTGCTCACACCTCAGATCCCGAATCCCATCCCCTCAGTTCCTTCACCTCCGTCACTGCTCTGATGATTCCACTTTCCAAAATGGCAGCGTCGATACATCAACCATAATCATGATTTCCCACCTGCTGTCTTAACCATGTCTAACCAGCCCCGATCCACTGCTCTCATCCCTTCCCCTCCCTCCCAGGGTCCCCCTTGTCCTCGCTTTTCAATCCACCAATCTCCGTGTTCAAAGGATCATCCCTCCGTCAACTCCAACATGATGCCACTGCTCAACATCTTCCCCTCACCCCTCCCCCTGCCATTCCCAAGGGAGCATTCTCTCTGGGATATCCTGGTCCACTTCTTCATCACACCCAACACCTCATCCACAGCATCTTCCCATGCAATCACTGCCCACCATCCCAGGGCCCAAACACTCCTTTCAGGTGAAGCAGCACTTCACATTCACCTCCTTCGATTTGTTACAGTTGGAACATCTTGTCGAAGTTGTACACAACATTGATAAGTCCGCACTTGGAATACTGTGTGCAATTCTGGTCACTCTGTTATAGAAAGGATATTATTAAACTAGAAAGAGTGCAGAAAATATTTACTAGGATGCTACCAGGATTTGAGTTATAAAGGGAGGCTGGATAGACTGGGGCTTTTTCCTCTGGAGCATAGGAGGCTGAGGGGTGATCTTATAGAGTTCTATAAAATAATGAGGGGGCACAGATCAGCTAGATAGTCAATATCTTTTCCCAAAGGGGAGACTAAAACTAGAGGGCATAGGTTTAAAATGATAGGAGAGAGATACAAAAGTGTCCAGAGAGGCAATTTTTTTCCACATAGAGGTTGGTGAGTGTCTGGAACAAGCTGCCAGAGATAGCAGTAGAGACAGGTACAATTTTGTCTTTTAAAAAGCATTTAGATAGTTACACGGTTATGATGGGTATAGAGAGATACAGGCCAAACGTGGACAACTGAGATGAAGACCATAAGAACTAGGAACAGGAGTAGGCTATCTGGCCCCTCCAGCCTGCTCCACCATTCATATCACTTGCCAATTTAACACTGCCCTCTGTCCTGTCTAAACGTCCATCTTTGGTCTTTTGCAATGTTGCAGTGAAGCCCAGTTAAACTGGAGGAAAGGCACCTCATTTTCTTATTGAGCATTTTACAGTCTTTCGGACTGAACATTGAGTTCAACAAAGCATGAATCCTCTGCTCCACCTTCGCCCCATTTCCATTTATTTCGTTTGATTTATTTTTATAATTTATGTTAATTTCTTTCATTGTTTTGCTCTTGAATTTTTAAAAATCCAGCTTTTCATTTTTTTTCCCTTACCACTGCCTTCCCTCCCCTTTTCTCCATTCTGTTAAATGTCTCAGGTTGTCCTTTGACATTCTGCTGACTTTTGTTCTGTCATTTACACATTCTGATCTATTAATATGCCACTATTAGCATCCTTCTTAGCTTTGATCACCATCATTTACAATCCCCTTTGCCTTTTTGTCTGACATCCTTGTCAATCTCTCTCATTTCCACTGATCGCTAGCTCTAAATCCATCCCACTCCCCTCAGTAACTCACAGTTTAAATCTCATCCTATTTGTGACTCTCTTCAACTCTGATGAAGGATCATCCAGACTCGAAATGTTGACTCTGTTCTCTCTCCTCAGATATCAGACCTGCTGAGATTTTCCAGCAAGTTCGGGTTTTTTTATTAGCGTAGCTGAAGTTTACTTCACAAGAATATGATCAGACCAGTGACGACACCAAGAAGCATAAAAGCGACATTGGGTCAGTTGGCCAAAAGCTTGGTCCAAAAGCAAACCCTATCCCTGTAACCCTACACATTTTCCATGCCTAATCCATCTATCCTCGACACTTTGGACACTACGAAGCGATTTAACATGGCCAATCCACCCAACCTGCACACCAGTGGGAAGAAACCGGAGCACCCGGAGGATATGTGCAAACTCCACACAGACGGTAAACTGAGGCTGGGACTGAACCTGGCTTCCCGGCACTGTGAGGCACGTATGCTAACCACTGTGCCACAGTGCCGCCCATTGGCAGCACATTGGGAGAATTAAAATCAGGGGGGGGTGCACAAGAGATCGGATTTAGAGGAGTGCAGTGTCTCGAAAGGTTTGGGGCCGGAGGAATTAGAGATACAGGGACATGAGAGGTCACAGAGCAATTCCAAAAGAGAAATGACACATGCATAGAAATTGGACTTTGCTCGACTGTGGACCCTATGTAGGTCAGTGAGCACAGTGATGATAGTCGAACAGGGCTGGGTGCTAGTTAGAACATGACTTGGATGAACTTGGAAGTTTACAAAAATGTAGGAGAACATTTAGGAGTGTGTTGAAACAATTGTACCCAGAGCTGACAAAGGCACAAATGAGGGTTTCAGCCACAGCTGAGTGTTGATGGACGAGAAGGAAGCAGTGAGACCCATAACACCATGAGAAATAGGAGCAGGAGTAGGCCATTCAGTCCCTCGAGTCTGCTCCAATACTCAATAAGATCATGATGTGGCGTTCGTAGCATTGGACTGGGATGGGCACACTAAGAACTCTCACAACACCAGATTAAAGTCCAATAGGTACATTTGGAACCACAAGCTTTCGGAGCATTGCTCCTTCATCAGGTGAGTGGAGAGGTAGGTTTCACAAACACATCATGATTGTCTCAAGCTTGAGACAATTCACACCTCTTTAACCAGTAATTATCCCTCTCTGCACTCACACTGTCTGTACCTGAAAAGACTTGATTACCTGAAAAGACTCACATTCCAGCCATTATCTTGCAATTGTGTCTTTGGCTATATATGCTGTGTTTGTGAACCCAATTTCCTGATGAAGGAGCAGTGCTCCAAAAGCCTGTGATTCCAAATAAACCTGTTGGACTTTAACCTGGTGTTGTGAGACTTTACAATAAGATCATAGCTGATCTGACATTTCTCACATCCATTTTCTTGCACCCTTTGCCTGTAACTCCAATTCCCTTACTGATCAAAAATCTATCCCTTCCTGCCTTAAATATGCACAAGGGCTGCACACCGCCCCCACCCCTCTCCTCCAACAGCTCTCCATGGCAATGAAATCCAAAGACTCATAGCTTCACTCTGGGAAACCATGGAACTGGAACACTATATTAATCCCTTCACCATGGGCAGGATAAGGTCCAAGATTAAGCATCAAAAAAAGTAACATAGCCCCAGACAGTAAGAAGCAGGATAGTTAATATATTTAGTATATATAATTAATGTATTTCAATCGATGTGGTTGAATATTAAATGTCCTCTGAAATAGAGGGCAATTAAGAGTGGACAATGAATGCTGGCCCAGCCAGTGATGCTCACATCCTGCAAATTAAGAGAGAGGAAGAAATTGACATACCAGGACAATGCCCAGACACAGAAACAGGTTGACAACAAGGAAAATTCACAGTCAGAAAATGCTGATGCACATAGAACAATACACACAGACAGAGAAATGGACTGACACAAAGGACAACACAGAGAGAAACATAACAACATTCACATTGAGATAGAGGAACTAATTATCAAATACAAGACAATGGACGGAGAGCGAAACATCCTGATACAAGAACGACACACAGAAAGAGAAAAATACTGACAGACATAGAATAACACGCTAACTGATTTACCAACTGAAACATGCAATACAATTCACCAGCATAGAAAGAGACTGACACAGAGGATGTGCACGGAAAGAATGGCAGACACAAGACAATAAACAGACATAAAAATGCATTGGCACACAGAGAAATAAACAGACACAGAGACAGAGTAATGCAAACAGCAAATGAACAATTAGACAAACAGAGTGACATAAAACAATACACTGGCACACACAGGATGATACACAGAAAGACAGAATGATACACAGGACAAAACATAAATGTGCAAACTGACTGACATGCATAGTACAATACAGTGAAATAGGCAGGACAATGCACTAAAAATGGAACAGATATGAAAACAGACATGGAGTAATACACCAGCCGAGGAACCAATTGACATGCACAGAATAATAAACAGGCATAGAAACAGGCTAGCACACAGTGGCCAGTACACAGACTGAGAAACAAGATAATATACAGACAGAAAATCAGGCTGACCCACACAGTATAATACACACATAGCAAAACAAACTGACACATACAGGACAATACACAGGCACTAAAACTGATTGAGACACATGTGAACATACAGACAGTGAAACAAACTGACAGACATGGAAAAATACAGACAATGAGACAGACTGACACAAACAGCATGATGCACAGTTAGAAAAACAGACAGAAAAACAAACAAGATCCAAATAACAGACAGTGAACCAGAAAGACACAAACAAGAAAATACAAAGCCAGAGAAACTGACTGATGCATATAGGACAAATACACACAGAAATCAGTTGACACACACAGAATAACACACAGACATCGGAACAGGCTAACACACAGAGACAATACACAAACACATCAACTGATTGACACACACTGGACAATATAAATACAGATAAACAGATGGTCAGGCACAAACAACCTGACACATATAGCACAATGCACAGGCATTAAAACAGGCTGACACAAAACGGGCAATACACAGATTGACACATGTAGACAATAGACAATGAAACAGGCAGACACAGCCAGGGTAAAACACATACAAAGTTAGGCTGACACACAGAACAATACAGAGACAGAAAAAGTGACTGATACACAGGCAGAGAAAAAAGCTGCAGGACACAGGGCAATATAAAGACATAGATAAGCTGACACACAGGACAATATACAGAAAGTGACATAGACATGAAGACAGCCTGACATACATGGAACAATACACACACAGAGAAACAGATTGACACACATGATAATACAAAGGAGTAGAAACAGTCTGGGCAGTACACAGACAGTGAAACAGGCTGACACATACAGAATAATATGGAGACAGAGAAACAAGCTGACCCACACAGGTTGATAAACATAAAAAGAGCCTGATCAGCACAGTAATGGACCGACACACTCAGGACAATATACAAGCACAGAAACAGGCTGATAGACTGGGCAATACACAAACTGATAAGAAGACTGACATACACAGTACAATACACATACAGCAATATAGACTGACTCACATATGACAAATACACAGGTAGAGAAACAGACAAGACAGACTGACAGAAACAGGATAATACAGACACAGGCAAACAGGACAATATTCAGAAAGATAAACCAACTGTCACACACAGGATGATACACAGGCACAGAAACAGGCTGACACACATTAGGCAACACGCAGAGTGAGAAACAGACTGACACACGCATACAGACACAATAATGCATTGATACATACAGGACAATACACAGGCATAGAACCAGGATATACACAATACACAGACAGTCACAAACAGAACAACAGACTGACAGAACAACATACCGCAGAGACAGTGAAACTGAGCGACGTATACAGAACGATACATGTACAGCAAAACAGACAGTCACACACAAGAAAATGCACAAGTAAAGAAAAAGGATAGGGGTGGGGCACCCAATGGGTGGAAAAATGTGAAATTTTCCTGTCTGCTTTTTGGGCATACATCACAGAGTGACGCAGGGGGATTCATTTTGGTAAGAGGGTTGTGGGGGTCCTATTGCATAATACTCAGTGGGCCACTACAAATGCATCCATCTGTTAGTGGGGAGCCCACTACTCCCCTCTGTCGCCCCGCTTCCCTTCCCCTCTGCCCCCACTCCCTTCCCCCTCTATCTCCCCGCCTCTCTCTGTCCCTCTGCCTCCCTCCCCCCTCTGCTTGTTTGCCTCCCTCCTCCCTCTGCCCACCTGCTTCCCTCCCTATTTTTTCCCCACCTCCCTCCCTCCTCGGCCCCCCCTTCCCAACCCACCACTCACCTCATCATTGGCCTCCTGATTACTTCTCAGTGCCCCCGTCCCCCTACCCCTCACCTTCTATTGCCAACTTCCCAACCAACCATCTCCCCGCCACCGAATCACTGGCCTCCCCAACCCCCCCCCACCAGCAACTGGCCCTGCCCCCAGGAGGCACTGGCCACTCTTGGCATTGTCAAGTACTCGATGGGCAGTGCCAAGCTGCCAGGTGCCCCCACCACCCTTACCCCCTCCCTCCCAGAGGGCCTGTGCCCCACTAGTAGGGTGGTCATGCAATTGACGGGATCCAGCTTTAGTACCCACTCTCCCGGCAGTGCAGCGGGTAGGTTGGAGCATTGAGGAGGGAGAAACTAGCAAGCCCGGACACTACTTTCCCAGGCTAGCTAATCATGTTGAAATATGCATTTCAATCTAGTAATCAGCTTCATGCTGATTTCCAGCATGAAGCCAATTACATGAAAAAACATGACCTGGAAGACTCCTGCCACTGGTGCCCCACTGATGTCTCCCAGCCGCTGTGCTACCGCAGTGAGAATCGCCCCCATGAAGACAGGCGGCACACATGGAACAAGACACAACCGACAACAAATTGACCCACAGGGCAATATACTAACAGTGAAACAAACAGACCCAAACAGTACAGTAAACAGACAGAGAAATAGACTGACACACACAGGGACAATACACAACAGAAGAACAGACTCACAAAAACTGTACAATACAGAGATGGTGAAACACATACACACACACACACACACACACACAGGAATATGTACAGGTAGAGAAATGGGCATAATTACAGATAGACACACACGGAACAATATACAGACACAGAAATAGCCTGACACACACAAACAATACTACACAGAGGAACAGACTCACAAAAATAGAACAATACACAGACAGTGAAATACACTGACACACATACAGAAAAATGCATGCCTCAACACACTGGTAAGGCCCTGCTAGGCTCAGACTGGTGCACCATGTTTAATGGGTGCCCCAGTCAAAATTACCATAAATCTTACCTCCAGCCCACCATGGAGGTCTCAAGGGCTCCACACTTCAACCCTGATCAAAGCTGGCATTTCTCTCTCACCCCTCTGAGACCATTGGCCCATTGCCAATCCACTACCCCCCCACCCCAAGTCATCGGTCCTTAACCACCGAGCGTGGTAAAATCTGCCAAAGAAATCCAACTGAGAAGCCAATTTCAAGGAATCAACTCTCTGCCAAATATGCCACCCATCCATCATGGTAAGATTCAGGCCACAGGTTTCTGAATAGTCAGCGAATTAAGAGATATGGGGGAACAGCAGGAAAATTTACATAAGGATATCGGATCAGCCATGATTCTATTGAATGCTAAAGCATTATCACGAGGCTGAAGGGCCCACTCCGGTTCCTATTTGTTTTGGTCTTCCAATGCAGAGATAAAGAAACATGCTTACACATGCAGGATGACAATGAACATATACATGAACTGAGTGACATACACAACATAATACACAGTCATAGAAATAGGCTGACACACAAGATAATAATTCACAGATACAGAAATAGACTAAAACATTAGGACAATATACAAACACAGAAACAAGTTAAAACACAAGACAGAAATAGAGCAACAAGCCAACACATACAGACAGAGGATCAGACTGAAACACAACACAAGACACAATCAGAGAAACAGACAGAGACACACAGGCAACAAACAGACAGAGAAACAGATACAGAGACCAAGAAACAGGCACACACACACAAGATCATAGACACGCAAAGAAATTGACTGACCCAAACAGAACAATGCACATGCAGTGAAACAGGCACATACATACAACACACAGTGAAATAGGGCATTACACTGACAGAAAATGGTTGACACACACATTACAATACACAGAAGTAGAAACAGGCTCACAAACAATAAACAGACAGACACACATATGACAACACACAAAAATTGTTTGTGAGTGTTATTCTGTTTTAATCTTTGTGTGTTGTCACGTGTGTATCAGTCTGTTTCTATTTCTGTTTATTGTCCTATGCATGTCAGTCTACTTCTCTTGGTGTACATTGTGAGTGTCACTCTGTTTCAATTAACACCAAGAAGAACAGACTGACACGCACAGGACAATACACAGAAATAAGAAACAGACTGACACACATATAACAATACATAAAAAGAGGAATAAATTGACACTCACAAACAATGTACACTGAGAGAAACAGGCAGACACATAGGCAGACTGAGACACATAGCTCATTTTGTACACAGAAGACAGACTAGCACAGAAGACAATACAAAGAGAAACAGGATGATGCAATAAGTTCAATGCATAGACAGATATAAAGGATTCACACAAAATGGAAAATACGCAGAATGACACACAGACAAAGGACAGACTGACAAAGGATAATATTCTGACAGAAAAACAAACTGACCCACAGGACAATGCATAGACAAACTGACTAAAATACACAGGACAGTACCATCAGAGAAACAGACTGAGAAAAACAGGCAAAAAAACAGTTTAAAAGATGTAGGGCAAAACACAGAGATAAGTAGACACACGAGAGGATAATGCAAGGAAATGAAACAGAATAACACACTTAGGACAATATAGAGAATAAGAAAGACACACACAGGGCAATACAGAAAATCGGAAGTCACAATCTCACAGCATCAGGAGAAGGGAGTTGACAACAATGATTGTGTGGGTGGGAAGGGAAGTGAAGGACAATGTATAGCAGAGAAACAGGTTAACTGACACAGATCATGAAAGTGACACACACAAGAAAACTCACAGAGGTACAGCCAAACATACAGGAAAATATGCAGAGAATCAAACTGGCACAGAGGTTAATACAGTACAGAGAAACAGACAAACACCAAAAAATACACAGGGAGAAAAACACACTGATGTACACAGGGCATTACACTGACAGAGCTAAAGACTCAAACATATAGTGCAATATACAGACAACTAAAGAGACTGACACACACACTCATGACAATACACACACAGAATGATACACACGGAAAAATTCACAGGCAATGACATAGTTGACATCCACTGCTCTAAACACAGACCAAGAAACAGGTCGACGCACAGAGTAAAAAATCTAACAGAAACAAGGCATTACATTGCCAAACAAAATGATAATACATACATTACAACACACAGAGAATCAGGTTGACACACACACAGGATAATGCATAGACATAGATACAGACTGACATAAAGCAGGAAAGTATCAAGGCAGAGAAACAGGCAGTCATATACAGGACAATGCAAAGGTAGGGATACAGGCTGATATACATAAGGCAGTAAATAGAAACTGAATCAGAGTGACACACGCAATAAACAGACTGAGGAACAGACCAACACATAGGACAATACACAGACTGGCACACACAGGAAAATTCATAGACAGAGTAACAGGCTGACACCCACATCACAGTACACAGGTAACAAAATAGTCTGACACAGCAGAACAATAGACAGGTACATACAGATTAACAGCAGGACAATAAAAAGATTACAAAAGAGACTGATATAAACACATGGAGAGAAACAGGCTGAAACACACACAGACTGAGAAATAAACTGACACACTCACACAGAAAAGAAACAGTCTGGAGAACAAAGCACAGTACCGCAACAGGCCCTTCGGCCCTCCAAGCCTGCACTGATCATGCTACCTGCTTAAACTAAATCCTAGTTTGCACTTACGGAGTCTGTATCCTTCCATTCCCATCCTATTCATGTATTTGTCTAGATGCCACTATCACACCTGCTCCTACTATCTCTCTGGGCAGTGCATTCCAGACATTCGTCACCCTGTATGTAAAAATTTGCCTTGCATATCTCCTCTAAATTTTTCCCCACAAACCTTAAACTCTATGTCCCCTAATAATTGACTTTTCTACCTTAGCAAACAGCATCTGACTGTCCATCTGTCCATGCCACTCAGAATCTTTCAGCTCATCCCTCAATCTCCATTGTTCCAGTGAGAACAAACCAAGTTTATCCAACTGCTCCTCCTAGCTAATGCCCTCCGTACCAGACAACATCCTGGAGAAACCTCTTCTGTGCCCTCTCCAAAGCCTCCAAATCCTTCTGGCAGTGTGGTGACCAGGATTGGATACAATATTCCAAATGAGGTCTAACGAAGGTTCTAATTAAGCTGCAGCATGATCTGTCAATTTTTAGTAGACAAGACACTGAAAGAGATTGACACACTTAGGACAAAAAACTGACTGACACAGAAAAGACAATACACATAGAGAAACAGGTTGAAACACACAAAGCAACACAGAGACAGAGGAACTGACTGAGACACACAGGATAACCAACAGACAGACAGACAGACAGACACACACACACGACAATGCATATTTAAAAAAAACAAAATGACACACACAGATCAATACATGCACAGAGAAATAGAAAATCACATACAACCAATACATAGGTAGACAAGTAAACTGACACACACACAGGACACTACATAAGCAAGGGGAACAGGCTGACACACACATTAGACAATGCAGATATGCAAACAGAACAACACACACAGACCAATACGGAGTGAGAAACAGGCCGAAACACACAGCCAAATGCACAGATACAGAAACATGCAAATGTCAAACAACACACAGGCAGACAAATGTATAGATAGACACAGGACAATACACAGACAGAGAGTCAAACTGAAAAACACAAGACAATGCAGTGACAGTCAAACAGACTGACACACACAGTAAATACACAGAGAGAAATAAGCAGCCACATACAAGTCAGTAAACAGACAGGGACTGATATACACAGAAGAATACACAGGCATAAAAACAGGTTGACAAACATAGGATTGTACACAGACAGAGGAACTGATTGACATCCAAACAGAAATAAACAGGCACAGAGACTGACACATAGGAAAATACACACACACAGAAACAGACTGACTCACACAGAAGAACATGCAGATATAGAAACAGATTGATACACAGTGATAGAACACAATAAAACAGAATGACATACCCAAGACAATAAGCAGGCAGAGAAACAGACTGACATATACAGGCAACACAGACATACAAACATGACTCAGTACACAGACTGAGGAATGGATTTGAAACAGAAAAATACACAGGCACAGGCAAACACACAAGTTAATACTTAGAGGGGCAAACAAGCTGACACAAACAGAATATACATACAGGGAACAGATTGATACACAAAGGACAATAAACATATATAAAGGCAGATCAACATACAGGACAATAAATAGACTGACACAAAGCAATTCACAGATGGAGAACCAGAAAAATAACCTGACACATGCAGGTCAATAAACAGGCAAAGACACAGATTGACACACAAAACCACCAAAGAGAGAGAAAAACAGAGATGGATATATACAAGGCATTATTTTGATGGAGAAAAAGGTTGATACATACCGCACAATAAACAGAGAGGCAAACTGAGACACACAGGACAACACACAGATAGAAACAGACTGACATATACAGGAATATTCACTGACATAGAAACAGGTTATCACCCACAGCACAATGCACAGACAAAGAAACAGACTGACACATGCGACATAAAGCAGAGAAATAAAAGCAGACCGACACACAGGACAATACATAGACAGAGGGATACACAGCGAGAAAAAAGAAGCACAGGAACAGGCTAACACACAGGAAAATACACAGAGAGGGAAACAGGCTGACACACAGACAACTATGCAAACAAAAAAAATCTCTGCACAGGAAACTACACTAACATGTCTGGCTAACACAGTACAACAGACAGATAGACATATAGGACAATATAGAGATACAGACTGACACGCTCAGGAAAAACACGTAAGACAGACACAAACAGGACAGTACGCAGTCAGAAAGGGAGAGTGACACATAGAATCCCTACAGTGCAGAAAGAGGCCGTTCGGCATTTCAAATCTGCGCTGACTCTCTGAAAGAGCCCTAATTGCTGCCCTATACCCAGAAACCACATATCTTGGGATATTAAAGGGCAATTAATGAACAATCCTCCTAACTAGCGCATCTTTTGAACATGGGAGGAAATCAGAGCACCCGGAGCGAAACCATGCAGGCATAGGGGCAAATGTGCAAATTCCACAGACAGTGACCCAAACTGAAATCGAACACAGCAGTGCTAACCACTGCGCTACCACTATCACACACAGGAAAATACTCAGGCACAGAAACAGGCACAAAAGGACAATTCTGTTGACCTTTTTGATTTTGTACCTGACCACTTTTTAATTGAAGGTCACATACCTGACTCCAAAATCTCTTCAGACCCTCCACTGTTTCAACTTTCCACGAATTAAATTATACTTTGATCTTTCCTTTTTGCTCCAAAATTCACGACCTCACAATTCTGTGCAATGAAACCCACCTCCAGCTCACATTTTCCAGTTTTATGTTCCAATCTCCTCCACTTACCACAGCTCCAATCCCCGGTACACTGGTAAACATGGATTCATGGCTCCCAATGGTGACGTCTAACTCAGTGAACAGACACAGGCAGGGAAATGCACAGACAGAGTCACACTGGGTGCAACAGAGTATATGGACAATTGGGCACAAGCAGCGGGATAAGAGACAGAAAAATGCACCTCCTCTGCATAAGCATGAAGACGCTCAAGGAAATACATATGCATAAACAGACTAACACACACAGACCTACTCAGTGAAAACACACATGCCTTCATACAAGTTGCTATGCACAGGCTGAAATGCATAAAAAGTCACACGTGCACATATATGTGCACACATGCACATTCACAAATACAGAAACACACACCTGTACACACATACATACACATGCTTGCTTAGTTTAGTTAATTTATTAGTGTCACAAGCAGGTTTACATTAACACTGTGAAAATCCTGTAATTGCCACATTCTAGCGCCTGTTCGGGTACACCGAGGGAGAATTTAGCTTGGCCAATACACCTAGCTAGCATGCTTTTCAGATGATGGCTCCAGAGCGCCCAGAAAGAATGCATGCAGACACAGGGAGAACATGCAGACTCCAGATAGAAAGTAACCCAAGCCAGGAATTGAATCCAGATCCCTGGCACTGTGAGGCAGCCATGCTAACCACTGTGCCACCATCCCACACGCACACACATTCAATTGCATGTACATATAGGCATATGTACACAAGGACACACAAAAACACATACAGGCACACAACTGTGCAGACCGTAGACAGTGTATATATAAACAAATATGTATACAGACATGCTCAAATGTATCTAATAAACACACGCATGCATACGTAATTAAACACATGCACATACACAGACACACAGATAAACCCACAGATCGCAGCCCATGTACTAACTTTCCATCAGACAAGTTGATGCCTCCAAAGATGGGGTAGTCCTCGGGGGCAGGCTTGCCGCTGTGGTCTTCATACAGGAAAACTGGTGATCTCCCCAGCTCCACGCCCACCTGCTGCATGCCTTGCTCGCTGTAGATGGACAGCAGGAAAGCCTGGTTTCCAGCTTTTGGTTTCACCAATGCCATGATGGAGAAGTCCTCGGGGAATCGAGTGCCTCCTGGAGGGAGAAAGAGAGAAGGACAGCATCAACAATCACATCCCACAGGTACAGGGAGAGTCACTCAGTAACCATAGAGACAGCAGGATGGTCACTGAGTAACCATAGAGAATGGGGGAGGGTCACTGAGCAACCATAGAGACAGGGGGAGGGTCACTGAGCAACCATAGAGACAGGGGGAGGATCACTGAGCAACCATAGAGACAAGGGAAGGGTCACTGAGTAACCATAGAGACAGGAAAAGATCACTCAGTAACCATACGGGCAGGGGAAGGGTCAGTCAGTAACCATAGGGACAGGGGGAGGATCACTGAGCAACCATAGAGACAGGGGGAGGATCACTGAGCAACCATAGAGACAGGGGGAGGGTCACTGAGTAACCATACAAACAGGGTAGGGTCACTCAGTAACCATAGAGACAGGGGAACAGTCAGTCAATAACCGTAGATGCAGAGGGAGGGTCACTCAGTAACCACAGAGACAGGGGGAGGGTTACTGAGTAACCATACAAAGAGAGTAGGGTCACTCAGTAACCATAGAGACAGGGGAGGGTCACTCAGTAACCATAGAGGCAGGGGAGGGTCACTCAGTAACCATAGAGACAGGGCGAGGGGCACTGAGTAACCATAGAGACAGGGCGAGGGGCACTGAGTAACCATAGAGGCAGGTGAGGGTCACTCAGTAACCATAGAGACAGGGGAGGGTCACTCAGTAACCATAGAGGCAGGGGAGGGGCACTCAGTAACCATAGAGACAGGGGGAGGGGCACTGAGTAACCATAGAGGCAGGGGAGGGTCACTCAGTAACCATAGAGGCAGGGGAGGGTCACTCAGTAACCATAGAGACAGGGAGACTGTCACTGAGTAACCATAGAGACAGGGAGACAGTCACTGAGTAACCATAGAGACAGGGCGAGGGGCACTGAGTAACCATAGAGACAGGGGAGGATCACTGAGCAACCATACAGACAGGGGGAGGGTCACTGAGCAACCATACAGGCAGGGGAAGGGTCAGTCAGTAACCACAGAGACAGGGGGAGGGTCACTCAGTAACCATACAAACAGGGGTAGGATCACTGAGCAACCATAGAGACAGGGAAAGGGTCAGTCAGTAACCATAGAGACCTGGGGAGGTTCACTGAGCAACCATACAGACAAGGGAAGGGTCACTAAGTAACCACAGAGACAGGAAAAGATCACTCAGTAACTATACAGGCAGGGGAAGGGTAAGTCAGTAACCATAGAGACAGGGGGAGGGTCACTGAGCAACCATACAGACAGGGGGAGGATCACTGAGTAACCATAGAGACAGGGGGAGGGTCACTGAGCAACCATACAGACAGGGGGAGGGTCACTGAGCAACCATACAGACAGGGGGAGGGTCACTGAGCAACCATACAGGCAGGGGAAGGGTCACTGAGCAACCATACAGACAGGGGGAGGGTCACTGAGCAACCATACAGACAGGGGGAGGGTCACTGAGCAACCATACAGACAGGGGGAGGGTCATTCACAAAACCAATATAGGGGCAACTGAAAGGGCAGTTCCCTAAAAGGAGGGGAACTGCCCAAAACAAAAGACAAAGTGGAAAGAAAACTTAAAACATCAAATTAAAATGTGATTAAAAGGGTCAATAATACAAATGGAGTTGAGGAATAGAAAGGGGACGATTTCTATGCTAGGGGTGTATTATAGGCCACCCAACAGCCCACGGGCAGTTGAAGAAGGCATATGTAAAGACATTTTGGATAGGTGCAGAAAGAACAGAGTCGTTATAGTGGGAGATTTTAATCTCCCGAGGGTGGATTGGAAAGTACTTAGAGCTGGGGGTTTGGATGGGCAGGAATTTGTAAAATGTGTATTGGAAGGATCGTTGGAACAGTATGTGGCTAGACCGACTAGAGAAGGGGCTATATTGGATTTAGTTCTGAGTAATGAGCCAGGGCAGGTGATTGATGTTGTAATAGGGGAACATGTGGCTAACAGTGACCACAATTCTGTCTACTTTAGGATTCAAATGGAAAAGGATGCTTGTTGCCCTAGGGGCACGGTGCTGAATTGGGAGAAGGCTAACTACAGTCGGATTAGGCAGGAACTTAGGGATACTGATTGGGAACGGTTGTTTGAGGGTAAGTCCACGCGAGGCATGTGGGACTCTTTCAAGGGAATACTGAAAATGTTGCAAGATAAGTATGTGCCGGCCAAGAGGAAAGATGGGAAAGGTAGGATTAGAGAGCCGTGGATTACTAGGGATATTGAGGACTTGGTTAGGAAGAAAAGAGAAGCGTATGATAGGTCGAAGCAGCTGGGAACCGAGACAGCATTGAAGGAATATAGAGAGAGTAGGAGGGAGCTCAAACAGGGAGTTAGAAGGGCAAAAAGGGGGCATGAAATGATTTTGGTGGATAGGATTAAGGAAAACCCAAAGGCTTTTTACTCCTATGTTAGGAATAAAAGGGTGGTTAGAGGAAAAATCGGACCTCTTAGGGACAGAGGAGGGGAACTGTGCTTAGAGCCCAAGGGAATGGCAGAGATCCTGAATGAATACATTGTGTTGGTATTCACGAAGGAGAGGGGCTTGTTGACAGCTCCTGTCTCTGAGGAAGCTGTGGACCAGTTGAGGGAAATATCCATACCGAGGGAGGAAGTGTTAGAGCTTCTAGGTAGCATTAAAACGGATAAATCTCCTGGGCCTGATGGCATTTATCCCAGACTGCTTAGAGAGGTGCGAAGTGAAATTGCTGGGCCTCTGACACAAATCTTTGTCTCTTCCTTGGACACAGGTGAGGTCCCAGAGGACGGGAGAATAGCTAATGTTGTACCATTGTTTAAAAAGGGTAGTAGGGATAATCCTGGAAATTATAGGCAAGTGAGTTTGACGTCAGTGGTAGGGAAGCTGTTGGAGGGGATTCTTAGAGATAGGATGTATAGGCACTTAGAGCGTTGCGATCTGATTAGGGATACGCAGCATGGATTTGTTAAGGGGAGGTCGTGCCTTACAAATCTGGTAGAATTTTTTGAGGAGGTGACGAAATCGGTGGACGAAGGGCGAGCCGTTGATGTTGTCTATTTGGATTTTAGTAAGGCATTTGACAAAGTCCCTCATGGGAGGTTAGTCGAGAAGGTCAAGGCAAATGGGATACAAGGACAGGTAGCTAGATGGATAAGTAACTGGCTTGGTAATAGGAGACAGAGAGTAATAGTGGAAGGGTGTTGCTCTAGCTGGAGGTCGGTCACTAGTGGTGTGCCGCAGGGCTCGGTACTGGGACCTCTTCTATTTGTAATATATATAAATGACTTGGAAGAGGGAGTAAGTGGAGTGATCAGCAAGTTTGCAGACGATACAAAGATGGCTGGACTTGCGGATAGTGAGGAGCATTGTCAGGCGATGCAGCAGGACATAGATAGGCTGGTAGCTTGGGCAGATAGATGGCAGATGGAATTCAATCCTGATAAATGTGAGGTGATGCATTTCGGGAGAAAGAATGTAGGGGGGAGGTATATGATAAAGGGTAGACCTATTAAAAGTATAGAAACGCAGAGGGACCTTGGGGTGCAGGTGAACAAGTCTCTGAAGGTGGCAGAGCAAGTGGAGAAGGTTGTGAAGAAAGCATATGGTATGTTAGCCTTTATAGGAAGTGGTATAGAGTACAAGAGCTGGCCTTTAATGTTGCAGTTGTATAAAACTTTGGTTAGACTCATTTGGAATACTCATCCAGTTCTGGTCGCCTTACTACCGGAAAGACGTGAAGACTCTGGAGAGAGTGCAGAGGAGGTTTACCAGGATGCTGCCTGGTATGGAAGGTCTGAGTTATGAGGAGAGATTAGGCAAATTGGGACTGTTTTCCTTAGAAAGACGTAGACTTAGAGGAGATCTGATAGAGGTGTACAAGATTTTGAAGGGGATTGATAGAGTAAACAGGGTTAAGCTTTTTCCTAGGATGGACTCAAATAGCACGAGGGGTCACGGGCTTAGGGTGAGGGGGGTAAGGTATAATTTGGATGCTAGAGGGAGTTTTTTCACACAGAGGGTGGTGGGAGTATGGAATGCGCTGCCAAGTAAAGTGGTGGAGGCAGGTACTCTGGAGTTATTTAAGAAACACTTAGATGGGCACATGAATAGAATAGGAATGGAGGGGTATAGAAAACTGATTTAAAATAGGAATGATGAGCCTTGGGAGTCCCTGGGAAGTGAGTAAATAGATGATGGATGATATTGATGTATTTGTTTTTATCCTACAGGTGCTTTGGTCCACCTTGTTGTCTAACGAGGGGCATGCACGCAATGGGTTGTGAGAGGACTGCTCTTGGATCCTTTCCGAGAGTATCCTACTACTTCACGTTGTTCGTGTACGCTTGACCTGGACCTGCTGATGGGCAACACGACAGCTCAGTGACTATCGCTGTGCTGTGCAGATACATGGATTTGGGCCTGTGCCTGTGGGAGTTTGCGCATTCTCCCTGTGCTTGCGTGGGTTTTCTCCGGGTGCTCCGGTTTCCTCCCAGATCCCAAAAATGTGCTCTTAGGTTAATTGGCAAAACAAATTCTCCCTAAATTGTCTCAAATTTGGTTTTTAAATCCACTGATCTATAAACATGGACAGGGATCACGGGTAGAGATGGGAACATCGGGGTGGTGGCACGGGCTTGTTGGGCCAAAAGGCCTGTTTCCCGTGCTGTTTTGTTCTTTGTTCTTTGTAATTCAGTTGCTGCATGCCCAGTAGGCACTGAAGACATCAACTGTGCCCTCGGACACCACATGCTCCATCTGCAGGGACAACTGGCCGGGAATACAGCTAGAGTAGAGGGGCAGACAGTCCGATTGGACGATCTGCATGATCACCAGCCAGAGGGAGGGTCACTCAGTAACCATAGGGACAGGGGGAAGATCACTTAATAACTATGGAGACAAGGGGAAGATCACTCAAGTAACCATAAAGATGGGGGTGGGTCACTCAGTAACTATAGGGACAGAGGGATGGTCATTCAGCAACCATAGAAAGCGGAAGGGTCACTCAGCAACCATAGAAAGCGGGAGGGTCACTCAGCAACCATAGGAACAGAGGGTGAGTCATTCAGTAATCATTGAGTTGGGGGTGGATCGCTCAATAACCATAGAGACAGAGGGAGGGTCACTCCAACTATAGGGATTTGGGGTGGGTCACTCCATAGCCATTGAGACAGGGGAGGGTCAATCAGTAACAATGGCAATGGGGGAGATTCACTCATTAACCATAGATACAGAGGGTGAGTCACTCAGTAACCATAGGGATGGGGGAGGTTCACTCAGCAACCATAGAAATGGGGTGGGTCACTCAGCAACCATAGAGACAGGGGGTGGGTCACTCAGCAACCATAGAGACAGGGGGTGGCTCACTCAGTCACCATAGAGACAGGGGGTGGCTCACTCAGTCACCATAGAGACAGGGGGTGGCTCACTCAGTCACCATAGAGACAGGGGGTGGCTCACTCAGTAACCATAGAGACAGGGGGTGGCTCACTCAGTCACCATAGAGACAGGGGGTGGCTCACTCAGTCACCATAGAGACAGGGGGTGGCTCACTCAGTCACCATAGAGACAGGGGGTGGCTCACTCAGTCACCATAGAGACAGGGGGTGGCTCACTCAGTCACCATAGAGACAGGGGGTGGCTCCTCAGTCACCATAGAGCAGGGGGTGGCTCACTCAGTCACCATAGAGACAGGGGGTGGCTCACTCAGTCACCATAGAGACAGGGGGTGGCTCACTCAGTAACCATAGAGACAGGGGGTGGCTCACTCAGTCACCATAGAGACAGGGGGTGGCTCACTCAGTCACCATAGAGACAGGGGGTGGCTCACTCAGTCACCATAGAGACAGGGGGTGGCTCACTCAGTCACCATAGAGACAGATGGGAAGGTCACTTAGTGACCCATCACATGAGCAAAACTGAATAGCAGCCACAAAAAAGTCTAACTGTCCCATCAGCTCCTGCACAGCAAATAGCAACTGGCAGCCTGACTGAAATGGGTGTCAATGAGGAGCTTTCTCTTTGGGCTGCTACTGTTCCTCTAGGACAGCAGGACCCGGGAATGTGAAACACTCCACTGCACACTGATACAGATTGGTACGTTCCATTTACTCTGGGCACCAGGCCATAATGCCACATAACAGCTGCCAATCACCAGCCAAAGCTGTAACTTATGGCTCCTCTTCCTCATACCCTACGCCTGCACTTTCGGATGCCACGCAGAGGTCCTCCACCTTCCCAGCATGCTCGACCGAGTTCCTTCTTACCTGGGAACAGCTGTTTAGTGGGGGCGCTGATCTGAGCCTTTTTGGATATTCTGTAAGCCACATCTGCGCTGGAAACGGATTTTCTTTTGGGGCAGAAGCCTGAGGTTGTCCTTACTCCTTCCGGTAACCTGTTAAACTGCAACACTTGTAAAACATCTACAGGGTCGGCTGCAGAGAGAGAAAAAAGAGGCAAGAGGTACGATCAGTGCGGAGTTCACACACCACACGGGACCATCATACACTTCCCCACTGACCCAGCCACCAAGCCCATGCTGCTGCTTTCAGTTAGCAGCCACGCCTGAAACCTGGTGCTGAGGGTTGAACACAATGTCAGTATTTATCCACTGGATAAAAGCAAATTACTGCGGATTCTGGAATGTTGAAACCAAAAGAGAGAAAAATCTCAGCAGGTCTGGCAGCATCTGTAAGGAGGGAAAGACTTGAAAACTCAGCTCTTTTCTCTTCTTACAGATGCTGCCAGACCTGCTGAGATTTTCCAGCATTCTCTCTTTTGGTCAATATTTATCCCACTATTCCAGATTGTCAACTGTATACATCTGACATTCTCAGAGACCTCTCCCTCCTACTACCATGCAAAACAATTGTTACTATCTTAATGGTTGTAAGGTCCATCAAAATCCATTGAATCACAGAAACATAAAAGAATTTAGGGTCTCTGCATCCACCACCAACTCAGGCAGCGAATTCCAGATACCCACCGCCCTCTGCATAAAAAAAAATGATTCCTTATATCCCTTTTACACTGATTGCCACTTATCTTGAATCAACATCCCCTGGTTCTAGAACTCTCCACCTAGGGAAACAATTTTATCCTTTTCACTCTTTCTCTTTCCCTCTCTGTGTGACCCCTAGTTGGGTCTGTCCAAGACTGGGCTGTAGCTAAACCCCTGACACATTTCCAAAAGATTAGAGTTTTTTTTCACATTTTCTACGAGAATTAGTTATGAAATGTTTGACCAGCACAGGCTCGAATGGTCAAATGAACTAATTGTGTGCCATACTGATCGATAGACAGTATTCATCCCCCTGTCAAACAAAGTGGAGTTGGCATGAATTGTTAAAAGGCTATTGCAGCGAACTTTGGCACACTGTGTTAAAAAACTGGTGGCAGATTAACAGTGCATGTGTGCCACTATCAGTGTACAAGGGGTTAAACAGCTCGGACATTATGTATGTGAGAAACATTTCCAGTACACGAGTAGTTAAAGAGCTCAGTGTGTGTGATACACTCTCTCACTACATGAAGGGTTAAATAACTCTATGTGTGAGACAGACACATCTGGTGTGCGAGAGGTTAAACAACTCAGTGTGAATGAGAGACTCTCTCAGTACACAAAAGGTTAAACAGCTCAGTGTGAAATGAGTCACACTCAGTACGTAACAAGTTAAACAGCTTGGTGTGTATGTGAAAAATGCTCTCGGGATGCAACTCAGTTTGTGTGAGAGAAACCCCCGGTATGTGAAAGGTTAAACAGCTGTATGTATGAGAGACACTCTCTCAGTACACGAGGGGTTAAATAGCTCAGTCTGTGAGAGAAACTCCTGATATGCGAAGGGTTAACTGCTCAGCGTGCATGTGAGTGTGTGTCTTGGAATGAAAGGAGTTAAAAAGCTCAGTGTGTGAGAGACTCTCAGTGCACTAAGGGTTAAGTAGCAATGTGTGAGAGACAATCTCAGTGTGTGAGAGAGACATTCAGTATGTGAGGGGTTAAACAGCTCAGAGTATGAGAGACACTCTTAGAACACGGGTTAAACAGCTAAGTGTGAGAGACACTCAGTATGCGAGGGGTTAAGCAGCTCCGTGTGTGAGACATTCAGTACATGATGGCTAAAAGCTCAGTGAGAGAGATACTCTCAGGACACAAGGGGTTAAACAGCTCAATGTGTAGAGAAACTCCTGATAAGTGAAGGGTTAAAAGAGGTTAAACAACTCAGTATGGGAGACACTCAGTACACAAGGGGTTAAACAACTCAATGTGAGACAGTCTCAGTCCATGAGAGGTTAAACAGCTCAGTATGGGAGAAACTCTCAGTACACAAGGAGTTAAATAGCTCAGAGTGTGTGTGTGAGACAGTCAGTCAGCACACAAGGGATTAAACAGCTTGGTATGTGTGAGAGACATGCTCGGTACACAAGGGGTTAATCAGCTCCGTGTGTATGAGACACACACTTAGGATGCAAAGGGTTAAACAGCTCAGGGCGTGAGAGAAATTCCTGGCATGTGAGAGATTAAATGTGTGTGTGTGGGTGTGAGAGACATTCAGTACACAAGGAGTTAAATAGCTCTGTATGAGAGAAACTCCCAATACGCAAAGGGTTAAACTGCTCAGTGTGTGGGTGACAGACACTCCCAATGCACGACGAGTTAAGCAGCAGAATGTGTGAAAACACACTCAGTACGTGAGGGGTTAAACAGCTCATCACGAGAGACACTCTTGGAACACGAAGGGTTAAGCAGCTCTGTGTATGTGAGATACATTCTTCGAACACAAGGGATTAAACAGCTCAGTGTATGTGAGAGACACTCGGAACATGCGGGGTTAAACAGCTCACTGTCAGATAGTTTTGGACATAAGGAGTTAAACAGCTCATTGTGAAAGACATTCTCAGTACACAACGGGTTAAAAGCTCAGTGTGTGAGACACGAGGGGTTAAACAATTGTGTGTGAGAGACACTCTTCGTACACGAGGGGCTAAACGGGTTACTGTGAGATACGCGCAGTGTGCGAGGAGTTAAACAGCTCAGTCTGAGAGAGGGACAATCTCGGTACGAGGGGTTAAACAGCTCAGTTTGTGAGACAGTCAGTCTCAGTACGTGAGGGGTTAAACAGCCCAGCGTGTGAGGGACAGTCTCGGTACGTGAGGGGTTAAACAGCCCAGCGTGTGAGGGACAGTCTCAGTACGTGAGGGGTTAAACAGTTCGCTGTGAAATCTGCACCCTGCCTAAGCTCTGGGTTAAATCGCAGCCTTTAATTGGTGTGAGGTAGCCTCAGAAGTGCAGCAATTAACTTGGTGTGGCGGCAGCTTTCAGGCGAGTGTGGTGAAGTTAGGAAAGGTTCGCTGCCCTCACCGTGACCCACTCATGGCACGATAACGCGGACATGACGGTTTTACAATGGATGCTGCAAGTTACACCCAGCTGCAGATTCACAGCTGTGGTTCCCTTCCTGCCCGTCCGTCTCTGTGTGTTTGTTGGTTCCCTCTCCCGAAGGCAGTGGCTCAGATCTCCGACTCCCTGCCACTAACTGTATTCAGATAGCACCCTCCTGTCACCCATCCATCCCCACATCCGCTTCTTTCCTTTTAGGGTCGGCAACCGTACAGCAAAGGTGCTTCACAGGCTGGGGCAAAAGTCAAGAGCGTACCCTTGTGAGGGGACTGGGAACGGGCTGGTCAGAGAGGTGGATTTTTACGCAGCGCTGGAGCGAAGAGGTGCAAGAAGATGTAGGGAGGGAATTCCAGAATTTGGGGAGGTGGGGGGCTGCGGTTGGTGTACCAGAAGATTGATACTAAAAGCCCCCACACCTCTGGATCACTCCACTGGAGATACATGGCCCACTGAAAGCGCAGGATAAGGTCACGGCGTGCACAGAAAGAGGCCATTCAGCCCCTCTCTCTCTCAAGAAGAAAGGACTGGGGGGCAATCCTGCCCATTTGCCCCACTGTCAGTTTGCTGTTCACGACATTCTTTTCTCATAGCACCCCAACAGTTCAGGAGGAGGCCATTCTGCCCCATCAGGTCTGCAATGACAACAATCCCACTCACATATTTACCCCTGACTCTGGAGGGGCAATTGGAGCATGGCCAGTCTTTGGAGTGCAGGAGGAAACCGGAGCATCTGGAGGAAACCCACGTGGTCACAGGAACACCAATGCAAACTCCACAGTCACCCAGGGCTAGGATCGAACCTGTGTCCCTGGCGCTGTGAGGCAGCGGTGCTAACCACTGTCCACCGTGCTGCCACAGATCAGGGATGGGACCTGTGGGGGAGGGGGAACTTTGCTTTGAAATCATTGCACCCGCCTCAATAATGGCTCCAATGAGGCCACAAGTTGGGAGAAATTCTGTACAATATGATATCCCAGCCTTTGTTTCAGCACCATTTATATTATCCGCTATTGGGTAGCACACTCGCTCCCTCGAATCGGGGGTTCTGGGTTCAGATCCTACTCCAAGGGGCGGGCACGAGGAAGACGTGCAGACTCCACCCAGGCTGGAATCGAACGTGGCGCTGACAGGCAGCAGTGCTAACCACCACGCCACCCATTCACGGCCAACCACCCTCCTCCTCCCTGCCCCATTTCGTTGACATTCTTCCACTCCGAGAGGGTGGGGAATCAAAGGAGTGCTTCATTGGGGCCGGGAAGAACTTTGAGGTCAGACACTCGCGCCCAGGTTCTGAGTCAATCGTTGAACTTCAGTCTTTGGGGCCTGTGCTTACAGATAGAGCGAGCCATTGTGCTGGGAGAGGCTGGCAACCACAGGGCCCTGGGCTCGACTAGCTTTGTTTACATTCTTCAGATTGCTTTCCCCCTGCTGCCATCCGATCTGCAGTCCATCCCGCCCTTCCCTGCTGCTTTCCCAGCCGTTGCCAGAAGAGGGAAAGGAAGAAAGAAAAAACAGCTGGAATTGGCTTTCTCCTCTCAGATACTTCAGTCTAAACAGACCAGATGCAGGGGAAAGTGGGTCTGCCAAAAGCAACAGATTTAACTTTCGACAGGAGCGGCGGAGGGAGGGGTGGGGAGTAGGAGTTGGAATTTTTCAAAAACAAAAAAACCTGCTTCTCATTATTTTTTTGCTGTTCCTTTCTTTAAAGGGATAACCAGTTCTTAAAAATACATCCAGCTCCCGGGCTTGGAGTTGGTGGTTGGGTCAGAGTGGCAGAGAGCTGAGCGCTCAGGGCTATGGGAAGCGAGGGGAGGAGAGGGGGGGGGGGGGGGGTGTGCACGTGCAGGGAGACACACAACGGCGAAAGAGCGTATTGAGCACTGTTGCCTCACAGCGCCAGCGAACCGGGTGACTGTCTGTACAGAGTTTGCATGTTCCTCTGCGTGGGTTTCCTCTAGGTTCTTCCCAGTCCAAAGATGTGAGGGTTAGTTGGATTGGCCATGCCACTTTGCACCTTAGTGTCAGGGGGGGACTAGCTGGGGAAAATACGTGGGGTTACGGGCTTAGGGCCTGGGTGGGATTGTGGTCGGTGCAGACACAATGGGCCGAATTGCCTCTCTTTGTACTGTAGAATTCTAGCCTATGATTAGGAGCAAGAGAAAGCCACTTGGCGTCTCGAACTTGCTCTGCCACTCAATAAGATAGTGGCCACTCAGATTTCATTTGCGGGACGTGACCATCACTGGCTAGGCCGGCACTTATTGCCAGTCCCTAGTTACCCTGAAGCCTTAACTCCACTTTCCTGACCGTCAACACTCACATCACTCCTGGCGCACATCTCCTCGTCACCCCAGTAACCCTCGGCTCCCTTGTCGATAGGGGAAAAATAAAATCACTCTAACTCAGCCCAGAATACATTTGAGAGGTTTGCACCACTCGCAGGGGACAAGAGGTTTACCGGCCACTTGATATTGAAGGAAGAATCTCCTCATCGCCCTCTTCCGTGGAAGCTTCTCATTTTGAAACTGTGCCGCCTAGTTCTAAGGCTCGCTCTTCACCGCCCCACCCCCAACTTCCAAAAAGCAGGAATATCCTCATGCCGAATTCTGGAGCCTTTCATGTTGGTTGGTATGTTGGGCAGGTTCCCTTGGCAACCTTACGAGCCTCGACCTCTGGGAGGTGGGCCAGGAAAGTCAGGCTCCGAGTTGTGCTTCGCCTGACAAGGCCCTCTGGAATGCCAAGCATTTCCCTGCTTTGCCATGTCAGGGTTACAATGTTGGCCCAGACGTTTCCTTCCAGGTCCAGTGAACTCTATCTCCCGGAACACTTGGCAAAAACTCCCTCTCAGTGCGCCAAGGAAAGAAAAATAGGCAGTTCCTCAAAACAAAACACTGCCTATTTTTTTTTCCTCTCTGTTCAGCAGGTGAAAAGGCCAAGCGAGTCAATGCTAATTGGTTATTTCATGGCTTCAATCAGCAAGCTCATTGTTCATTGGAACCATGAAGCAACCAATCAGCAAACTCAATGTTCATTGGTTATTTCATGGTTCCAATCAGACAGCTCAATGATCATGAGGTACCCTACACTGATAAGAGTCCATCAATGCTCATTGGCTCCTTCAGTTTAAAGTTTATTTATCAGTGTCACAAGTAAGCTTACATTGACACTGCAATGAAGTTCCTGTGAAAGTCCCCTAGTCACTGCACTCTTGCAACTGTTCAGGTCCTCAGAGGGAAGAATTTAGCCCAGGCCAATGCATCTTACCAGCACGTGTGCCTTTTAGGGTGAGCCATCCCGAAAGCTCGATGGTCATTGGCCCTCTCAATACTCAGTCTCCAGAAAGCTAAAGAATAACTGGCTGAAAGTGCCAAGCAATGAACTCAATGGCCATTGGCTGTGATGCCTTGACTGAGCAATCAGAGAGCTGAAGGGCCATTTGCTCTTCCTCTCTCTCTCTCAGGGCCCACCATCCAATGAGAGAGCTTAATGGCCATTGGCTCTCTCGCTCAGTAACCGCTAGCCAATCAGAAAGCAGGCAGTGCGTCATGCCATTTTCCAGTTGCCGGGCAGACTCAGCCTTTGTAATGAGATGTTAAACCCAGGTCCCCTTCTTGGGCTTCCAAGTGGATGTAAGGGGTCCCCATGTGGTGTGATAGGGAGGGCTGGGCAGCAGTGAGGAGGTGGGGAGGTGGAGAGGAGCATAGGGGGAGGGGGGTGGGGTGGTGGGGGGTGTGCATTCTCTCCTAGCCAATATTCATCCCTCAACGGGCAATCTCGTCATTATCACTTTGCGATTTGTGGGATTCTGCTGTTCAAGTTCTGCCGTCTGTGCTTCCTGAATTACTGCCATGGCCGCTATACTTCAAAAAAAACTTACATATACCAAAGTGCTTGAGGAACCCAAAGGCTTGCAGAAGTAGGTGTGTCAAAAAAGCAGGCTTGTTTCTTGCTTTGAGAAGAATTGCTTTGAATCTGCAGCTGGGAAGCTGGCCAGGGTAGCAGCTACTGGGATGGAACATTCCGGAAAGAGAAGGAGAAAAGAGAGAGAGAGAGATAAAGAACCCGGAGTATTCCTTGAAATGCTCTTTATTAGGATGCCTGTTCGTGTGGTCGAAACTCAGTCAGTCTGTGTTCCAGACAGGCTGGAGGAGGGAGGGAGGGAGGGAGGGAGGGAGTCCAGGGCAGAGTGACCAGCTCAATATGTGCAGGCTGCCCCAGCGCAGGAATGGGAGAGAAGGGGGGAATTTCCAGAGAAGGCCCTTGATCCGTTCAACCACCCCCTCCCCCTCCCCTACAACCACCAGCATTTTTCAGTTTTCCTCTGCTTAAGGCAGCCACCTTCACATCGCGCTCTGGTTCTGGAGATGGCACAGAATGAGTGGCACGATAGTCAGCACTAGGGACGTGAGTTCGATTCCCAGCTTTGGGTCACGGACTGTGTACAGTTTGCACATTCTCCCTGTGTCTATATGAGTTTCCTTCGGTGTTCTGGTTTCCTCCCACAATCCAAAGATCTGCAGGTTAAGTAGACCAGCCATGGTAAATTGCCACTTAGTGTCCCAAGATATGTAGGTTAGATGAATTCTGGTTGATTGCTATTGAATCTATGTCCCCTTGTGACTGGCTCTTCAACTAAGGGGAACTGCAGCTCCTTACCCACTCTGTGTTCATGCCCTTCATAATCTTGTGCATCTCAATCAGGTCATCCCTCAATCTTCTCTGCTCCAATGAAAACAAACCCAAGCCTACCCAACTCATGAGGTTGACTGGCCATGGTAATTTGACCCTCGTAGGATAAATATGTGTGACATTACAGGAATAGAGCTTGGGTGGGTTTGTGGTTGGGGCAGACTCGATGGACTAAATGGCCTCCTTCTGCATGGAGGGATTCTATGATTCCATGAATTAGCCGTGGAGAATGTGTGGGATTATCGGGAAAGTGGGGTTAAATATTCTGTCAGAGAGTCAGTGCAGACTTGATGGGCTGAATGGCTTCTTCTGCACTGTATAGGATTCTATGATTTTCTGGCAGTTGAGATCCACTCATACCTTCACCGCGGCTCTTCACTGTCCTCCTTCCCACCCCATACCCCCATTCGCCCTCATAGGGATGGATCCCCACGCTGCATTGGGGCCACCATTCACAGAATCATAGACTTATACAAGGCAGAAAAGGCCCTTTGGCCCATCAAGTCTGCACTGACACATCAGAAGCACCTGAACCTCCACCTGCTCTTATTTGTCAGCACTTGGACCACTGCCTGGAACGTTATGACATGCCAAGTGCTCATCTGAGTATTTTTTCAAACCTGCCTCTACCACTCTCTCAGGCAGTGCATTCCAGACCATCACCACCCTCTGGGTAAAAAGGTTTTCCTCATATCTCCCCCTCACTTTGAGCCTACATCCCCTTTGTGACTGACCCTTCAATGAAGGGGAACAGCTGTTCCTTATCCATTCTTTCTGTGTCTCTCATAATCTTGCACACCTCGATCAGGCCACTACCATCCACCCCCCCACCACCCCCCCCACCCCCGCCCCACACCAGTCTTCTTTGCTCCAACAAAAAACAACCCAAGCCTACCCAACCTCTCTTCGTAACTTAAATGTTCCATCCCAGAAAGCTGCTCCTTATCCACTCTGTCCAGTTCCCTCATAATCTTATAGACATTAATTAGGTCTTCTCTGCTCCAATGAAAACAACCCAAGCCTACTCAACTCATGAAGTCCACTGGCCGTAATAACTTGATCCTCATGTCAGGGGGAATTAGCAAGATAAATATGTGAGGTTATGGGATTAGGGCCTGGGTGGGATTGTGGTTGGTGCAGGCTTCATGGGCCAAATGGCCTCCTTCTGCACTGTAGGGATTTTATGATTCTATGAATTAGCCATGGTGAATACATGGGATTATGCGGAAAGTGGGGTGAAAGGCCTGGGTAAAATACTCTGTCAGAGAGTCAGTCTAGACTTCATGGGTGAATCTCCTTTGTGTGCCGTCCAGTGCAACACATCCTTCCAATATTGTAACAACCAGATCTGCACACAGTACTCCAGCTGTGGCCTTCAGACATCTGTCGATAAACACTTCAAGGTCCCTTTGTTCCACAGAACTTCCTTGTATCCTACCATTTACTTCCTTGTCAAATTACTCCTTCCAAAGTGCATCACCTCTCACTTTCAGGATTAAATTCTACTGGACACTGGCTTCAAGTTACTAAAGCAGCCTTCCATCATTACTTTCTGTTCCCTACAACTGAGCCAATTTTGAATCCACCTTATCAAATTACCCTTTATGCCATGTACATCTATTTTCCTTATAAGTTTTCCACATGTGACCTTGTCAAAGGCTTTGCTGAAATCCATATAAACCACATAATGTGCACTATTCTCATCTACACACTTGTTCACCTCCTCAAAAAATTCAATCACATTTGTTAGGCATGATGTCCCTCTGATGAAGCCCTGCTGACTGTGCCCTGATCAAGCCTTGCCTCACCAACTGGAAATAAATTCTCACTTTCAGAATTTCCTCCAATAGTTTCCTTACCGCTGACGTGGGTCAGTGATCTGTGGTCATTATCTCTACAATTCTTCTTAGAATCCACTGTTACACACTGCAACAGAATCCACTGTTACACACTGCAACAGAATCCACTGTTACACACTGCAACAGAATCCACTGTTACACACTGCAACAGAATCCACTGTTACACACTGCAACAGAATCCACTGTTACACACTGCAACAGAATCCACTGTTACACACTGCAACAGAATCCACTGTTACACACTGCAGCAGAATCCACTGTTACACACTGCAGCAGAATCCACTGTTACACACTGCAACAGAATCCACTGTTACACACTGCAACAGAATCCACTGTTACACACTGCAACAGAATCCACTGTTACACACTGCAACAGAATCCACTGTTACACACTGCAACAGAATCCACTGTTACACACTGCAACAGAATCCACTGTTACACACTGCAACAGAATCCACTGTTACACATTGTAACAGATTTCCAAAGTAACAAATTGTAACTGCTTCCACTCTAACACACTGTAACAAATTCCATTGTAACAATGTAATAGATTCCACTGCATATAATAACAGATTCCCAATGTAACAAAGTGTAAGCGCTTCCACTGTAACCGATCCACTATAACACATTGTAACAGATTCCCTGTGTAACAAAGGGTAACGGATTCTACTGTGACAGAGTAACAGATTCAACTATAACACACTAACAGCTTCCATTGCAACACAGTTTAACATATTCTGCTATAACACATTGTAACAAATTCTACTGTAACATGATATAACATAAAGCACAGAAATAAATTGTAACAGATTCCACTGTAACACACTGTAATGGATTCCATTGTAACACGTTAACAGAATCAACTTACCAGCTTTCACTGGAACACACTGACAGATTTCACTGTAATACATTATAACACACTAACAGCTTCCACATGTAATGAAGTGTAGCAGCTTCCGCAATAACACACCATTACACTGTAACATACTGTAACAGATTCTAGTGACACGCCATAACAGAATCTGCTCTAACAAACTGAAACAGTTTCCATTATAACACACTAACAGATTTCACTTTAAGACTTTTTAAAAATCCGTTGTAACATGCCATGACACAATCCACTGTGACAGAATCCACTGTAACGCACTGTGACAGAATCCACCATAAGATTAACGGAATCCACTTAACGCACTAATAGATTCCACTGTAACACACTAACAGAATCCATTGTAACAAAATGCACTCCTGTAACACACTGTAACGGATTCTACTGTGATAAGCTATAACAGATTCCACTGTAACAAATTTCTCAGAAACTGACATTTCCACAGCAATATAGTGTAAGAGATATGCTTGCAATAAACTATAACAGATTTGATTGTAACACATTTTAACAGATTTCATAGAAATATTACAGCATAGAAGGAGGCCATTTGACCTAAATTGTGCATGACAGCCCAAGGACACCCAGGTACTCTTTCGAATCCATCCTTCCTGCATTTGGCCCATAGCCCTGTAGTTATAGCATTTACGGGGCAGATCCAGGTACTTTATTAAAAAAGAGTTCAAAGTCTCTGCCTTCACTCACTACCCTCTGCATTAAAAAAATACTTCATTCCCCTCCACACCTCCTGCACTTATTTTGAATCTATGTCCCCTGGGTCTGGAATTCTTTGCCAAGTGAAACAATTTTATCCTGTCCACTCTATCTCTTCCCCCTCATAATTTTGTACACTTCTATCAAGTCATCCCTTAGCCTTCTTTGTTTTTTGTTCCGTAGAAAATAATTCTAACCTATCCAATCTCTCCTCATATCTATGCATTTCTATTGCTGGCACCATTCTTGTAAACCTCCTCTGCACTTTCCCTGGAGAAACTACTTCCTTCCTGTAATAAGGTAACCAGAACTGCAAACAATATTCCAGTTGTCGCCTCACCAGTGTTTAGTACAATTCCAACATTATATTCTTATTTTTATATTCTATCATTCTGCCAATGAAGGAGAGCATTCCATATGCCATCTTTAATACATTGTCTACTTGAATTTCTGCCTTTAGGAGCCTGTGTCCTTGTACGCCAAGATCTCTCACTTCATCCAGCCTTCTTAGTATATTCCATTTACTGTGTATTCCCTATAACTATTTGACCTCCCTAAATCCATTACTTCACACTTCTCGATGTTAAAATCCAAGTGCCAATTTACCACCCACTCTGCCAACCCATCTGTTGGTTGGCGAACAATGATATAATGGTTAGAATTGCTGCCTCACAGCACCAGGGACTTGGATTCAATTCTGGCCTTGGGTAACTGTCTGTGTAGAGTTTGTATATTCTCCCTGTGGTTTTCCTCCCACAGTTTCCTCTCACAGTCCAAAGAGGTGCACATTAGGATGACAGGCTCTGCTAATTTGCCCCTTAGTGTCCCAGGATATGTGGGTTAGGGAGATTAATGGGGTAAATTATGGTGATAAGGCCTGGGTAGAACGCTTTGTTGGAGAGGAAGGGAAGGTCGTGTCTCACCAACTTGATTGAGTTCTTCGAGGAAGTGATGAAGATGATTGATGAGGTAGGACAGTGGATATTCTCTATATGGACTTCAGTAAGGCCTTTGACAAAGTCCCTCCTGGCAGACTGGTGCAGAAGGTGAAGTTGCATTGGATCAGAGGTGAGCTGGCAAGGTGGATTCAAAGCTGGCTCTGTCAAAGTAGATAGAGGGTAGCAGTGGAAGGATGCGTTTCTGAATGAAGGTCTGTGACAAATGGTGTTCCTCAGGGATAAGTGCTGGGATTTTTGTATAATCTATATAAATGATTTGGAGGAAAAATGTAACTGGATTGTTTAGTAAGTTTGCGGACGACAAAGATTGGTGGATTTGCAGATAGTGATGAGGACCATCAGAGAATACAGCAGGATATAGATCAGTTGGAGACTTGGGCAGAGAGATGACAGATATAGTTTAATCTGGACAAATGTGATGTAATGCATTTTGGAAGATCTAATACAGATAGGAAATATACAGTAAATGGCAAAACCCTTAAGAGTATTGACAGGCAAAGAGATATGGGTGTACAGGTACACAGGTCATTGAAAGTGGAAATGCACGTGGAGAAAGTAATCAAGGAGCATACAGCATGCTTGCCTTCATCAGCCAGGGTATTGAGTTTAAAAATTGGCAAATCATGTTGCAACTTTATAGAACCTTAATTAGGCTGCACTTGGAATATAGTGTTCAATTTTGGTCACCACACTACCAGAGGGATGTGGAGGCTTTGAAGAGAGTACAGAAAAGATTTAACAGGATGTTGCCTGCTATGGAGGGCATTAGCCCTCCATAGCAGGCAACATGGCAGGAGAGGTTGGAGAAACTTGGTTTATTCTCTCTGAATAATGGAGGTTGAGAGGAGATAGAAGTCTACAAGATTATGAGAGGCATGAACAGAATGGATAGTCAGAAGCTTTTTCCCAGGGTGTAAGAGTCAATTATTAGGGGGCACAGGTTTGAGGTGCAAGGGGCAAGCTTAAAAGGAGATGTACGAGGCAGATTTTTTTTATAGAGTTTAGTGGGTGCCTGGAACTCGTTGCTGGGAGGTACTGGAAGTGGATACAGGAGTGACTTCTAAGGGCATCTTGACAAGTACATGAATAGGAAGGGAGTAGAGGGAAATTGTCCCCGGAAGATAGGGGATTTTAGTTCAATTGGACAGCATGGTCCGTACAGGCTTGGAGGGCTGAAGGGCCTGTTTCTGTGCTGTTGTTTTTCTTTGTTTTTTGTTCATCCCTGGACTTTCTACATTCATCTAAGCTCTTTGCAATGCTTATTTTTTTTCTGTTTATCATGCATTTCCTTTTCTGTTTATCTTCCCCTGTATTCCTCTGAACAACTGGGAGGGTCTAGATTTGGCAGCACGACTCTTATTGTTGGATAGCCATGTCTATTTTGTGCATTTAGGATCTCACTTCCTAGTGCTTTGCACTGATTTATCCCTAGCAATGCTGTCCAGTTCACCTTTGCAGAGTCCCTTCTCATTCCTGGAAAAATTGCCTCCCCCAGTTCAAAACTTTTATTCCTGTGATATCTTTTCCATAGTATTGCCAAATCCAACTGAATTGGGATCACTATCACCAATATTGTCACCAACTATCACTTAACCAACTTGCCCTTCTTTGTTCCCCAAGACAACATCTAGAATTGCATCTCCTCTTGTTGGGGTCTGTCACTAACTGGTTGAAAATGCAGTGACTACAGGGAGGAGTGGTGGGTTGGGTGGGGCATTGGGGGCACTTCACAATACATCTCACACTGAAGCTGCATGCATACTTGGTCCAATACAGGTGCAGGCTCAATAGAGAAAAATCTCGAGCCTGATGCCTGTGCAGAAACAAGTTCAACAGGAATCTGGGACAAAACATCTTCCAGGAGGCAGGACAAAAGCCCAGATTCTGGAAAATTCAGGACAGTTGGTCACCCTGAGAGACATTGTCGGTCACCATGCATCCAAAGGTAACAAGATGTGCTGAGTATTCCCAGCAGGTTGTTAGTCAGTGTGATCGAAGGTCAGAATGTTCAGGATTCCGCAAGAAGCATTGTATGTATCTCTGTTATAGAGTGTTACACACTCAGGGAGATGATAGCTTAGTGGTACTATCATTAGACCATTAATCCAAGAACTCAGTTAATGTTTTGGGGACCTAAGTTCAAATCCTGTTATGCCGGATGGTGGAATTTGAATTCAATAAAATAAGATTTGGAATTAAGAATCTACTGGTGATCACTGTCGATTATCTAAAAATCCATCTGACTCAGTAATGCTCTTCAGGGAAGAAATCTGCCATCCATACACAGTCTGGCCTACATGTGACTCCAGAGCCACAGCAATGTGATTGACTGTCAATTTTGAAATGGTCTAGAAGGGGCACTTAGAGATGCATAATAAATGCTGGCCAGCCAGTGACACCATGTCCCACAAGTGAATTTAAAAAAACACACGACTGGTACACTGTGTTGCAGACATCTTAGTAGAAATCTGTTGCGTATCATTACTGGAAATCTATTACAGTCACTGGAATGTCCTGTGACAGATTTCCCCATGATGTAGTGCAATGGATTTCCCTTCATACAACATAACCAATTCCCATTAACATATTCTAAAAGATTTCCTGTAACAGGGCAGATTCCCTGTGATGTTTTGTAATGGGGAATCACTGGGAATCTGTACTGTACATGCTGCAAAACATTGCCTGTAAGACACCTTAATGGTATCACTGTTACGTGCTAGAACAGATTGTCTGCAACATATTATCAAATTATGTGTTGCAGACTGCCTGTTGCTGTAGTGGATGTTCTTTGATTGTACAGTAACATATTATAATGAAATCCTCTGTAATGCACAGTAATAGAGAACACCTGGTAATATACTGTAGTAGATCTCCAAGTAATATACCGTAACAGAATCTCTTGCAATGTATAATAACAGGTTCTTTATAATAGATTCTAACAGACTCTCTTGTACATGCACTGTAGCTGAATGCACTGTAATATAATCTCCTGTAATATACTCAAAAGATTCCCCTATAATACTTTGCATCATAATGCACTATAATAGAATCCTGTTATATGTGCTTCAGCAGACTGCCGTGTAATGCAATGTAATGGTGTAATACACTGCAACAGAATCCCTGTAATACACTGTACCGGAATCCCCTGTACTACATAGTAACAAATTCCCCTGTACTGTCAAGTAGCATAATCAGCTGTAATACACGAAACAGACCCTGTAATGTGCTGCAGCATAATGTCCTTTAATGCACTGTAGCAGAATACCCTTTAAAGCATTTTAACAAAATTTCCATAATACATGGTAACATGATTCCCTATAATGCATGGTAACATAATCACCTCGAAAGCACTGTTAGAGAGTCCCCTGTCGTTCACTGTAACAGAATTCACAGTAACGTACAATAATGAAAGCCCTTGTAATGCACAGTGACAGAATCCTATGTAATGCATTGTAACAGATCTACCTGTAATGCAATTACAGAATTCACTGTAATGGAATCCAGTGTAATGAACAGTAACTGAAGCTCTTGCAATGCACTGTTAGAGAATCCCTTGTGATGAGTGACATAATCCTTGTAATGCACGTTAACGGAATCCCCAATAATATGCTATAACATAATTCCCTGTAATGCACTGTAACAGAATCTCATATAATGCAGTGTTATAGAGTCTACAGTAATGATTCACTGTTACAGAATCTATAATGCACTATTTCAGAATTGCCTGTAAAGAAGTTACAGAAATGCTTGCAGTGTGCATAGCTAAAGCTCCTGCAATGCAGTTGCAGAACTCCCTGCAATGCTCTGTACAAATTCCCCTTGTAATACACTGTAACAGAATCCCCTATAATGCATTATAGCAGAATTCCCTGCAATGCAGATATGAATATTTTGGAATATACTGTAACAAAATCCCCTGTGATGCACTGTAGCAGAATGCCTATAAAAAACTGTAATATAATCCCCTGTAATATGCTGAAAAAGAAACCACTGCAATGCAATATAACAGAGTCACTTGTAATGTACAGTAACAGGTCTACTGTAATACACTGTGACACTTTCTCCTGTACATGCATGGTAACAGAATCTTCTACAATGCATAGTAACAGACTCCCCTGCAATGCACAGTAATACACTCCCTTGTCATGCACCAGAACATAATCCTATGTGATGCATTGTAACGTAAGTCTCAGTTGCAAATTTCCCTATAATGCACTGTTACAAAATCCCATGCAATACACAATAACAGAATCCTGTATTATGTACAATAACAAATCCACTGTACTATACTGTACAGATTCTCCTGTACATGCAGAATCGCCTGAAATGCACTTTAACAGAATCACCTGTAATGTGCAGTAACAGAATCACCTGTAATGTGCAGTAACAGAATTGACTGTAATGTACTGTCATGAAATTCCCTGGAATGCGCAGTAACAGATTCCCTGCAATGCACTGTAACAGAATCCCCTGTAACACACTCTAACAGTATCCCTAGCAATGTACTGTATATTGTTTTAATGCATGCTAAGAGATTTGACTGAGATGCACACTGTCAAATTCTGCTGTGATGCACCATAACAGATTCTGTTCTTCTGCACGGTAACAGAATTCCCTGTAATGTACAGAAACAAATTTCCATGTGACACATTGACATTCAATCTCTGAATCACTTTGTACCAGATTCTCTGTAATGTACTGCAGCAGAGTACTTGAATTACACTGATATGGAATTGTTTTAATGAATTAAAGTAGCCACCTTTTATTTCAGTTCTCTAGATTACCTTAACACACTGCTGTCGATTCCAAGTAATGCTCTGTAATATATTCCTGGTAAAACATAGAAGAGGTTTCCAGTAATGTGATTCAACACAATATGATCATGCATTGCATCATTATCTCTATAACACTGTAATGGATTTCCTGAAATTGACTATTTTGACTTCCCTGTAATACACTACAACACATCCCCTACAATTCATTGTCTATAATAGGTTCCTTGCATTCCACTTTGAAGATTTCCTGTAATACACTGTAATAGATTCTCAGTAATATACTGAGGCAGTATTCCCTAAACACACTCAGAAATTCCCTGTTAAAAAAAACAGCCACATACTGGAGCAAATTTCCTGCAGTTGATTTAGGGTGGATCATCTGTCACATTCTGGAATGCGTTCCCCATATTGCACAGTAACAGATACCATTCTGCACAGTAAAATATTTCCTGTAATGACCTGCAACAGGTTCACAATCGGCACGTTAGCAGCTTGCCTTTTATTCAGGTCCCTGCAATGTACAATAAAAGACTCCCAGTGATGCACTGCAGCAGATCCTTTGTAATGCACTTGAACAGATTTCCCAGCCACAGAATGTAACAGATTCCCTATAATTCAACATCGTTATTTACCTGTCATGCACAGCAATATAATGCAGAAAATTTTTTTGTAGCTCTCTGCATCAACGTCCCTGTAACACACTGTAGTAGATCTCTTTAACCTTGTAAAGCACAGTTAAGAATGGTGTGTATCCTTTATAATCCACTTTAATGGACTCTCAATAAGTCACTGTAACACATTTCCAGTAATGTATCAGATTCCCTGTGAAACACTGCACACATTCATTGGAATGTACCCTCTGCAATGTATTGCAACAGCTTCACTGTAATGCACTCCAACCAATTCCCATTGATATATTAGATTCCCTGTGACATAGACAATAGATTTGAAACAATTCCCCTTACCAAAACCCAAGAAATACAGTGTAACTGCATCTCTGTAACATGCTGCAGGAAATCCACTGAAGTTCAGGGTATCATGTAATGAACCATAACTAATTCTCTTCAACATACTATTTCACATAACATGATCACGTATCTTCCATGTAATACATTAGCAGGTTGTCTGTAATATGCTATAACAAATTGCCAGAAATACACTTCTGCGCATGCTGCGACAGATTACCTGTTCATGCAGTCAATTCTCTGTGACACATGGAATGGATTCAGAGCAAGGCAATAAATTTTCAAAAGTGCATTGCAACAGATTCGCTGCACCCACTCCAATGGACTTTGCTGTAACACACACTAATGAATGTCCCATAACATATAACAGATTCCAATAACATACTGTAATAGATTCCCTGTAACACAATAAAACAGATTCCCCAATGAAAGATTCTCCTGAATGCACATGTTGCACTCTAATAGATTCCTTACATGTTTGAACGGATTACCTGCTGTTGTAGATCCCTTCGAATACATTGCTGCAGACTCCCTGTAACGATCTGTCGGTGATTCACTGTAACGATCTATAAGAAACTTATCATATCCTGTAATAGATACTGCATAATGTATTGTAATGAGTGTCTAGTAACAACATATAATAGGTTTTCACTGATAGATAGTAATAGGTTCACATATATAATGCGCTGATCAGATTACCTTCATCTCCTATAAAGATCTGTAACTGATTCCTGGTATGGTACTGCGTCAGATTCTCCGCAATGCTTTGTAGCTTCTTCATAACGTGCTGTAAAGATTCTCTATTATGCTCCATAAATGTTCCCAGGTATCAGAACGTCAGTTTTTTTGCTGTAATACCCTGTAAAATATTCACTGCAATGTACTGTAACAGATTTGCTTCAAAGCACAATGGTGGAATGCCTGTAGCACACTAACGGATTCCCACTCTTTCAGGTTCCCTCATAACACACTGTGAAAAATTTACTGTGACATACTGCATTAGATTTTCTGCAAAGACTTGTGGTAGATTCCCTTGTCATACATTGTAACAGATTCATTGTGACACCATGTGGCCAATTCACTCTAAAACACTGTAACAGAACATGTGAAGGACACTGTAATAGAATCCCTGCAATGTACATTAACAGATTCCCTTGTATATTCTGTGACAGATTTCCTGCAGCACATGATTGCAGTGTCCATATAATATACTGTGGCTGATTCCTAGAGATGGTCAATGATATATATGCTAAAATACATTGTCAGTAATAGGCTTGTAAATTCACTTCAATACCAAGGAACAGATACCCTGTAATGCACTGTAACATGCTCTACAGTCACAGTAACACACTGAGATAGTCTGTAATGCATTGTAACACACTCTATATAGTCACAGTAGCACACTGTAACAGATACCTTGTAATGCACTGTAACATTCTATGCACAGTAACACACTAACAGATATTCTATATTGCACTGTAACAAACTGTACAGTTATAGTAGCATACTAACAAATACCTTGTAACGCACTGCAGCATACTGTAACAAATACCCTGTAATGCAATGTAAGAGATTTCAGGTAATATACTGTAAAAGATTCCTAGAAGGCAGATTCACCATAATATAAATTAATGAATTATCTGTTATTATCTATTGCAAATTTCTGGAATGAATGGGATCAGTTTTAGAATGTACCAATAACAGATTCAGGGTAATGCACTGCAACAGTTTTCAAGTGACATACTGCGCTGTATTCCTAAATTCACCATACTGCAATGGAAGAGATTCCCCATCATACAATATAACACATTCCCCATATCACATAGTAATAGATTTCATGTAATACACTGAAATGGATTTCCCTGCCACACATTGCAATTGTGTTCCTGTAACACACACACCAGTAATGCATGGTAACAGAATCCGCTGCAACACAATGTACGATTTTTTTCTATCACATACTGTAATTGATTTGTGTGATTTGATTCCCGTATTTCACTGCAATGAATTCCTCTAATGTGCAGTGATGGATTCCTTCAATACCTTTCAATGGACTGTAATAGATCTCTATAATAGATTGTGATGGGTTTCCTGTAGCACACTGAAAAGAACTATTGTGATAACATGTTCCTTGTGATTGCATGTAATTCATTGTAACAGATTCACTATAAAAGAAAAATTGTAATGCATCCAAATAGATTTCTTGTGACATATTTTTATAGAATTCCTGTAACACAGTAACATCTTTGCTTCATACACTGCAAAAAAATCACCAGTAATCCATGTTGACAATACATTTTTGCAGATTTCTTTTAATACACTGTATCAGACTCCATAAAGTGCTTAGTGATAGATTCAGTGACATGGAATGAAATGTAATATATTTTCCAGAGCACACCACATAGCATCCAGAAATGAATTTCCTGGCACATGCTAGTATGTAACAGGTTTTACATGATGCACTGTAATGGATTCCCTTGTAATGCATTGTAATAAATACTCTGTAACACTCTGGAAAGAGCCATTGCAATAACATGTTCCTTGTGGTGAATTGTAATAGATATAGCCTGCAATGCACTTTTTTGTTCTTTCCTGATGTGGGGCATCACTGATAAAACTACCATTTGTTGCCCATCACTAACTGCTCTTCAATAGGTAACTGAGAGACACCTGATTGCAGTCCATCTGGTGTTGCTAGGAAGGGAGTTACAATAAAGGACAGTCAGAGGTACCCTTACATTCCATTGTAATTGATTCCCTGCAATGCATTGTGATACATACCCTGTTATATGCTACACAGAACCCTATTATTGCTCCATAATAATACTTATCACACCACATAACAAGTTTCCCAATATACAGTGGCAGATTCCCAGTAACATCATATATTTGATTTCCTGTAACACAATGTAAGCGGGTACATGTTTCATACCATAGTAGATTCAGGTAATGCATTGTGACAAATTCCATGTAATGCTTTGTAACAAAATCCCTGTACCATACCATCACAGAATAAATGTAATGCATTGTAACAGAATTGCTGTAATGCACTGTAACACAAATTTGCAAAATACCTATAACATTTTGTAACAGTTTTACTGCATTTATTGACACCAATTTTTGTGCACTGTAAAAAATTCTTTATAATGCATAGTAATATTTTTCATGGAACATGTGATAGATTCCTTATAATAAATTGCAATCAATTCCCTTTAATGCACAATAATGCATAACACTGTAACACACTGTTACATATTTTCCATAAGTGCATTGTAAAGGATTTCCTGAAATATGCTACATGGATTCCTATAAAACAGTTCAAGTAATGGAATAGATTCCCTGCAATACAATGTAATTGATTTTCCTGCAATGCATTGTTAGAAATTCTCTATAATGCACTGTCATTGATTTCCTGTAATGCATTTTAACAATATCTCTAATATTTTAGCAAAATTGCTCTAGCATACTGTAACAGAATCAGTGGTGTAACAGATTTCTCGGAGCACATTTTTGCAGTCCGTGATATACCAAAATATTTAAATTACTACAACAAAATTATTTGTAACACATTATAACTGTAATTACATGTTGCAGATTCCTCGTGTTGCTCTTTGATAGATACCAGAAAGCACTCTAACAACTTCCTTCTAATGCAATGTAACACATGTCCTATAACACACTGTCACAGATTCCCTGTAATACTGTAATAAATCCACAGCATTATGCTGTAATAGATATTCCATAAAACATTGTCATGAATCCCCTGGAACATAATGCAATTAATTTCCAGACAAAAGCAATGTAAGATCTTTGTACTGCAACACAGCATATTTCCTGTAATGCACTGAAATGGTTTCTGCAACACACTAATTTATTTCCTTAAATGCACTTTAATGAATTCCATGTGATGCATTTTATAATAGATTCTCTATAATGGACCAATCTAACAGATTTTTTGTGGAACACATTGCAACAGATTCCCTATAATGCATTGTCCCAAATTCACACGACTTTAGAGTCCCTGTAATGCACTGTGACAGATGCAGTGCAATAATTACTGTAAGGTATTGTAACAGTACGCCCTATAATACGTTGTATTATGCTTCTCATTTTGCAGACTCCCAGTAACAGATTCCCTATAATGCACTGTGACAAATTTTCCAGAGCACACTGTAATAGATTTCCTCTTAGAGATTTTCTCTTAGACAGCAGAATCAAGTCACGCTGTAACAGTTTCCCAGTAATGCACTATAATATTCCCCATAGCACGAAACAATATTTGTTGTAACACATTGTAACAGCTTCCTTTCATATATTGTAATGGATTTGATGTCAAAGACAACAACACACTCCCTATGATACACTGTAGCAGAAGCCTTGTAATGTATAGAATCATTGTAATGACATATGCCTCATGCCACAGCGTAACAGACTCCCTGTCACAAACTGCAACAGATTCTCTGAAACACAACAAAATAGATGCCCCATAACAGACAACAATGGCTTTTTAACAGACTGAAACGCTTCCCCTGTAACACAGCGGGATCTCCTCCTTGTAATGCATTCCAACAGAGTGTCACACACCAGGCAACCCTCTCTCCACTGACAAGATCTTTCAGTCCCGCCAAAAGTGGGCTCCGCCCCCACTCTCTTCCACGACCATCGTCGCGGCGGGTCGCCAGTGTCATGAGCAGTGAGCGATGTAAATGGTCACCGACTTCGGTGAGACTGAAAGACCTGACTGGAAGATGCTGGCCACTGTAACAGATCGGCTCTAACTTATTGCAGCCAGAATCCTCTCCAATACGGTGGCCAGAGTGTTTAGGAGGGTGGGATTCCTTTCCCTGTGGTGGACAGGACTGCGATTGCAATCCAGTCCCTCGAGCCGAATGAAGTCAGTGGTGGGAAACCTGCAGCCTCGGTGGGAGAGGTCATATGTGACCCCTCTGGAGTCTGAGCGCGGCCCACGAGACATTCTGTCGACTGTTACTCACGTGCAAGGGTTGCCTCATTCCGCTAATTTCCGAGGCTCTTTTCCCCGACCGGAATGACTGAATCAACGTGAAATTGAAGCAAGGGCAAGTGAGGTGCGTGCTGATTTCTCATAACATTGACTGTGAGACCCGTGCGCTCCCTCTGTGTCCAAAATGTAAATATTTCTTTTGTTTTTAACCATTTGAAGTTGATGACGACATTTCTATTAATATACGAACGACTGAGCGTTTCCTATGCCTGCTAATGAAATATTCAGTGTGCATTAAACGTATTTAATCTTATTCATGAGGTTGTGGTTAGTCAACAAGCCCGATTTCAATCTTCTGCCCATTGAGATGGAGGGCTACTCGAGCCCAAGGGATTTTTACAGTCAACCCACGCCCCATTACCCCCCCCTCCCCACCCCGCCCAACACTCACAAACCCATGGCAGGAAACGAAAAATTGTGCCACTGTAACTGTTTTCCCTATTATCACAAATCTGTGATGCAGTGTATCAGCTTTCATAAAGTATTCTGCAACAGATTCCAATGTCACAGTAAAAAAACTGCCTATAATGAAATGTTACTGGAACGAACTGCCCGCAATGTCACTGTAACAACCTGCCAGTAATACACTGTAACAAACTGCCTGATACTGTAACAAATTGCCTGCAATGCACTATAATAAACTGTCTGCAATGCATTGTAATAAACTGTCATAATGCAACGGAAACAAACTGTCTGCGACCCATCGTAACAGAATCATTGGAAAAATGTATCTTTCGTAGCACACTACCAGATTCCCATGCAATGGCTTTTGTGTAAGCATTGTAATGGATTGCCCAGTAGTGCGTAATGACATCACTCCCACCCCACTGCTCCCCCACAACCCGTCGCACCATTACAAATTTCACCCAACACTGTGGAAATTGCCTTTAGCATGCTGCACCACATTCAATATAATCATTCCAATGAAAGCAAAATACTGCACTGAGGCTGGAAATCTGAAATAAAAACAGAAAAATACTGGACAAACTCAGCAGATCTGGCAGCATCTATAGACAGAGAGTGAAAAAAAATAGTTTTGTAGAAAGGTCAGATGGACTCAAATTATTAACTATGTTTTTCTCTCTCAGATGCTGCCAGACTTGCTGAGTTTATCCAGTATTTACTCACTTTTGTTTTAATTTCAGTATAATCATTGTCGCATGTTCCCTGTGGTACACCAAAGCATTATGCCTGTACCAGCTTGTTTACACCATGCCAATAGCCCAATTTTACCACACTCTAATCATTTTTCACTACCAATCTGCCACAGATTATCTGATAATAATGACCATCAAAACAATCCTGGTAATACACTTGATCAGACTGTAGCTAATTGATTCTTCATGGTGCAATGTAAGTAATTGTAAGAATGAGCATGATGGTACAGTGGTTAGCACTGCTGCCTCATAGCGCCAGGGACTCAGGTTCAATTCCAGTCTTGGAAATGTGTGGAATCTGCACATTTCTCCCCATGTCTGCATGGGTCTCCTTGGTCTGCTCAAGTTTCCTCTCAGTCCAAAGGTGTGTAAATTAGGGGGATTGGCCATGCTGAATTGCCCCTTAGTGTCCAAAGATGTGTAGGTTAGGGAAGTAAATATGTGGAGTTATGGGGAATAGGACATAGGTAATATACACTGTGCAGAGTCAATGCAGATTTGATGGATCGAATGGACTCCTTCTGCGCCATAGCAATTCTATTGCCTACAGCAGGTTTACCTGTTATGTTTTGTAATAGATTGCAGTAATCTGTGACACAATCAGCATAAGACAGTGCAATTGTTTGCCCCTGTTAGAGATTGCAATGCATGGGAGAGATTACTGGTCACAGCTAGTAGCAGTGATTTGCAACAAATCGTAAGATTTCCCGCAATGTGACAGAAAAGATTTCCAACTGAATCAGTTTTCCAGAGTCACAACTTAACAGATTTCCTAAAATGCATTTGAATATTCCCAAGTCATTCAATGTAACCACTTCCAATCCCCTCAGATTTACTGTAAAACACTTTAATCAATTTGTACATTATTATTTGTTGGTGTTTCCGTTATATATCATCACAAATTTCTTACACACTATGTGACAAATTCCAAGTCACAAGCACCACTGAAACTCTTTTAAACAGTTCACAATACCAGATCAATCCTGTTATTGACAACTGTCCCATCTCATCCCACAGGAGGATAGTGTCTGACCCACTGTCTCACCCAGTCCCGGGGTTGGGGGGTGGGGGGGAAGCAGGGAACAGTGTCTGACCCACTGTCCCACTCAGTCTCAGAGGGGGGAAAGGATAGTGTCCGATCCACTGTCCTACCCAGTCCCAGAGGGGGGGGAAGGGCAGTGTCTGACCCTGTTCTTGACGATAAATGTTTGACCTGCTGTGGCCAACCCTAGAATTAAACGGTCAGAATGTCTAACTCTGTCTCAGAGGTTGGAATTCAGAAACTGACCCATTTTGTCTCACCAGAAGGAACTCTTCAAAATGCAGCTAATGAAACAACAACAAAACTTACTCCAACTTATAAATCAAAGAAAAGATTTATTAAAGAAACATCTTTACTCCAATCTTGGAGCCTCACCCTGGGCCACTACAAGCTTTCCACAATTGTACATAGTTCCTCATTTATATTGAATCAGCCGGTCAGCTGACTAGTACATCACCCTGTGATTGGTCCCATGTTTCACTGGGTCAGCTGACCCTTACGTCTTGTTCCCGTTGGTCACATTGCATCTAATACAAACTTGTCACTGGTTATATTCTAACCCAATCCTCAAGCACTGCAGCTACCAATGAGGTGCAGGGGCTCCTTACTGAGAGTCAACTGGCCCTTTGAGTTTTCTAAGCATGCGATGAATTCCAGATGGCTTGGAGTGAGTGTTAGACGGTCCACTCAACTGTGAGTGAATGAGCCTGCAGATTAGGCTCATGAGAAGGATGCTTCCTCACCTCCTGCCCAAGAGCAGGGGCCCACACAATCGCCCAACAATGGGCTGCTTCGCCCTCTTTGATATAGAGATGCTGGCATTGGACTGGGGTAAACACAGTAAGAGGTCTGACAGTAAGAGTGTTTGCCCTCTTTGCCCAGCAGAGAATTGACAGGGCCTCAGCCTTGTGAGCCAAGGTGGATAATCCAAGCTCTCTCTCTCAATCTGCATTTTTAAAATGAGGGCAGTCAGGGTTACCTGTACAGCGGGCCCTGAATCACAGGCTGTGACTAAGATGAAATGTCAATATCTGCCAGCAGGAGGCACAGCTCTACAATCAGAAGAAGACAACTCAAAGGAAGTCAAGTGATGAGTGGGAGCAACAATGAGAGAGCGGAACTCTGGATTATATGGGGAGGCGATAGTCGAATGGTTGGAAACCCATGGCCTTGTGATACTATTACTGGACTATTAATCCAGAAACTCAGCTAATGTTTTGGGGACTGGGGATCGAATCCCACCATGGCAGATGGTGGAAGTCGTATTCAATAAAAAAAACTCTGGAATTAAGAATCTACTGATGGCCATGAAACCATTTTCAATCGTTGGAAAAACCCATCTGGTTCATTAATGTCCTTTATGGAAGGAATTCTGCCGTCCTTATCTAGTCTGGCCTACATGTGACTTCAGAGCCACAGCAATGTGGTTGACTCTCAGCTGCTCTTTGAACAAGGGCAACTAGGGATGGGCAATAAATGCTGGCCCAGGCAGTGGTTGTCCATGTCCCACAACTGAATTAAAAGTAATCTAACTTCTGTCTCAAAGGCTGTACGACCTGGGTTTTACGTTCCTGCGCCTATGGGTTGGTGAGGAGAGGGTGAGTGTAAAATTCCTCAGATGGATTTCCGACTCATCCTATCTTGAACATTTTTCACTGGCGCTTTACGTAAGCTAGTCCTTGCCCCATTGGTGTGCTGAAGAGGCTGGTAATTGATCACTTAAGGATCGTATCCCACGGAGCATCAATTTTCAGGCTGGCGGGAGAGGTCCCTGGGAAAACCTGAAAATATATCAAGATCAGGCCTCGGATAGGAAGATGGAGAGTTCAGGGAGTCTCCAAAAGAAGCCGCTTTTTAAATTTGGACATCGCCTTCCCCCCACCCCAGCTCCCCAAGAGCCTTAAGATATCCAACCCCCAAATCTCCCACAGTTCACCCCGAAGTATCTCTCTATGAGACCACCCTCATCACCTTCCTGTCCCACCTAAACCTACCTGTGCACCTCCCATCCTTTACAAAGTACGTGGGTGAGCACTTGGTATGCCACAACATTGAGGCAATGGACACATGGTGGATGGGATTAGGTGAGAGGTCAGGTGTTTCCCATGTGTCGGTGCAGACTCAATGTGCTGAAGGGCCTCTTCTGCTACGATTGTACCCCTTGTCCCCGGGACACTTTTGGGGTTGCCGCCTGCAGTCCCAGTCCTGGCCACTGCTGCACTTTCTGGAGCTACAGGTTCTGGGGAGCTTTCAGACAATCAGATTGGCCGATGGCTCTCGGAGGTGGGGCTTTCCCCAAGAATCCCCGCCCACTGCCCCAGCAATGGGTCACTCTGCCAGTCTCAAAACAATCCTGTGACAGGTTCTGTTCAGAAGGATCCAAGGCCTGGGTGGGTGCTTTTGACATCAACCCTCATTGGCTCGAATGAGCGGATATCTGCCACAGAACCTTCGCTCTGCAGTAGATGCCACATCAAAGCTCTGAAAGCTTCCCCCAAAGGTTGACAATAGGCTGTCAGCCTCAGCTGACGTTGACCAGATTGATTCCAGGGATGAAAGGGTTGACATATAAGGAGAGATTGAACAGTTTGAACTCATACGCACTGATGTTTCCAAGGATGAGAGGGATCTGATTGAGGTATAAAATACTTAAAAGGGATTGATAAACTAAATGTAGATCAAATATTTCCTCTTATGGGGCAATCTAGAACAAGAGATCACAGATATAGGTTGAGGGATGTCAGATTTAAAACTGAGATAAAGAGGGATTACTTCTTGCAGAGGGCGGTGAATTTGTGGAACTTGCTGCCCCATCATGCAGTGGAGTCTGAATCATTAAATGGTTTCAAGAAGAAGATAGACGTATTTTTGATTTAAGAAAATGGGTTAAAGGGATACAGGGAACAGGTGGGGAGGTGGACATAAGACCAGGGAGCAATCAACCATGAACTGATTGAATGACGGAGTAGGCTCGAAGGGCTGAATTTGCCTATTTCTCTTCCTAATTCTGATGTTCCTAAACTACAGATAATAAATTCTGCAATGGTACTGGGCTTGACCACACAGAGAAATAGAAAATAGGAGCAGGAGGAGGCCATTCGGCCCTTTGAGCCTGCTCAGTCACTCACTATGATTGTGGCTTATCGTCCGACTCAATAACCAGATCCCGGCTTCCCTCCAAACCCTTTTGCCCAAATTCTGTACCCACCTGCTTCCTGAAAACATGCAAAGTTTTGGCCTCAACTACTTTCTGTGGTAGTGAATTCCAGAGAGTGACCGCTCTCTGAGTGAAGAAATTTATCCTCTTCTTAGTCCTCTACCCTGTCTCTCAGAACGTGAAGAATATCCACTTGGAAAATTCCACTTTGACATCCAGGATACCAGTCTCCCACATGGAATCTCTGCGCACATCTCCTAATCGCCAAAGACACCACCTTTGATTTGATTTATTATTGTCACATGAAAATCATTGTTTCTTCCACGCCATGGAGAAGGAAATGAGAGAGTGCAGAATGTAGTTTTACAGTCATAGCTAGGGTGTAGAGAAAGATAACTTAATATGAGATAGGGCCATTCAAAAGTCTGATGACGGGGAGAAGCTGTTCTTGAGTTGGTTGGTACATGACCTCAGACCCCTCAAAGGGTAGTGGGGGTGTGGAATGCACTGCCGAGTAAGGTGGTGGGAGCAGGCACGCTGGGGCTGTTTAAGGGTCTCTTGGACAGCCACATGAGTGGTATGCAGATAGAGGGATATATTAGGACTGTTTAACTACGGCTTTTTTCCACAGGTAAATTCGGTCCATACTTGACCAACATTGAGCATGCATTCGGCAGGTGGTGCGGGTACAGCTCTTGGATGTTGATTCATGGGTTGCCTGGTACCTCATGTCGAATATGAGTGCTTTATGTGGACCATCTGAAGGGCACCATGACAGCTCAGAGACTATCGATGTGGCTGTGCAGACACTTGGAATTGGGCCAGTGTCTGCGGGAGTTTGCGCGTTCTCCCCGTCGTTGCGTGGGTTTTCTCCGGGCACTCCGGTTTCCTCCCACAACCCAAAAATTCGCTCTTAGGCTGATTGGGAAACAAATTGTCCCTATAGTGAGAGTTTTCCATATTAGGAATAATATATATATTATTATATAGGAATAATAAAATAGGATAATGGATTTGCTACTATATAGTTATGACGGCGGCGCGGGCTCGTTGGGCCGAAGGGCCTGTTTCCCGTGCTGTGTTGCTCTTTAAAGACTTTTGTATCTTTTTCCTGATGGACAAAGGTGGAAGAGAGAATGCCTGGGGTCCTTGATTATGTTGGCTGCTTTAATGAGGCAGTGAGAAGTGTAGACAAAGTCAATGGATGGGAAGCTGGTTTCATCAAATACAAACGATGCAAGGATGCCTTACAGATAAAACTCAACAAACACCGACATTGCCAACGCTCTCCTCACCTTTCCCCATCTCGATACAAACACTGCAGCTAACCAATTCATGTGGAGGCAAGCACTGAAATTCAGTTCCCAATGGTTTGAGCGTCAGCTACGCTAAACTCACAACACACGAGGTGCCCACACAGGAAGGCCAGAGGATACGCCTGCTGCACAGGCCTTTCCCCAAAGCTCACAACAGGAACTGCTCCAGTTACACGGACATCCCTGCTGACCTTCCATCAGAGGTCCCGCAGGAGACAATAAAATCATTGACAGCTCAGACATGCTCTCAAATCTGTGTTGTACCTATGCTGGGAGCGTTTGATGGGGATAGTATAGAGGGAGCTTTACTCTGTATCTAACCCCGTGCTGTACCTGTCCTGGGTGTGTTTGATGGGGACAGTGTAGACGGAGCTTTACTCTGTATCTAACCCCGTGCTGTACCTGTCCTGGGAGTATTTGATGGGGACAGTGTAGAGAGAGCTTTACTCTGTATCTAACCCTGTACTGTACCTGTCCTGGGAGTGTTTGATGGGGACAGTGTAGAAGGAGATTTACTCTGTATCTAACCCTGTGCTGTACCTGTCCTGGGAGTGTTTGATGGGGACAGTGTAGAGGGAGATTTACTCTGTATCTAACCCCGTGCTGTACCTGTCCTGGGAGTGTTTGATGGGGGACAGTGTAGAGGAAGCTTTACTCTGTATCTAACCCCGTGCTGTACCTGTCCTGGGAGTGTTTGATGGGGGACAGTGTAGAGGGAGCTTTACTCTGTATCTAACCCCGTGCTGTACCTGTCCTGGGAGTGTTTGATGAGGGGACAGTGTAGAGGGAGCTTTACTCTGTATCTAACCCCGTGCTGTACCTGTCCTGGGAGTGTTTGATGGGGACAGTTTAGAGGAAGCTTTACTGTGTATCTAACCCCGTGCTGTACCTGTCCTGGGAGTGTTTGATGGGGACAGTGTAGAGGGTGCTTTACTCTATCCAAGTTTTACTTGCAATGACGTAGAAATATTAGTTTTTGGCCTTCCTGAAAATTCGATAGCCATTATTCCGACCCAGCGAGGACTGTCCCACGAATTACACTCCCTAGAGAGGTTTCTGGACCGCACCACACCACTCCCAACACCATCTGCCCCCCCCACACACACGCATACATACATACACACGTGCACTGTCAACATACATTCACACATACACACACACACACACACACACACATTGACACAATTAAACACACACACTCAAATAAATAATCTTTCACAGATACATACTCAGCACCACATATATTAATGCATAAAGTTATACAACATTGACACGTGCACATTTACACCGATAGACGCCAATACACACACCCACACATCCACTCCCACACACATTCTACACACAGACATATTCACATACACACACCGAGACAGAGTGACAGATACTCTCCCATACTCTCAAACATTCACACTCTCACTCTCACATCCTCACATTCTCACATATACTCTCTCGCGCACACACAAGCACGCATGGTCACACATTCAGACACACACTCCCATACACACACTACACACACCCTTCCACACACACAATCCCACACAGATAGATACTTCTACACACAAAACTACATTTCCACACTTATTACATTATCACATGCACACATATAACACATATACGCACACACACAAATCCATGCATGCACAAACACACACCTACACATACACGCCCACACATATCCACATTCCCACATATGTTCACTCATTCATAAACATGCACATAAATATACATTCCCACACACACACATACCCTATCACATTCCCGAAACACATACTCACTACCACAGTCCCTGATTAACGCACACAAAGCTTCATATACATGCTCACACAGCCATACTCCTGCACTCACACACAATATATAACACTTAGTGATATACACAAATGCATGAACTTACATACACTCAAACACTCAGTCACACACACACACACATTCTCACACTCCACACAGACCTACATTCCCATATCTCACATGCACACATACATACATACACACCACATACATACACATACACACACACCACATACAACTCGCACACGTGATCCCTCACACACTCATTCCCTCAAACATTGGCACATACTCTTCCTCAGTCTTACACACACTCACACACACGTTATACACACACTCCTGCACACACAAAGATTCCCGTACATGCACTCGCTGATTGTACAATTGAAAAAGAAGATCCCTTTTCAAACAGCTCGGCCTTCTCTTGTATTCAAACAAACTGCTCCTGCCAGACCAACAGGGGAACCTCTGCAATGCTGCAGGCTTCCAGCTGTGGAAGGGGGGCTGGCAGTGAGGGGGTGTCGGGAAAGGGGAGGCAGTGAGAGGGTGTCGAGAAGGAGGAGGGGCAGACGAGGGAGGGGCAGACGAGGGAGGGGCAGACGAGGGAGGGGCAGACGAGGGAGGGGCAGACGAGGGAGGGGTGCCAGTGAGAGGGCTGCAGGGAAGAGGAGGCACTGAGGAGGTGATGGGGAGGAGGAGGAGAGGAGGCAAGGAGAGGGAGAGGCAGGGAGGAGGAGGAAGGGAGGGGGCTACTGGAAAGGGGGAGGCAGTGAGGGGTGATAAGAAGGGTGACGAGGAGGGGGAGCCATTGAGGAGTTACGGGGAGAGGGAGGCAGCAAGGGAGTGATGGGAGAGGAGGCAAGGGAGGGGGAGTTGGTGGCGGAGCTACGAAGGGGGAGGCAGTGAGGGGATGACGGGGGGGATGCCGTGAGGAGGTGACGGGGAAGGGGAGGCAATGCGGGGTTGACGAGGAAAGAGAGGCAGTGAGGGGGGTTACGGGGAGGGAGAGACAATGAGAGGGTGTCAGGGAGGGGGGAGGCAGTGAGAGGTGGCAAGAAGTGGGGGAGGGGTGGGTGGGCAGATAGTGAAGAGGTGGAGGGGGTGTGGGTTAGGATCTTACATTTCCAGAGCAGCAGCTGGAATGAAAGCTGAGTTTGTCGTTGAGAATTAGAGACTGGATTCATACCGTCTGCTTGCCTCCAAAGAATTCTGCCCCCCTCCACTTCCACCTCAACCCCTCTCACTGCCAAACCACTTCCCCCCCAATAACTCCAGGAGGCTAACAGTAGCTGAATGAACAATTCTCTCTCTTTTACACAGTAAACTCTGACACACTCCATCTCTCTCTCTCTCTATGGGATGATGGGGGGATGGTGCAAGCAGAGAGCCCCTCGTTTTCCCTGGCAGTCAGCTCCAGACAGCAGTGCCCCCTGTTGCTCTGCGGGAGAGAGATGGGGGGGGGAAGGGGTAGGGGGTTAGATCACAGCTCCTGGAGCAGTTCCCAGCTCGCCGGAAAGCTGGCCCCGCTTCAGCTCCCTCTAGGATCATTCAGCAGACACTCACATACACACACACACATACACAGTAGTACCTTTATACACAGTGCCAAGCAGCCAGGGGCATCCCTTGAGGACTACACAGAAACAACCTTTTAAACAGGCAACAGTTAGGAGGAGTGGGGGTTGGGGGTGGCAGGGGTGGTTGCGGCGCAGGGGAGGTGGGGAGGGGGCATGAAGCAATGAAACCAGAGCTGAGAGTGCGTCTGAATGGAAAGGAAGCGTTGGGGAGGAGAGGGATTGCAGTAAAATGGAAAAAGGAGAGAGGGAGTTGTGTGTGCGTGTGAGAGAGAGAGAGAGCCAGTGGGAGACAAAATAGAGAGATGGAGAAAAGTACGTGCTATATATCTTTGACATACTTTGTCAAAGATATATAGCACACACACACACAAAAAGACAGAGAGGGAGACACACACAGACGGAGACACACAGAGAAAGACGCAAAGACATAGATAGGGAGAGACACAAATAGACGGAGAGACAGTCAGATAGAGAGAGAGAGACAGATAGACAGAAAGGGAGACAGATAGACAGATACAGGCACACAAATAGGAAGACGGGTAGAGAGCCGTAATGATACAGAGAGAGAGAGACACAAATAGACAGAGAGAGACACAGAGATAGACAGAGAAAGAGAGAGACACATACACACAGAAAGAGAGACACTGAGACAGAAAAACAGAGAGACACAGAAATAGACAGAGGGAGATGCAAATAAACAGAGAGACACACAGGTAGAGAAAGAGAGAGAGACACACACAAACACACACACACACACACACAGAGGGCAACACAGAGAGACAGAGACACAGATAAGCAGACAGAAAGAGACACAGATAAGCAGACAGCAAGACAAAGAGAAAGAGACATCGACAGAGAGAGAGACAGAAAGAGCCACAGATAGACAGGGAGTGATACAGATAGACAGAGACCAAGAGGCACGAATAACAGAGAGACACACACAGATAGACAGAGAGAGAGAGAGAGAGAGACGCATCTACAGATGGAGACAGATAGACAGGGAGAGACACAGAGACAGAGTAAAATATACACAGAAAGGCAGGGAGCGATACACAGATAGATAGAGAGAAAGAGAGAGACACACAGATAGAAAGATATTCAAAAACAGAAAGACAGAGAGAAAGAGAAAGACAGAGTGACACAGATAGACAGGATGAGACACAAATAGACAGAGAAACAGACACAGTTGGACAGAGATTTACAAGATACAAAGAGGAACAAAGATAGAAAGACACAGATACAGATAGACACACACACGTAGAGACTCAGAGACACAGATAGAACATAGAACATAGAACATAGAACAATACAGCACAGAACAGGCCCTTCGGCCTTCGATGTTGTGCCGACCAAAAATAAAAAGCAATGCCCCTCCTACCTAAACCATTCCCTTCTCTTCCATATACTTATCAACTAACCTCTTAAACGCCACCAAACTTGGCGCATCTACAACAGCTGCAGGCAGGGCATTCACTCCCTAATCACTCTTTGAGTAAAGAACCTACCTCTGATATCCGTCCTATAACTCATACCCCTTAATTTAAAGCTGTGTCCCCTCGTGCTAGCTTTCTCCATCCTAGGAAAAAGGCTATCACTGTCCACCCTATCTAAACCTCTAATCATCTTATATGCTTCAATAAGACCCCCTCTTAGCCGCCTCCTTTCTAACGAAAACAACCTCAAATCCCTCAGCCTCTCTTCATAAGACCTGCCTCCATACCAGGCAACATCCTGGTAAACCTCCTCTGTACCCTCTCCAATGCCTCCACATCTTTATTATAATGTGGCGACCAGAACTGCACACAATACTCCAAGTGCGGCCGCACTAGAGTTTTGTACAGCTGCAACATGATGCTGCGGCTCCTAAATTCAATCCCCCTACCAATAAAAGCTAAGACTCCATAAGCCTTCTTAACAACTTTATCCACTTGACTGCCTAATTTCAGGGATCTATTGACACATACACCAAGATCCTTCTGTTCCTCAACACTATTAAGAGCCCTACCATTAGCCCTATACTCTAAACATTTATTGTTCCTGCCAAAGTGCATTACCTCACACTTTTCCACATTAAACTCCATTTGCCACCTCTCGGCCCAGCTCTGCAACTTGTCCAAGTCACTCTGTAAACTAAACCACCCCTCTTCACTATCTACCACACCACCAACTTTAGTATCATCTGCAAATTTACTGATCCATCCCTCAATACCCTCATCCAGATCATTTATAAAAATTACAAACAGCAGGGGCCCCAAAACAGACCCCTGAGGTACACCACTTGTCACCGAACTCCAAGATGAATATCTCCCATCAACCACCACCTCTGTCTTCTATCTGCCAGCCAATTCCTAATCCAATTAGCTAAATCACCCTCTATTCCACACATCTGCATTTTCTGTAGAAGTCTTCCATGGGCCACCTTATCAAACGCCTTACTAAAGTCCATATATAATACATCAACCGCCTTACCCCCACCCACCTCTTTGGTCACTTTCTCAAAAAACTCAATGAGGTTAGTAAGGCATGACCTACCCTTCACGAAACCATGCTGACTATCCCCAATCAATTCATGTCTCTCTAAATAACTATAAATCCTATCCCTAATAATTCTCTCCAATACCTTGCCCACAACAGAAGTAAGACTCACTGGCCTATAATTCCCTGGAAGGTCTCTCTTCCCCTTCTTAAACAAAGGGACCACATTCGCTATCCTCCAGTCCTCCGGAACCACACCCGTAACCAACGACGACCTGAAGATCAGAGCCAGAGGCTCTGCAATCTCCTCTATTGCCTCCCAGAGAATCCTAGGGTAAATCCCGTCCGGCCCAGGGGACTTATCCAACTTCAAACCCTCGAGAATTTCTAACACATCCTCCCTATCTACATAGGGAGATAGACATGGAGAGACAAAGATAAGCAGAAAAAGAGAGAGAGAGAAAGAGACAGAGGGAGAGAGAGAGACAGACAGAGGGAGAGAGAGACAGACAGAGGGAGAGAGAGAGAGACCCTCAGATAAAAAGAGAGAGAGAGAGACAGAGAATGGCACAGATAGACAGGGTGAAATAAAGATAGAGACACACACAGATAGACAGGTGGAGATACAGATAGCTAGATGCAAGTAGAGAGAGACACACACAGACAGACAGAGGGACAAAGTTAGAGAGACACATATAAACAGAGAGACACAAAGATAGACAGAGAAACAAAGATAAACAGAGACAGACAGACAGAGAGAGAGAGAAAGCTAGACAGGGAAAGATATAGATAGATAGATGACAGATGACAAAGAGAGAGACATACAGAAAAACAGGGAGAGACACAGATAACAAAGAGACACTCAGATAGACAGATAACCCAGACAGACAGAGATGGAGATAGAGAGAGAGACACGGATAAACAGAGACACAGATATACACTCAGATAGACAGAGAGAGACACACAAATAAACAGAGAGGGAGACAAAGACAGTTAGACAGACAGTCAGATAAACAGACAGAGATAGATAGACAGAGAGACCGGATAGAACATAGAACATTACAGCGCAGAACAGGCCCTTCGGCCTTCGATGTTGCGCTGACCAATTAGGAAAAAGCAATGACCCTCTAACCTAAACCATTCCCCTTTCATCCATAAACTTATCTACTAAAAGATAGACAGAAAGAGACACACATAATAGAGAGGGAGACACACACATAGACAGAGAGACACAGATAGAGACAGACAGACACACACACACACAGAGATGGATATATAGAGAGAGAGATACAGATACTCAGATGGACAGAAACACAGATAGACATGAAGAGACAAGATAAGCAGACAGATAGTCAGAGAGAGAAAAACACAGAGCGAGAGAGAGTCAGATAGACCCTCAAATAGACAGAAATGCAGAGCTATAGAGAGTGGTACAGATACAGACAGAGAGACACAGGTATAGACAGAGAGACACACATACAGAAAGACAGGAAGAGACACAGATAGAGACATGGATAGATAGAAAGACACAGATAGAGAGACAGACATATAAAGAGAGAGAGACAGACACAGATAGAGGGAGAGAGAGACATAGATAGACAGAGAGACACAAAGAGACAGAGAAACACAGAGAAACAGATGACGGAGAGAGACAGATACAGAAAGCAGGAGAGACACAGATAGGGAGAGAGAGAGAGACATGGATGGATGGAGAGATACAGGTAGACAAAGAGAGAAGCGGATAGTCAAAGAGATATGCAGATAGACAGAGACACACAGATAGACAGAGAGACATTCAGATTGAGACAGAGAGTGAGGGACAGAGAGCGAGAGGAGTACAGTCAGATAGATAGGTAGAGAGAGAAACAGTCAGAATTAGAGAAAGACACAGATAGGCAGAACAGACACAGAGAAAGACAGATAGATACATAGATAGACAGAGAGACAGAGACAGATAGACAGAGTGACATAAATGTAGATATTCAGATAGAGAAGGAGACAGAGACAATTAGAGAGTGAGACAGATAGTCAGAGAGACACAGACAAACAGAGAGACATACAGTTAGAGAGACACACTGATAGACAGACAAAGAAATAGGGAGAGACAGAGAGGCAGAGAGAGATACTCAGAGACAGAGATAGAGAGACACACATACAGACAGACAGCAAGAGAGATAGATAGATAGAGAGATAGATCAACAAAGAGGGACACAAGAATACATTCAGGCAGACAGAGAGAAACAGACAGACAAAGATAGATACAGAGAGGCTCACACAGGTAGAGAGACATACACAGATAGAGAGAGAGTGAGGCATGTAGAGAGTCACACAGATAGACAGAGGGACGGAGAGTGAGACAGACAGTGAGAGACAGAGAGCGAGAGGAATACAGTCAGATAGATAGATAGATAGAGAGAGAGAAACAAATAGACAGAGACAGACAGGGAGGCTCGCACAGATATAGATAGACAGATAGAGAGAGAGGCAAATAGACAGAGAGCCTAACAGAGGGAGAGACAAACAGTGGAACATAGATAGGCAAAGAGACACGCAGACAGACAGAGACAGAGATAGATAGAGACAGAGAGGCAAATAAACAGAGAGATGGATAGACAGAGAGAGACATACGGATGTTTACTCAGAAAGACAGAGAGAGAGAGAGACAGAGAGGCAGTGTGTGAGACTGATAAACAGAGACACAAAGATAAACAGATGGATAGAGAAACAAAAACAGAGAAACAGATAGACAGGGAGAGAAAGAGAGAGAGACACACAGACAGAGACACAGATAAACAGGCAGAAACATGTAGAGAGAGACGGATAGAGAGACAGACAGAGAGAGAGGCAGTCAGACTGAGAGGCACGAAGATAGACAGAAACAAAGAAAGACAGAGACAGATAGACAGGGAGTGACATAGATAGACAGAGACAGACAGAGACACAGAAAAAGACAGGGAGAGACAGATAGACACAGATACAGACACACAGAGAGACACTTATAGACAGAAAGAGAGAGGCAGATAGACAGAGAGACAGACAGATAAAGAGACACAAATAGACAGAGAGGCACTCAGATAATCAGAGACAGAGAGATAGAGAGAGATTCACAGGTAGAGATGGGGCACAGATAGACAGAGAAACAGATATATATTCAGATAGAGAGACACACACAGATAGAGTTTGAGACAGACAGGGAGAGACAGATAGACAGAAAGACACAGAAAGACAGGGAGAGAGAGATAGAGACACACAGATAAACAGAAAGAGACATAGATAAACAGAGACACACACAGGTAGACAAAGACAGAGATACAAAAAGACACAGATAGAGTGGCAGACACTCAGACAGAGACAAAGATAGAAAGAGACACATATAGACAGATGGACAGAGACAGGTAGACAGATAGAGGCACACACACAGACAGAGAGAGAGGCAAATAGACAGAGAGAGAGAGAGAGATAGACAGATAGAGAGACAGACACAGAGACAGACAGAGGGACACACAGATAGACAGACAGAGAAATACACAAAGAGAGAGAGATAGAAAGACAGAGAGAGAGACTGATAGACAGGGAAAGACAGTGAGAAATCTGACAACATCAGGTTTAAATCCAACTGATTTATTTGATAGTAAACTCACAAGCTTTCTTTGATAGTAAACTCACAAGACCTTGTTGGATTTAGACCTGGTGTTGTCAGAGTTCTTACTGTATTTACCCCAGTCCAACGCCGGCATCTCTACATCATGACTACTATAGACAGGGAAAGACACAGGGATACACTCGACAGAGATACAGATGGACAATAAAACAGATAGACAAAGAGACATAGGTAGAGAGAGTGAGATACAGATAGACAGAGAGACTCAGATAGACACTCACGCAGAGGTAAAGCGAGATAGACAGAGATACAGATGGATAGAGGGAAACACGGATAGAGATAGACAGAGACACACACACACAAAAACATACAGAGACACACACACATATATAGAGACTCAGGTGGACAGAGAGACATGGAGAGATACAGAGAAAAAGACAGACAGTCAGAGAGAGAGAGAGAGACAGATAGTCAGAGAGAGAGTCAGACAGATAGAGAGACCCTCAGATAGAAACAAGGATAGTGACACAGATAGACAAAAGAAGACAAAGATAGAAACACAGACACAAGTAGAAAAAGAGAGATCCAGCAGAGAGAGGGACAAAGGTAGAGAGACAAAAATAGGCAGAGGAAGATAAAGATAGACAGAAGGAGACACAGATAGACAGAGTCTCAGACACAAGTAGAAAAAGAGAGACACAGACAGCGAGGGAGACAAAGATAGATAGACAGAGGGACACACATAGATAGACAAATAGAAAAACAAAACATAGACAGAGACTTAGACATAGAGAAAGAGAGACAGATAGACAAACAGGTAGATAGAGAGTGACATAGATAAACAGAGAGACACATAGGTAGAAGGGACAAAGATGCAGAGAGAACAGATAGAGAGACAGGAGACACTTAGATAGTCAGAAGCAGAGATAGAGAGAGACATATATAGACAGAGAGATAAGTAGATAGATAGAGAGACACACATACAGATAGACAGAGTGAAACTGATGGGCAGAGAGAGACAGAGAGAGAGACCAAAAGACAGACAGAGACACAAATACAGTAAGACAGAGGGACACATTCTCTTATAGGTAGGTAGAGAAATATGCAGATAGACAGAGACACAGATAGACAGAGAAACATACAGATAAACAGAGAGGGAGATATTCAGAGAGACAGATAAACAGAATGATCTACTCAGAAAAACAAAGAGAGAGACAGAAAGAGGGACACAGAGAGAGGGAGACACAGGTAATGCTCAGATGGAGAGAGGGATACGGAGAGACAGATAGAGAGAGAGAGACACTCAGTTAGAAAGAGAGACACAGACGGGGGGGAGAGAGAGATAGATAGATAGAGACAGACAGACAGATGGACATAGGTAGACACAGACAGACAGGGACACAAAGATATACAGAGAGAGAGAGAGACAAAGGTAAAGTCACAGATAGGGACACAGATAGACAAGAAGAGACACATAAACAGACAGGTAGACACACAGATAGACAGACAGAAAGAGGCAGATAGATAGAGAGAAACACAGATTGACAAAGAGAAACAGATAGAGAGACAGTCAGATGGACAGAAAGACACAGATAGACAGTGACATAGATCGAGATACAGATAGACAGGATGAGACACGGATAGACTGAGAAATATGCAGATAGCCAGAGAGAGAAAGAGAGACAGAGACACACAGATAGACTGAGAGACAGTCAGATAGGGAGAGAGAGAGAGAAGTAGAGAGAGTGAGAGAGATACAGATAGACAGAGAATGACACAGATAGATGGAGGTACACCCAGATGGACAAAGCGAGAGACACACAAATTGATAGAGAAAGAAATAGATAAAGAGAGAGAAAGATAGGCAGAGAGAGAGAGAGAGTAAGAGAGAGAACAACTGAGAGACACAGATATATATTTAAATAGACAGAGAAAGAGAGAGACAGAAAGACAGATAGTGAGCCAGGTAGACAGACAGAGAGGCACAGGTAAACAGAGAGTGTTACACAGAGATAGACGGAGACACGGAGAGCCAGATGGACAGACAGACAGATAGACAGACAGAGAGAGACACACAGATATACACTTAAATAGACAGACAGACAGAGAGAGATTGACAGAGCGAGTGAGTGAGAGAGAAAGAAAGAGAAAGACAGATTGATGGAGCGAGTGTGTGAGAGAGAGAGAGAGAGATACAGAAAAACAGATAGTGACTCAGGTAGACCAACAGAGAGGCACAGACAGACAGAGGGAGAGACACACAGATAGAGAGACACAGATAGACAGAGATACACCCAGATAGACAAAGCGAGACACACACAGATAGACAGAGATAGAGATGGACAGAGATGTGGAGAAACAGATGGACAAAGAGATAGACAGAGAGAGACAGAGAGGGAGAGACACACAGATATATACTTAAATAGATAGAGAGAGACGTATTGATGGAGAGAGAGAAAGACAAAGACAGATAGACAGTGAGCCAGGTAGACAGAAAGAAAGGGAGACACATAGACAGAGAGAGGTGGATAGACAAAGAGAGACAAATAGACAGAGACAGAGAGAGTCAGAGATGGATAAATAAAGACACGGACATACTGATAGGCAGAGAGACATAGACACACAAATAAACAATGACACACACATACAGAAAGATAGATAGAGAGACACAATGATAGACAGAGAGAGACACTCAGCTATATAGAGAAAGGCACAGATAGATAGAGGGAGACACACAAAGATATACAGAGAGAGAGAGAGATAAAAACACAAATAGACAGAGAAACAGATGCATAGGGAGAGACATAGGTAAGCACAGAGAGAGAGAGACGCAGAGAGAGAGAGAGAGAAGGATAGGGGGGAGAAACAGATTAGCAGAAAGAGACACAAAGATAGACAAAGAGAGAGGCAAATAAAGACAGACAGATAGGGAGAGACACAGAATGACTTGGGGAGACACAGATGGATACAGAGAGAAACACACACAGGCAGATAGACAGAGTGACACAGATAGACAGAGACACAGGTAGTCAGTGTGAGACACAGACAGACAGATGCACAGACAAAGAAAGAGACAGATAGACAGTCAATCTCAGAGAGACATACAGGAATACGCTGAGATATACAGAGAGAGACACACACACAGGTAGACAGAGACACAGATAGGCAGAGAGGCTTATACAGAGAGACAGAGAAAGACATGTCTATCTATTTCACTCCCTGTCAATCTGTCCTTCTGTATATATGTGTCCATCTATCTGTCTCAGTCTCGTCTGTGCCTCACTCTATCTCTCTGTCTCTGTCTACTTGTCTCTCTCTTTGTGAATGTCTGTGTCTATCTTTGTTTACCTCTCTATCTTTGTATCTGGCTGTTTGTCTCTGTACACCCATTGTCTCTGTCCCTCTCTCAGGTGATCTCGGAAAGAAAGACACAGAAATAGACTAAGACAGATAGATAGCTAGAGTCACAGATATATGGAGAGGCCCAACTGATAGATAGACAGAGATACATAGAGAAACAGATAGACAGAGAGAGATACACAGATAGACAAAGAGACATGCAGATAGACAAAGAGACAGAGATAGACCGATACACAGATAGACAGAGAGAGACAGGAAAACACACAAAGAAAGATACAAAGAGTCTATCTGTCTCTCTCTCTCTCTGAGTGTATATCTGCCTCTATGTGTCTCTATGATCTATGCGTCTCCCTGTCTATCTGTGCCTCTATCTATCTGCATGTCTATTTGTCTGTGTCTCTCTCTGTCTGTCTCGCTATCTATCTGCCTCTCATCTCTGTCCCTCTGCTTCTCTTGCTATCTATCTGTGTCTCTCCCTGTCTAATTGAGTAAGCCTCTTTGTCTATCTGTGTATGCGTCTCTCTCTGTCAGAGTTATTCCTGTATCTCTCTCTGAGATCAACTGAGAGATAGATAGAGAGAGACACCAATAGATAGACAGAGAGACACACGTAGATAGACAGAGACAGAGTCAAATAACCAGACAGACACAAAGATAGACAGAGAAAAACAAAGGTAGACACACTTAGGCAGAGTGAGACAGTTAGACAGAGACATACAGATAGAAAGAGACAGATGGGCAGAGGGAAACAGATATACAAAGAGATACAGATAGACAGAGATCGAGGCAGATAGACAGAGACAGATCGAATGAGAAAGAGGGACAGATATATTGAGAAAGACAGACAGAAAGGCATTCAGATAGTCAGAGACAGAGATTGAAAGAGATATGGATATTCAGAGACACACAGATAGATACAGACAGATAAACAGACAGCCACAAAGATAGACAGAGAGAAAAACAAAGATAGACATAGATAAAACATACAGAGAGACAGAGGCACATCCAGATAGACAAAGAGACAGAGAGAGAGAGAGAGAGACGCACACGGATAGACAGAGAGTGAGACACACTGACGAAAACCGATAGACAGATGGACAGATAGACAAAGAGACCGAGAGAGACAGACAGAGAGACAGAGAGACAGGAAGGTACAGGTAGACAGAAGGACACAGACAGACAGATACAGAGAGAGAGACAGACAGACAAACACACACACACACACACTCCGGTAGACAGAGAGACACTCAGATAGTCAGAGACAGAGGTAGAAAGAGACACAGATATACAGATATCGAGAGAGAAAGAGAGAGAGAGAGACAGATAGACAAAGAGAGGGACAGAGAGACAAAGAGAATCATGTGTACCCTCAGGTAGATAGAGAGAGAGAAATATATTCAGAGACCACAGACAGACTGAGAGGCACACACAGATAGACACAGAGAAAGACTCAAAGACAGAGAAGTCCACACAGGTAGACAGTGAGAGAAAGAAATAAAGAGACAGATAGACACACACTCAGACACAGACAGATATGCAGATAGAAAGACACTCAGATAAACAGAAAGACAGACACTGCGAGACACAAAGATAGACAAAGACACATACACACACACACACAGGACAAAGACAGACAGAGAGAGAGACACACACATATGGATAGACAATGAGTGAGACACACATGGATGGACAGAAAGTGAGATACACGTGGATAGACAGACAGAGAGACAAAGTAAGAGAGACAGATTATTCACTCAAACAGAGGGAGTGGGACAGGCAGGCAGGGAGGCACCGGTAGACCGAGGAATACAGAGACAGAGAAACACAGATACATAGAAAGAGAGCAAGAGATATGCAGAGGGAGGGAGAGAGAAGACACTCAGATAGACAGAGAGACAGAGACACTCAAATAGTCAGAGAAATGGGTATAGAGACACAGGTGGACAGACAGAGAGAATCACGTATACACTCAGATAGACAGAGAGAGAGAGAGAGAGAGAGATAGTCAGAGGCACAGATAGACAGAGAGGCACACATAGATAAACACACATAGAGACACACACAATGACAGAGAGACACATATGGATAGGCAGAAAGAGACAGACAGACAGATAAACACTCAGACAATCAGATAGAAAGACAGACACTGCGAGACACAAAGACAGACACAGAGACATACACAGAGGGACCAAGATAGACAGAGAGAGGGACACATATCTAGACAGAGACACACACAAACAGACAAAGAGACAAAGACAAGAGGGGCACACAGATAGACAGTGAGACAGGTAGACAGTGAGACTGACTCAGATAGACAGAAATAGGAGACACACATTTAGAGAGACACTCAGACAGTCAGATAGACACACACACATACACACACGCATACAAACACACACACAGGACAAGACAGACAGTCAGATAGAGAAGGAGGGAGAGAGACAGATATACAGAGAGAAACTCAGATACAGAGAGAAAGACACACACATACACACAGGTAGACACTTAGATGGACAGAAAGACAGATAGATACAAAGATGATAAAGACACAAATAGACAGAGAGAGACACATAGATAGGCAGACACAGATAAACAGACAGAAAGACATTGACAGAGAGAGACATGGATAGACAAAGAGAGAGAGAAAAACAGACAGACAGAGAGATACACACACACACGCGCGCACACATAGATAGGACACTCAGATAGAAATGCACAGATAGAGTGATATACAGACAGAAAAAAAGATAGACACAGAGACACATACAGACAGACAGACACACACACACACAGGGACACAGATTGACAGAGAGTGAGAAACACAGATAGACAAAGAGACACATACATAGACAGATATTGTGAGAGCAAGACAGAGGGACAGAGAGACAGCCAGATACAGCCAGACAGAGACAGCCAGAAACATAGATAGATAGAGAGACACTCAGATAAACAGAAACACAGACAGAGAGATACACAGAAATTCAGAATTACTCAAATCATCAGACCACCACACACAGACACACACACACACACACCCCACACACAAGCATACCTATGCGCGCACACATGCACACAAAAGGAGTTTGGAAAATTAAATAAAAACAGAAACACTGACAGACACAGACAATCCTCTGGAGAATCAGGTGGATATGTAATATCAATAAATATGTACAGAATGTAAACATTGACACAGCTGAATACATACATATGAACAGACCCACATACACACATGCTCAGTGACAGACACAGGCACAGAGAGAACAAAAGAAATAGAGAACCACACATGGACACACAGAATACACTTAGACCCTGTGGTGCGTGCACACACACACACACACACAGAAATGGAGAGATATCCATCCAGATATGAAGGGAGAAAAATACTGAGAAAAAAATAAGAATGAGAGACAAAGGCTGAGGAAGAGCACCACCAAGATAAGTCTAAGGAGATGGCACAGTGTCACACTAGTTAGCACTGCTGCCTCACAGTGCCAGGGAGCCAGGTTCGATCCCTGACTTGGGTCACTGCCTGCATGTTCTCCCTGTAGGTTTCCTCCAGGTGAAAGGAGTGTCACGTGACTGGTTTATCTTTTTCCTCTCCCATGATGTATGACCAATCGTCAATGCATATACAGTTCTATTGATAGTTTCTATTCTGATTTCCTCTCACGTTCTGGAGGACATGCTGGTCAGGTGCATTGGTCATGCTAAATTCTCCCTCAGTGTAAGCGAACAGGCGCCGGAGTGTGGCGACTAGGGGATTTTCACAGTAACTTCATTGCAGTGTGAATGTAAGCCTGTTTGTGACAATAATAGATAAACTTTAAACTTTAATCTCTCCTCCTTACTACACAAGTTGCCTGACCTGCTGGCCATTTCCTCTTGGCTTACTGATCACACGTCTGAAAGATGTAATTGAGCTTGTTATTAAAGTGACAGCCAGCCAAACATGGCCACACTTCACCCTGCTGATTTTACTGAAGAAACTAGCAGGCTTATCCTCTCTCTCTCTCTCTCTCTCTCAGTCTCTCTCTGTCCGCAATGCCTGAAGCTGGAGCTTGTTTGTCCAGTTTCTCAGCACTTGGTGAGTTATACTTTGCCTTTCGAGTCAATGTTTCTCAAACTGTGAGCACAGTCCATTGTCAACTTCCATCTTTTCCTTTCTGTTTTCTCACTCTGCTCCACATATGGTCCGTATCTATCCGTAACGGATTATATTCCTTGTGTCTGGCACGCACACGCGGCAAAACACTGTCCCCAATTCTGTGTTTTGATTCATTTTGTGATATATTCCATGTGTCAGCAGCAGCCTTCATTTTGCTTGCAGGACAAATTGGCACAGCTTCACGTTGGCACACCAACACGGGCAACTTCTTAAAAGTTGAGCGGCAAATGCTGAGTAAAATTTTTGAACTTAAGCATGCTGTTCAAGCTTCGAACGCTGCTTCCAGGGGGCTTGGTTATAATCAGACCCACTTAGGAGAAATGCACTTAAAAAGGTGCCTCCCCCTGCCCCCCCGCCACACTGTGTTAACTCCATCTTATTACAAACACACAGCCCTTCCTGGAAAACACCCCTTAGCTTGGTGGATGCTCTACCACCACAAAGCTGGGGAGAAAATGGTGCGATTAAGAGCTTGCACCTGGCTGAGGCGACCTTGGGTCCATCCATGCCCAACAACCTGCTCTGAAGACTCTGCCCACACCTTGACAGCTGTGACCAATTTCAGTGGGGCAGCGAGGCCAACCCACAACATTCCAGACTAAACAGATCCACGACATTCTAATAAATACTCAGTCTGCCCTTTCTCTCCGAAAGGTGACGGATGTTTAAACCATTCCAGGATGTGGATTCACATCTGGAGCTTCACCAGAAACAAATCAAGCCCATTCCTGAACACATTTTGTTGAAATTTGTTCTCGAGAAATAAGATTTATAGGTAAACAGGCAAATAAACAGGGGAGAAAACTTTACCCCTGTCCACCTTCAGTCGCTATGTTGTAGTGATGGACTGGGGTGGGCACAGTAAGTAGTCTCACAACACCAGGTTAAAGTCCAACAGGTTTATTTGGTAGCAAGATCTTTCAGAGCATTGGTCTTTCACTCATCTGATGAAGGGGTCAAAGCTCTGAAAGCTCGTGCTACCAAATAAACCTGTTGGACTTTAACCTGGTGTTGTGAGACTACCTTCAATAGCAGAGGTAACAGAAATTTAAGAAGAGTTTTCACACTGAAATCCACATGGTGGCACAGTGGTTAGCTATCTCACAGCAACAGGAACTCGAGTTCGATTCCCGGCTAGGGTCACTGTCTGCGTGGAGTTTGTACATTCTCCCCATGTCTGTGGGGGTTTCCTCTGGATGCTCCAGTTTCCTCCTGCAGTTCAAAGATGTGCAGTTTAGGTGGATTAGCCAGGCAAATTTGCCTCTGAGTGTCCCAAGCTGTGTAATTTATAGGGATTAATTACAGTAAATTGCCTCTTAGTGTCCCAAGACGTGCAGGTTAGTCATGGTAAATAAGTGGGGTTACGGGGAAAGGGCAGTGGAGAGAAGGAAAGTGTGGGCCAGGTGCATCCAATGCAGACTCGGCAAGGCCAAGTGGCCTCTTCCTGCGCTAGTGTTTAGAAATACTATGAATAATAAAAGTGCTGCTCCACCATAGGACACACCTTTACCTATACAGACACAAAAAGGTGGACAAGGAAAGCAAGGCTTTATTTATGCTTTCGGAACTAGTTTAATTTGAAGGAAAAAAAACTCTTGATTCTTAGCCCTGGGGAGGTCTCTTGCCGCACTTCAACCTGACAAGTCTCTGTTCGACAGATGAGCCCTTACAGCTACAAAACCACAGAGGCTTTCATGTAGACATGAAGAGGCTTTGCTGGTGTGTCTGTGAGATTAAAGCCGGAAATTTGGGCAGGCCAGCTTATATTAGTTACGGATGATCAAACAAGAAAGATACAGTAAAGCAGGTCTCCAAATCTCCAGGCAACCACAGGATTGTTCTGGTGCAGAATGAGGCCATTTGACCCATTGTGTCTGCAACTGCTCCCCAAATATATGATTTCAATACCTAGAGTTGTATCAAATCCACAGAAATATTAGCACTGTTGCACTATTTCTCGTGGTGAGATCAGTTATTACCCATTCACATCTGGAGCTGGTTAAATGTCAGAGGTCAAACACGGGTCATGTCTCCACTTTGCTCACCAGATTTCAATTAGATGGTCCCTTTGTTCCATGGTCCTTAAAGATGGAACACCTTAGCATATTATCCCATAGAAACCATTCAGCCCTTCGAGCTTGCTCTGCCATCCATTATGATCATGGTTGATCAACAAATTCATATCCCGATCCCGCCTTCGTCCCCATATCCTTTGATCCCATTAACTTCAAAAGCTATATCTGATTTCTTCTTGAGATCAGACAATATTTCGGCCTCAACTACATTCTGTGGTAGTGAATTCCACACATTTACCGCCCTCTGAGTAAAGAAATTTCTCCTCGCCTCAGTTCTAAAAGGTTTATCCCTTATCCTCAAACTATAATCACTCGTTCTGGATTCCCCCACCACTGGGAACATCCTTTTTGAATCTACCCTGTCTAACTCTGTTAGAATTTTATAAGTTACAATGAGATTCCCCCTTACTTTTCCAAGTTCCAGGGAATACAATCATCTATTGGCAGGTCCTATGAAGACCTGCCTATGAAGAGAGGTTGAAGGATTTGAGGTTGTTTTCGTTAGAAAGGAGGCGGCTAAGAGGGGATCTTATTGAAACATATAAGATGATTAGAGGTTTAGATAGGGTGGACAGTGATAGCCTTTTTCCTAGAATGGAGAAAGCTAGCACGAGGGGACACAGCTTTAAATTAAGGGGTATGAGTTATAGGACGGATATCAGAGGTAGGTTCTTTACTCAAAGAGTGATTAGGAGTGGAATGCCCTGCCTGCAGCTGTTGTAGATGCGCCAAGTTTGGTGGCGTTTAAGAGGTTAATTGATAAGTATATGGAAGAGAAGGGAATGGTTTAGTTTGGAGGGGCATTGCTTTTTATTTTGGTCGGCACAACATCGAAGGCCGAAGGGCCTGTTCTGTGCTGTAATGTTCTATGTTCTATCGGTTGCTGCCCTTACACAGATGGCATACTCTAGCTTGGCTCATTAGGATCCTGAAATAGGCTGAACAAGATTATCTGTCACTTACAGAAGGTGCAGCACAGGGAGAGAGAGTCAGAACCAGCTACTCACTCCTACATCCACCCCAGTAATCTGATCCAAACAGCCACACGAACTGGAGCAGCTCAAGAGTGCCTGCTCAGGGGCAGTTAGGGATGGACAATAAATGCTGGCCCAGCCAATGATGTCCACATTCCATGAATTAACAAAAGAAAGGGAAAACTGGAACAGCTAATGTACCAGTTAACCAGGCCGCCCATTTGCACCAGTCTCCTGACTTTACTAACTCGCAGCCCTTACCTGACCAAATAGAAGGGTCAGGCTAATGGGCGAGCCCATTCCAACCCATAAAGATCATCAAACCCATATTGCAACTGTCTGATTAACCATCTGCCATTGCATCTCAAACTGAGGGGTCATCCAGTAGCCCATCAATGAGCCCAATAGCCCACCCATGTGGACTCACACCATCACAATGACCCATTTTATTGAACCCCCGCACGCCAATAAACATAGGAGTAAGGAAACATTCTTAGAGAGGCAGCTACATCCTATGGTATTATAGAATTGACAAATCTCTAAAAACATCCTGGACTCATCAGCCGGAATTTTACCACCTCACGGAGATGGGACCGGGTGAGGGGCGGACAATGGGATGGTCCTTTGATCTCGAGCGGGATTTTACAGTTTCAGGGTGAGCGAGGCCATAAAATCCCACCAATCGCATCCATTCCTTTGAAATTTCGTACAAAAGGAATTCAAGCTTGCTACGATCATCGATCCCAGCCCTTCGAGTTTCAGCCCTCTGATAAGTTGACCCCTTGTTTCGCAGTTATGTAACTTGAGTGGGAAGCTTGATTGCATTGAACCACTGCAGGGTTCTTTCCATGGGTTTGGTGAGGGAGGGGATCTTGTTAATCACCTGATGCAGGTCAAGCTTGGGTTCAAAGTGAGTGGCATTTCACTTTTCTTTCATTCATACTTGTGGGGGGGAGAGGAAGGGAGCTACTGGCAAGGCTAATATTTATTGCCCATTCCTAAATTGCCTTCCGAGTGGCAGACAGGAATCATTTCAAGTGCTGGCAGGGCAGTGGCGGGGTTTTTTTTTTTGGGGGGGGGGGGGGGGGGTCGGTCAATACTTCTGTGGGTGAGGGAGTCACGTGGGAGCTAGATTGGGCAAGGAACGCAAGTAGGTCCGGCAAGCTTAATGAAACAATTGGGGGTTTAGTTGATTTGGATAGTGTTGGTTGGCACCAGCATTTAATTCCAAGTGTAACAATTACATTTAAATTCCACTGGGCTGCCTTGGTGAAGACATGAAGCATTACCTTTGGACTACCAGTCCAATAACATTATTCCTATGCTATTGTTCCCATTCCTCCACACCCTCCCCTATACGTAGGCTGACTAAGTGATGTGTCTGAGACCACCTTATTAAAAAGAGTACCAGGATAGAAACAGTTAATGTTTTGGCAACTAACCGCATGGCAAATGGATGGCAGAATGGCATCTTCTCCCTGTGGATATTCTTCAGTGTCAACTGTGGCATATAGCCATGCACCACCTTGGTAATGGCTGGAAGCCGTAAAGCCACAGTTCCCCCCACCCATCACAGGGACATAGGCAGAAGACCATTCAGCCCATCCGTACAATGGTGGCCGGCCATCCACTTCGATGCCCCCCCCCCCCACCCCCACCTCTTGGTCCCTTCCCCGCCACTGTCTCCCTACACTGTCCCTTTCCATCCCTAGCACTTTTTGAAATGTGCTCGGTGGCTGAACGATTCTCAGATTCCCTCTCCCCACAGACTGAAAAATAAAAATTCTTCTCAATCTCCATCCTAAGTGCCTTCGCACTGATTTTAAATGTAATGATTCTCAGGCTGGTATCTCAGTAGGACTCTGTATCATTACAGCATCTGGTGGGATCTCTACACCACCCTGCCTCCCAACCATTCCATTCCACCCTCTCCCTCGCTCCCTCTCCCCCCCTCCTCCCCATCCCATCAGGTTTCTCTCGCTCCTGTGCTAGTGTGGGAAAGGTCAGTGACCCTGCAGCTATTAAATCTGCTGAAGTTTACAGTGGTAAGTTTGCACGGTGCAGGATAATGACTCCACATCATCCTTCATAAACACACATGCACAATCACACACCCTGGGCAAGGGAAGAATGTGATCTGTGTGCAGTTACTAGACTGCAGTCAGAGTTTCACACTCTCCTGACTCACCCAGGGCACCCTCTGAACCATCAGCAGTGAGCGAGCAAGTAAGCGAGCAGTTAGCTGGGAGCTGGGCCAGACTCTCTCTCTGCAATACACTCCATCCATTCATTCCCTTGCATACCTATTCACTCTGTCCTCCAGGATCTAGTATCCAGCTTTCGGCTCCTCACTGCAACATTTCGGATCCCTCTCCCTGGTAAGGTGCCTGCACCCCTCACCCCACACACACATCAATGACCTATCTCCAAATCCCCACACTCGCTTCTGACTCATATCCCTCTCAACTGGGGCTTGGTGCAACGTTAATGAAGTACTTCAACAGCTCAAACTGCAAGAAATCACCCAAGTGCCTCCTTAAATCAACCCCACTGGCGGTTAGTGCTGCTGCCTCACAGCACCAGGGACTTGGGTTTGATTCTCGGCTTGGGTCACTGTTTGTGTGGAGATGGCACATTCTCCCCGTCCCTGCGTGGGCTTCCTCCCACAGTCCAAAAGCCGTGCTGGCTAGGTGCACTGGGTATGCTAAATTCTCCCTCTCTGTACCCAAACAGGCACCGGAGTGTGATGACTAGGGGATTTTCACAGTAACTTCATTACAGTGTTAATGTAAGCCTACTTGTGATACTAATAAACAAACTTAACTAAGCCACTTTTGCCAATAAAGAATTGATTGTAACAAGGGTAATAAGGATCTGTAACTGGATTATGAGGAGGTTCCACTGTGATCGCATTGGGATCACTGAGCTAGCCATAATTCATTCGAGCACACACCATGCATTCGAGTGCTAGTGTAAGTTATGAGGCAGCAGCTGTGGCCAAAGTTAGCAAGGAGGGTGGTTATTATATTTTCATTCATTCATGCTGGCCCCTGCATTTCATAAACCCGGTTTTCCCTAATTGCCCTTGCACTGAGTGGCAATTTCAGAGGGGCCATTAGAAGGAGTCAGCCACGTTGTTGTGGGTCGGGGGGCGGGGGTCGCGCGGGGGGCCAGACCAAGGAAAGGATGGCAGATTTCCTATTCCCAGAAGGGGTACACTCACAAACCTGATCCATTGGTTTGGTTTCCCAGCCTAGGAAATGCTCCACCCTCTGGCCATTGCTAGCATTTCAGGAAACTAGCTGCACAGCATCACAGGGGCAGCGGAGGAGGAGCATTGAATGGCTTGCAGGGACAAAGAGATGGAGACAAGCAGTGGGTAACCCATTGTGGGAGGTGAGGGGGTGGGGTGGGGGGACATGGTTTTGATCTGGTTCCATCCAATATTGTACTGAGATTTGATTAAGCTTGCCCATTAAATGTTGGTAAATTCACATTTTTGGTTATAACTTATTCTTTCGCGGGATGCAAGGCCAGTTTTTGTTGCCCATCTCTTGGTGGTGGTTTGCCAGGGCCATTTCAAGGGACAGTTGGGAGTCCACCACATTGCTGTGGCTCTGGAGTCACGTGTAGGCCAGACCGGGTAAGGATGGCAGATTTCCTTCCCTAAAGGGGTATTAGTGAACCAGATGGATTTTTTTTTTCTGACAACCAACAACCATTACTGACATTAGCATTCCAATTCCAGATTTTGTTAAATGAATTTAAAATTCTGGCGGGGTGGGATTCAAACAGCTGGCCCTAGAAGAGGGCCTACAAATTACCAGTCCAGTTCTATTACTGCTCGGCCACCATTTCTCAATAAATATATCTGCCAGAATTAAATAGAAACCTACTGCAAACTACAAGTCCAGGGGCAGCAAAGATGCAATGAGTTCTTTCAGAACTAAACATCAAGCCCATTGAGAGAGATTTATCCTCAGTACCATCACCTTTACACTCTGAGCTTGCGACCTGGCCTTGTCCCTTTTGGGACACGAGGGGTGAAGTGAAGAAGTCATCTGCCCAACAGCACCAATCTTGAGCTTGGCCTCGATACCGCCAGCCTATCTTTAGAAGTGGGGGCCGGGGGGTGAGGGTAGGGGTGTGCTAAATGGATAGGGTTGGGGTAGCTTGGGGGCTGGGAGGAATGCATTAACTACAACCCCTGAGGAAGCAATGCATTCTGTACAATCATCCAATCAAATGGATGCACCAGCGACAAGTTATATCAATGTAGGAGCTTGAACGCAATGAAACATCCCAGTAAGAATCCCTACAGTGCAGAAAGAGGCCATTCTGCCCATTTAGTCTGTGCTGACCACAATCCCATCAAGGTCCTTTGCATGTAACCACACATATTTACCCTACTAATCCCCCTGACACTGAGTGGCAATTTAGCATGGCCAATCCATCTAACCTGCACATCTTTGGAGCGTGGCAGGGTGGGGGAACCAGAGCATCCAGAGGAAACCCATGCAGACATGGGGAAAATGTGCAAACTCCACACAGTCACCAGAGACTGGAATTGGACCCAGGTCTCTGCTGCTGTGAGGCAGCAGTGCTAACCACTATGCCACCCCCAATATTCATGAGAATATTATGAAATCAATCAGAAGGTCAGATGACAAGAAAACACCTGATGAAGGAGGTTTTAAGGAGTGTCTGACAGGGGTGTAGGGGGAAGGGACGTGGAAAAGAGGAGAGGAGCTTGGGACCCAGGTAACTGACGACCCAGCCACCAATGGTGAATGATTAAGATGAAAGCCAGCATTCAATGGGTGCAATGAAGGCAGCGGCATAGTGGTATAGTCACTGGACTAGTAACCCAGGGATTGGGGACCTGGGTTCGAATCCCACCACGACAAATGGTGGAATTCGAATCCAATAAAAATCGAGAATTAACAATCTCATAATGACCATGAAACTAGCATCGACTGTCATAAAACTTCGCTGATATCCTTCAGAGAAGGAAGTCTGCCATCCTCACCTGGCCTGATCTACATGTGACTCCAGAGCCACAGCAATGTGGTTGACTCTCATTTGCCCCCCTGAAAGGGCCAAGTGAGACACTCAGTTCAAGAGGCAATTAGGGATGGGCAATAAATGCTGAGCTTACCAGGGAAGTTCCTATCCATGAAGAAATAAGGAAAATAAATATGTCTTAGAGGATTAGAATCCTTTCCATGCAAAAGGACGCCATTTAGCCCATCGACCCTGCATTGACACAAAAATCCCACCTAGGCCCCAGCCCTGTAAGCCCACATTTTTACCCTACACTAACAGGCAATTTAGCATGGCCAATCCACCTCACCCAGTCTTTGGGCTGGAGGAGATTCCAGAGGTAGGGAAGGAGGGAAGAAGTGTGGGTTTTGGTAGATTGTGGGGTGTGGGTGAGGTGGAGGGAGCAGGGGGGCACACATTAATGTTGGCCATCAGTGAACCAGTCTCTCAGCTCCTGCCAGCATTGTGCCACGTCTGCATTGGACTGTTCCCGTGCTTCCAGAAGGAAAATGAGGGAAAAAAGGCCCATTTCAATGACAGGACTTAAAACACGTCCCTTATGTGTTTGTTTTGTTTTTTCCCTCTCTCTTAAAACATTCCCCCCCCCAACCCCCCACTTGACCGCAAGACTAGCTTTCTGACTAGCTCCATTCATCAGCACTTCCTGGCCAATCAAGGGATAGCGCTGAACAGGTTGGACAAGAGATCCTTTCATTAAGAGTGTGTGTGTGTGTGTCTGTGTGTCTGTGTGTGTGTGTGTGTCTGTGTCTGTGTGTCTGTGTGTGTGTGTGTGTGTGCGCGCGTGTAACATCGCACAGGCCCTCTATGCCCTGGGAGCTCAGTGTTGACAGATGAGAGAAAGACAGGCAAAGAGAGACAGAGACAGAGAGAGACAGAGAGAGAGAGGAAGAGAGTGAACTGATGGGGTTTTGCTTTGGACAACCATCGTTCCATCCTGCATTCAGACAATCTCCAGCCCCCGATGAAACCCACCACCTCCAAAACAAAATGTTCTCAATGGGACATCATCCGCGTACCCAGACATTAATCAATCATCCAGTCATATTCGCTCTCCCCCCCACCTCCCCAATTTCAGACCTTTCCCTATAATAGCTCAGAGGTGCTATGAATGGGGCTATTGAGGGATCCGTGTGCAGTGGCAGTTTGTTCTCCCAGCTTGTGGAGTGCCAACAAGCACTCAAACACTAAGGAACAGGCCTTAGCCTCCAGTAGGGTTCATTCCAATGGTTAGCTAGTCACAGTCGCTTGGCCCAAGGTTGCCTTGAAAAGGGGATCAAGCAATGATGGATTTTTGTTTAAATTTGGATGCTTTAAACTCCACCCCTCCCTCACACCCCTTCCCTCATCTCCTTCAAATGTTCCCCCCTCCCCTCCCAAAATCTCCATCCTACTCCTCCCCCTTGACACGACAGGCCAGTTGAGTACCAGATTGGGGTGCTCTGAAAGATAGCCCTCTTGCCCTGGCTCTGATCCAGTGGCGAACAGAATAGGAATGCGGAAATGGGAGGAGGCCATTCCGCCCTTCAAGCCTGCTCCACCACACAATAAGATCCTGGCTGCCTTGCCTCTGGCGCCCTTGGGAAAGGGCATTCTGGGGGTTTTAAGGGTTCACTGTGCCAACGCAAGATCTACTGCAATGAGATGCAATCTGATTTCTAACTTAAGTACCCAATCCCGCACCTTGCACAAACATCCCCATTACTCACACCACCTCTTTCAAGCTAATGTTTGAGAGCTAGGCTCTTGGTATCTTAGACTCTAAGGCACAATCTTTTGGCTGTCTACTTGGGAACAGAGTTTCGCCCAGTTGGTGTCATTCAATTCCACCTTGTCCCATTCCTCTCCAACCCATTAACTCTATCGCCCTCTGTCTCTCGTTCCTGCTTCCAATCTTTGCTGCTGACTCCTCCTGCCAAGTTTCCCTCACACTCTCCTGGGAGATTGGAGGTTTGGTTGTAGGGGAGGAGGGAGGGGGGCATGGAGAATGGGGGAGGAGGATTCCAATCCTGCTGGGGGAACAAGGTTGAGCTGGTGGGAGAAAGAACTCTCGGGGGTGGATGGGGGTGGCGGAGGTCCCAGGAAGCTCCATGAAGGGCACCCATGAACAGCAAGGTGCAGTAGCTCTCTCTCTCTCTACCCCCATCCCTCCACCTCACCCTTGTCAGTGTCTGAGTCAAAAAAAGCTTGCTGCATTAAACGGGAGCAAGTATCTCATTCCTCGGCCTGTCCGACTCTGGTGTCCAGCCACAGTCAGAATCACTACAAGTTTACAGAATGCTCTGCCAAAAGCAGACACATTAGCAACATTTAAGAGGCATAAATAGGGAGGGAATTGTGGGACATTGACTGAGTAAGGGCAGAAGGGTTTTTTTGTAGTTCAGTTACAGCATCATGATTGGCACAGACTTGGAGGGCTGAAGGGCCTGTGCTAGACTTCTCTTTGTTCTTTACAATTGATACTGGGCCTTGCACCTTTCACATACAGAAGGTGAATAAGGGAGGGGGGGGGGAACAAATGTGTCCCAAATGTACCCTTAATTCCTCAGTCAACTCAATCTATTCTAGCCAACATCCTTTTGCAGCAAGGGCTATTTTCTGCACACCTCCCACCCCCCCACCCCTCCACACACACATACACACTCAACATTCAGAAATATATACACCCAAATATATGTGTAAGATACACACATTCACAAATTTGTACACACAAACTCAGAAACAAATAAATATATATATATACATATTTGTATATACATATATCTACACAAGTAGATACATACGCACACATTCACAAATATGTATACATCTGTGTACATAATAATTACATTTACACACGTGTATTCATTCACAAATTTTATATATGTACACATTCACAAATGCGTATATATTTACACAAATATATAATGTACACATTCACAAATATATATTTGAGTGCATATATATCGACACATACACACAGACACACTCGTATAGACATATGTAAATTCACAAATATATTGGTATACAGATAGAAATATATCTACACATTCACAAATATACATAGTGTAGATATAAAATACATAGCTATGCGCGTATTTTTTTTTACTAACACAAGCTCAAAAACATAAGCGCACAAATATTTAACCGTACACACATACACCTATACAATCCTCGGCATCTATAAAGATTGAAACATTCCCCAGACTCCGAATTAACCGAATCCTACTCGCCCCGGTGTCCGGACCTGACTTCAGAGAAGCTGACAGCTCACAAGGAGGCCATTCAGTCCCTATCGCCCGTGCCAGCTCTGCAAAAGCGTCCAAACAGTGTTCCCCCACCCCACCCCACCCCACCCCACCCCCCAGCTTCCACCTCCCAACATCAGCCTTCTACTCCTCCAGAGGTCGCTTTTCCAATAGTACATAATCCATATTTTTTGTTTCTCTCCGGTTGCTGAGACTGACTATTGAAGCCGCTTTTTCAGGCTGAAATGAGACTTACTGCTTTTCACGTACTCAGTTTCTTTTATTTTGTTTTAAAATCGCCGGGGGGAAAGGATTTTTTAAAAAATAAAAAATAGAGAACAGAAAGCTGCTGTAAATAGTGCGGGAATGCAGTTGGAATTTCCCAACACACACAACGTGATCTAGTAGCGGCTCGTTTTCGGTCAATGATCAAACGTAGTTGGGTCAACAATGGGAAAAGAAGCGTGATATGTGTGGTGTGGGGGGGGGGGGGGGGAGTAGTTAGGTGAGAAATACTGCATCGGTGTTTTCTTTTGAGTCTGTCGGTCAGGGGGATGAGAGACAGCCTCCCAAGCAAAGCTGCACTGGACTGTATCTCCCGCCCGGGTGCTAGAAGAGACTGAGGTTGAAGCGATTAGCCTTTTTTTTAAATTCCTGTTTGTTTGGTCTGACGGGGTGGCCTTTCGAGTGCTCCCCAGCACATTATATGACAGCAACCCCCCCAATAAAATAGGGTTAAATCTTTAATACAAAGCCCTTCCACACACACATTTAGCAACCGGATTCCTTACAGTGTTACCCTTCTGAAAATGAGGATAGATACCCTCCCCCCACCCATTCTGAACTGAGAGTTAAAATGAGAATGTCAGATATCCTTAGGGATTGTGATGGGGGAAGGGATTAATCAAGAGCTTGAAATTTGGTTAACCTGTCTACATGGTGCCCCCTTCCCGGGTACTTTGCAGAGAGAGATTGCTCTTTCTAAAGAGAAACAGCTCTCAGTCAAGGGGGTTAGACCGCGCGATTTTTTAAAAAATCGTTAAAAAAAATTAAAGAGTTCCCAAATCGTAGGAAGAGTTCCCAAACGTCTTCAAGGCCAGACAGGACCCTAAGGGGTGAAATTTTTGGTTGCGACCCAATGGGTAACGCAAACTTTCCTCTGACTCCCGTACCCGAGATAAAGCTCGTATGGTCTCGAAGTGGGGTGATCAAATCTTGATCCTGAGTTAGTCATTGAATGGTCCATCCCAGCATCTATCTGTTATAATGGCGACTTGGTGAGACGTCTGTCCCACCCCCAGAGAGAGAGAGAGAGAGAGAATGGTAAAGGATGGTTGGTTTGAACAGGAGTTGAGTAGTTCGTCCCACTAGAACTGACAGCGGCAATGATTCATTTCGCTTCTACTTTGCTGAGTTAACCAATTCAGCAATAGACACTGAGCCGTGTGTGTGTGTGTGTGTGAGAGAGAGAGAGGCACACACACAGAGACTCCAGGGTTGATGACACTGTCTTGTCTAGAAGTCCTGAGCCCATCCTTCACAACCTTTTTTGACACTTCTGAGCACCCTAACCCCTCTGCTGTCCACACACAGTGAGAGATTGTTGTCGCTGAGACGGTGGGTGGTCACACCTGAGGCTTGAGTGGAGGGAGCACTTTCTGACAGTACTCACTGTGAGGTTCTCAAATCCAATTCACTTCTCCACACAGACATACACACTTTCTACAACTCATCAGTTTCATTCATTTCCTGTTGAGGCTCCGGACAGAGAGCCGGGGATGGGGGGAGGCAAGGTGTTGCAATGAACTGACTAACTGCTTGTAGCAAAGCGCTGAGGTGGGGGATAGACCGATATCAGAACGGAGTGGCAACTCTGAAACCAATAGATGGCGTCTCTCCCCTCTCCCTCTGTCTGTCTCTCTCACCATCCCCCCCCCCCTCCCGCCCCCAGTCCCTTCACCACCCCACAGCCAAGCTAGTGACCAGAGTCCGCCTGGAACCGCATTCCCCTTACCCCTGCTGGAGACAAGGTATCGCTTACAGGAGGGGCTCACGCCAGCAGCGATGTGTGTCTGTCTGTCTGTCCCTCCCGCCCCACTACCTCCCACTTCCCAGCAAGTCCCAGTGAGGTCGAAATAGAGAGGGGGGGGGGGGGGGAGGGGGAGGGAGAGAAAGAGAGAGAGAGAGAGAAAGAGAAAGAGAAGGGCTTTGACAGACAGGTTAGTTCTGATTGACACCTCTGTATGGAACAATTCCTCACTTCATAAACACACATATTTGAGTTCCCAACCTCCCCGAATACCCCCCTCAAAAACTCCATTCACTCCTTAAAAAAAATCAGACCAAGTGCACATTTTATTAAAAAAAAAGACATAAACAATAGTCTAAAGAAAACTCAGAACTTATTTTTGGCAAAAGAAAGTTTGCAACTTGCGTCAGACAAAAGGTGACATTTCATTCTTACAATCGGTAATTCTTAAGTCCTTTTCGCCCATATTGCTGTCTCTGTTTAACCACCACCCCCGACATACCCTTTTCCCCAAAATTACCTTCCGCTCCACAATGTCAAAACTTCGCTGACAATCGCACCTCCCCTCCCAACTAGGACAGCAAAGAAACGACAGTGCAAACTTCCGTTCAATTTCATTCACCCCTCCATACACACAAAATAAAATTCTTTTGGAAACTTTTTTTTTTGGTAAAAGAACTCTCTCTCTCTCTCTCTCTCTTACCTGCCCGGATCGCCGGCGATTGCCACAGGAGAAGTAGTGTCCAAACGAAAATTGATAAACTGCTGCCCCCCCACATCCAGCTTCTCCCCCGGCTCGGGGAGCTTGGCAAATCCATGTTGCCCCCCCGGGTTTTCCCCTGGTAGGGAAATCGGGTGCCTTGTCCTTTTTTTTGGTGGAGGGGGGAATTTTTTTTTAAAAAAATCTAATAATAATTACGGCTCCTGGTTGGAAGGTGACAGGTCGGAGTTGGAGAAGGATGGGAGGGAGAAGGAAGGGGGTGGATTTGATGGGGAGAGAAAGAGATAGAGAGGAGGGGTGGAGAAGGGAGGCCAGTAGAGGGAGGATTGGGGAGGAGGAGAGATGTGACTGAGGGGGGGGGGAGGTTGGGGGGGGGAGGTGAGATCTGCAGTGAGGGTTGAAAGAGAGTGGTCTTTTTTTTGCACAGCCCGTCTTCAGTGCAGTTTATAACTCCATGAATGTTGCACTTGCCCTGGAGGGGCTCTCGCAGCGATGGGATGAGTTGGTCTCTTTTTGCTGTTGATGTCTTATTCTTTTCCCAGGGCTTGCCTCTTTCTTTTTCCCTTTTCTTTTATTCTGCTCCTGCAGGTTTTGACCCTTGCCTCTGGCTCAGAGTGTGCTGCTGAATCAAACCTTGCCCCCCCTTCTTTACTGTGTGGTGTGTGCGTGTGTGTGCAGGTTCCGCCGCCACTCAACTGTCTCCAGCTGACACACATGCACACAGTGCTCCAAAACTTCAGCACTTGTTTTCCTCCTCCCCCTCCTCCAGCCCCGCCGCCGCCACCACCAGCAGCAGCGACTCGCAGCCAATTGCAGCGCGGCGGCCCCTCCGCCCGATTCTGCCTCCAATCCGCCGTTCCCGCTCACCTGCAGCGCCCCGGCGGGGCGGCCGCCTCGCCTCCCTTCCCGCCTCCCATTGGCCGGGAGCTGGCCGGGGGGCGGACCCCACCGCTCCCCATCACCCAATCACGCTGGCAGGCGACGGCAGGGATTTCCGTGATGTCACAATGGGGCATCACGCCTCCCCGCTCAACCCTGACCAATCAGGAGCTGAGCCGGCAACTTCAAACACAGGAGACGTCAGCCAGAGCAAGGAATTTCCCAAATATGGATCGGGGCAATACCTGTGTACAGGAAAGGGGAAGGGAGAGACAGGGTATGCTTAGAGAGACAAATACAGGTATTTTATGTGCAAACTCACAGAGTTAAATTTAATGTATACATAGAGAGCCAGACACAGGAGTGTATACATACACAGAGCTAGATATAGTGTATGCATAGAGAGAAGAATACAGAAGTGTATGTGCACACACATGCACATACTTAGAGCTAAATATAGTGTATACATAGAAAGCCAGACATAGGTGTGTATACACTCACACAGCTAAATATAGGAGTATATATAGACAGATACAGAAGTGTATCTTCATGCACATACATGCACATACATAGAGCTCGATATAGGGATACAGATATAGAGACACACCCAAGGAGCATATATATGTTCATACACATACATGGAAAGCTAAACACAAGAGTGTATACATATTCGCACAGAGTTATATATGCAGGGGTATACTATTTAATTTGATTTATTACTACCACATGATAGCTAGGGTCGAGAAAGATCAACTTAATGCAAGGTAAGTCCATTCAAAAGTCTGCAAGCAGCAAGGAACAAGCTGTTCTTGAGTCAGTTGGTTCGTGACCTCAGACTTTTATATTTTTTCACCTAATCTGTAAGAAATTGCATTAAAGCCTTGTTAGAGAGTTTAAAAGAGTTAGAATGGAGTTTTTGAAGCATAGAACACCTTCCTCCATAGTGGCAGTGTAGTGGTGTTCCCACTGGATTACTAATACAGAGACCCACAGTAATATTCTGGGCTTCTGAGTTCAAATCCTACCATGGCAGATGATGAAATTTGAATTCAGTAGAAGTGTGGAATTGAAAGTGACTATGAAACCATCGTTACTGATCATAAAACCAATCTCACTCACTAATGTCCTTTAGGGAAGGAAATCTGCCATCCTTACCTGATCTGGCCATCGTAAGACTGTAGAACTATATAATGTATTTGACTCGTAAGTACCCTCAGGAATGGGCAATAAATGTTGGCCTAGTCAGTGACACCCACATCCCATGAATGAATAAAAATAATAACTCTCGGTGCAAGCCAACTGGTCCAGAGGACTAGTCAACCTTCAATTCCAGTAGTTTCTCTAGTAAGTGATTGTGGTTGTTATAAGTTCCTCTCTCCCTTTTCCCTCTTGATTTTCTATTGTTGTTGGGGTGCCTTCCACAGTGGAGACAAATGTAAAATACTTGTCCAGAGTTTCTGCCATTTCCATGGTTCCATTGTTAAATCTCCAGTCTCATCCTCTAAAAGACCCATGCTCATTTTGGCTACTTCTTCCTTTTAACTGTCTATTTTTATATTTCTTGCTGGTTTTTCCTCAGATTTCAATTTCTCCCCTTTTTTTTACTCATCCTTTGCCTGTTTCTAGCATTTTTGCAATCATCTAACCATCCACTAATCTTTGGATTAGTATTTCTCTCAATTTAATATTATTGTTGACTGAGTTAGCTGAGGATGGTACATCCTTCTCCTGTTCACATTTTTTCTCAATGGAACATATTTTTGTTGAGAAGAATGAAATGTCTCCTCAAATATCTGCCCCAACTTCTCTATTATCTTATTTTCCAATTCCACTTTACCAACCCTGTCTTCATTTCCTTGTAAATTCCCTAGTTAGCTTTACAACTCTAATTTCAGACCCACACTTCTCACCCTCAAACTGAATGTGATATTCTATCATATCATGATCAGTCATTGCACAAGATCAAGTCCAAGGTAGTCTGTTCCCTGGTTGGTTGCAAGAACTGTTCTACATCCTTTAGGTTACTTTTGTCAATTTGATTCATCAAATGAAGATTAAAATTATCCATTATTAATGAACTGTCTTTTTTAACAAACCTCTGCCCCCGTTATTTCTTGATTTATAACTTGCCCTATAGTGCAGCTGCTGTTAGGATGCCTATAAAATGTTCCCACTATTGGTTTCTTTCCTTTGGTATTTCTTAGCTAAACCTGAACTGATTCTATACTTTGATCTTCTGAACCAAGATCATTTCTCACTCCTGCACTGATCTCAATCTTTATTAACAGATCTACCCCAGCTCCTTTCCCTTTCTTCCTGCTTTTCCAAAATATCAAATACTCTTGAATACTCAGATCCAAGCTGTGGTTTTTTTAATGGCTATCATTGTACTCATTTAGTTCTATTTGTACTATTAGTTGATCCATCTCTTTGTGAAAGTTGCATGCATTCAGTTAGAGTGAATTTAATTCTGTCTTTTTACTACTTTTTCCCCACTCTAATCTTTTTAGCTGGTGCATTCTTAATGAGTACATTCTTTCTCTTCCTGTCATATTTTTGTTATCATTATCTATTTTACTATCCTGCATCGCCTTTCTCGTCAATTTTCCAAATCCTTCCTCATTATGAATACAGAATTATTACAGAGCAGAAGAAGACCATTTGTCCCATCATGCTTGTACTGGCTCTCCCACTGAGCATCATGACTGACTGCCATTCCCCTGCCTTTATCCCGTACCCCTGCACATTTTTTTTATTCAAATAGTCATCTAATGTCTTTTTCAATGCCTCAATTTAACCTGCCTACAGCACACATCCAGGCAGTACATTCCAGACCCAAACCACTCACTGTGTGGAGAAGTTTTTTTCCACCTCTCATTTGTTTCTTTTGCAAATCACTTTAAATCTGTGCTCTCTCATTTTCGATCCTCTAGCGAGCAATGACAGTTTCTCTCTAATTACTCTGTCCAACCATCTCATGATTTTGAACATCTCTATCAGATCTCATTTCAGCCACCTTCTCTCTTAGGAGAACAATCCTAGCCTCTCCAATCTATCCTCATAACTGAAGTTTCTCATCCCAGAACCATTCTTCTAAACCTCTTCTACCCTCTCTCCTATGTGTTTACATCCTTCCTACAGTGTGACACTCAGAACGGTACACAATATTCCATCTGAGATCTAACTAGTGTCCAATTACAGATTGAGCAAACCTCTTTGCTCTTGCACTCTATGCCTCAATTAATTAAACCCAGAATACTATAGGCAGTATTTTGTGGCCTCATTTCAACAAGATCGGGAATTCCTGCCTGAAAATGGATATTTCTGTTGTCTGCCCCTCACCCACTCCCATTCTATGGTGGGCATGGTGGTAAAACTCCAGCATACATGCTTTATTAACTCCAGCTATCTTGTTACATTCAATGATCCATACAGATATATGTCCAGTTCTTCTGCTCCTGCACTTACTTAAAAATTTTACCCCTTATTTTGTATTGCCCTACTGAAATGCATCACCCCACATTTCTTTACATTGAATGTCATCTGCCACTCATCCTTCCACCCCATGACACCCCCCCCCATAAATAAAGCCCCCTCCACAGTCATTATTATACCATTTCTAAGGATTTAAACTGTTTTGAAAGTTTACTTATTGATCACAAGTGAGGCTTACGTTAACATTGCAATGGAATTACTGTGAAATTCCCCGGTGCCTGCTCGGGTCAATGAACTTAACCAGCACATCCTTCAGGCTGTGCGAGGAAACCAGAACACCCAGAGGGAACCCATACAGACACGAGGAGAACATGCAAACTCCACATAGACCGTCGTCCAAACTGGGAATCGAACCCAAGTCCTGGCGCTGTGAGGCAGCAGTGCTAACCACCATGCCACCAATGCACTGGTCTCAGTGTTGTTCAACTGAAGGCTGTCCCAAGTGTACAGCTCCCTCTTTTCCCAGTACTACTGCTATTGCCCCATGTCTTGCTTTTCCATCAATTAAGTTCGACTCCCCAAACTTACTATTGTTGACAGGACCATTAGCTATACACATCCTGTTCCACATACTCCTACTCCCTTTCAGAGCCCTCATTGGGTTCCCCTTGCCCATGCCACACCAATATTCAATGAATCATTCTCTCTGTTTCCATTACCCCCAACATGGTATCCCTGCCAAACACAACTTCCCATTCCCTCCCCCGCTTTCAACATCACGAAGAAGCTGAACCCTCCCCAACATCCTGGCCCACTCCTCAGTTCTCTTTCCCCCACACCCCCGACACCTACCCCTACGCCAAGCAATGATCCCTCCATTTCCCACGGCGCCTGACCATGCCATCATAGGAGTGCAACATCAACCTTCTCTCTTCTCACAGTCCGACTCCTCAGATGCTCCTTCCAGATCAATTAGTGGTCGAGTGCTATTAATACTGGACTATTAATCCAGAAAGTCAGCTAATGAGCTGGGGACCTGGTTTCAAATCCTGCTGTGGCAGATGGTGGAATCTGAATTCAGTTTTTAAAATCTGGAATTATGAATCTACTGATGACTGTGAAACCATTGTTGATTGTCGTAAAAGCCCATCTGGATCACTAATGCCCTTTAGGGAAGGAAATCTGCTATCCCTATTCGGTTTGGTCTGCATGTGACTCCAAAGCCACAGCAATGGGGTTGACTCTCAAGGGCAAGTGGGGATGGGCAAATGCTGGCCTGCCAGCGACACCCATATCCCACAAATGAATAAAGCAAGCCCCAAATGGGGTGCAATGCCTCATCTTGTCAGCTTGGATGTTTTTTTTATCCCTCTCATGGAGACCATGAATTGGATTCAATTTAAATTTGAATCCATTTTTTGCGGATGGAATAGTTTTTTTTTTAATTTCTCTCTCATACTTGCCACCTAACATCAGTGTGCGTTGGAAGGAACCCTGTTTGACCAAGTTATGAATGCTGTTTCCTTGGCCATTAAGTGCTCAGACAGGACTCAAACCTGGAGTTTCTGGCTCAGAGGCAGGAATGCTACCCATTGTATCACAAGACCTCATAAACACAGAGGAGGAAAGAAGCAGGGTGTATTGAGCTTGTCAATCTTTTTCAGTGTCAATATTGCCCATACATAGAATCCCTATGGTAAGTAAGAGGCCATTCAGCCCATCAAATTTGCACCAACAATAAATCCATCCTATCCCTGTAGCCCCACGTATTTACTCTGCTAACCCAACTGCACCCCCCCCCCCCCCCCTCCACTACACTCCCTTAGCTAGGGTCAGTTTATCATGGCTAATAAACCTAACCTGCACATCTTTAAACAGCGGGAGGAAACCAGAGCACCCAGAGGAAATCCATGCAGACACAGGGAGAACATGCAAACTCCACACAGACAATGACCCAAGCCAGGAATCAAACCCAAGTTCCTAGTGTTTTAAGGCAGTAGGCACTGTGCTACCATATCTTCTCACGAAGCAAGGGAGCCCACAGTGGCTGATAGCTTTGGCAAGGCTTGCTCAAAAGTTATTTGGTTACAATGACCCCGGGTCAGGATATCTCATGTTGCCCTGCATCGCATCACCAATATTTTATTCCGTGATTTCTTTTTAGTGCCCACCACATTTCATTGAATCACTCTAGGATTTCTTAATCTGGGTCAGGGAGGCCAACATCTTTCCCGCACTGTTTTGCAAATCCAGGAGACGCAATATTGGCTGGGAATTGGGACAGAAAGGGGAAACTGCTGGAAGTACTCAGCAGGTCAGTCAGCATCCATGAAGTATGTGAGAAAGAGTGCAAAAAAAGGATGGAATGCTTCAGGTTGATGACCTGTGGTCAGAATCTGGGAAAATGTTGGAGTAAATTTTCCAGTCTCACGGGAAACATAGTGAGAGCGGGATAGTACCGTTAAAATGTTCATTGACCTTGGGTGGGAATTTCCAATCCCAGGGCAGAAATATTTCCTCAACTTGTTACTTCTTCCAAAGTGCATCACCTCGCATTGATCTGCCCATCTGTATCATCCTGTAATCTACGACCTTCTTCACTAATAACCACACTACCAATCTTGGTGTCATCTTCAAAATTGCTATCTTATACTCAATAATCAACAATGGTTTCATGGCCATCTGTAGATTCTTAATTCCAGATACTTTTTATTGAATTCAAATTTCACCGGCTGCTGTGGTGGGATTCAAGCGCAGATCCTTAGAATATTAATTGAGTTTCTGGATTAATAGTCCAGCAATAAAGCAATAGGCCATCACCCCATGAAAGGTGAAGATGTGAAACTGAGAAACAAAAGAAATCAGACAGAGAGCTCCAATCCTGCTGGCTGCTGTTGAAAATAGAAGTAGAAATTTCCTCCTGATGACTGTTTTCTGATATTCTCCGCCCCTGAGCGATGTGATCATTGGAAGAATGAAGTGGCCAAGTAGACATAACCTATGACCTGACCAAAGAGAAAGCAAGTCACTGTGGATAGTATAATTGGCACAGTGGTTAGCACTGCTGCCTCACAGCACCAGAGACTTGGGTTCGATATCTGGCATGGTCACTGGCTGTGTGGAGTCTGCATGTTCTCTCTGTGTCTGCGTGGGTTTTCTCTGAGTGCTCTGGTTTCCTCCCACTGTCATAGAATCCTACAGTTCAAAGGGAGGACATTTGGCCCATCAAGTCAGCACAACCACAATCCCAACTCAGCCCTAACCCCATTAATCCCATGTGTTTACCCTGCTAATCCCCCTGACACTAAGCAGCAGTTCAGCATGGCCAATCCACCTAACCTGCACATTGCTGGAATATCCAAAAGACATGCTGGTTAGTTGCATTGGCCGTACTAAATTCTCCCTCAGTGCACCCGAATGGAGTGTGGCGATAAGCAGATTTCCACAGTAACTTCATTGCAGTGTTAATGTAAGCCTATTTGTGACACTGAGAAATAAACTTCAAAACTGCCCTGCCAGTATAAAGATTGGGAACAAAGTGAGTGGGCTGCCCTCCATCAGGTTGAGATAGGACATTCTGCACCTGCACCGCATCAGCAGAGACAGCCCGACAATATTGCTGGTGTTTTGGGTACCCACCCCTTGGGAACCCACAATAGCAGGACAGGCAGGGGAACCATCAGCAAGAGGGGAAAATCCCACTCACAAAAGGTCTGGAAAATTTCACCCAGAGTGGTGGAGTTCTTGGAAGGCATTCTGATAGCGTTCTTGGAAAACATCCACGCGAAGGTGAATTGACAAGCGCTTTGAATGCCTTATGGCAATTGGCATCGCTGCACTTTTTAACATTCCGGATTATTCCATTGAAGTTTAACCAGTCTCCCATGATGTGATTCAATCTCGGGTCCCAGAGCAATTCCCTGCGTCTCCGGAATGCTATCCAGTGATAGTATCACTGCACCACTTTACTGGTTATATATTGGTTGGGTTTTGAGGAAAGGGAGCCAAGGAAGTGAGAGTCAAGAACTGGCAGTGCAATAAGCTTTTTGAGGCCAGTCTCCCATCACCAATCACTCTTTTATTCATCTTTTTAAAACGGAGGTGAGGAGAAATTTCTTCACCAAGTGAGTGGTGAATGTATGGAATTCATTACCACAGAATGTAGTTGAGGCCAAAACATTGTCTGATTTCAAGAAGAAATTAAATATACCTCTTGGGGCTAAAGGGGTCAAGGGCTATGGAAGGATAGGGAAAATCAAGACATTGTGATGGTCAGCCGTGATTATAATGAATGGTGAAGCAGGCTGGAAGGGCCAAATGGCCTACTCCTGCCTCTAGTTTCTATGTTCCTATGTTACCTGCAGATAAGCTACCAAGAGAGGCAAAACAAAGGTCCGAAACAATCAGAAAGAGTATGATGTTTAATCTGATGTACTGACAGAAGGCATTTGCAGATGAGTCTTAGCAAGACTCAATAACTTTCAATCGTTACGCAGTGCAAATTGGCCCCCATTCTATCGACTGCTGGCTTGCATGGAGTCAGCTGGTTTTAAACCCTTCCCCCCACCCACTATTCCTTCCCTATTAGACGAGCCACCACTCACCCAATAAGGGACTCATATTCTCCAAAGCCCATTGAGAGATTGACAGACAATCCCCCTTGGCCATTGTAATAGGCAGCAAACTGTGAAAGAGTGGGAAGGGAGTGTGGATGGTAGGCCAGGAGTGACTCCTCCTGCATCAGGAAGTGAGCAGGTACCAGAGGAAGATTCTCAGACCGCGCAAGAGGGAAGCAGTTTCAACAGATATGGAAGCCGCAATAGAGGATATCAGCTTGAAAAGGCCGTTACAGTGAAGGGCTACAGAACAGCCTGGGAGCAGAATTGGAAGCAAAAGTGCCCACCAGTATCAGGCTTTGGCATTTGCCAATAAACTTTCATGCTTGACAAATCTGTTCGAATTCCCTGAGGATGTAACTCATAGAGTTAACCAAGGTGAAGCAGTGGATGTCATTCATTGAGACTTTTGAAAGCTTTCGACAAGGTCTCACATAATGGACTATTATGTAAAGTTAAAGTACATGCAGATTGCAAGTAAAATCTTGAGATGTATAGAAAGCTGGTGAGCAGATAGGAAGCAAAAAGTTGGCATAAATGATTAATGGGGTAACGCAGTGATTTGTGCTAGGATCCTAATTGTTCACATTATATATTAATGATTTGGAAGAGGGGACAAAATGTATTATCTCCAAACTTGCAGATGATATAAAGTTGGGTGGGAGGGTGAGCTATGAGGAGAATGCTGAAATGCTTCAGCTTGATTTTGTCAGGCAAAGCGAATGGGCAATAAGCATGTCGCACGAGTATAATGTGGATAAGTGTGTAGTTATCCATTTTGGTAGCAATAATAAGAAGACAGATTATTCCTTGAAAGGATGTAACCTGAGAGACGTAGATACTGAGTGAGACCTTAGTGTCCTCATGCATCATTCACTGAAAGTAAGCACGTGGGTACAGCAGGCAGTAAAGAAGGCAAATGATATGTTGGCCTTCATAGCGAGAAGATTGGAGTACAGGAATAGGCGTGTTTTGCTACCATTGCACAGGGACTGGTAAGGCCACACTTGGAGTACTGTGAGCAGTTTTGGTGTCCCTATCTAAGGAAGGATGACCCTGCTATGGAGGGAGTGCAGCAAAGGTTTACCAGGTTGATTCTAGCAGTGGCAGATCTGTCATATGAGAAGAAACTAAGTTGGTTGGATTTATATTTACTGGAATTTAGAAGGCTGAGAGGGGATCTTGTAGAAACTTATCAAGTTCTACAGGATTAGACAGGGTAGATTCAGAAAGAATGTTCCCAATGGTGGGGGAGCCGAGAATTAAGAGTCATAGTTTGGGCATAAAGGGTAAACCTTTCAGAACTGAGGTGAGGAGAAAGTTCTTCACCTAATATGTGTGGAATTCACAACCACACAAAGTAGTTGAGGGCAAAAAACATTGTCTGATTTGAAGAAGAAATTAGATGTAGCTCTTGGGGGAATAGGATCAAGGGATATGGGGGGAAGGAGGGGATCAGGATATTGAATTTGATGATCAACCATGATCAAAATAAATGGCGAAGCAGACTGAAAGGGCTGAATGGCCTACTCCTGCTTCTAGTTTCTATGTTTCTGTGTCACCTTCGGATAGGCCAACAATATAGGCAAAACAAAGTATAATACTCAACCTGAAGTACTGACAGCTTATGCCGTGCAGGCAGATTTTCAAACAACCTTTGCAGATGGGTCTTAACAAGACTGAGGCCAGGCTGGGTCGCTAGGTGGTTTCGAAGAGCGACTGGCCAATGCAGATGTTAACGTGGACTCTCTCCCACAGCTGGAAAAGCAATCTTCAAAATCTTCTTCACTCTTTTGGCCCACATGTTTGGAGAGGAAGACTCAGGGTGAGGGGGGGCTAGAATGGTCACATAAAGACCTCAGTTTGTCCGGGTGCTACTTTTCAGATAGAAGTGTCTATGAAATCCTCTTGAAGAGGCAGCCAATGTGGAAGAAAGCTAGGCAAAATAAACTATAGTTGTTTATACGGCCTCAGTGACATTTTCAAACTACTTTGCAGGATGATATATCGACATCTGTTTTGCTGAAAAGACAGTTTGTGCCCAACTAACAGCAGACCCCAAAATGTTTTTTTGGGTATTATAAAGGGAAATATTCAAACAATTTTATCATGCATGTTGTTGATGTGCTGGCGAGGAATTTGAGAAATGTGCTAAATTCATAAGGGTAAAGCAGAATTTACAATTGGATGTCAGGTTTATGGGCTTTTTAAAATCTATTTGTTAGGATATTATGAAGAGAAGGTCAGGAATAACTTTGATTATGGGCAGCATGATGACACAGTGGTTAGCACTGCTGCCTCACAGCACCAAGGACCCGCATTCGATTACGGTCTCAGATCACTACCGGCGTGGATTTTGCACATTCTTCCCGTGTCTGCATGGGTTTCCTCCCACAGTCCAAAGGTGTGCGGGTTGAGTAGGTTAGCCAAACTAAATTGCCCCTTAGTCAGGGTAAGTTCATGGTGTTACGGGAATAGGTCTGGATGGAATTGTTTTCAGGACAGGCATAATGGACTGAATGGTCCCTTCTGCACTGTAGGGATTCTATGATGGAACTAATTTACACTAGACCAGAAGCTAGTTTTAATGGATTGGAGAGCACACCGATGATAGATCTTAAAATATCACATTTTAACAATGTGTTTTAATTTTGGGGTGCCTCCAATCAACTTCCCTGGCTCCCAGACCTAAGCCATTCCCCATACCCTCACACAAGCAGCAAGACTGCAACAAGAAAGCTCCTGGAGAAGGTATACATCAACCCAAGCCTGCCTCTAAATAAGATCTTAGCAATCCACCTACTTCTCTACTTCCCATCATGCTGGCTTGTATGGCTAAGCCAACCATTCCAAGCAGGCACCCTGTGGATGGCACGGTAGCACAGTGGTTAGTGCTGCTGCCTCACAGCGCCAGGGACCTGGGTTCAATTCTTGGCTTTGGTCACTGTCTGCACATTCTCTCTGTGTCTATGGGGGTTTCCTCTGGATGCTCCAGTTTCCTCCCACAGTTTAAAAGATGTGCTGGTTAGGGCATTGGCCATGCAAAATTGTCTCTCAGCATACCCAGAGTGTGGCAACTAGGGAATTTCCATTATAACTCCATTGCAGTGTTAATGTAGCCAACTTGTGATGCTAATAAATAAAGTTTGAAACCAACATTCCACCGTTATAAACATTTCCTCATCACAGAGCCCACAGCCAACTCACTCATCTTCAACTTGCTTTGCCAACAAGTAGGCCCAACAATAGGCACTCACCAACCATTCCCACACCAGTCAAGACCTTTTGTGCAGCAAATTAGCACAAATGGGTCTTACAGCGAACTCTGCACTGCAGCTGTGGTGCACCCCAATTAATAACACACATCATTGGGCAACATGATAGATCAGTTGGTTAGTACTGCTGCTTCACAGTTCCAGAGACCTGGGTTCGATTCTCGGCTTGGGTCACTGTCTGAGTGGAGTTTGCACATTCTCATTGTGAATGCCTGGGTTTCCTTCGGATGCTCCGGTTTCCTCCCACAATCCAAAGATGTGTGAGTTAGGTTTATTGGCCATGCTAAAATTGCCCTTAGTGTCCTGGGATGCATAGGTTAGAGGGATTAGTGGGTAAAATATGTAGAGATATGGGGGTCGGGCCTGAGTGGGATTGTGGTCAGTGCAGACTCAATGGGCCAAATGGTCTGTTTCTGCACTATAGGATTTCTATGATTTCTATGATTCTCTGATCATTGAAGACTGTCAGGTTCAATTCCGGCCTTGGGTCACTGTCTGTGCGGAGTTTGCACATTCTCCCCGTGTCTGCATGGGTTTTCTCTGGGTGCTCCGGTTCCCTCTGACAGTCCAAAGATGTGTGAGTTAGGTGTATTGACCATGTTAAATTGCTCCTTAGTATCAGGGGGACCAGCTGGGATAAATGCAAGTGGTTGTGGGGATGGGGCCTGGGTAGGATTGTAGTCAGCGCAGACTCAATGGGCTGAATAGCCTCTTTCTGCACTGTCGGGATTCAGTGCCCTAACAAAATTTAGCTGAGGGCTTGGAGAGCTCAATTTAGCCACTGCTATTACTTGGCTTGATAATTACTACATATGCTAAAAAAAAACAGATTATCGTGTTTATTTGTTTAAAAAAAAGTCTGGACAAACACACACTTAATTTCTTATCTTTGGGTAACCCAAAGAACACAAAGCTAGTCATGTTTGGTGACACTTCTTACAATGATGACTATTCCAGTGCAGTTGGTTCCATAATATTTTTTGAGACTGAGAATGGGAAGTGGTATCCATTAGCTTGTGAAGTTAAGAAAATTAAAAGAGTTGTTAAAAGTGCTTTAGCTGCTGAAACACTAGTCTTGTGAAGAGAGCTTCTATGAATTTTATTTATCAAATCATTGATATAAAATGATGTACAATGTTTAAGTTTAAATTATTTATTAGCATCAAAAGTAGGCTTACATTAATACTGCAATGAAGTTTCTGTGAAAATCTCCTAGTTGTCATATTCAGCTGCTTGTTCGGGTTCACTGAGGGAGAATTTAGCATGGCCAATGCACATCTTTCAAACAATGGAGAGAAATCAGAGCATCCAGAGGAAATCCATGCAGATATGGGGAGAACATGCAGATTCCACACAGACAGTGACTCAAGCTGGGAATCGAACCAGCACTGTGAAGCAGCTTTGCTAACCACTGTGCCACTGTGCTGACTTGCCAGACAGAATTATACCCATGGAACGCTGTGTAGATAATTGTTCATAGTTTCTAGTGTAATTTCGAAATAGTTCGACAGACAAGCCAGACTTGCTCTGCCTTTTAAGATGCAATATCTTTTTTCTGTGAGGGTCTGGCATGATTAACAGGGCTGGGAATGGATTCTTACAGAATGAGATTGTTGATTTTAATTTATTCCAACCTTATCTTTTTTAATGTCTAAACCAATATATTTACAAATGCCTTAAGCCTGGCTCCCAGTCATAAATTTTGGTCTAACTCTATGAATGTAACAGATTTCTCAAATTCTGCACCCAGTCAATATGAAATCTCCAACATGCATGATGAAGGCCTTTCTTTATGATACCCAATAAAATATTTGGGGGCCTATTTTTTGGTTGAACACGATGTCTTTTCATTGTATATCCTATTACAAACTAAATTGGAAAATTCCATTGAAACCAGAGACATGTTTTCCATGCAGGATATTACTCTACAAGAAGTACGAGTATGGAAAGAGAAGAATTTATTGATCTTGCTGGAATAGATTTGATTTGATTTGATTTATTATTGTCATATGCATTGGGATAGAGTGAAAAGTGTTGTTCCTTTTGCACTTACAGACAAAATATTGCATTCATAGAGTAGAAACAGAAACTAGAAGCAGGAGTTCGACCATTTAGCCCTCCACGCCTGCTCCAGCATTCATGGCTGATCATCAAATTCAATATCCTGATTCCCCCTGTTCCCTCCGTATCCCTTGATCCTTTTAGCTCCAAGAGCTATATCTAATTTCTTCTTGAAAATCACACAATGTTTTGGTCTCAAATTCATTCTGTAGTAGAGAATTCCACACATTCACCACTCCCTGGGCGAAGAAATTTCTCCTCACCTCAGTTCTGAAAGGTTTATCCCTTATCCTCAAACAATGACCCCTGGGGAGAAGGAAAGGGGACTGTACAGAATGTAGTGTTACAAACACATTTTCACACGTGGAGTCACTTGTTGGCCAGGCCAGCTAGGGTGGCAGATTTCTCACTCCTGAAAGGGGAACCAGATGGGGTGCTTAATAACAAGCGAGAATGTTTTCGCGGCCGCCATTACTGTGAACACCTTTTCAACCCCAGGATCTTATTAATTGAATTTAAATTCCCACCAGCTGCCATGGTGGGTTTGTGTGGTAACGTGGTCCCTTTAAGGAGGTGTTCACATTCAGGCTGGTCCCTATGCAGTGTCAAGGTGGGAAGCTGAGCCAAGTTTACATATCCCAGATGGAGGAGGCCTTACAGTTCAGGACATGAAGGTGAGTTGTCTAATCACATGTTCTACCTGATCTTTTGTTGTACATACTTATTTATCATTGACAATAAATCCCTTTAAGGGATTACTTTGAGCTGTAACAAGTCGGCCTTGATTTATTACAGATTTGAACCCGCGTCCCAACCCCCTTCACCCCATACCCCTCCCTCTTACTGCTCCTGATAAGATCAGCCTAGTCCCCTGGATTCTGAGTTCAGTGACATTACACTATACCACTGTCTGGGGCAAATACAGCTTGTCAGTGGGGAAGGTGGAGGAGAGATAAGGGATAGTGCAAGGGGCTTGGGGAGATTTGGCGGGGGGGGGTATAGAAGTAGGCTTGAGGAGCTGAACAGCCAACTCCTGTAGCTTAAGTCGTGTGGGAGAAGGGGAGGAGTGGACACAGGGGAGAGGAAGCCTCATCCTTCAGGCTGGTTTTGGAGATGCCAGACTGTCCCAATTGAAACTCCCTTACATTTCTCCCGAATTCCCCACTGCGTTGGTTAGCAACTCCCTCAGACCAGATCAGATGGCAATGTCATTCTCCCAGCGGCAGTCTGTGGTAACCATCTGTACAGCATCAGGTTACGTTCAGACAGAGTTTAATCCAACGGTGTAAAGCCAGTGCGATCGTTCTGTTTCTCAAAATGAAGTTGTGCCAGGAAATTGGAGCGTAGAGACAATCCAGATGTTTGCATCAGTTAGGGAGTGGCTGCAAGATACAAATAACAGGAATAAAGCTTCCGCTCCCTTTTAAATAAAACCACAATTCCCCACCACTGCAGCATCGGAAAGCCTCTTGGATGTTTCCCGCCTTTTTGAGGATGCTAGGTGCATGCGGACAAGGAAGTTAGCCGGCACGTGCTTCAGGAATTTGGGTAGGCAAGTGGCTTCATTGGCATTTATTGCAAAGCAATTGGAGCACAGGAGTAAAGAAATCTTGCCACCAGCTTTGCCGGGATTTGGTGAGGCAACACCTCGGGATTCTCGTTCAACCCGCCAACAAGAACGAAGAATTTGGTGCTGGGCCCAAACTCCGCTTGCTGCAGCGGGACTGGGGAATCCCAGCCGCAGGCGAGGCTGCAGAGAATTTTGGAGCATGTCTGGAATTGTGTGTACAGTGCTGGTCTCTATGTTTAGGAAAGGGTTTGCTCACATCGGAGGCAGGACAGGGAAGGCTGACTAGATTTTGGGCGGCACAGTAGCACAGTGGTTAGCACTGTTGCTTCACAGCTCCAGGCACCTGGGTTCGATTCCCGGATTGAGTCACTGTCTGTGTGGAGTTTGCACATTCTCCTTGTGTCTGCATGGGTTTCCTCTGGGTGCTCCAGTTTCCTCCCACAGTCCAAAGATGTGTGGGTTATGTTGATTGACCATGCTAAATTGACCGTAGATGCACAGGTTAGAGGATTAGTGGGTAAAATCTGTACAGATATGGGTGTAGGGCTTGGTGGGATTGTGGTCAGTGCAAACTCAATGGGCCAAATGGCCTCTTTCTATACTATAGGGTTTCTATGATTTCTATGATAGATTGGTCCCTGGGCTGAGTGGGTTGTCCTATGATCAGAGAAGAAGTAAATCATGTTTATATTCTCTCAAGTGTAGAAGAATAAGAGGTAATCTCATTGAAACCTTCAACACTCAGGAGTGGCACAGTGGTTAGCAGATTGTGGGAGGAAACTGGAGCACCCGGCAGAAATCCACACAGACACAGGGAGAACGTTCAGACTCTGCACAGAGAGTGACCCAAGCCAGGAATCGAACCCAGGTCCTGGACGCTGAGAGGCAGCAGTGTTAACTGCTGTGTCACCGCGACGCTCCTGGGCTTGGTGTTGTAGATATTTCTGTTCTGCTGAGCAAAATCTATAGATTACCTTGGAGAAGTTAGGACTGTGCAAGAGAGAAAAGGTAAACCATTTGCCTGCAATTTGCTATGAGATAATTCACATTTTTTAACCTCTTCTGCATAATTCAAAGCCCTCTTTACAGTTACGCACAGCTCTGAGGACCAAGATCATAGAATCTCTGCAGTGCAGAAGGAGGCCATTCGGCCCCTCGAGTCTGCACCAACCAAAACCCACCCAGGTCCTATCCCCGTAACTTCACATATTTACCCTGCTAATCCCTTGACACTAAGGGACGATTTAGCATGGCCAATCATCCTAACCTACATATCTTTGGACTTGTCATGGAAGAGTGAAAGGAATGGATCTAAGTGAACTCATTAGGAAGTTAACGTGTGGCTATCATGCTGAATGTGGATAGTACCTTGCATCTTTGGACTGTGGAAGAAACTGCAGCACTCGGAGGAAACCCACACAAGACACGGGAAGAATATTTCCTTTCTGCCTCAGTAATAGAATTTAAATCCAGTTTGCGAGGTACTTTCTGAGCAGGTTTCTATCCACATTCAGCATGATAGCCAGAGATTAACTTACTAATGAGTTCACTTAGATCGATTCCTTTCACTCCTCCGTGACCAGTAACGGAGAGAGTATACTATCATTTCCTGATCTCTTTCATCTGGTTTGCATTGTTAACCTTCTACGTTCCCAGGTCCTCTGTGTTATAAATATATCTGTTAAACTTCTAAGTGATCTTGTGGTTCAGTGGATAGTGCTCCCCTCGTCCACTTGAGAGCCAGTCGCTCTGGGTTAAAGTGGGAAGATGGTGGCATAGTGGTATTGTCATTGGGCTCACAATCCACAGACTCAATGTAATGCTCTGGAGGCCCAGGTTCAAATCCCACCATAGCTGATGGTGAAATTTAAATCCAAAAAATAAAATCAGGAGCTAATAATTTAATGAGGACCGTGAAACAGTAAAAATCCAACTAGTTCCTTTAGAGAAGGAAAACTGCCATCCAAACTGGTCTGGATGGCAATGTGGTTAGCACTGCTGCCTCACAGCTCCAGAGACCCAAGTTCGACTCCCCAGCCTTGGGTGGACTATCTGTGTGGAATCTGCACCTTTTCCCTGTTTTTATGTGGGCTTCCTTTGGGTGGTCCTGTTTCCTACACTCCAAAGCTGTGTAAATTGACTGGATTAGCCATGTTAAATTGCCCCTTAGTGTCCCAGGATGTGCAGTTTAATGGCATTAACCATGGGAAATGCAAAGGGATTGAAGGGGAAGAGCCTTCATTAAATGATCTTTCAGAAAGTCAGTGCCACCTCAGTGGGCAAAATGGCTTCCTTCTGCCCGGTAGGAATTCTCTGATTCAATGACCAGGCCCACATGTGACTCCAGATCCACAATAATATGATTGATCCTTAAATGTTCTCTTAAAATGGCCAAACAAGCCATTCAATTAGGGATGGGCAAAAAATGCTGCCCAGCCAATGACATCCAATGAAGGATTCGAAGAAAAATCCAGTTCCAGGTTTTAATGGCCACGCGAGGTGCATCTCCATAATGTAGCTAAACAAGTCAATCTTAATTTCAGTTTGTAGGCCCTTCCGATTATCCCGGGACAGGTTGTCAGAGTACAGAGTAACAGGCACGCTGTTACGGAATACAGCGCTAGACCCCCCAGGGGGATCGTGTGTCCTGCTGAGACAAGTATACTGCTCCTTGTGTTTATAGACGCTGACAACCCATTTCAGGAGAAACTGCTCACAGAATGAAACGTAGGTATTGGCTCCATCTGCCTCATGTGCCACTAATCATGCCCACCCATGTGTGGGCATTATCTACAGTCTCTGTAATCTTTGGAGGAAGCCTCCTTTGGCTGTTTTGTTGAGTTCAATGGCGGACAGGCTGGGGAGAATTCTCTGCAATCCAAAAATTGGTTTAATTTCTACCCCCCCTCCCTGGATCTGAATTGCCTCTGCCTGCTCCTTGTCTATATGTTCTCCAGTGTTGTTGGAGCTGCACCCATGCAGGCAAGTGGGGAGTATTCCTCACACACTCCTGACTTGGGTTTCACAGACGGAGGACAGGCTTTGGGGACACGCACTCACCTCATGAAGAGGCAGCGCTCCGAAAGCTCGTGTTTCCAAACGAACCCGTTGGTCTTTAACCTGGTGTTGTGAGACTCCTTACCCGGGCTGTGGGGAGTCAGGAGGCGAGATACTCTCCGTGGGATTCCCAGCCTCTGACCTGCTCTGGGGGAGCCACAGAGGCTGCATAGCTCAAAGAGTTAGTGGTGTCGGGAGAAGGGAGGAGATGGAGTGGGGGGAGTCGGGGGGGGAGGTGGGTGGTGGATGTAAAAGTAGACCACAAAAGGAAATGGAGTTGAGAGGAGATTGACAGCAAAGGATAGGCTGCGAGCTTGAAACCAGATGACAATGCCACCCGATCATTGTTTGCACTGGGAACCTGCCAACTCTCGACTGGGACTCACACATTATAGTTCCAGCTTCTCCCCAGCCTGCGGTTGAGGATAATTGAAAGGCATGGCTTTGATTTCCTGCCGACTGTAACTGCTCACTTTCCTTGTACTCTCCCTCTGCAATCAAAGGCCCTGCAGTGCTGCTACACGCTACTGTGTATGACCCAGATGTTTTGAGTGCCTGCTGCTGCCAAGGTAGGAGATGAAAGAAAGAGTGCACTGCATTGACAGAGCGCCTGTCGGCAACACTGTCTCTGTACCACTGCGGCTGAGCTCAGTGAGCCCAGCTGCTGGGTTTCACCCTCTGTTAGCCCCCCCTCGCTCATCTGTACCTTGGAACTTCACCAAGATTAACTTTCTCTCAACGGCACCGCGGGTGAACTGACATCGCATGTACGGCAACAGCGGTTCAAGAAGGCAGCTCACCCACCTTCTCAAGGGGCAATTAGGGATGGGCAATAAACACAGGCTGAGCCAGCAACGTCCATATCCCATGATTGAAAAAATATGAAAGTTAACACATGCAATTTGCAGCAAACAGGATAATGAGGACAAATCACGTTTGAACCTCCTATTAACTGTCCTCATCAAACACTCCCAGCTCAGGTACAGCATAGGTTAGATACAGAGTAAAGCTTCCTCTACACTGTCCCCAGCAAACACTCCCAGGACAGATACAGCATAATTTAGATACAGAGTAAATCTCCCTCTACACTGTCCCCATCAAACATTCCCAGGTCAGTTGGAGCACTGGGTTGATTACAGAGTAAACCTCTAGGCCCTAGACTATAAAGCCTACTTCATGGAACCTGAGCAGGATTCTTCGTGCTGTTGTAAATCCAGAGATCTGTAACTTTGAACTTGTCTGGATAGAGTATCAGAGTGAGTGAGAGGGAGAGAGATGGACACAGCAAGAGAGAAAGAGAGAGAGAGAGACATAGAAAAGGAGACAGAGAGAGAGAGACAGAGATGGAGACAGAGAGCAAGAAAGAGAGAGAGAGTGAGAAATGGAGACAGAGATCAAGAGAGAGAGGGTTATAGAGATGGAAACAGAGGGCAAGAGAGAGAGAGAGAAATATAGAGATGGAGATAGAGAGAGAGCGAGTCATAGAAGTGGAGATAGTGAGTGAAAGAGACATAAGGAGATAGAGACAGAGAGCAAGATAGTAAGATGGAAAAGAATTTGGATAGATAGTGAGAGGGAGAGAAAGATTTGGAGAAAAAGTGATGGAGAGTGACAGAAAGACTAGCAAAGAGTTTGCAGAGACAGAGGGAGAGACTCTGGAATTACTGACCTGCCTGCCACGGGAATCAGAGCAAGGGACAGACAGGTCATGGAAATGTCCATTGACCTCATGTGGGATTTTACAGTTTCAGGATGAGCAAGACTGGAAACTCCCACTCTCTAGAGAGTCAGTGAGAGAGAGAGAGAGAGAGAGAGAGATGGGTGGATGGATAGAAGTTGGAGGGATAGTGACTAAAAGAGAGAGCTAAAGAGCAAGGTGGAGAGAGAAAGGAGATGGAGGGGTGGAGAGAGAAAGGAGATGGAGGGGTGGAGAGAGAAAGGAGATGGAGGGTAGAGAGCGAGAGACAGAAGTGGGGACCATCAGTGTGGTTATTGGCTGAGGCCTTGCCCTGTTAAATCTGAAATATCTCCAGCATTTCATTCAGATGGAAGCGGGGTTGGGAGGCAACTGTTTGCCTTCCAAATGTATTCTCATGAGACAGTGCCTGTGATTACACATAATCACCCTTTGCAAAATGCACTTGCACCCAAAATCCAGTCAGATAATGTGGACATAGTCTGGTATCTTTCACTTCTCCCCGTCTGTGAACACTCCCTTCCATCCTCCAATATAATTCATGTAATCATCAGTCAGCCACAAAGAAACTGCAACTTCTCGTTATAACTACAAATAGGCAGCGGAATCACATCGACTACAGGCAATATGAACTGGAGAAACTCAGTACAGCTTCTCTCTCTCACTCTCTACCCCTTCATTTCCTTTCCCTCTACACCTTGTTCTCTATCTCTCTCCCTTCCTCTGTCATTAGTTCTCCAATCTCTTTCCATCCATCTCTGTCTCTCTCATTGCCTCTCTTCTTTCTGCAAACACTTTGCTGGCCTTTTTGTCTCTGTCACTTTTTCTTCAATTCTTTCTCTCCTTCTCTCCATCTATCCAATTTCTTTTTCCATCTTGCTCTCGGTCTCTGCTTCCATCTCTCTGTCTCTATTTCTCTTACTTACTCTGGCTCACTCTCTCTCACTCAGTCTTTCTCTCTCAACCCATGTCAATTTCTCTCTCTCCTTCTGTCTCCATCTCTTACTCGCTTACCTCATCTCTCTCTGTCTCCATCCTCTCCCTCTCTCTCTCTCTCTCTCCATCCCCTCTTTCTCACTATCTCTTTTTTATCTCTCTCTCTATCTTCCTGTTTCCATCTCCATCTCTCTCCATCTGTCTCTGACCTCTCTCTCTTTGCGCCTTTGATTTCTCTCTTCCTCTCCAACATCCGTCATCATCATTCTCTTTCCAATATTAATTGCTGACCCCTCTCTCTACTCTCCAACACTCACCTTCTTATTTCCTCTCTCTCCTCTCTACTTCTCTTTTCCATTTTCTCCTCTCTCCCTCCAGCTCTCTATCTTTTTCCTGTCTCTCTCTCTTCTTTTCCCAGCGAGTGTTCAAAAGACAGAATTATACGGCAAGCATGTTCAAAATAAATCTCACCCAGCTAAGACAATACTTAGGAAGTAAGGAACACATTGAGCAAATCCTACACTTAAGCTGCCACTGGAGCAATCTGCCCGTGTTTGAAAGCTTAATTATTGTCATTGACTTTAAATGACTCTTTTCCAAATATGGGAAAGGCTGCTCCTTCTCAAGAGCTATGTCCGGATTGGAGGTTTACTTTATCCAAACCCAGACAACACATCAAGCAGACGATGCTAAAGAGGGCCAATCTAGGCCACGTTGGAATCCTGTGTCTCTCACACCCCCATCGCCCTGGGGGTGGTAGAGGCTGGAGATCAGTTTTGTCTCAAAATGAACCCACCTCTTTCTCCAGATTCAAAACTCAGCTGGGTCAGGAGGGGCAGAAGGAGTGATGGTGGGGGGGGGGGAGAGAGAGAGAGAGAGGTGCCATCATATGTAGAGTCTTGGCACCTCTTTGCCCGGAAGGATGACATAGTATTACCATGCACTTACAGCACCAGAAACAGGTCCTTTTGGTCTGTCTTTCTGTTTAGAATCAGGAAGCGGAGCAGACTGGGATCAGTCGTGATCTTATTGAGTAGCAGAGCGGGTTCAAGGGGATGCTATAGTTAAGAGAGCTCCTCTACCTTCTCAGGAAGCTAAGGAAATTTGACATGTACGCTACGACTCTCACCAAATTTTATTAATAGGAATGTAGGAGAATGAGGTGCTGACCTTATTGAGGTGTGGAATATCACCAGGAGCATAAATAGATGAACGCATATAGTCTTTTTCCCAGAGTAAGGGAATTGTAAATCAGAGGACATACATTTAGGATGAGAGGGAAAAGATTTAAAAGGGGCTTGAGGGGCAACTTCTTCACACACAGAGGGTGGTGTGGGTATGGAACAGACTGCCAGAGAAAGTGGTTAAGGCAGGTACAATTGCAATATTTAAAAAACATATGGATAAGTATATAGATGGGAAAGGATTAGAGGGATATGGGCAAATATGGGCAATTGAAACTAGATGGGAAGGGCATTGAGGTCAGCATAGACCAGAAGGCTGAAAGGCATGCTTGTATTGCTAAAAAACTTTATGACTCGATTTGATCTGATTTATTATTGTCACATGAATTGATACGCGGTGAAAAATATTGTTTCTTTCGCGGTATAGAGACAAAGCATACCGTACATAGAGAAGGAAAGTAGAGAGTGCAGAATGTAGTGTTACAGTCATAGCTAGGGTGTAGAGAAAGATCAGCTTAATACGGAGTAGGTCTATTAAAAAGTCTGATGGCAGGGAAGAAGCTGTTCTTGAGTCGGTTGGTACATGACCTCAGACTTCTGTATCTTTTTCTGACAGAAGAAGATGGAAAAGGGTATATCCGCGGTGCACAGGGTCCTTGATTATTCTGGCTTCTTTTCCGAGATAGCGGGAAGTGAAGACAAAATCAATGAATGAGAGGCTGGTTTCATGATGGATTGGGTTTCATTCACGATGCTTTGTAGTTTCGAATAGTGCTGGACAGAGCAGGGGCCTTATCAAGCTGTGATATTACCAGAAAGAATGCTTTCTATGGAGTATCTGTAAAAGTTGGTGAGAGTTGGAGCAGACATGTGACATTTCCTCAGTATCCTGAGAAAGTAGAGGTACTGGTGAGATTTCTTAACTATAGCATCACCTCAAACCTGCTCTCTATTCAATAAGATCATAAAAAATCTGATTGTGGCCTTAGTTTTCTGCTTCCACCCTTCCCTTAATAGCACTCCATTGCCCTCTCCCATCCCAATATATAAGAAAACCTGTCTAACTCAAGCTTTGAATCTCTGCAATGGGCTAGCAGCCTTTACTGCTCGCTGGGGTGGAGAGAGTCAGAGACTAACCATCCTGAGAGAAGAAGTTTCTTCTCGCCTCTGTCCCCAATGGGAGCACCCAGAGTTCATGGGCCTGTGAGCAGCGTCACATTAATTACATTGTTGAGGTCCATTGGCCATCACTTTGTTGAATGGTAATAATATTGTAAAGCTTTTTAATGGATGACAAAATTGTCATGACAATGACGTTGTTAAGCAGATGATGGACATCAATGGGATTTGGCGTACTCCCAAGATGGCCTGGTGCAGTCCGTGGACCACGAGTGTCTTCACTGTTGCAGACATTCATTTACAAGGGCACAAGAAGCAGAAATTAAAGGACAGAGTACAGGAGACAGGAGGTTGGAATCACAGCAGGAGTAGAAACATTAAGACATAATAGAAACCCAATGTGCAGAAAGAGGCCATTCACGCTGTTGAGTCTGCACTGATCACAATCCCATTACAGCATCACAGCTGCCCTCTCAGAGGGTAAGGACGATAATGAATGCTACTCTGTCAGAGGGTCAGTACTGAGGGAGTGCTGCACTGTCAGAGGATCAGTACTGAGGGAGTGCTGCACTGTCAGAGGATCAGTACTGAGGGAGTGCTGCACTGTCAGAGGATCAGTACTGAGGGAGTGCTGCACTGTCAGAGGATCAGTACTGAGGGAGTGCTGCACTGTCAGAGGGTCAGTTGACTGAGGGAGTGCTGCACTGTCAGAGGATCAGTACTGAGGGAGTGCTGCACTGTCAGAGGATCAGTACTGAGGAAGTGCTGCACTGTCAGAGGATCAGTAGAGGAGCTCTGCACTGTTAGAGGATCAGTACTGAGGGAGTGCTGGCACTGTCAGAGGGTCAGTGCTGAGGGAGTGCTGCACTGTCAGAGGATCAGTACTGAGGGAGTGCTGCACTGTCAGAGGATCAGTACTGAGGAAGTGCTGCACTGTCAGAGGATCAGTACTGAGGGAGTGCTGCACTGTCAGAGGGTCAGTACTGAGGGAATGCTGCACTGCCAGAGGTTCAGTGCTGAGGGAGTGCTGCACTGTCAGAGGGTCAGTGCTGAGGTAGTGCTGCACTGTCAGAGGGTCAGTGCTGAGGGAGTGCTGCACTGTCAGAGGGTCAGTACTGAGGGAGTGCTGCACTGTCAGAGGGTCAGTGCTGAGGGAGTGCTGCACTGTCAGAGGGTCAGTGCTGAGGGAGTGCTGCACTGTCAGAGGGTCAGTGCTGAGGGAGTGCTGCACTGTCAGAGGGTCAGTGCTGAGGGAGTGCTGCACTGTCAGAGGGTCAGTGCTGAGGGAGTGCTGCACTGCCAGAGGGTCAATGCTGAGGGAGTGCTGCACTGTCAGAGGGTCAGTACTGAGGGAGTGCTGCACTGTCAGAGGGTCAGTACTGAGGGAGAGTTGCACTGTCAGAGGATCAGTGCTGAGGAAGTAAATGTGAAGCACTCCCTCAGCACTGATTCTCCAATAGCATACGTGACCCCTCCCTAAGTTCAGTGAGTCTCAGCCTAGATGAAGAGCTTGATGTGTGGGATCTTACAATGCGGTGACTACCCTTCAGAGGTCACATCAGGAAATGTACAGCACTTCAGGGGTGACACATAACAGAGAAATGCGCTTCCTCCATCGCTATCTCCCATTCTGCTGTACAAGTTCAATCTCCTCATCCTGCCTGGACATCCCGGCAGAGACAGGAAGGGCAGCATCTACTGCAACGTGGTCAAGTCGACTCTCCCCGACATCTGCAGCCTGCAAAACTGCCTCACCTCCGAAATATGGTTTTATTTCCATCTCTAGTTAAAGTTGACAGCTATTTTGGGGAGCTTTAGTTTGTTATATACCTCAGCCCCATCGCTGCCCAAGCCCCCCCTCCTCTCCGATTTCTCCCCCTGCCCTTCCCTCATCTATCAATCCTCTTAGATCTATCAGATCTAAGGGCAAACCCCTGTTGCCTGTGTTATTCTCTTCAATAAAAGGTTACCTGGGTCTTCTTTGGTACAGGTGTGTGCCCTGGTGGGAAGGGTGGGGGGGTGGGGGGGAGGTGATGGGCCTGGCAGCGTGCCCAGTCTCTCTCTGCCCCGGCAACTGGGGCACTTCTCTCGAGTTTCCATTTCCCTTCCCTAGTTAAAACGTGCCTGTAGGGTGCGAGGCATCAATGAGGGTGAGTTCGGCACCGGTGGGGTCTGTCTGCGGTGTCCACGTAGGCCTCAGGCCTTGGAGACCATGCGTCCCAGGCTCCGCATCACTGCCTCAGTGAGGGAAATCCTTCCTCAATCTGAAATATAATTAATCCCTTCTCATTCTAAAATATAATTAATTTTTATAACATAATGTAACTGGCGGCAGGGGAGTGATTCACCTCATCACCGTCGGGAAACTCCCACATGGCTGGCATCTTTCTCGAGCACTGAACGCCTCCAAGCATTAAGCGGCCAATGAAATGCTTTATAAAATTTGAACTTTAGTTCCTCTCTGAATAAAACCATCCTCGATGTTGTGATAGACTTTGCCAGAAAGCAGATAACACAGAATATCATAGAATCCCGACAGTGCAGAAGGAGACTTTTCAGCCCATTGAGTCCCACCCTATCCCTTTAAACCCATGTATTTACCCTGATGCTAATCTTTGACGTTGTGATAGATTTTGCTGGAAAATAGATAACACAGAATATCATAGAATGCTCATAGTGCAGAAGGAGACTTTTCAGCCCATTGAGTCCCACCCTATCTCTTTAAACCCATGTATTTTACTCTGGAGTTTTATTGGAGTTAGCAAAGCCAAATCTACCTAACCTACACATCTTTGTAGTATGGGAGGAAGCCGAAGCACCCAGAGGAAACCCATGCAGACACAGGGAGAATGTGCAGACTCCATACAGACAGTGACCTAAGCCAGGAATTGAATCCATGTCCTTGGTAGCAGCGCTAACCATTGTGCCAAGTGCCAAATTATAAATTGGCAAATCCTGTCCAAAGCTGCTGGCAATGACTTCTGCTTGATGGGCAGGTTCGAGAGGTAACTAGGTGTGTTGGAGCTTTTTTACGTATCAGTGAAGTGAGTGGCCATAGAGATTTTTCTGGTTCCAAAAGGTCCTCCCGCTTATTTTAATTCCAGGTTTCTCAACCAGTGCCCATTCCAGCTCGATGGCCATCTTGATTGCCACAGATTGGCTGACAGACCAGTGTGCCTCACCCCTTCACTGGCAGGACACTGGTAGCGAGTGGGCTTTCATTGTAACATTTTGAAAGTCCTTTTATGAAAGAGACTCGCTCTCACCAGTTGTGAAAAATAACAGACGTATTCCCAGTGGCACCAAAGAAACTTTTTGCTCATCCCTATTTGTCCCTTAGACCAAGTGTCTCACTCAGCCGAGTAAGGGTCAACCACATTGCAGTGGGTCTGGAGTCACGTGTAGGCCAGACAAGGTAAGATCGGCAGATTTCCTTCCCCTAAAGGGACAACAGTGAATCAGATGAGATTTCCAACCATTGATGACAATTTCATGTATCAAATAGTTTTATAATCAAAGATAGTGTTTGTGTTTGTTAATGTTTTAATTTGTTGTCGTATTTAATAGTGCACATTTGGATGGAAGTGTGAATGGTGTGTGTGTTAATGTATGTGCGTATAATGTGTCTGTGTATGAGTGTATGCGTGCATTTATGTGTGTTAGTGTGATTCAATGTGTGTTTGGAGTCTTTGTTAGCGCCTGGGGGTCTGGGTTAGTGTGAGTTAGCATGTGTGTTTATGTGTGTGTGTGAGTGTGTGTGTGTGTGTGTGAGTGTGAGGTATGCACACTTTTGAGTACAAGCTTAGGTTTGTGCACAGAGTGGCATGGTGACACAGTGGTTAGCACTGTCACCTCACAGCACGGACCCGGGTTCAATTCCCAGCTCAGGTCACTGTCTGTATGCAGCTTGCACATTCTCCCTGTGTCTGTGTGGGTTTCCTCAGGGGCTACTATTTCCTCTCACAGTCCAAAGATGTGTGAGTTAGGTTGATTGGCTATGCTAAAATTGTTCTTTAGTGTCAGGGCGACTAGCAGGATAAATACGAGGGAATAGGACTTGGATGGGATTGTGGTCGGTGCAGATTTGATGAGTTAAATGACTTCCTTCTGCACTGTAGAGATTCTATGTGTGCGTGAGAGTGTGTGTGAAAAATGAGTGTGTGCATGACTGTGTGCATGAGTGTGTGTGAGAGTATGTATGCATGAGTGTATGCGTGTGAGTGTGAGTGAATGTGTGAGAGTGTGTGTGTGTGTGAGAGAGAGTGTGTGTGTGTATGAGAGTGTGTGAGTGAGTGAGTGTGTGTGTGTGTGAATGAATGTGTGCGTGTGACTGTGAGTGTGTTTGTGATGTGTGTGTGATGTGTGTGTGTGTTTGTGTGTGTCTGTATGCGTGTGTATTTGTAATGTGTGAGTATGTGTTCGTGATGCGTTTGCATGTGTTTGTGATGTGAGTGTGTGTGTGTGTGAGTGAATGTGTGAGGGTGAGTGTGTTTATGATGTGTAAGTGTGTGTGTGTGTTTGTGATCTGTGAGTGTGTGAGTGTGTGTTTGTGATGTGTGTGTGTGTGTGTGTGAGTGAATGTGTGAGGGTGAGTGTGTTTATGATGTGTAAGTGTGTGTGGGTGTTTGTGATCTGTGAGTGTGTGTTTGTGATGTGTGAGTGTGTGTTTGTGATGTGTGAGTGCATGAGTGCGTATTTGTGATGTGTGAGTGTGAAGTGTGTGTTTGTGATGTGTGTGTGTGTGTGTGTGAGTGAATGTGTGAGGGTGAGTGTGTTTATGATGTGTAAGTGTGTGTGTGTGTGTTTGTGATGTGTGAGTGTGTGTTTGTGATGTGTGTGTGTGTGTTTGTGATGTGTGAGTGTGTGAGTGTGTGAGTGTGTAGTTGTGATGTGTGTGTGTGTTTGTGATGTGTGAGTGTGTGTTTGTGATGTGTGAGTGTGTATTTGTGATGTGTGAGTGTGTGAGTGTGTAGTTGTGATGTGTGAGTGTGTGTTTGTGATGTGTGAGTGTGTGTTTGTGATGTGTGAGTGTGTGTTTGTGATGTATGAGTACGCATGCCTATTTTTGTGAACAAGGAGAGGTCAGTGAAATGATGAAGTTTGTCCGTCTCTCTGGGTCAAACAGCGGAGTGAGGAATGAAGGGGAATGTCGGTGCTGTTAGGGGTTTTCTCTGACAGGCTGCCATGCCAGGATCACAGTGACTGGGCACTGCCAGGGGAGGACCTGATGGAGGACAGTTCCCTGCAGTGACGCAAACTGTCTGCGGGGCACTGGAGTGGCTGCCAACTAACGTCACTCATTCCTGGGCTGCCTCAGAACATTATCACAATCCCACATCACATATTATTGCCTTTGAACTTAGCTTTGTTGATAAAATCCCAATCTCCCTCTCTTCATGTTTTGACTGGTCTACAAAGTCAGTGGAACAGAGCCCATCAACCACAGAAAGGCAATGAGAGCGATCTGATAGCAAAACCCAAGCTGTGTAGCTCTTAACCCCTTAACACTGAAGCAAACAAGCAGAGTACTCCGCACTGTGTTCACTTCCATTGCTGTCTGCAAGGAATAAATCTCCTGATTAGCATAGAGTTGGGAAACCATCAACACAATGCAGTTTGATGGGGACAGTGTAGAGGGAGCTTTATTCTGTATCTAACCCTGTGCTGTACCTGTCCTGGGAGTGTGAGACCGGAAGAACGTGGAGACTCTGGAGACAGTGCAGAGGAGGTTTACCAGGATGCTGCCTGGTATGGAAGGTCTGAGTTACGAGGAGAGGTTAGGCAAATTGGGACTGTTTTCCTTAGAAAGACGTAGACCTAGAGGAGATCTAATAGAGGTGTACAAGATTATGAGGGGTATAGATAGAGTAAACAGGGTTAAGCTTTTTCCTAGGATGGACTCGAATAGCACGAGGGGTCACGGGCTTAGGGTGAGGGGGGTAAGGTATAATTTGGATGCTAGAGGGAGTTTTTTCACACAGAGGGTGGTGGGGGTATGGAATGCGCTGCCAAGTAAAGTGGTGGAGGCAGGTACTCTGGAGTTATTTAAGAAATACTTAGATGGACACATGAACAGAATGGGAATGGAGGGGTATAGAAAACTGATTTAAAATAGGGATCATGAGCTTTGGGAGTCCCTGGGAAGTGTGTGAATAGATGATGATATTGATGTACTTGTTTTTATCCTACAGGTGCTTTGGTCCACCTTGTTGTCTAATGAGGGGCATACACGTGATGGGTCGTGAGAGGATTTTTTTTTGAGAGTATCCTAGTGCTTCACGTTGTTAGTGTACGCTTGGCCTGGACCATTTGATGGGCAACACGACAGCTCAGTGACTATCGCTGTGCTGTGTAGATACATGATTTGGGCCTGTGTCTGTGGGAGTTTGCGCATTCTCCCCGTGCTTGCGTGGGTTTTCTCCGGATGGTCCGGTTTCCTCCCACATTCCAAAGATGTGCTCTTAGGCTAATTGGCAAAACAGATCCTCCCTAAATTGTCTCAAATTTGGTCTTTAATCCATAGATCTATAAACATAGACAGGGATCGCGGGTGGGGGTGGGAACATCGGGGTGGCAGCGCGGGCTCGTTGGGCCGAAGGGCCTGTTTCCCGTGCTCTTTTGTTCTTTGTTCTTTGAAAGTGTAGAGGGAGCTTTACTCTGTATCTAACCCTGTGCTGTACCTGTCCTGGGAGTGTTTGATGGGGACAGTGTAGAGAGAGCTTTACACTGTATCTAACCCCATGCTGTACCTGTCCTGGGAGTGTTTGATGGGGACAGTGTAGAGGGAGATTTACCCTGTACTTTATAAGAACTAGGAGCAGGAGTCGGCCATCTGGCCCCTCGCGCCTGCTCCACCATTCAGTAAGATCACGGCTAATCTTTTCGTGGACTCAGCTTCGTTTCAACGCTCGCTCAATTCCTTAATTCCTTTACTGTTCAAACATTTATCTATCCTCGCCTTAAAAATACTCAACAAGGTAGCCTCAAATGATTCACAGGGTAGGGAATTCCTCAGATTCACAACTCTTGGCTGAAGAGGTTTCTACTCAACTCAGTCCTGAACCTTCTCCTCCTGATTTTGAGGCCATGCCCCCTAATTCTATTTTCACCTGCATTCTCGTAGTGTAAGTACATTGCCAACTCCCTTTCCCCATATTCCTGTCGGTATGGTCACGTGCGGTCTGGGCACTAATACTCCACCCCTTCTCTGCCATTGGTCAGCACGACTGTCCGTTCTCACCGAGACTCGCCCCCGCAATCATTCACAAAAACCATCAGCAATCCCGTTGACTAATTGGGGTATTTCAGCCCCAAACTGTTCATATTCAACAATCTCCCAACCACCAGAAGGACGAAAATTCTCAAAGAACCTGGAAAAAAACCCATAATATCCCCCCGCGTTTCCTATCCGGAATATCGGATGTGATTTCTGTTGCTATGTTTTCATGCTGCAGCCTCCCGGAGGTTAATCTTCAGTTCCGGAGTTTTCCGAGACATTCCTGGCAGTCTGACAGCTCGCCCTTGCTTAATGAACGGTTCACATTCCGAGCTTCCCACTGATCCACAAAGCACAGCTGATTAAATGTTTCCCCAAGCATCAGTTGGAAAATAAAGGAGAGGCTCTCTCTCACAGGAGGTCAACTCCCAGGTCAAACAAGTGAATTTATGACTTGGAATAAGGAGCGTCTCTCTCTCTTTCTCTCTCTCCCTCTTCCCCCTCCCTCTCTCACAAGATCTCTGAGCTCTCATTCTCTCTGGGGAACAGATTCCACTATGTCATTCTGATATTCAAAAGTCACATTGAAATTCAATGATTCTGAATCAAAGGGAACTTTTAAGTCCTATCTATGCCAACTTATGTGTATGTCACAGTGTCAGCTGCTGTACAGTCTGTGTGTGTCTCAGTGTCAGCCCCTGTACAGTCTGTGTGTGTCTCAGTGTCAGCCCCTGTACAGTCTGTGTGTGTCTCAGTGTCAGCCCCTGTACAGTCTGTGTGTGTCACAGTGTCAACTCCTGAACAGTCCGTCTGTGATCTCAGTGTTAACTCCTAAACAGTCCATCTGTGATCTGTGTTAACTCCTGAACAGTCCGTCTGTGATCTCAGTGTCAGCTGCTGAATAGTCTGCCTGTGTTTCAGTGTCAGTTCCTGAACAGTCCATGTGTGACTCAGTGTCAGCTCCTGTACAGCAAGTGTGTGTCTCAGTGTCAGCTCTTGTACAATCCGTGTGTGTCTCAGTATCAGTCCCTGTACAATCCGTGTGTGTTTCAGTATCAGCTCTTGAACAGTGTGTGTGTCTCAGCGTAAGCTTCTGAACAGTCTGCCTGTGTCTCAGTGTCAGCTACTGTACAGTCCATGTGTGTCTCAATGTCAGTTCCTTACAGTCCGTGTAGGTCTTAGTGTCAGCTCCTGTAGAGTCTGTCTGTGTCTCAGTGTCAGCTCCTGTAGAATCTGTCTGTGTCTCAGTGTCAGTTCCTGTATAATCTATGTGTATCTCAGTATCAGTCTTATACAGTCCATGTGTGTCTCAGTGTCAACTCTTGAACAGTCTGTGTGCATCTCAGTGTCAGCTGCTGCACAGTCCATGTGTGTCTCAATGTCAGCTCCTGTATAGTCCACCTGTGTCTCAGTGTCAGCTCATGTACAGTCTGCCTATGTCTCAGTGTCAGCTCATGTACAGTCCTCCAATGTCTCAGTGTCAGCTTCTGTACAGACTGCCTGTGTCTCAGTATCAGCTCCTCTACAGTCTGCCTGTGCCTCAGTGTAACTCATGTACAGTCCGCCTTTGTCTCAGTGTCAGTTCCTGAACAGTCCGTCTGTACATCAGTGTCATCTTCTGTATGGTCCATCTGCGTCTCAGTATCAACTCCTCTACAGTCTGCTGGTATCTTAGTGTAGCTCATGTACAGTCCACCTGTATCTCTGTGTCAGCTCATGTACAGTCTGCCTGTCTCTCAGTGTCAGCTCATGAACAGTCTGCCCATGTCTCAGTGTCAGCTCAGGTACAGTCTGCCAGTCTCACAGTATCAGGTCTAAACAATCTTCCTGTGTCTCAGTGTAGCTCATGTACAGTCCACCTTTGATTCAGTGTCAGCTCCAGAATAGTCTGCCTGTATCTGAGTGTCAGCACCTGAACAGTCCACCTGTGTCTCAGTGTCAGCTCATGCACAGTCTGCCGGTCTCTCAGTGTCAGCTCCTGAACAGTCCACTTGCGTATTAGTGTCAGCTTCTGTACAATCCACCTGTGTCTCAGTATCAGCTCCTCTACAGTCAACTTGTGTCTTAGTGTAGCTCATGTACAGTCCACCTCTCTCTCAGTGTCAGCTCCTGTATAGTCCACCTGTGTCTCAGTGTCACCTCATGTACAGTCTGCCTGTGTCTCAGTATCAGGTTCTGTACATACAAGGAAGTGTGTCGAAAGAAATTACTCACTCCTGTGTGGTTCTGTGTGGATCACAGACAGCATTCCAGTACACACACAGAACACAATCTATAACTGGGAATTATATTGTACAATCCATGTGTGATGAATCAGCTCCTAAAGTTTGCTGCGAGCAATGGTCTGTTTGAGGTTCTGCGGTTGTTTGAAGGCAAGAAGTGGCGGTGTGGGGATGGCGAGATGTTCGTCTTCATCAATGAGATGTTGAAGACTCCGGAGAAGATGTCGTAGCTTCTCCACTCCGGGGAAGTACTGGACGACAAAGGGTACTCTGTCCGCCGTGTCCAAAACCATCTCGCCACAGCCATCCCCACACCCCCACTTCTTGCCTTCAAACAACTGCACAATCTCAAACAGACTGTTGTTCGCAGCAAACTACCCAGCCTTCAGGAGGACAGTGACCACAATACCACACAACCCAGCCACAGCAACCTCTGCAGGACATGCCGGATCATCGAGATGCATGACATTATCTCACACGCGAACACCCATCCACCAAGCACACGGTACATACTCTTGCAACTCGGCCAACATTGTCTACCTGATACGCTGCAGGAAAGGATGTCCCAACGCATGGTATACTGGGGGGACCATGCAGATGCTATGGCAATTGATGAATGAACATTGCTAGACAATCACCAGGCAAGACTGTTCTCTTTCTGTTGGCGAATGCTTCAGTGGTCACGGGCATTCGGCCTCTGATCTTTGGCTAAGTGTTCTCTAAGGCAGCCTTCACAACACACAACAGCGCAGAGTTGCTGAGTAGAGACTGATAGCCAGGTTCCACACACGTAAGGACGGCCTCAACCGGGATGTTGGGTTCATGTCACACTATCTGTAACCCCCATGATTTGCCTGGGCTTGCAACATCTCACTTACTGTCCTGTGTGGAGACAATACACATCTCTTTAACCTGTATCCAATGCTATCTCCACTCACATTGTCTGCACCTTTAAGACTTGAATAGCAGGTTAGCTGTAAAAACTCGCATCTAATCAGTATTCTTTAAACTGTGTGTGTCTTTATATGCCTTTCTCTGATCAGAACATTTCACTCACCTGACAAAGGCAGAGTGTTTCTGAAAGCTAGTGGGTTTACTACCAACTAAACTGGTTGGACTTTAACCTAGTGTTGTGAGTCTTCTTGCTGTGGTTACCCCAGTCCAACACCGCATCTCCACATCATGAAGTGCTGCACTGTCAGAGGATCAGTACTGAGGGAGTGCTGCACTGTCAGAGGGTCAGTGCTGAGGGAGTGCTGCACTGTCAGAGGGTCAGTACTGAGGGAGTGCTGCACTGTCAGAGGGTCAGTACTGAGGGAGTGCTGCACTGTCAGAGGGTCAGTGCTGAGGGAGTGCTGCACTGTCAGAGGTCAGTACTGAGGAGTGCTGCACTGTCAGAGGGTCAGTGCTGAGGAAGTGCTGCACTGTCAGAGGGTCAGTGCTGAGGGAGTGCTGCACTGTCAGAGGGTCAGTGCTGAGGGAGTGCTGCACTGTCAGAGAGTCAGTGCTGAGGGAGTGTTGCACTGTCAGAGGGTCAGTGCTGAGGGAGTGCTGCACTGTCAGAGGGTCAGTGCTGAGGGAGTGCTGCACTGTCAGAGGGTGAGTGTTGAGGGTGGTGGGGCGTGGAATTGGCTGCCGTCGGTGGTGGTGGAGGTAGATTCGATAGGGTCTTTTAAGAGATTTCTGGATGAGTACATGGGACTTAATAGGATTGAGGGTTATAGGTAAGCCTAGTAGGTAGGAGGCCAAAGGGCCTGTTTGTGCTTTAGTTTTTCTATGTTCTATGTTCTATGTAAGGCGGGAGAGAAAGAGATCACTATGAGGGGAATGAGATCACTATGAAGGAAAGGGAGAGATCACTGAGGGGAGAGAGAGAGAGAGAGATCTTTGTGAGGGGAGAGAGAGATATCACTGTGTGGGGAGAAAAAGATCACTGTGAGGGAGAGAGAGAGATCACTGTGAGGAGAGAGAGAGAGATCACTGTGAGGGAGAGAGAGAGAGATCACTGTGAGGGGAGAGGAGAGAGAGATCACTGTGAGGAGAGAGAGAGAGATCACTGTGAGGGAGGAGAGAGAGATCATTGTGAGGGGAGAGAGAGATATCACTGTGTGGAGAGAGAGAGAGATCACTGTGAGGGGAGAGAGAGATCATTGTGAGGGGAGAGAGAGATCACTGTGAGGGGAGAGAGAGATCACTGTGAAAAAAAAACACAAAAAAACACAAAAAAACAAAAAAAACACAAAACACAAAAAAAACAAAAAAACAAAAAAAACAAAAAAAACACAAAAAAACAAAAAAACACAAAAAACACAAAGGGGAGAGAGAGATCACTGTGAGGGGAGAGAGAGATCACTGTGAGGGGAGAGAGAGAGATCACTGTGAGGGGAGAGAGAGATCATTGTGAGGGGAGAGAGAGATCACTGTGAGGGGAGAGAAAGAGAGATCACTGTGAGGAGAGAGAGAGATCACTGTGTGGGGAGAGAGAGAGAGATCATTGTGAGGGGAGAGAAAGATATCACTGTGTGGGGAGAGAGATCACTGTGAGGGAGAGAGAGAGATCACTGTATGGAGAGAGAGAGATCATTGTGAGGGGAGAGAGAGAGATCATTGTGAGGGGAGGGAGAGAGAGAGATCACTGTATGGAGAGAGAGAGATCACTGTATGGAGAGAGAGAGATCACTGTGAGGGGAGAGAGAGATCACTGTGAGGGGAGAGAGAGATCACTGTGAGGAGAGAGAGAGAGATCATCGTGAGGGGAGAGAGAGGTATCACTGTGTGGGGAGAAAAATCACGATGGAGAGAGAGAGATCACTGTATGGAGAGAGAGAGATCACTGTATGGAGAGAGAGAGATCACTGTGAGGGGAGAGAGAGAGAGATCATTGTGAGGAGAGAGAGAGAGATCACTGTGAGGAGAGAGAGAGAGATCACTGTGAGGGAGAGAGAGAGAGATCATTGTGAGGGGAGAGAGAGAGATCACTGTGAGGAGAGAGATCACTGTGTGGGGAGAGAGAGATCACTGTGAGGGGAGAGAGAGATCACTGTGAGGAGAGAGAGAGATCACTGTGTGGGGAGAGAGAGAGAGATCATTGTGAGGGGAGAGAAAGATATCACTGTGTGGGGAGAGAGATCACTGTGAGGGAGAGAGAGAGATCACTGTATGGAGAGAGAGAGATCATTGTGAGGGGAGAGAGAGAGATCATTGTGAGGGGAGGGAGAGAGAGAGATCACGGTATGGAGAGAGAGAGATCACTGTATGGAGAGAGAGAGATCACTGTGAGGGGAGAGAGAGATCACTGTGAGGAGAGAGAGAGAGATCACTGTGAGGGGAGAGAGAGAGATCATTGTGAGGGGAGAGAGAGATATCACTGTGTGGAGAGAGAGAGATCACTGTGAGGGGAGAGAGAGATCACTGTGAGGGGAGAGAGAGATCACTGTGAGGGGAGAGAGAGAGATCACTGTGAGGGGAGAGAGAGATCATTGTGAGGGGAGAGAGAGATCACTGTGAGGGGAGAGAAAGAGAGATCACTGTGAGGAGAGAGAGAGATCACTGTGTGGGGAGAGAGAGAGAGATCATTGTGAGGGGAGAGAAAGATATCACTGTGTGGGGAGAGAGATCACTGTGAGGGAGAGAGAGAGATCACTGTATGGAGAGAGAGAGATCATTGTGAGGGGAGAGAGAGAGATCATTGTGAGGGGAGGGAGAGAGAGAGATCACTGTATGGAGAGAGAGAGATCACTGTATGGAGAGAGAGAGATCACTGTGAGGGGAGAGAGAGATCACTGTGAGGGGAGAGAGAGATCACTGTGAGGAGAGAGAGAGAGATCATCGTGAGGGGAGAGAGAGGTATCACTGTGTGGGGAGAAAAAGATCACTGTATGGAGAGAGAGAGATCACTGTATGGAGAGAGAGAGATCACTGTATGGAGAGAGAGAGATCACTGTGAGGGGAGAGAGAGAGAGATCATTGTGAGGAGAGAGAGAGAGATCACTGTGAGGAGAGAGAGAGAGATCACTGTGAGGGGAGAGAGAGAGAGAGATCATTGTGAGGGGAGAGAAAGAGAGATCACTGTGAGGAGAGAGATCACTGTGTGGGGAGAGAGAGATTACTGTGAGGGGAGAGAGAGATCACTGTGAGGGGAGAGAGAGATCACTGTGAGGGAGAGAGAGAGATCACTGTATGGAGAGAGAGAGATCATTGTGAGGGGAGAGAAAGAGAGATCACTGTGAGGGGAGAGAGAGAGAGAGATCATTGTGAGGGGAGAGAAAGAGAGATCACTGTGTGGTGAAGAGAGATCACTGTGTGGGGAGAGAGAGAGAGATCACTGTATGGAGAGAGAGATCACTGTGAGGGGGGAGAGAGAGAAATCATTGTGAGGGGAGAGAAAGAGAGATCACTGTGAGGGGGGAGAGAGAGAGATCATTGCGAGGGGAGAGAAAGAGAGATCACTGTGTGGGGAGAGAGCGAGATCACTGTGTGGGGAGAGAGAGAGAGATCACTGTGAGGGGGGAGAGAGAGAGATCATTGTGAGGGGAGAGAAAGAGAGATCACTGTGAGGGGAGAGAGAGCGAGATCATTGTGAGGGGAGAGAAAGAGGATCACTGTGAGGGGAGAGAGAGAGAGATCACTGTGAGGGGGGAGAGAGAGAGATCATTGTGAGGGGAGAGAAAGAGAGATCACTGTGAGGGGAGAGAGAGAGATCATTGTGAGGGGAGAGAAAGAGAGATCATTGTATGGAGAGAGAGAGATCACTGTGAGGGGAGAGAGAGAGAGATCACTGTGTGGAGAGAGAGAGAGATCACTGTGAGGGGGGAGAGAGAGAGATCATTGTGAGGGGAGAGAAAGAGAGATCACTGTATGGAGAGAGAGAGATCACTGTGAGGGGAGAGAGAGAGAGATCACTGTGTGGAGAGAGAGAGATCATTGTGAGGGGAGAGGGAGAGATCACTGTGTGGAGAGAGAGAGATCACTGCAAGCGGAGAGAGAAATCACTGACGGAAGAGAGAAAGAGATTACTGTGAGGGGGGAGTGAGAGAGAGATATCACTGTGAGGGAGGAGAGAGAGAGATCACTGTGTGGGGAGAGAGAGAGAGAGATCACCGTGAGGGGAGAGAGAGAGATCACCTGTGAGGGGAGAGAGAGAGAGAGATCACTGTGTGGAGAGAGAGAGAGATCACTGTGTGGAGAGAGAGATCACTGTGTGGAGAGAGAGAGATCACTGAGGGGGGAGAGAGAGAGAGATCATTGTGAGGGGAGAGAGAGATATCACTGCGTGGGGAGAAAAAGATCACTGTGTGGGAGAGAGAGAGATCACTGTGAGGAGAGAGAGAGAGATCACTGTGTGGAGAGAGAGAGATCACTGTGTGGGGAGAGAGAGAGAGAGAGATCACCGTGAGGGGAGAGAGAGATCACTGTGAGGGGAGAGAGATCGCTGCGTGGAGAGGGAGAGATCACTGTGTGGGGGGAGAGAGATCACTGTGAGGGGAGAGAGAGATCACTGTGTGGAGAGAGAGAGATCACTGTGAGAGAGAGAGAGAGAGAGAGATCACTATGAGAGGAGAGAGAGAGAGATCACTGTGAGGGGAGAGATCGCTGTGAGGGGAGAAGGAGAGAGATCACTGTGTGGAGAGAGAGGGATCACTGTGAGAGAGAGAGAGATCACTGTGAGGGGAGAGATCACTGTGTGGGGAGAGAGATCACTGTGAGGAGAGAGATCATTGTGTGGAGAGAGAGATCACTGTATGGAGAGAGAGAGATTACTGTGAGGGGAGAGAGAGATCACTGTGTGGAGAGAGAGAGATCACTGTGAGGGGAGAGAGAGAGAGATCATTGTGAGGAGAGAGATCACTGTGTGGAGAGAGAGAGATTACTGTGAGGGGAGAGAGAGAGATCACTGTGAGGGGAGAGATCACTGTGAGGGGAGAGATCACTGTGTGGGGAGAGAGAGATCACTGTGTGGGGAGAGAGAGATCACTGTGAGGGGAGAGAGAGATCACTGTGTGGGGAGAGAGAGAGAGAGATCATTGTGAGGGGAGAGAAAGAGAGATCACTGTGAGGGGAGAGAGAGAGAGATCACTGTGAGGGGAGAGATCACTGTGTGGGGAGAGAGAGATCACTGTGTGGGGAGAGAGAGAGAGATCACTGTATGGAGAGAGAGAGATCACTGTGAGGGGAGAGAGAGATCATCGTGAGGGGAGAGAGAGGTATCACTGTGTGGGGAGAGAGAGAGAGAGATCATTGTGAGGGGAGAGAAAGAGAGATCACTGTGAGGGGAGAGAGAGAGAGATCACTGTGAGGGGAGAGATCACTGTGTGGGGAGAGAGAGATCACTGTGAGGGGAGAGAGAGAGAGATCACTGTGTGGAGAGAGAGATCATTCTGAGAGAGAGAGAGAGATCACTGTGAGGGGAGAGAGAGAGATCACTGTGAGGGGAGAGAGAGAGAGATCACTGTGAGGGGAGAGATCACTGTATGGAGAGAGAGAGAGATCACTGTGAGGGGAGAGAGAGAGAGATCACTGTGTGGAGAGAGAGAGATCACTGTGAGGGGAGAGAGAGAGATCACTGTGTGGAGAGAGAGAGAGATCACTGTGTGGAGAGAGAGAGATCACTGTGTGGAGAGAGAGAGATCACTGAGGGAGAGAGAGATCACTGTGTGGGGAGAGAGAGATCACTGTGTGGAGAGAGAGAGATCACTGAGGGAGAGAGAGATCACTGTGTGGGGAGAGAGAGATCACTGTGAGAGAGAGAGAGATCACTGTGAGAGAGAGAGAGATGACTGTGAGACGAGAGAGAGATGACTATGAGGAGAGGTCTCCTTAGCGAGAGGGAGATCTCTTGCTGGTGATTACCAGAGTGTGAGCTGTAATATCTGCTCCTTCTCTGTGATATTTGTTTCAGGGGATTTATCTCTGATAATGACTCTTGGGGCCTCAAGGTGTCACTGGTGACCACTATCAGCAAGCTCGGAGTGGGTCAGCCATGAAACCATGTGGAATAATGTAACAACAATCAGCTATCTATTCCCCGTTTGGCCGGGTTTGTGAGTCTGACCGATTGCTGCTGTTTGAATTCAATGTCTTCAGTGAACCTGTTAATTATTTGATGCTATTCCTATCTGTCTGCTTTTGTGTTACTGCCTGTTTGTCTGTGCCTCTGTGCGTATGTAGCTGTGTATCTGTTTGAGTACATACGTAAGTGTCTGTGTGTTTAAGTGTACATGTGTCACAATGCAAGTGTACAGGCTGTGCATGTTTCAGTGTGTGTGAAAAGTATACCTGTGTATGCAGTGATACGTGCCTGTGTTTGTGTATGTTTGTCTATGAGCATGCATGTGTCTGTTTGTCTGTTGGTGCTTGTATGCGTGTGTATTTCTGTATGTGCATCTGCATGTGGGTCCATGTACCTGAGTGTGTGTGTGTGTGTGTGTGTGTGTGAATGTGAGTATATGTATACAATCTGTCTCATAAGACATAGGAACAGAATTAGGCCATTCAGCCCATTGAGTCTGCTCCGCCATTCAATCATGGCTGATATTTTTCTCATCCTCATTCTCCTTCCTTTTCCCCATAATCCCTGATCCCATTATTAATCAAGTACCTATCTATCTCTGTCGTAAAGACACTTAATGACCTGGCCTCTTCTGCGGTAAAGAGTTCCACGGATTCAGCACTCTCTGGCTGAAGAAATTCCTCCTCATCTCTGTTTTAAAGGATTGTCGGACCTTCAGCCTGAGGTTGTGCGTCTGGTTCTAGTTTTTCCTACTAGTGGAAACAGCCTCTCTACATCCATTCTATCCAGGCATCACAGTATCCTGTAAGATTCAATAAGATCCCCCCTAATCCTTCTAAACTCTAAAGTCCCATTGTATCTGAGACTGTTTCTGTTAAATAATCATCTCTCTCAGTCTTGTGGAAACCTGATCACATTATTTGAACTTTCCCACGTTATAACCTGATCCACCATTTCAGTAAGAACTCACCGACAAAGGAATACCATCACCAACTTGCTCCTGTCTGGGTGTCAGGTGCTTTGTATTCTGTTGTGTATACTTTGTGTGTGTCTATTCCATTCTTTACACACCTTTCTCCCTCGTGATGTTTGCAGTCTCTGTGTGGGGGAATATATATCTGTGTGTACGTGAATGTGGATCTATCTGTGTGTGTGTGTGTATGTGTGGGTTTGTGTATGTGTGTGTGTGTGTGTATGTGTGGGTTTGTGTATGTGTGTGTGTGTGCATGCTCGAGTGTCAATGTCTGTGTGTGTTCATATGTGAATGTCTGTGACAGCAGCCACATGCCTGTCTATCTGTGTGTGACTGTTCCTGTGTGTATGTATATTTATATGTGGCTGTTTATTTGTATGTGTGACTATATCTGTCCATTTGTCTGTCTGTGTGTGAGAGAGTGGCTCTGTATATGGGATTTAATGGGATTGAGGGTTATAGATAGGCCTGATAGGTAGGGATATGATTAGTGCAACTTGTGGGCCGTAGGACCTGATTGTGCTGTAGTGTTCTATGTTCTATGTTCTGTGTATCCATGTGTTTGACTGTGTCTGTGTGTCCCTGCTTGTGCGTATGTGAGTGCATTTATGGTCAGCACTGCTGCCTCACAGTACCAGGGACCCAAGTTCAATTCCCGGCTTGGGTCACTGTCTGTGCAGAGTTTGCACATTCTCCCCATGTCTGCATGGGTTTCCTCCAGGTGCTCCAGTTTCCTCCCACTGTCCGAAAGATGTTCAGGTTATTTGGATAGGCCATTCCAAATTGTCCCTTTGTACCAAGGGGACTAGCTAGGGCAAATGTGTGGGATTATGGGGATAGATTTGTGGTCGGTGCAGACTCGATGGGCCAAATGATCTCCTTCTGCACTGTGAGATTCTATGACTCTATGATCTGTTAGTGTGTGTGTTTGCATGTCTGTGTGGGCAGATATCTGTTTGTGTATGTGCACATGTTTGTTTGTGTGTGTGCGAGTGTGTGTGCGAGTGTGTGTGTATGTGTGAGTGTGTGTGTATGTGTGTGTACATGTATCTGTTTATCTGTGCATGCATCTGTTTGTGTATGCACACATCTGTTTGTCTGTGTGTACATGTCTGTATATGCCTGTTCATTTGTGTGTTTGTGTGCATGCATGTCTGGTTGTGTGTGTGTGTGCAAATCTTTGTGCATGCGTGTCTGTTTGTATGCATGTCTGTGTGTTTATTTGTGTGTGCGTGTGTGTGTGCATCAGTTTGTCTTTGTGTGTTTATGTGTGTGTGTGTTCTTGTGTCTGTTTGTGTATGTGCGCGTGTCTTTTTGTGTGTTTGTCTGTTTGTATGTGTGTGCGAATGTCTCAGCATGTGCATGGGTCTGTTTATGTGTGCTTGTCTGTGTGTGCATTTCTGTTTGTCTGTGTGTAGAACATAGAACATAGAACATTACAGCACAGTGTATATCTGTGCGTGCATGTCTGATTGTGTGTATGTATGTGTGTGTGTACGTCTTTTTGTATGTATGCACATGTCTGTGTGTGCGTGTCTGTGTGTGCATGCCTGTTTGTGTGTGTGCGTGTTCACATGTCTGTGTGTGTGCATATGTATGCGTATCCATTTGTGTCTGCACCTGTTTGTGTGTATGTTTGCTTGCGTGCGTGTCTGTGTGTGTATGTGTGTGTGTGTGTCTTTGTGTGTGTGTGTGTGTGTGTGTGTGTGTATGTGTGTGTGTGTGGAGGTGTGTGTGTGGAGAGTAGTGAGAGACCGTGTGCATTTATGTCTCTCCCTGTCTCTATCTTTCCCTCATTCTTCTTCCTCTTTTACCTGCCTCAGTTTTGAGCTGCTGCAGTCAGGACAAACAGAACTTGTTTGCAATTTGAGAACCATTTCAAGCACATTTTGGTGGATGTGGAGGTGGGGTTGACAGCGGTTCCCACCAATCAACTGCCGACATCACGGTGCTACAGAAAGTTGCACAACAGTTACACGGGCAGCGTGGTGGCACAGTGGTTAGCATTGCTGCCTCACAGCACCAGGGACCCAGATTTGATTCCTGTCTGGGGTCACTGTCTGACTGGAGTTTGCACATTCTCCCCATGTCTGCATGGGTTTCTTCCGGGTGCTCCAATTTCCTCCCACACTCCAAAGTTGTGCGGTTAGGTTATGCTAAATTGTCCATTAATGTCAGGGGGAGCTAGCAGGGTAAATATGTGGGGTTACGGAGATAGAGCCTGGCTGGGATTGTTATCACTGCAGTCTCGATGGGCTGAATGTACGAGGAAGCCATTTGGCCCATCATATCAGTGTTGTCTCTTTAACAGAGCAGTGGTGTTTTATCCCACATTGCCTCTTTATTTGCCCCTAAATCTGCACATTCGCAATCCTCGGGTATCTGTCCAACTCTTCTTAAAAATGAAGAATTGTGAGCATGAATGAAAGTTAAGAAAGTTTTCCTAATGATGTAGCAACTTGCATAAGCCCAGGATGTCCCCCCACAATTTACAGCCAGGATTTAGCAGTTATATGGAGCTGGGAAAGTGGCCATGTGGTAATGATCACATACCCATTTGTATTGACACGAAAGGCAATGGGACAAAGTTTCCCTATTTTTCAGAGTGGGTGAGAAAATGGTGTATAGCCTGCTGGGTTGGGGGGGGCGGCGGGCAGCGGGGTGCACGGGAGTGGGTGGAGGGGGGGGCTGCCTGCTTTTCCCATCAAATCGTAAACCACGCTGGAAAATAAATCCACAATGCAATTATAGAGAGCAGTGCTGGGGGGAATGGCAGTGCACTGTGCCAAGGGGAAAAGCTGGACGGCAATGCCGGAGGGGTCAGTGCTGAGTCAGTGTCAGAGTTCAGTGAGGGGTCGCGATGTCAGGGGTCAGTGCTGGGTCGCAGTGTCGGGGGTCAGTGCTGAGTCGTAGTGTCGGGGGTCAGTGCTGGGTCGCTGTGTCAGGGGTCAGTGTTGGGTCACAGTGTCAGGGGTCAGTGTTGGGTCACAGTGTCAGGGGTCAGTGCTGGGTCACTGTGTCAAGGGTCAGTGCTGAGTCACAATGTCAGGGCCAATGCTGGGTCACAGGTCAGGGGTCAGTATTGGATCACAGTGTCAGGGGTCAGTGCTGGTCGCTGTGTCAGGGGTCAGTGCTGGGTCACAATGTCAGGGGTCAATGCTGAGTCACAGTGTCAAGGGTCAGTATTGGGTCACAGTGTCAGGGGTCAGTGCTGGGTCACTGTGTCAGGGGTCAATGCTGAGTCACAGTGTCAAGGGTCAGTATTGGGTCACAATGTCAGGGGTCAATGCTGAGTCACAGTGTCAAGGGTCAGTATTGGGTCACAGTGTCAGGGGTCAGAGCTGGGTCATAGTGTCAAAGAGCAAAAAAAGTACAGCGCAGGAACAGATATCTCAGCCCTCCAAACCTGTGCCAATCATGATTCCCTAAATAAGGTAATGCTAAAGAAAAATCTTTTGCCCTTACTCGGCCCATATCCCTCTATTCCTTCCTTAAATGTTGATAAGGGATCAGCTAAATGTTTTCATGGGTCAGTTCCAGGCACAATGTCAGGGACAGTGCCACAGGGCAGGGGGGGAAGCAATGCAGGGGCAATGAACCTTTCACATTCTGTCCCCTGCTTGTTGTGAGCTGTGTGTCCCTAGTGGGTTTGATTTGCCAGTTCCCCAATTGTTCGGAATACCGGGAGGTGGGGTCACTGTTATATGTGTGGGGTATGGGGATTTTCCAGCACAGAGTTTCACTAATTATATTCAAATGATCCAAAGTAGTGTCCCCATCACTGGAAGGGTTGGAGGGGTTTCGGACACTAAAACATGAGGCAGGATGAGGTGGGGGACATGGAAATTCCGCTGGCTTTAAGTTCATTTTGGGACTTCCCTGTCGAGGTGTAGGTTCAATAGATTAGCCATGAAAAATGTGTGGGTTACAGGGATAGGGCGGGAGGGAGGGCCTGGGTAAAATATTCTGCCAGAGAGTTGGTGCACACTTAATGGGCTGAATGGCCTCTTCCACACTGTAGGGATTCTACAATTTTCCATCTCCGCCGCCATTCCCAAGTGAGGGCAGAAAAATCAAACACTAACCCCCTGTCACTGAGACATCACTGAGGCTGATGTCGACCAGGAAATCAAAAAGAACTCTTTATTTCTGCATCATGTTCTGGGATCGTTGATGTCCACACAAGCGGTTTAACATCTCATTCAAAAGCTGGCAGCTCCGGCAATGCCAAATTCTCCTATGACCCAGCTCTGACCCCTGACACTGTGACCCAGCGCTGACCCCTGACACTGTGACCCAGCGCTGACCCCTGACACTGTGACTCAGCTGTGACCCCTGACACTGTGACCCAGCACTGACCCCTGACACTGTGACCTAGCACTGACACTGTGACCCAACACTGACCTCTGACACTGTGACCCAGCTCTGACCCCTGACACTATGACCCAGCACTGACCCCTGACACTGTGACCCAGCACTGACCCCTGACACTGTGACCCAGCACTGACCCCTGACACTATGACCCATTCTCCTGCCCTTACATGATCGGCCTGGATTATGGGCTCAGGGCTCTCAAATGGGATGTTGCCCCCTGAAGCCCAATAGAGCAAATTGCCCACTCAGAATGGATTCAGTGGCAGTGCCAATCTGAATCTCTCTACGTAATATCAGACAAAGGCAGTGGACGCAAGCTTACCACTCCCCTAGCCAAGTGGTATCAGTACAGCTGCAATTACTGGCATCTAGCAGGAATGCGGAAAATTGCCCAGGTATGTCCTGTACACAAGAAACAGGACAAATCCAACCTGGCCAAATACCCCACAATCCACTCTCGATCATCATTATCACAGCATCAGGGAATCGGTTTTGATTCCCGGTTTGGGCCTGTGCAGAGTCTGCCCAATCTCCCTGGGCCTGTGTAGTTTCCACTGGGTTGCTCCGGTTTCCCCCCACAGTCCGAAAGATGTGCTGGCTAGGCACATTGGTCATGCTAAATTCTCCCTCAGTGTACTCAAACAGGCACCAGAAAGCAGCGAATGGTGCATTTTCACAGTAACTTCATTGCAGTGTTAATGTAAGACTACTTGTGATACTGATAAATAAATTTAAACTTAAAGAGATGGAAGGGGGAATCAACAATGTTACCAAATGGCATTTCCTCAGCAATAACCTGCTCACTGAAACAGTCCATGAATCTAAGCATTGCCACTGGACATCCAATGGTGTCACCATCACTGAATCCCCCCACCATCAACATCCTGAGCGTTCCTAGTAACCAGAATGTGAAGTGGACTAGCCATATAAATACTGAGACAACCAGAGCAGATTAAAGTCTAGGAATTCTGCAGCCAGTAACTCACTTCCTGACCCCCCCCCCTCCCCAACCCACACACAAAGCCTGTCCACCATCCACAAGACATAAGTTAGGAATGTGATGGGATCCACTTGCCTGGGTGGGTCAGCTCCAACCAAACAAGCTCAATACAATCTAAGACAAAGCAGCCCACTTGATTGCTATTCCTTCCACAGTCACTCCCTCCACCACGAACACACAGTGGCAACCATGCGTACAATCTACTCGATGCTCTCTAGGAACTCACCAAGCAGCACCTTCTAAACCCACAATCTCTACCATCTCGAAGGACAAGGGCAGAAGATATCCAGGGAACACCACCGCCTGCAAGTTCCGTTCCAAGTCACTCACCATCCTGACTTGGAAACATATCGGCTGTTCCTTCATGGTCACTGGGTCAAAATCTTGGAACTCCCTCCCTAACAGCCTACCTACAGGAACTGCAGCAGTTCGAGAAGGCGGCTTACCACCACCTTCTCAAGGGACAATCAGGGTTGGTCAATAAATGCCCGGCCTAGCAAACAAAGACTAAATTTGGGGAATTTTTTTTTGTTTAAATTGCACAGAAGGTGGCTCGAGCACAGTTATTATGTATTTAAAATCTGAGATAATGTTTTCATGGCTGCAATATATCCAAACACCTCTCATCCAAACATTTATTTAAAGAACATGCAATGAGCAAGGACTTGCAAACTAATGAGAGGTTACTTACTGGAGATCCACCACATAAATACTAGTTCTTCCTGCAGTCTATGCTTGATGCATCACTACCTCCCTTAACCTTTTGGAACCTTGGCAGTTTAGAGTGAAGGGCTTGATCTTTCGCCAGGTTCAGACTACCTCTCTTCACGATGATCCAATCAATGACTGACCTCCCAGAAATCTCTCTGTGCCCCAATCACGCCCCCTGTCTGCCTTGAGTTGTCACAGCCATTCGCTCCCTTAACGTCTCTGCCTCCATCTCTCTGTCTCCACCTTTCAGTCACTCCTGAAGACTTAGTGCTTTTGTGGTTGGCACTGCTGCCAATGTTCTCAAATTCTCCCTGTTTCTCCATGGTTTTCCTCCCACAATCCAAAAACAGAATTGCTATATGCATAATGTCCTGAAGGACATTCGGCCCCTCGAGACAATGCCACCCAGCCTCTATCCCCGTATTGACTCTGCTAATCCCCCTAACCTGCACATCAAAGTGGTAATTTAGTATTGCCAATCAACCTAACCTGCACATCTTTGGAGTGTTGAACGAAACCTGAGTACCCAGAGGAAACTCATGCAGACACAAGGAGAAGGTGCAAACTCCACACAGACTCAAGGGCAAAATTGAATCTGGGTCTCTGGCATTGTGAGGCAGCAGTGCTAACCACTGTGCTACCGTGCAAGTCATGTGGATTAGCCAAACTAAATTGCCCCTTAGTGTCAGAGTGAATAGCAGAGTAAATACATGGGGTAAAGAGCGTAGGTCCTGGGTGGAATTGTTATCAGTATAGGCTCGATGCGCTGAATGGCCTCATTCTGTTCTGTAGAGATTCTCTGATTCTACAACAGATGCTCTGGTGATCACCCCCCCCCAAACCACACCCCTTCCTGCTACCTCCTTCCTCTCGGGCAGACCTAGTTCGAAGCAGAGAAGCGAGATCAGGGGAGATATCCTGAGGCCAGTCACGCACTTTCAACACAACACAAAGGATGTGTTGAAAACCTTTAGACAAAAATGGCCTCCCCCTCCTCCGGCTGTCCACCCTCCAACCCCACCATGTTTCCCTTCCCGTCGTGAGATGGTCCAAGATGGCAAGAGGGGAGGGGTGGGAGGGAGATGGTGGCACAGCAGGGCAGGTACTGGCTAATATTCTGGGGGTGATATGAGTTCCAATACCACCATAGGAGAATTTAAATACTATTAATCAAATCTGGAATTGAACGCTAGCCCCAGTGATGCAACCATGGTGATTATCATCAATTGTTGTAAAACTTCTTTCACTAATGTCCACTTTAGGGAAGGAAATCTGCCATCCTTATCTGATCTGGCCTACATGTGACTCCAGAGCCACAGCAATGTGGTTGACTCTCTGAAATGGCTGAGCGAGACCCTCAGTAAAAGTAGCAATCAGGGATGGGCAATGAATGCTGGTCTAGCCAGCAACACCCACATTAAAGAACTTGCTTCTTCTCAGGAACGTTTACCAGATAAGCTTCGAGACCAGGGGAGGTTAGGACAGGTGACCTAAATTTCGATCCAAGAGCACCATGAATGGTGAAAGGCGGAGGGGTTTAAGGAGAGAATTCCAAAGTTCTGGGGTCCAGGCAGCTGAGGGCACTGCTCCCACCAATAGTGGAGCTTTGAAATCAGGCAAGAGACCAGAATGAGAGGCAAGCGGAGATGGCGGCACGATGGCAGAGTGGTTAGCATTGCTGCCTCACAATGCTAGAGACTTGGATTCGATTCCGGCTCGCGTCAATGTCCGTGTGGAGTATATGTGTTCTCCCCACATGTGCTGTGTAAGATTTGATTTGATTTATTGTTGTCACATGTATTAATGCTCCTTGCATTCTCAATGCTTTATACTTTCTCGTGATCTCGGGCAGAGCAGGAGCCATACCAAGCCTGTAATACAACCAGAAAGAATGCTTTCCTCCCAGTGCTCCCACTGCCCAAAGATGTGTGAGTTAGGTGGATTAGCCAGGCTAAATTGTCCCTTAGAGTCCAGAGATATGTACACTAGGGAGATTAGCCGGGAAAAGATGTGGAATTATGGAGCTGGGGCCTGGGGAAGATGCTCTGGTGTCGACATGATGGGCCAAATGGCCTCCTTCTGCACTTTAGGTATTCTGTGATGGGAAGAAGGAAGGGAGGCTGTACTGTAAGGATTCTACGATTCTTATGATGGGAGGGAGGGAGTTGGGAGGAGCAGTGATCACAAGCCTGGAGGAGATGACAGTGAAGGGAGGGGGGGTCACACCGGGGCGAGCTGATTGGAAAACGAGGATCAGAATTCCTCAACTGGGGCACTACTGGCCCAATGCGTGTCAGCGTTCACAGGAGGTTATATTCAAGGATTGCTCCCAGTTCGAACACTTCATTCAGCCCTACGGTGTGGTGAGGGGGAGGGGGGCTGAGTTATCCACCACACCAGTCGACGCACCAAGTCAATCCACTTTCTCCTTTTCTCTCTCCACTCCCCGTCCAGCATCTCTTCTGAACACTGTCAAAGGATTTTCTCTGGGTCCAGAACAAAACTAACCTTCAAAATAAGAGCTAGAATATTCAAGAAGGATGTCAGGAACACTCGTTCCATGAAAATGGCAGAGCGAAAATCCCTCTTCCCCTCTATCTGTCCCACTAAACCTGCTGAGGTCGGGCAGGGATCAGACAATAACTGGACTGATAAATGGAATCAGGGTTTTATGGGAGATGGGACCAGGTTGGGCAGCTGGAGTTAAGATACAGATCGGCCACGGTAATTAAATGATGGTGGATCAGGCTCCTTGGGGGCAATGGGGTGTTAGCAGGGGTGATGGGATAGAAGGGGAGGAGGTGATAAAGGGGTCAGGGTGTGGTGGGGAGTGGGGGAGTGGGAGTACAGAATAGCCTCCCACCTCTGCCTCCACAGGTAGATATAAAAGATCCCATGTTCAGACAAGGATAGCAGATTTATCCCCTGTGCCATGGGCTATATTTGCAGTGGAACAGTGGCTAACATTTGTGCCTCACAGCACCAGGGACCGGGATTGTCAGCTTGGCCTAATGCCTGTACGGGTCTGCACATTCTCACCGTATCTGCAGGCGTTTCTACCGGCTGCTCCGGTTTCCTCCCACAGTCCAAAAGACGTGCTGGTTAGGTGCATTTGGCCATGCTAAATTCTCCCTCAGTGTACCCGAACTAGCACCAGCGTGTGGCGACGAGGGGATTTTCACAGTAACTTCATTGCAGTGTTAGTGTAAGCTGACTAAACCATAAAATAAAACATAAGTTGTGAGTTATTTTCCCCAAAGAACAGTGGAGTAGGGTGTCTGAAAACATTCAGATCTATCTGTCTATCCTTTCAGTTGCAAAATAATTCCTCAACGTTCATCTCTGAAGAGAAACCATCAAGTACAGACAACAGAATGTATCAGGCTGTAGCATCTTGGTTGATGAATGTGGGATCTTGCTGTACATCAAGATGGCCACTGGGCTTCGCTGCCACAGAACAAGTGGGCACACTTGATAAGAAGCTGTAGAGTTTTGGAGAATGGGGATATTAATGTCTGGAAGGTGCTGTTTACGGAGAGTGTGAGAACGGCTGGGAGATGTAGAGAGCCTGTGATTCCCATTGACTGCTCTCCTCTACAGTGTTCCACACTGGAATGAAGACATCTGAATCTTATTAGGGGCTAATGGTAGTTCCATGACATATGGAGGCATCATCGACATTCCTGCTACTGTACGCATATGTCTACATCACCCAGAGCTCCTCGGGGAGGCTGCAGAGTATTTGCAAAATCTGCACAGAGCCTTGCTATCAGCATTCTGACACTGTCCATTAGCTAAACTGATGATGCTGTATCACTCTGACCCTTGCTTACTCTCTCCCTCCTTTCCTCTCCTACTCCCACTCGCTCAGTCTCTTCCCTCATTGTCACTCTCATCTTCTCACCTTGTGATTGTTCTCATTTTCTCTGTCTTTCTATCTCTGTCTCTCATTCTTTCTGCCTCTCATCTTCTATCCCTCAATCTGTATCTGTTTTTCTCCCTCACTATGTGTCTGTTTTTCTCTCCATCTCTCACTCTCTATCGTGCTCTCTGTCTCTCAGTTTCTCACTTTCTCTGTGTTTGTTGTCTCTCTGTCTCTCAATTTCTCTATTTCTCTCTGTGTTTCTCTCACTCTCCCTGTCTCTCAATTTCTCTGTCTCTCTCTGTCTGTTTCTCTCTCGTTTTCTCACTCACTCTCCCTCTGTCTCTCCCTCTATCACTCTCTCTGTCTCTCTCCCTCTTTCTCTCTCTCTGTTTCTCACTGACTTTCTCTCTGTCTCTCACTCCTTCTGTCTCTCACTCTTTGTCTAATTAAGACCATAAAATATAGAAGCAGAATTAGGCCATTCGGCCCATTGAGTCTAGTCCGCCATTCGGTCATGTTTGATAAGTTTCTCAATCCCATTCTCCCGCGTTTTCCCTGTAATCATTGATTCCCCTTACCAATCAAGAACCTATCTATCTCTGTCTCAATGACCTGGCCTCCACACCCTTCGATGACAATGAATTCTGTGGATTCTCCACCTTCTGACCGAAGAAATTCCTTCTCATCCCGGTTCTAAAGCCCATCTGTGTCTTAACTCCAGCTGCCCAATCTGGTCTCCTCACCCATAAAACCCTGACCCTGTTCATCAATCCAGTTACTATTTGATCCCTACTCCACCTCACCAGACTTTTTGGGATAAATAGAGCGAAAGGCAGATTTTCACTCTGCCATTTTCATGAAACAAGGCTTCCTGACATCCTTCTTGAATATTCTAGCTCTTATTTTGAACACTTTACTCTCAAGTTGTGTCCTCAATTCCTAGTCTTTCCAACTAAAGAAACATCTTTCCCACATCCACTCTATCCAGACCTTTCAGTATTCTGTAAGTTTCAATAAGATATAGTGGCATAGTGGTTGTGTTAGTGAGGTAATAGCTCTGAGGCCTGGCCTAATAATTTAGAGACATCAAGTTCAAACCTCACCACAACAGTGGGACAATTTAAATCCATTTAACTAAATTAATTTGGAATTAACCAAGCTTGTATTCATAGTGGTGACTGTAAAACTATTCAGTATTGTAAAAAAATGGAACTATTTCACTAAGTCTTTAGGGAAGGAAATCAACCATCCTTAATTTTTAAAGGGTTGTCCCTTTACTCTGAGATTGTGCTTTCGGATCCTAGTCTCTCCTACTAATGGAAATATCTTCCTCACCTCCACTCTATCCGGGCCTTTCAGTATTCTATAAGTTTCACTGAGATCTCCCTCATCCCTCTAAACTCCATTGAGTTTATAGACCCAGAGCCTTCAAACACTCCTCATACATTAACTCTTTTTCTCTCTGCCTCTCACTCTCTCTGGCTCTCAATTCCTCTGTCTCTCGCTTTCTCTGCTTCTGTTTTTCTCTGTCTCTCAGTTTCTCCATCTCATCCTTTCCCTCTCTGCCTCCTCCTGTTGCTCTTTCTGTCTCTCACTCTCTCTGTCTCACATTCTGGAATATTATTTAAATGAGGAAAGACTGCAGAAAGCTGTAGCACTGAGTAGTCTGGGGGTTCTCGTCCATAAATCACTAAAAGCTAACATGCAAGATCAGCAGGTATTATGGAAGGCAAATGGAATGTTGGCCTTTATTTCAAAGGGAATTGAGTATAAAAATAGGGAAGTCATTCTAAAACTCCACAAGGCGCAATTAGACTGTACTGGGAATACTGTAAATAGTTTTGGTCTCCTTATCTAAGGAAAAGTATACTGACATTGGAGGCAATCCAGAGAAGGTTCACTCGGTTGATCCTGGGTATGAAGGGATTTTCTTATGAGGAGCGATTGAGTCGGTTGGGCTTGTACTCACTGGAGTTGAGAAGAATGAGAGGTGACCTTATTTGAGACATATCAGATTCTCAGGGACTTTGGCAGATGCTGAGAGATTATTTCCCTTTGTGCGGGCATCTTGGACCAGAGGGCATCAGCTCAAAGTAAAAGGTCACCCTATTGAAGTCAGAGATGAGAAGGAATTTCTTCTCTCAGAGGTTAGTGAATGTGTGGAATTATTTTATTGCAGAGAGCTGTGGAGGCTGGGTCAACAAAGAACAAAAACAAAGAAAATTACAGCACAGGAACAGGCCTTTCGGCCCTCCAAGCCTACACCAATCATGCTGCCCGACTGAACTAAAACCTCCTATCTTTTTATATCCCCTTATTCCTACCCCATTCATGTATTTGTCCAGATGCCCTTAAAACTCACAATCATATCCGCTTCTATTACCTCCCCGGCAATGAGTTCCGGGCACCCACCACTCTCTGAGTAAAACATTTGCCTTGTACATTTCCTTTAAATCTTGTCCCTCGCACCTTATATCTATGCCACCTTGTAATTGACTCTTCCAACCTGGGAAAAAGCTTCTGACTATCCACTCTGTCCATAGCCCTCATAATCTTATAGACTTCTAACAGGTCTGCCCTTTACCTCCGTCATTTTAGTAAGAACAAACCAATTTTCTCCAACTGCTCCTCATAATTAATGCCCTCCATACCAGGCAACATCCTGGTAAATCTTTTCTGTACTCTCTCCAAAGCCTCAACAACCTTCTAGTACTTGTGGCAATCAAAATTGAACACTATATTCCAAGTGCGGCCTAACTAAGGTTCTATAAAGCTGCAACATGACTCGCTGATGAAGGCAAGCATGCTGTTTGCCTTCTTAACTACCTTCTCCACCTGCATTGCTATTTTCAGTGATCTGTGTACCTGTATATCCAGATCCCTCTGCCTATCGTAAAGGTTCTGTATATTTCCTATCGTAAGCATTCTGTCATTTACTGTATATTGTCCGAATTAAACTCCATCTGCCATCTCTCCGACCAAGTCGCCAACCAATCTATATCCTGCTGGTTGCTCTGATGTCCTCATTGCTATCCGCAGTCCTCCAATCTTTGTGTTGTCCGCAAACTTATTAATTAATTATTAAGTCATTAAGTACATTCAAGTCTGAGATAGACGAATTTTTAATTAGTAAGGGAATCAAGGGTTGTGAGAATAAGGCAGGAAAGTGGAGTTGAGGATTATCACATCAGATCAGTCATTGAATGGTAAAGCAGACTCAATAGGCCAAAAGGCCTACATCTACTCCTATGTCATATAGTCTTATGGTCTTTCCGTGTGTCTGTTTTTCTCTCCCTATCTCCACTCTCTCTGTCTCCTCCTCTGTCTCTCATTTTTTTCAGTCTGTTTCTCCCAGTCTGTTCTCATGGGAACAGGTGTAGGCCATTCAGTCCATCAAGCCTGCTGCAATATTTAATACACTCATGGCTAATCAAATACTTCAATACTTTTTACACAAACTATCCCTGTAAGTCTTTACATTGTTTCCGATCTGAAATCTATCAATTCCTGGTTTAAACATACTCAATAATTGAGCTTCCACAATTTCCTGTGATAGAGAATTCCAAAATTCACAATCCTCTGTCTCTCTCTTTCTCTGTCTCTGACTCATTCTCTTTCTCTCTCTCTCTTTCTCTTGGTCTCTCTCTCTCTCTCTCAGTCTCTCACTGTCCCCATGCCTGTCTCTTTCTTTCTCTCAGTCACTTGCTTACTCTCATTCTCACTCTTTCTGTATCTCAATCTCTCTATGTCTGTCTCTGTGTGTCTCTCACTCACTCTGTGAGTGAGAGACACACAGAGAACAAATATTTCTCTTCGGTATTCACGCAGGGAGATGTAAATGTAGTTGTAGAGAACACTGGGATACAGGGTTGTAAACTGGAAAGTATTGAAGTAGATAAGGAGGATGTGCTAGATATTCTTGAGGGTTTGAAGTTAGATAAGTCCCCTGGGCCGGACGGGATTTACCCTAGGATTCTCTGGGAGGCGAGAGAGGTGATTGAAGAGCCTCTGGCTCTGATCTTCAGGTCGTCGTTGGTTACGGGTATAGTGCCGGAAGACTGGAGGATAGCGAATGTGGTCCCATTGTTCAAGAAGGGGAATAGAGACTTTCCTGGGAATTATAGACCGGTGAGTCTTACTTCTGTTGTGGGCAAAGTATTGGAAAGAATTATTAGGGATAGGATTTATAGTTATTTAGAGAGAAACAAATTGATTGGGGATAGTCAGCATGGTTTTGTGAAGGGTAGGTCGTGCCTTACTAACCTTATTGAGTTTTTTGAAAAAGTGACCAAAGAGGTGGATGGGGGTAAGGCAGTTGATGTGGTATATATGGACTTTAGTAAGGCGTTTGATAAGGTGGCCCATGGAAGACTTCTGCAGAAAATGCAGATGTATGGGATAGAGGGTGATTTAGCTAATTGGATTAGGAATTGGCTAGCAGATAGAAGACAGAGGGTGGTGGTTGATGGGAGATATTCATCGTGGAGTTCGGTTACAAGTGGTGTATCTCAGGGATCTGTTTTGGGGCCCCTGCTGTTTGTAATTTTTATAAATGATCTGGATGAGGGTATTGAAGGATGGATTAGTAAATTTGCAGATGACACCAAAGTCGGTGGAGTGGTAGATAGTGAAGAGGGGTGTTATAGTTTGCAGAGAGACTTGGACAAGTTGCAGAGCTGGGCCGAGAGGTGGCAAATGGAGTTTAATGTGGAAAAGTGTGAGGTAATTCACTTTGGCAGGAATAACAAATGTGTAGAGTATAGGGCTAATGGTAGGACTCTTAATAGTGTTGAAGAACAGAGGGATCTTGGTGTGCATGTGCATAGATCCCTGAAAGTTGGCAATCAAATCAAGTTAAGAAGGCATATGGAGTCTTAGCTTTAATTGGTAGGGGGATTGAATTTCGGAGCCGCAACGTCATGTTGCAACTGTACAAAACTCTAGTGCGGCCACACTTGGAGTATTGTGTACAGTTCTAGTCCCCGCATTATAAGAAAGATATGGAGACATTGGAGAGGGTACAGAGGAGGTTTACTAGGATGTTGCCTGTTATGGAGGGCAGGTCTTATGAAGAGAGGCTGAGGGATTTGAGGTTGTTTTCGTTAGAAAGAAGATGGCTAAGAGGAGACCTTATTGAAACATATAAGATGATTAGAGGTTTAGATAGGGTGGACAGTGATAGCCTTTTTCCGAGGATGGAGAAAGCTAGCACGAGGGGACATAGCTTTAAATTAAGGGGTGTAGTTATAGGACGGATGTCAGAGGTAGGTTCTTTACCCAGAGGGTGGTAAGGGTATGGAATGCCCTGCCTGCTGCAGTTGTAGATGCGCCAAGTTTGGTGGCGTTTAAGAGGTTAGTAGATAAGTTTATGGATGAAAAGGGAATGGTTTAGGTTAGAGGGTCATTGCTTTTTCTTAATTGGTTGGCGCAACATCGGGGGCCGAAGGGCCTGTTCTGTGCTGTAATGCTCTATGTTCTATGTGTGTGTGACTCTCTCTATCTCTCAATCTCTCTGTGTCTGTCTTTTTCTTTGTCTCTTTGTCTCTCTCTCTGTGTCTCTCAGTCACTCTGTATCTCTCTCTCTGTTTTTTCTCTCTCAGTCTCTTACTTTGCCTTTCTCACTCTCACTTCCTGGTGTGGGATTTTCTGGCCACACTCATCCCCAGATTAGAAAATCCAGCCTGAGGTCAATGGACCTTTGCACGGTCCTGTCCTGTCCCTTGCAATTCTCGATGGAAAAGCTCTGTATTCTGTGTCTGTTTATTTGTCTCTCACTCTGTCTATTTCCATCTCTCATTCTAAATCTGTTTTTCTTTCTCTCTTACTCATTCTGTGCCTATCACTCTGTCACTTTCTCTCTTTCTCTCTCTCTGATCTCTGTCTCTCTGTTTTGAGATCTTCATCTATTTCACTGATTGGATGAGATTTTATGGCCTCAATCATCCTGAAACTGTAAAATCCCACCCAAGGTCAATGGACATTCCTCTGCTCTGCCCATTCCCTGCTCTGATTCCCAGGATGGGAAATTTCCAGCCATTGCCTTTCTCTCTGTCTCCTATTGTCTCCACCAGAAATGGCAGTGACTTTCTGCATGCTTTTGAAATATTCTGTCTGGAAACATTGTCTCTCTGTCACTTTCTCTCTCTCTCTCTCTCTCTCTCTGATTTCTGTCTCTTTGTTGCAGGAGCTTTGCCTTTCAGTCACCTTGTCTCTCTGTCTCATTCCCTCTATCATTCTGTTTCATGTTGTTGTTCTACCATATCATGTCTCTGTACCTGTCGCTATCTCCGTGTCTTTGTTTCGCTGTCTATGTCTCATTGAATGTCCTCAGTGCAGAAAAAGGCCATTTGGCCCATTAAAGTAACAACGCACCAGATCAATCCCCATTACCCCATTCTACTAATCCACCTGTCATTAAGGGGCAATTTAACACGGACAAGCCACTTCATCTGTATATCTTTAGGCTGTGGGAGGAAACCGAAGCATCTGAATATAACCCGCACGGACAAGGGGAGAACATGTAAACTCCCCACAGAAGTCACCCAAGGCTGTAATTGAACTCGGGTCCCTGGCACTATAAGGCAGCAGTGTGGGTATAGAGGCAGGTATATACCAGGCTGGTTTATAGTGGGCAGGAATATGTTCAATGGGCACAATGACAAGATCATAATGGGTGAGTGTACAATTGTCATACTAATGAAGGGAAAAATACCAAACAATGTCCAGAAATATTAAGCTCACAATAAGGACTGTGCATCTTTTAAACATGGACAAACAAACTGATGAATGGCTGAGGATTTATAGTCAGTTGTTGGTTGGTGTGTTATACTGGGAGGGACAAAGGAACCCCACCCTGTTTCCAGGCAGAATATTTCAAAAGCATGCAGAAAGTGACTGCCATCTCTGGCTGAGACAATGGGAGATAATGAGAAACGAGTATCCTCTCAATAAGACATATCCTGCGCATAATGGTCCAGACTGATCTGCAGATTCCACCTTCCAGAAATATGCAAAGACTGGAATTAAAGAAAATAGCTAAAATGGTTAGTGTGTGTGTGTGTGTGTATACATGACTGCATGCATGTGTAGTCTATAGTAGTATTAGAGCATGTTTGACACAGAAGCAAAATCCAACTATTAGTGGCACACCTGCAAACGTTTATTTCAATGTATATTTCTCTCTCTGACAGCACAATGGCACAGAGGTTATTACTGCTGCCTCACAGTGCCAGGGACCCTGGTTCAATTCCTGGCTTGGGTCATTGTCCATGCAGAGTCTGCATGCTCTCCCCATGTTCACATGGGTTTTCTCCGGGTGATCCAGTTTCTTCCCACACTCTAAAAATGTGCAGGTTAGGTAGAATGGCCATGATAAATTGCCTCACTGTATCCCAAAATGTGTAAATTAGGCAGGATTATTGAGGTAAATATGTGGGGTTGCGGGGATAGGGCCTGGGTAAGATACTCTGTCAGAGAATCAGTGCACACTCGATGGGCTGAATGGCCTCCTTCTGCACTGTATGGATTCAATGATTCTATGGTTGCCGAAGTAGGCAAATTCAGCAAACCCCCAGCTGAAACGGAAACAGGGAAATTTCTCTGCCAAACTGCAGAACACTGGAATCTTGAAACCAGTTATTCAAGTGCTGAGGTCAGCAATACCAGAATCACGAATCATGAACACTCAATCATCTAATCCACATGGGTGCAGGACTGTTTCATAAACCTTTTTGTTCAATTCACTGATTGAACTGATTGAGAATTGGATCAATTCTCATTTCTAAACTGGATGAATGAATATGCATGTGTTTACCAATATTTCACCTTTAGTAGTCCTTTAACTATAGAATCTAACCATGGAATCCCTACAGTGCACAAGGAGGCCATTTGGCCCATTGAGCCTGTACTGACAACATATCACCCAGGCCCATTCCCTCAACTCGATGTATTAATCTTGCTAATCCCCCTGACACTAAGGGACAATTTTTTTTTATTAATTCATGGGATATGGGTGTCGCTGGCTGGCCAGCATTTATTGCCCATCCCTAGTTGCCTTTGAGAAGGTGGTGGTGAGCTGCCTTCTTGAATCTCTGCAGTCCACGTGCTTTGGGTGACCAACATTATCAACGGGGAGGGAATTCCAGAATTTTGTGAGATTTTGTAGCAATTTAGTGGCTTGCTAGGCCATTTTGGAAGGCAGTCGAGAATCAACCATATCGCTGTGGCTCTGGAATCACATGTAGGCCAGACCAGGTAAGGATGGAAGAGTACCTTCCCGAAAGGACATTAGTCCGACAATTGACAATGGTTTCGTGGTCATCATTAATTCAGATTTTTTTTTTATTGAATTCAAATTCTACCGTGAATTTGAACCCAGATCCCCAGAGCATTACCTGGATTTCTGGATTAATACTCATGTGATTATAGCACTGGGCCATCACCTCCCCTAATTTATCATGGCCAATTCACCTAACACACATATCTTTGGATTGAGGGAGGAAACTGGAGATCTCAAGAATCGTGGATAAATTGACTCCTCTTAAAACATAAACACTGGGACTGGGAAGAGGTATCTGCGAAGGAAGGGATCATTTTTATATTAATCTTGCTGTGAATGACAGAGGGAGTTGGATAAAGAACAGATGACATTTCATCCCTTAACATAGGGGGTAACAGGTTGGGGATGTCCCAGCTGGAGAATAATAAATTGATGTGCTTGCCCTGGAATTTTAACAAATTGTGGGCTAATGCCAAGATAGTTCCAGGGATGGGAGAAAAGATAAAAGATTGACAAACAAATTGGATGAAGCTCAGCTGGAGACCAGTCACACCAATAATGGCGGGTGTGTAATGGGCAGATCAAAGTGCAGCACCAGGGATCCTGAGGAAAACTGGAATCAATGCAAGTATGGGAGGGAAGTCTCCACTGGCTAGAGGCAGGCATGATGTATTTTGGTAGATCAAATCAGGGCAAGACCTATTCAGTTATTGTTAGGACACTGGGGAGAGTTACAAAATAAAGAGATTTAGAGGTACATGTTCATAGTTCCTTCAAAGTGGAATCACAGATGGACAGCGTGGTGAAGAAGGCATTTGGCATGCTTGGTTTCATTGGTCAGAACATTGAATACAGGAGTTGGAATGTCTTACTGAAGTTGTACAAGATATTGGTAAGGCCACATTTAGGGTACTATGTACAGTTCTGGTCACTATTATAGAAAGGATATTACTAAACCAGAAAAAGTGCAGAAAAGATTTACTAGGATGCTACTGGGACTTGATGGATTGAGTTATAAAGAGAGGTTGGATTGAGTGGTACATTTTTCTCTGGAGCATTAGAGGCTGAGGGATGATCTTATAGAGGTCTGTAAAATAATGGGGCATAGATCAGCTAGATAATCAATATCTTTTCCCAAAAATAGGGAAGTCTAAAAGTCTAGAGGGCATTTATTTAATGTGACAACATAAGAACATAAGAAATAGGAGCAGGAGTAGGCCATCCAGCCCCTCCAGCCTGCCCCGCCATTCAATAAGATCATGGCTGATCTGTAGTGGTTCAGTACCACGTTCCCGCTTTCTCCCCATAACCCTTAATTCCCTTGTCAATCAAAAACCTATCCACCTTTGACTTAAATATATTCAGCGAGGAAGCCTCTACTATTTCATCAGGCAGAGAATTCCAAAGATTTTCCATTCTTTGTGTGAAGAACGCCCCCCCCCCTCCCCACCAATCTTGAGGCTGTGCCCTCTAGTCCTGCCATCTTTGCTAAGCGGGAAGAGTCTCTCAACCTCAACCCCTATCCATCCCCTTCATTATCTTATACGTCTCTACAAGATCCCCTCTCAGCCTTCCAAACTCCAAAGAGTACAAACCTAGCCTATTTAGTCTCTCCTCATAATCCAGCTCCCTCATCTCCAGTATCAGCCTAGTGAACCTTCTCTGTACCCCCTCCAAGGCCAATATATCCTTCCTCAAATGCAGCGAACAAAACTGCACACAGTACTCCAGCTGCGACCTCACCACTACCCTATATAGCTGCAAAAGTACCTCCCTACTTTTATATTCTATCCTCCTAGCTATAAAGGCCAATATTGCATTCGCCTTCTTAATCACCTGCTGCACCTGCAGACTGTGTTTTTGTGATTTATGCACAAGAACCCCCAGATCCCTCTGCACCGTAGCATGCTGCAGCTTTTCACCATTTAAATAATAATCCTTCCTACCGTTATTCCTACCAAAGTGGATAACCTCACACTTGCTAAATTATACTCCATCTGCCAGGTCCTCGTCCACTCATTCAACCTATCCAGATCCCTCTGCAGGCTTTCCACACCCTTCACACAATTTGCTTTTCCACTCATCTTCGTGTTGTCAGCAAATTTTGTCACTCTGCACTCAGCTCCTTCCTCCAGATCATGTATATAAATGGTAAATAGTTGAGGCCCCAGCACCAAACCCTGGGGCACTCCACTAGTCACCAGCTGCCAATCAGAATAGCATCCATTAATACCTAGCCTCTGCTTTCTATTAGACAACCAATCCTCTATCCAGTCTAACACCCTACCCCCGACTCTCCGCACCCTAACCTTCTGCAGCAATCTTTTGTGAGGCACCTTATCAAATGCCTTTTGGAAATCCAAAAACACCATATCCACCGGTTCCCCTCTATCTACCACACTAGTCACTTCCTCATAGAACTCCAATAAATTCGTCAAGCACGACTTCCCCTTAACAAATCCGTGCTGCGTCTGCTTGATCAAACAGTTTGTATCCAGGTGCCTTGTTATTTCTGCTTTGACAACAGATTCAAGCATTTTTCCTACTATAGACGTTAAACTAACCGGCCTATAATTCCCTGCCTTCTGTCTGCTACCCTTTTTAAACAGCGGTGTATCATTGGCCATTTTCCAATCTTCCGGCACTTTCCCGGAGTCCACTGAATTCTGAAAGAATTACCAGGGCATCTGTTATCACCTCAGCCATTTCCTTGAGGACCCTGGGATGCATTCCATCCAGTCCCGGGGACGTATCTGCCCTCAGCCCCATTAGTCTATCAAGTACCACCTCTCTAATCACTGTAATTTCATCAAGGACCTCATCTCCTACCACCCTTCTATCCTTAATTTCGGGCAAGTTATTTAAGTCGTCCTCCGTAAAGACCGACACAAAAAACTTATTCAAGGTCTCTGCAATATCCTTATCGTCCACCACTAAATCCCCCCTCTCATCCTCCAAGGGTCCTACATTAACTCTGGCCATAGAACATAGAACATTACAGCGCAGAACAGGCCCTTCGGCCTTCGATGTTGCGCCGACCAATTAGGAAAAAGCAATGACCCTCTAACCTAAACCATTCCCTTTTCATCCATAAACCTATCTACTAACCTCTTAAATGCCATCAAACTTGGCGCATCTACAACTGACGCAGGCAGGGCATTCCATACCCTTACCACCCTCTGGTTAAAGAACCTACCTCTGACATCCGTCCTATAATCACCACCCCTTAATTTAAAGCTATGTCCCCTCGTGCTAGCTTTCTCCATCCTAGGAAAAAGGCTATCACTGTCCACCCTATCTAAACCTCTAATCATCTTATATGTTTCAATAAGGTCTCCTCTTAGCCGCCTTCTTTCTAACGAAAACAACCTCAAATCCCTCAGCCTCTCTTCATAAGACCTGCCCTCCATACCAGGCAACATCCTGGTAAACCTCCTCTGTACCCTCTCCAATGCCTCCACATCTTTCTTATAATGTGGGGACCAGAACTGCACACAATACTCCAAGTGCGGCCGCACTAGAGTTTTGTACAGTTGCAACATGACGTTGCGGCTCCGAAATTCAATCCCCCTACCAATAAAAGCTAAGACTCCATATGCCTTCTTAACAACCTTATCGACTTGATTGGCCATCCTCCTATTCTTTATATATTTATAAAAACTTTTACTGTCATTCTTGATATTTCGAGCTAGTTTAGCCTCATATTCTATCTTTCCTTTTTTAATCACTTTCTTTGCTGTTGTTTAAAACTTTCCCAATCCTCTGATCGCCCATTATTTTTAGCTGTGAGGGGAGAGAGATATAAAAGTGTTCAGAGGGACAATTTTTTCACACAGAGGGTGGTGAGTGTCTCGAACAAGTTGCCAGAGGTAGTAGTAGAAGTGGGTACAATTTTGTCTTTAAAAAGCATTAAGACAGTTATATGGGCACAATGGGCGTAGAGGATTATGGGCTCAATGCAAGCAATTGGAATTAGGATAGTGGTTAAAAACTGTGCATCATGGACAAGTTGGGCCAAAGGGCCTGTTTCCAGGGTGCAATCTCTATGACTCACGCCTGGGACAAAGGAAATTGGATGTGCTGGTTGAAGGTCAGTCATCTCAGCTCCAGGATATCACAGCAGGAGTCCCTCAAGGTAGTGTCCTAGGCCCAACCATCTTCAGCTGCTTGATCAACGACCTTCCCTCCATCATAAGATCAGAAGTGGGGATGTTTGCTAATGACTGCACAATGTTCAGCACCATTTGCGACCCCTCTGATACTCAAGCAGTCCATGTCCACAGTCCAGGTTTCGGCTGATTAGTAACAAGTAATATTCAAGCAACACAAGCGCCAGGCAATGACCAAGCACAACAAAACAGGGTCTAAACATCATCCCTTGACATTCAATGGCATTAACATCACTACTGTCAAAATCCTGGGATAAACATTAATCAGAATCTGAACTGGACTAGCCACATTAATGCAGTGGTCACCAAGCAGGTCAAAGGGTAGGAATCCTGTGGTGAGTAACTCGCCACCTGACTCTCCAAAGCCTGTCCACAAGGTCCAAGTCAGAAGTGCGATGGAATACTCTCCACTTGCCTGAATGGATACTGCTCCAACAACACTCAAGCAGCTCGACACCATCCAGGCAAAAGCAGCCTGTTGGATTGCTACCATTTCCACAAACATACACTCCCTCCATCGCCAATGCAAAGTGGCTGCATTTGTACCATTTACAAGATGCATTGCTGCAATTCACCACGTCTCCTAAGATAGCATCTTCCAAACACACGACCTCTACCCTTGAGAAGAACCACTCAGCAGATACTGGAGAACACAAGCACCTAGAGCTTCCTCTCCAAGTCACTCACCATCCTGACTTGGAAGGATTTCACCATTTCCTCATTATTACTGGGTCAAAATCCTAGAACTTCCTCCCAAACAGCACTGGGGGTGCACCTACACCACATGAACTGCAGCAGTTCAGGAAGGTACTCACTATCACCCTCCCAAAGGGTGCACAATAAATACTGAACAAGGCAGCAATGTGCTAATCCTGGGAACTAGTGAAAAAATGTTTACCTGACAGCTTTAAAACCATAAAACAAATGAATAATGGACAGGATGTGAAATTCTCTGACAGTGCAGCACTCCCTCAGCACTGACCCTCTGACAGTGCAGCACTCCCTCAGCACTGACCCTCTGACAGTGCAGCACTCCCTCAGCACTGACCCTCTGACCGTGCAGCACTCCCTCAGCACTGACCCTCTGACAGTGCAGCACTCCCTCAGCACTGACCTCTGACAGTGCAGCACTCCCTCAGCACTGACACTCTGACAGTGCAGCACTCCCTCAGTACTGACCCTCTGACAGTGCAGCACTCCCTCAGCACTGACCCTCTGACAGTGCAGCACTCCCTCAGCACTGACCCTCTGACAGTGCGGCACTTCCTCAGCACTGACCCTCTGACAGTGCAGCACTCCCTCAGCACTGACCCTCTGACAGTGCAGCACTCCCTCAGCACTGACCCTCTGACAGTGCAGCACTCCGTCAGTCCTCCACAGAGTGTTAACAATAGTTACTAGAATGTGTCTTCCCAGTCCTGTCATCTTCTTGCCACCCATGTACTGATACAGATTTCATGGCCTTCCCTCTCTTCCAAGATCGCTTGGTGTCTCAACATCATTCACTCTACAATGTCGTGACAATATCGGGATAGGTTTAAAGCAGGACTGACAATCCCTCTCCATCAGAGTTGCACAGTAGTTAGCACTGCTATGTAACAGCACCAGGGACTGGGATTCAATTCACTACTAAGGTCACTGTCTGTGTGGAGTTTTGTAAAAACTGTGTTTACCCCAGTCCGACGCCGGCATCTCTACATCATGTGTGGAGTTTGCACATCCTCCCCGTGTCTGTGTGGGTTTCCTCCGGGTGCTCTGGTTTCTTCCCACGGTCTGAAAGGTGTGCAGATTAGGTTGATTGGCCATGCTAAATTGCCCCTGAATATCACAGTCCTAGCAGGGTGAATACGCAATGTTGTGGGGATGCACCTGGGTGGGATTGTCGTCAGCCAAATTGTCTCCTTGCGCCCTGTATGAATTCTGTGATATTCTGATCATTCCTACACAACCTGGCCCTTGCATTGGGTTAATGAACTCCAAATTCATGTCGGGCTACTTCCCCAGAGAGCTGGTGAGGGCCTTTCTTCATCACTGACTGGCGCTGCCTGATGGCATCAACCCTTAGCGTGAATGCTTTCCGTCTACCGAATACCTCTCACACCTCGTGGGCCCCGCACCTCTCACTCTCTCTCTCTCTCTCTCTCTATTACATTCAACTCTGTGTTAGGACAGTAAGCTCAGTGTTCCCCTTCGCTCGGCTGCTGAATTGGATTGCATAAGACTGAAGCCATGAAGCCACGTATCTAACTGACCACAGACAGAATATTATTTAGATCGAGAGAGAGAGAGAGAGAGAGAGACGGGTTAGGGGTGGAGGCAGCTGCGATTTTGTCTTTTAAAAAACATTTAGACTGTTACATGGATAAGAACGGTATCAGGGGATATGGGTCAAATGCAGACAATTGGGACCGGCTTAGTGGTTAAAAACTGGGGGAGCCTGGACAAACTGGGCCAAAGGGTCTGTTTCCATGCCATTAACCTCGATGATACTGTGACTCGAACTCTGCAGCGAAAAGGGATTTGGATGTCCTCATGCGTGAATCACAAAAAAGCCAGCATGTGGGTACAGCAATGCAGTTGCCACCTCAATTTCCTGATTGCCCTGACAAGATATTCAGTTGTATCAATCCAAGGGCAACTAGGGATGGGCAATCAATGCTGGCCACCCTCCTAATCTTTAACTTCTCACATTTAACTCTAACCTTCAATCTGACCTCCAGCTTTCAAAGCTGATCTCTTCCTCCGAACAGAATTCCTTACCCTCAACCCGGCCAAACTTCTCGAGCCTCCCCCTTCCCCCACCCCGTGGGAGATAGCAGATTTTCTTCCCAATGGAAAAAAAAACAATGACTAGGGAGCCAAGTGGATTGTTGGCCTTTATTGCAAAACGGGATGGAGTATAAAAATAGGGAAATCTTACCACAGCTTTATAGTGAGACCAGTTTTGGCCTCTTTCTTTACAGAAGGATACATTTGTGTTGGAGACAGTTCAGAAAGGGTCCAGACCAAAGGTAAGATATCTGGCTGAAGGTTGAAGAGCGGATTGAAGGTCAGAGGTCAGGATTAAGAGAAGACGTCAAGTTATAGTTACAAGGTCAGGTTTGAAGGTCGAGTCAAAGGTAAGACATACAGATCAAAGTTGGAGATCAGATTTAACAGCTCTGTTTTGAAGGCTGAAGCTCACGGCAAAGGTAAGATGCCAGGTCAAGGTTGGAGATCGGATTGAAGGTCAGAGGTCAGGGCTAAGGTAAGACATCAAGTTATAGTTACGAAGTTAGAGGGCACGTTAAAGGTAAGAAATTAAACCGAGGATAAAAAGTTCAGGTTTAACTTAAGTTGCAAAGTTTAAGGTAAGAGGTCAGATGAAAGGTAAGAGGTCAGGTTCCAGTTCAGTAGGGTCATGTCTGAGAGAGGAGGTCAGACTCAGAGGATAGAGGTCAGGTTCAGGGTGAAAGGTCAGACTGGAACAGGAAGTCATGTTGCAGATCTGAGTGGAGTAGGCCGTGTTTTTTTTTAAAAAAAAACTACTTTGGAATGGCTGTGATAATCCACAGAGGAAGTGTGATCAAATCTATTCACTTATGACTGCCCCTGCCCAACCTACTCATCCCCCTCCCCCCACAATCAATCTCCAAAGTCATGGAGTCACAGACCAGCATGAAAACAGGCCCTTTGGCCCAACTGGTCCATGCAGATCATGGGTGCCCTCCCAGCTAATCCCAATTGTGTACATTTGGCCCATATCCTTCTAATTGTTTCCTCTCCACATACTAATCCAAATGCTTTTCAAATGTTGCGATTGAACCTGCCTCAACCACATCCTCTGGCAAGTCACTCCATATCTGTATCAACCTCTTTGTGAAGAAGTTATAAAATATCAGGTCCATTTTAAATCTTTCCCCAACGCCTTAAATCTGTGCCCTCCAGAACAAAGAACAAAGAAAATTACAGCACAGGAACAGGCCCTTCGGCCCTCCAAGCCTGCCCCGACCATGTTGCCCGCATGAACTAAAACCCCCTACACTTCGGGAACCATATCCCTCTATTCCTATACTATTTATGTATTTGTCAAGATGTCCCTTTAAAATCACTACCGTATCTGCTCATACTACTTGCCCTGGCAGTGACTTCCAGGCATCCACCACCTTCTGTGTAAAAAATTTGCCTCATACATCTTCTTCAAACATTGCTCCTTGCACCTTAAACCTGTGTCCCCTTGTAATTGACGCTTCCGCCCTGGGAGAAAGCTTCTGATTACCCTTTCTGTCCGAGTCCTTCTAGTTTTTAATTCCCCTACCCCGGGAAAAAGATTATGAGCTTTCAGCTTATGTATGCCTCTCATGATTTTATACAACTCAATCAGTACTCATTCTCCTGTGTTCCAAGGAATTAACCCCTAGCCTTGCCAACTGTTCCCTGTAATTCAGGCCCACTAATCCAGCCAACATCCTCGTATACATTCTTTAGGCTCCTTTCAGGTTATCAACACTTGTCCTTGAGCAGGGAGGGTGACCAAAGTACCGTATACAATACTCCAAATGCAGCCTCACCAATGACTTATACAATTGGAATATGATGCCCACCCCTACTCTCCCCTCTCATGCTAGATGACAGGAGCTTGAGTGTTTGTTGGACTCCTGAGATGTGGAGGCTGGAAGTCAGGATGTGAAACTGCTACCATCCGAATCAGGACACATCTGGCAATGTGGCCCACATCTGTCACCCTTAAACCACCACACATCTCCAAAAAGGATGGAAGGGATCATAATAGGTGACCACAAATCACAGACTGGCTCCCGGCTCACTCCCAAATTAGTCCTTGCTGACTGCCTCAGGCTTGGGCCTGGACAATGCACCGAGGGTGTGACAAGCCAACGTCAGGATTATGGGATTCCACACGGCTTATAATTTACCCCCAAACTGTAATTTGGGAAGACTCTAAATGTAGCTCCAGAGCGTGGATGGTTCGCTTATTTAGACATACATGAAAATCTACGCACACACAGACACACACACTCACTCACAGACACTAACACACACACTCACCTACACTTACTCACAGATACTAACACACACACACACACATACTGACACACACACTGATACACACACGCATACACATCCACACACACTGACACAGACACTCACATACACACTCACACACACTAACACACACACACCCACACCCACACACACTGACACAGACACTCACATACACACTCACATACACTAACACACACAGTGACACATGCACACACACACACACTCACTCACACACTGACACACACACCCACACGCTGACACACACATGCACCAACACACACTGACACAGACACTCACATACACAGTCATACACACTAACACACACAGTGACACACACATATACACACGCACACACACAGTGATACATACACACACACACATACACTCACACACACACACACACATACACTCACACACATACACTCACACACACACCCACTCACACACTGGCACAAACACCTACCCACTGGCACACACACGCTCACACATACACTCACACACACACACACACGCACACTCACACACACATTCATACACAACACTGACAACACATACTCATATACATACACACTCACACACTGACACACACACGCACACACACACGCACACACACACACTCAGACACCATACACTTACACAGTGATGCAGTTTGGCGGATTGAACCAGGGCAGGAATTATTCAGTTAACACTACGTCTTTGGGGAGAATTACAGAATAAAGAGATCTAGGAGCACATGTTCATAGCTCCTTGAAAGTGAGTCACAGGTGGACAGAGTGTTGAAGAAGGCATTCGGCATGCTTGGTTTCATTGGTCAGAACATTGAATACAGGAGTTGGAATGTACAAGACATTGGTAAGGCCACACTTGGATTACTGTGTGCAATTCTGGTCCTCCTATTATAGAAAGGATAGTATTAAACTAGAAAGAGTGCAGGAAAGATTTACTAGGATGGTACCGGGACTTGATGGATTGAGTTATAAGGAAAGGCTGGATAGACTGGGACTTTTTTCTCTAGAGCATTGGAGGCTGAGGGGTGACTTTATAGAGGTCTACAAAATAATGGGGGGCATAGATCAGCTAGACAGTCAATAACTTTTCCCAAAGGTAGTGGAGTCTAAAATTAGAGGGCAAATTTTAAGATGAGGGGAGAGATATAAAAGTGTTCCAATGGGACAGGTTTTTCATACAGAGTGTGGTGAGTGTATGGAACAAGGTGCCAGATGTAGGATAGAGGCAAGTACAATTTTGTCTTTTAAAAAACATTTAGATAGTTACATAAGTTTGATGGGTATAGAGGGTCAAATGCAGGCAATTGGGATTAGCTTAGGGACTTTTTAAAAAAGGTGGCATGGACAAGTTGGGCCAAAGGGCCTGTTTCCATGCCGTAAACATCTAGGATTCTATGACACACACACACATACACACACACACACACAGTCTTACACACAGAGTCACATACAAATGCACACTCTCTTACACGTACACACACACACAGAGTCTTACATATACTCTCTTACACACAGTCACACACAAACACACTTTCACACACGCATACACACAGGGTTGGGCAAGAGTGTGCACCTGGATAAGATACTCCTTTAAAGAGTAGTTGCAGACCTGATGGGCTGAACGGCCTGTTCTTCTCTGTCTAATCTTCTAACAGATTAAAGACCAAGTGAAATCCTTTTCCCACCAGAGCAAGTGAGTATGGGCCTGGGATCAGCTGTGTGGGGGTCAGATTCCACCCCCAGATCCCCAGGGAGATCCAGGATGGGGGGGAGGAGGTAACGTGAACGCTGTATCGGACCCACAGCTGCTCCTTGCTGTCTTCAGGAATAGAAAGGGTGCGTGCAATTAATCCGGTTGCGAGGGCATTCAAGAAAATTTAAAACCTTGCAAACCACATCTGAAGAACCCAAAGCCAACACATTCCACCGGGAAACACATCTGCCACCCATGCCAACCACACCATCTCCTTGGTTACTCTCTCAGCTGACGCCTGGCTTAAAGCTGGTGATCCGAGCGTGTGCCTCAGGCCACGGGGAGTGGGCACTGGTTCGAGTTCGCACCCCCCAACTTATACGCTGAACCAGAAGTCAGCTGGCACAGAATCTGCCACCTCCCCCCGTGAAAGTTGGCACAACCTGTCATATGTAAGGTGCGAATTGTGGTCTACACCATCAACAGGGACTCTGGGGTCAATGAGAATCGGGGAAAGATTCTCCACTGGTTGGAGTTATATCTGGCCCAGAGACCCAAACTAATATAGACCTAGAATATCCCTAGAGGGCAGAATAACCCAAAGGTCCAGAATAATCCAAAGGCCCAGAGCAATACTGAGACCCAGAGTAACCCTGAGGGCCAGAGTAACACGAAGCCCAGAGTAAACCAGAGGCTCAGAGTAATCCAAAGGTCCAAAGTAAACCAGAGGCCCAGAGTAAGCCAGAGGCCCAGAGTAAGCCAGAGGACCAGAGTAAACTAGAGGACCAGAGTAACCCTGAGGCCCAGAGTACACCAGAGGCCCAAAGTAACCCGAGGCCCAGGTTAAACCAGAGGCCCAGAGTAATCTGAAATCCAGAATATACCAGAGGCCTGGAGTACCCAGGCTAATGCTCTAGGGACCCAGTTTAAATCCCAACATGGCAACAGGAATTTGAATTCAATGAATAAAATCTGGAATCTAAGAATGATCTCAATCATGATGACCAGAGCAACTATCATTGATTGTTTAAAAATCCATCTACTTCACTAATATCCTTTAGGGAAGGAAATCTGTCATCCTGACTCCAGACCCACAGCAATGTGGTTGGCTCTTAACCAGATTTCATAGAGAGGGAGGGGGAGAGATGGAGAGAGTGAGGGAGGTGTGGGCAAGAAGCTCCCTCACCTTTCCCATGCTCTCTGACCCTGCCCACACTGTCTGAGGCCCTTGCTGTGCTCTGTCAGTGTCACCCAAATGGACAAACAAATCCTAATGACTCCTTCCTTGCCCATGAGATCAGTTGGGGTGCAAGAGGGGATTTTACCATCACCCTAAAGATGTTAAAAATCATTCTCCCACCCCATCACCTCCGGCATCTTTTTTTTAAAATTAATTCATAGAATATGTGCGTCGCTTCCTGACCGGCAATTATTGCCTGTCCCTAACTGCCCGAGGACAATTGAGAATCAACCACATTGCTGTGCTCCTGGAGTCACATCTATTCCAAACTGGGTAAGGGTGGCAGATTTCCTTCCCTAAGGAGTCATTAGTGATCCAGATGGTGGTTTTTCTGACAATGGTTTCACGTTCATCAGTAGATTCCTAATTCCAGATTTTTTTAAATTGATTTCAAATCCCACCATCTGCTGTGTGGGGATTCGAACCCGTGACGGGAACATTAGCTGAATTTCTGGATTAATACTCTTGCAATAATACCACGAGGCCACTGCCTTCCCTCTGAGGAGGGTTCAAGCAGAACGCCAGTGCAGATGGGTGTATTTTCGAGTTTTAGGGCGGGTTTCTGTCTCAAAAGGAGTCATTGCGGGAGATCTAAGGAATGCTCGGCACTCAGCCGCATCTCCCCAGGCGTCCTTAGGGCTACGGTGTGTTCAGACGGTCCTCGGGGAGAAGGGAGAGTGAAGCAAAGTTCTGTGTGGGGGGAAGGAAGAGAGGGGAGGGAGATTGCGGGGGGCAGAGGAGAGAACGGACTTTGCTATAGGAAGACAGATTAGTAAACGGGGCCTGCAAAATAGGCTGCATCTCCTGCAAGAGGAATCTCCCTCATTCTTGATCTTTAGACACATCTGCAGCTGGGATGTGTTGGACCAGGGGTAGGCTTTAGCAGGGGCCCTGTGATTGCAATATGATTGAGACAGAGAGAGAGGATCAGGGAAGTGACAGGCGGAAAATTGTGTTTTTCCACTCAGGAATGCGAGAGAGGAAGAAAAGAACCATTTGTCACTCCAAGTAGACTGTTGCAGACACGGAGGCATTCGAGAGGGCATTAAACAGTGACTGGAGTAGAAACAATGTACAGGAGTACAGGATGGAGGGGAGAAGGCATCCCATCATGATGTCTGTTTGGAGAGCCAGAACAGAAACAATGGGCCTAATGGCCACCTTCTACACCGTACCGACCCTGTGATTATGTGAAACATTCTCCTCGCTCCACCTTGCCCTGAGGGTAACACACTCGGAGGACAGGGAGTGAAGAAGCTCTCATTGCTTCTGTTGAATGTGTTGCCCCTGTTCTTCGCTCCTCTAAGACAAGCTTTTCCCAATCTTTCCAAAATTCCTGTCTCCACTAAGGAATTCCCTTCCCTGCGTTCATTGCCATGCACAGACAAACTCAGTCTCCGTCTCAGATTGACTGAAGCATAGGACGAACGGGACAGAAAAGGTCATTTAGTCCTTCCCTTCCTTTGCTGGGTTCACCTGGCCCAAATCCTGGAACTCCCTCCCTAACAGCAGCATAGGTGTACACATGCCATATTCACTGGGGTGGTTCAAGATGGCAGCTCAACGCCACCTTCTCAAGGGCAATTAGCAATGGCCAATAAATGATGGACTCAGCCAGTAATGCTCACGTCTCACGAATGAATGAAAAAGTAATTCGCTCCTTGTTGGTCTTTAAGCCCTCCACAAGCCTTCCAACCTCAGCCTATCGGATAAAACATTTTAGCCCTTTCTCACGGACATATTTATCAACTTTTCCTTCCATTGTCAATGGGCTAAGCCCCTCAGCCACCCGTGTGTTAGCGTGGATAGTGGGTATGGTACTCTTTCCCGGGTTAACTGCAGTATGGTTCATATTTCAGAGCAGGGAGACTATGCATTGGTGAGACCACATCTGGGGTAAGGTGTACAGTCTTCTCCATGCTCTCCCCACCCCCACCCCACAGCACGATGGCACAGTGGTTAGCACCACTGCCTCACAGCACCAGGAACCTATGTTCCATTCCAGCCTTGTGTGACTGCTTTGAGTTTGTATTTTGCATGGTTTTCCTCCCACACTCCAAAGGTGTGCGGGCAGGTTAGATGGATTGGCCATGATGAATTGCCCCTTAATGTCCCCTTAATATAGGTTAGATGGACTAGCATTTGTGGAGTTAGGGGATATGGTGAGCGAGAGGGCCTCAGTAAGATACCCTATCAAAGACTTTGTGTAGTAAAGATGGGCTGAATGGCCTCCTTGTGCACTGTAGTGATTGTATGGTTCGATTCCATGATCAGATTACATAGGATGCTGTTAGAGAAGGGCCACTCAGTTGATTCCTGGGGTTAAAGGGTTACCTTGGGGGAGAAAAGTTGGGCCTGAGTCCACTGAAGTTTTGACAAATAAGCCGTGGTGACCTGACAGGTGGACACTGAGAGGATGTTCTCTCCTCATTCCACAAGGGGGGACAGAGTTTAAAAAGCAGGTCAGGGGGAGGTGGGGGGAATCTCCCATTTAAGACAGAGATGAGGAGGATTGTTTGTTCCTCTTGGGGGATTGGTATGAGAGGAACTCCTTTCCTCCAGGAAGGATGCCCACTGCTGGACAGTTGAATATCTTCGAGGTGTGGTTCAACAGGGTTTCTGATTGACAAGGTGCGCAGAGAGAAAGTGGGGTCGAGACCACAATTAGCCCAGATTTTACTGAATGGAGGAGCAGGCCCAAGTGGCCTAACTCTTGCCCCGAATTCATGTGTACAGGCCAGGGGCCGCATTTCCGTGGCGATGGCAGTCAGATTGCGGCACCACTCCTTTCTACTCACACTGAAACACAGCCATACCCCTCCCAGCATACTCAGGCTGGCTGAGGAGGAGGGAGGGCGATTGCCATTCACTCCACTTCCAAGGCCTTTAACCAAGTGGAGCAGCAGATAGAGTCGTAGAAGTTTACAGCATAGAAACAGGCCCTTCAGCCCAACTTGTCATGTCGCCCTTATTTTTCAATCCCTACACAAGTCCCAATTGCCCTCATTTAGTCCATATCCTCTAAACCCATCTTACCATGTAACTGTCTAAATAAATGCTTTTTAAAAGATAAAATTGTACCTTCCTCTATTACTACCTCTGACAGCTTATTCCAGACTCTCACTACCCTCTGTGTGAAAAAATTGCCCCTATGGACCCTTTTGTATCTCTTCCCTCTCACATAAAACCTGTGCCCTCTAGTTTTAGACTCCCCTATCTTTGGGAAAAGCTATTGACTATCTAGCTGATCTGTGCCTCTCATTATTTTATAGACCTCTATAAGATCAGCCCTCAGCCTTCTATGTTCCAGAGAAAAATATCCTGACTTTCCTTTTTACCCAATCCATCAAGTCCCACAGCATCCTGGTAAATCTTTTCTGCACTCTTTCTAGTTTAAGGATACCCTTTCTATAATAGGGTGACCAGAACTGTACACAGTACTCCAAGTGTGGCCTTACCAATGCCCTGTACAACTTCAACAAGACATCCCAATTCCTGTATTCACTGTTTTGACTGATGATACCAAGCATGCTGAATGTTTTCTTCACCACTCTGCCCATCTGTGACTCCACTTTCAAGGAGCTTTGAACCTGTTCCCCCTAGATCTCTTTGTTCTGTAACTCTCCCCAAAGCCTTCACGTTAACTGAGTAAGTCCTGTCCCTCATTCAATGTATCAAAATGTATCACCTTGCATTTATCTGAATTAAAAATAGGCAAAAAAACACGCAGCACAGACAATTTCCCCCTCACCCTTACTTTTACAGCACCGGATGCCATAAAGTAGGTAGTGTCAAAGATCAGGGCCAGTTGGAGAAGCCAGGCAGATGGGGAGTGGAAAGAATTGTGCGGCTAAAGGGTGGGAGGGTGGTCGTGGAGAGGACAGGATGAAATGGGGGAGGCGGAGGAGATATAGGAATTGTCAGAAGGGGGGCGTCATGTGGTTAGAAGGGAGGGTCAGGAGTGTAGTGTGGATGGCAATGGCATAGTTGGGAGGCAGAAGGCAGTTCGGGGATTAGGAAGGGGAATTTGTCAGGGGATTGGGAAGATAACCGGAGGAGCGAGGGGCACGAAGGATGCCAGGGGTTAGTGGGCAGACGAGTCAGGGATGCAGTTTGAGGATCAGAGTGATGAGGTAGTAGTCAGAGGCATCCTGTGAGGAATGGGATGGGAGGGGGTACTATAATACTTTCGTTACCCAGGAGACAGAAATAGCTTTGAATTTCCTGACTTTCCCAATGTCGGAACCAGCCAGAATTTGTGATTAAATTCGGAACTTCAGATAGTTTCCGTTGGAGACCGAGGCCGGGGCTTTCTGGCCGCACTCGCCCCAAGACCAGAAATTCCCGGTGCATCCTCTGGGATAACCTCTTCGGTGTGAGATTGTGCCAACCCCCAGCTCCAGGACTTTTGACCCAGTGGCAGTGAAGTAACAGCGATATATTTCCAAGTCAGGCTGTCAAGTGAACGACAGTTTGATGGAATATCTGAAAGAGCATCCTATCCAAGCTCTCCCTCCACCTTATCTCCATAACCCCTCTCATGGCCAATCCAGCCTAACCTGCCCACCACGAGACTGAACACTTTTGGATTTATGGAAGTTGGTGGGCTGTAATCATTGCCATTTTCACAAGGATGAACACTTGGCATCTTTTTGGCTATTTCCAATTCATATTGATGGCTTTGGCGCGGAGACTGAGAGTAACATATCCAGGTTTGCTGATGATGCAGAGTTGGGGGAGCAGAAGAGGGAAGTGGGAGAGGAAGTGGGTTTTACGAATGACTCCCCTACTTTTGGGAAAAGATATTGACTATCTAACTGATCTGTGCCCCTCATTATTTTACAGACCTCTGTAAGATCACCATCAGCTTTCTACGCTCCAGGGAAAAATGTCCCAGTCTATTTAGCCTCTCCTTATAACTCAAACCATCAAGTCCCGGTAGCATCCTGGTAAATCTTTTCTGCACTCTTTCTAGTTTAAGGATATCCTTTCTCTAATAGGGTGACCAGAACAATACACAGTATTCCAAGCGTGGCCTTACCAATGTCTTGTACAAGTTCAACAAGACGTCCCAATTCCTGTATGCAACTTTGACTAATGAAACCAAGCATGCTGAATGCCTTCATCACTCTGTCTACCTGTGACTCCACTTTCAAGGAGCTACACCCCAGATCTTATATGTGTAAAAGTAATCCCTGAGTGGGCATGTGAAGCATTCTCCCTTTGTCTACCATTTAATACAGTACACTGAGGGGCTGGAAAATTTGTCAAATCCCCTGAGTCTAGGCCTGATATTGAAAATAATTTATAAATAGCAGGAATATTGGAATGGTGAGAGAGGCACAATGGAATCTAGTGACAGGGAAAATATTGAATTCTCTTCATAAATTTTGAATTCAAAATATTCTTGTCCTCAGACCGTATGCATGATCTATAATGTATTTGTTTCTAATCCGTTCTTTTATGGGGATGTGGGTGTCACTGATATTTCTCACCCAATCCTATTTGCCCCCTGAACTGTGTCACAGAGAAACCATCATCAGTTGTTGTTAAAAAAAAAACCCATCTGGTTCACCAGAACAAAGAACAAAGAACAGGAACAGGCCCTTCGACCCTCCAAGCCCATTCTGATCATGATACCCCAACTATCTAAAAACAAACCATCTGCCTTTACTCGGTCTGTATAATGTCCCTTTAGAGAAGGAAATCTGCTGTCTCCAGCTGGTTGACCAACATGGGACTGCAGAACCACAGCTATTTGGTTGACTCTCAACCGCCCTCTGAAATGACTGACCAAGACATTGAATTCAAGGAATAGTTAGGGATGGACAATAAATGGTGGTGATAGCCACATCCTCACAAAAGAACAAAGGTGAAAAGGTGGCTATTCTTGAAGAATGGACAGTTCTTCAATAGCTCAATCGATAAACTATTCCTCTCTGAATCAGGGAGTGATGGGTTCCTGACTCACCTCAGAGAGACCTGGCTAGACTTGGGAGCTACACTGTCAAAGGGCCAAGGCTCCCATTTAGCCCATTGGCTCCACCCCTCTCAGACTTGAACATCCCTAAAGACCCAGTCTCTACAACCCTCTGCGGTAATGAATTCCACACATTCACTACCTTGTGTCTGGCATAGAACCCCTTACTCTGAGGTGATGCCCTCTGATGGTCCCACAAGGGGAAACAACCTTTCAGCATTGTCTCCGCCAAACTCCCTGAGAATCCAATATGTCTTGATAGGGTCACCTTTCATTCTTCTAAACTCCCAACTGGGAAAGGAGCCTGGATTTAATGCTTGGGTTTGGGAGGGATTTTGCACCAATCTCCCACCCCCAGCTCCCTGACACCTTGTGGCCAGGAAGAGAATTCTGGGGCAGAGAGGAGGGTGGGGAAAATTAGGTGAGACCATCGACTTCAGTGGAACCGGAAAATCAGTGCAATAAACTTCACCGCCCCAAATTCCACATGAATTGCTATTGATGCTCTGAATCTCTCTCCCTCTCTCTCTGTCTTTCTTTATTTCTTCCATCTTCTCTTTCTCAATTATCTCTCTTCTCTTTCTCTTGCTTTCTCTTTCCCTCACTTTTCTCTCTTTTCTCTCTCTCTCCTTTTTCTCTCTCAATTTTCCCTCTCTCACTCTAGCTCTTTCTTTCTTTTCTCTTTTTCTCTCCCTTGCCCTGTCTCTGTTTAGACTCTCTCTTTCTCTCACTCTCTTTCTCTGTCTATTGCTGTCCCTATCTCTTTTCTCTCTTTCCTCTTTTGTTTTCTCTCTCTCTTGCTCTCTCTCGCTCTTTTCTTTCTGTCTCCTCTCTCCCTTTCTTTCTCTCTTTCCCTTTCTCTCTTTCTCTCTCTCTCTCTCAATTGCTGTCTCTTTCTCTTCCCTCTCTTTCCTTCTCTCTTTCCCACATTCTTTTTATCTCTCTCTTTCTTCTTTCTCTTGTTCTCTCTGACTTTCTTTTCTCTCTCTCTCTCTCTTGCTTTCTCTCGCTCTCGCTCTCTGTTTTCTCTCTCTCTTTCTCTCTCTCTCTCTTTCCCAGACAGGTTGGCTGGATTGAGCATTAAGCAACACCAGGCTTGCCAAAACTGTCACGGGGATGTGGTAGGCAATCGGGCTGTATCCCCACTGCCCCAGACACTGGGTGTAAAACAATACTGTAGTCACGGTCAAAAGCTCTCTCTCTCTGATGGAGATGGTGGAATAATTTGGCATTTTAGGGGGAAGGATGTACAGTAGATTGATTATTAATGGGGATGAAGTCATGCTGGAAACATTCCCAGACACATAGCTTTCTCTCGGTGTCCTCTGTGCTTTCACTGACTATATTTCCACCACGCAGTTACCCGAACGCGGGGATGACTAATAGACTTCAGGTGATTCCTGCGAGACTCACCACGGACTAAACGGTGCCCCCCTCCCCTCCCCTCCCCCGAACCCACCCCCCCAACCTCTTCTCATGTTTCACTCCTGCTCCGACAGATTATTTCCTCTAAGGCTAAGATCCGTCTTGATAATCTCGCAATAACTTCTGTTTTCAGCTACTGGTTCTCCCCTCCCCACCTCCACATTGGACAGGATCGGTCTGGGTCGGCTTTAACCCCCGAGTGCCCGTGCTCCTGCAATTCCTCGCCAGCAGCAGCCTCCCTCCCCACCGCTCGCCCCCAACCTTCCCATTCCACCTCTCATCCCATCCCCACCCCCCCACCTTTGCTGTCTGCTCCTTTCTCCCCCCGTCCTGCTGTCTGTCTTTCTTTCATCACTGCATGCCAGTCTTTCCATCCTCTCTCTCTCTCTCGCTCTTTGTTCGCCTTTGCTCTCATTCCTCCAACCCGTCTTTCTTTCCTTCCTCTTTCTCATTCGATTCCCATTTCTTTATCAAACACTTTCTTCACATCGCTCTCTCTTGCTCTTTCCATTATCTCCTTCTCTCTCTCTCTGTCTCTCACTCTCCCCTTCCCTCATTCATTCCATCCTTTTCTTCTCTCTCTCTCTCCCCCTTGTTCACCATCCTTCTCTCTCTCTTGCTGTTTCCATTCTTCCCGTTCTCTCTCTCTCTCTCTCATTTCATTCTTCTATTTCTCTCTCTCCCCCCCTTTTCTTTCCATCTGCTTCTCTCTCTATCTTCCCCTCCCTCTCACCATCCTTTTCTTTCTCTTAATCTCTCCCTCATACTTTCCATCCTTCTCTTCTTCACTATCCATCTTTCTCACTCAGTCTTTCCAGCCTCTCTCTCTTTCCCTCTGTCACTTACTCTTTCCATCCTTCTCCCGCCCTTGCACCTACCATCACTTTCACTCTGTCTCTATTCCCAATCTCCACCTTTCCCAACTTGGAATTCCAGAGGGGTGGGAGGAGAGGAGGTGAGTGGGAGGAGAGGAGGTCCCGACCTTCTCCATAACTTAACAGACGCCAGGGGAAGTTAAGTGTACCTTGGGTGATTTCAACACTCTGCTTCTGCACGTCCCTAACTCTCTACCTCGCTCATTCTCTTGCCTCACTCTCCGCTGTGTTCCTCCGCTGTGTCTGCCTCTATTTATTCTGCTCTCTTTGTTCTCTCTCTCTCTCTCTCCCCTCATCATCTCTCTCTCTCTCTCTCCATCCCTCTATGTTTTTTCCTTCACTCATCCATCTCTCCTTAAGTTGGAGTATTTTTCTATTCATTTGTGGAACATGAGCGTCACTGGCTGGCCAACATTTATTGCCCATCCCTAATTGCCCGAGGGCAGCTGAGAGTCAACCACATTGCTTTGGCTCTGGAGTCACAAGTAGGCCAGACCCGGTAAAGAAGCAGATTTCCTTACCCGGAGGGCATTTGTGAACCAGATGGGTTTTTTTCCTGACAATCGACAATGGTGTCATCTGCAGAGTCCTAATTCCAAATATTAATTATTGAGTTCAAATTCTACCATATTCCGCAGTGGGATTCGAACCCAGGTCCCCAGAACATTTGCTGAGATTAAAAGTCTGGCGATAATTCCACTGGGCCACCACGTCTCCATGAAGCTAGCTCCTCCCAGACCAGCTCTCAGACAGTTTGTAACTGCCTTACCTCACGTTATTTCTGAGATTTCCACCTCTCTCCCACCCCTGTCTCATTCTGCCTCTTGATGTTTTAGTTTGAAACTCAGTCATGTGCTCACTGAGCAGCAATAAAAGGGTCCCCGGAGTGCATCGCGTTTCTCCATCGTCTCACAGCGCACTGACACCTGGTTTCTCCATTAGCGCCTTCATTCCTTTCCAGAATTTTCTGCTTCTTTCTCTTTCCCCTCTTTTTCCCCATTGGTTAAAGCTCTTCGACAGAGAGCTGGACTCCAAGCCGGCAGCTGTGAAAGTCATCAGCAAGACGCCGGCTCCCTTCCCTTAACCTGGGAAGAATGAGCAAGGATTTAATTTAAACCTCCAGCAGCCTCGCTCTTCCCGACGTGAAGCTGCCTGTCTCGGCTGAAGCTGGGGAGCAGGAAGCTGCAAACTCTCAGAGACGTCTGCACGGAACACTGACACTCACCCTGACACACACACACACACACACACACACACATACGCAAACACATACACATGATCTCTTGCGCGCACAATCACTTCCACAGACATGCACATTTATATGCATATACACTCACACAGGAAACACACACACACTTACACACACTCACACATCCACTCACATGTACATACACACACACGCTCACACACACACACGCTCACACACACCATGTCTGATCTCCCGGGTGGGTTTGATAATTCTCAGGGCACTATTTGGAGGGAAGAGTAGGGGAACTGTGCTCAGTGTCCTGGCCAATTTTTGTCATTTAATCAAATTCCACAAAAGCAGATTGTCTGATCATTATATCATTGCTGTCTGTGGGATCTTGCATTAAATGGCTACCACCTTGCCTGCAGAGCCAGACTGACCAAAATTTTGAAAGCCAATTGTCAGCTCTGATGCGAGTTGGGAGCTGCTAAAGCTGGGGGAGGTGCTATATAAATGCAAGTCTTTTCTCTCCACTCGATTGTTGGCTTCAGTTGACTCTGCTGCTCTTTAATTCTGGCCTGTTGGAGTCTCCATCTGCCTTTTCACACAAAATCTATTCTTCCTGGACCAGTAACAACTATTTTAAATATGATAATAAAAGCTTGCAAATTTCACTCCAACTCGCTGGCTCACTCTTGCCTCTGATTGGCAAAACTGCATTCATTGCTGAATGGAAACTCTTTCACCAAAACATCACACAGCAGACTCAACCCGACATTGCTCACACTCACTTACACTCTCAACTCTCACACACTTACACTCTCACACTCTCACACACTTACACTCTCAACTCTCACATACTCACACTCTTAGATACTCACACTCACTCACACACTCACTCTCAACTCTCACACACACTCACACACTCACTCACACTCACACTCACTCTCACACACACTCACACTCACTCACACTCACTTGCACTCACACACACACACACACACTCATACTCACACACACTTTCACACAGCTATACTCACTCACACTCACACACTCACACTCACTCACACCCTCACACTCACTCACACACGCACTCACTCACACTTACACACACACTCACTCACATTCTCACACACACACTCACTCATACTCTCACACACACACCCACTCATACTCTCACACGCCCATACTCACACTCACACACACTCACACTCACGAACATTCTCACACACTCACACTCACTGACAATTTCACACACTCACACTCGTTAGCATTCTCACACACTCACATTCACTAACACTTTCACACACACATTCGCTAACACTCTCACACACTTACATTCCCTAATACTTTCACACATTCACACTCACGAACACTCACATACTCACACTCACTAACATTTTCATACACTCACACTCACTAACACCCTTTACACACTCATACTTACACTCACTCTCTCACACTTACACTCACTCAAACAGTCACACTCAGTCAGTCTCCCTCATATTCAAACACTCATTCAAACTCTCAAACAAACACTCACAGTCATAGAATCTACAGTGTAGAAGGAAGCCATTTGGCCCATCAAGTCTGCACCGACAACAATCCGATCCAGGTAAACCTGCGTATTTACTCTCTTAATCCCCCCGGCACTAAGGGACAATGTATATGAGCCAATCCATCTAATTTGCACAGCTGTGGACTGTGGGAGGAAACCTCAGCACCTAGAAAACACAGGGAGAAAGTGCAAAGTCCACACAGAGAGTGACCCAAATCAAACCCATGTACCTGACACTACTGGAAATACTCTCAAGCATTCATTCACACACATACTCAAAAACTCAAATACACACACACACACACACACACACACACACACACACACACACACACACACACACACACACACACACACACACACTCACACACACACACACATATCACACACACCACACTCACACCACACATGCATACACACACGCACACATACACACACTCAAACATACACACACACACACACAAAACACATGCACACACACATATTCACACACACACACACGCACGCATACACACACGCACACTCATACACACACACGCACATATTCACACACTCACACGCACATATTCACACCTCACACTCACATACACACACACACACACACGTCACACCAATGCACACATTCACACACACGCACTCACAGACACACTCAGACACACACACACACACACACACACACATTCACACACACACACTCATTCAAACTCTCAAACATAGATACACACATTCACAGTCTTACTCTTACATTCTCAAACTCTTACATTCATACATACACATTGTCTCTCACACTCATGCACAGCCACACACTCACACACACACACAACCACACACACACACACACACACACACACACACACACACACACACACACACACACACACACACACACACACACACAGTTATACTCTCACACAGAGTATCATAGAATCATAGAACCCTATAGTGCAGAAAGAGGCTCTTTGGCCCATCAAGTCTGCACTGAACACAATCCCACCCAGGCCCTACCCCATATCCCTACATGTTATACCCACTAATCCCTATAACCTACGCAAGTCTGGACACTAAGGGGCAATTTCTTAGCATGGCCAATGAAACTAACCCGCACATCTTTGGACTGTGGAGGAAACTGGAGTAGCTGGAGGAAACCCACGCAGACACGAGGAGAATGTGCAATCTCCACACAAACAGTGACCCGAGCCGGGAATCGAACCCAGTAGTGGACAGGGGATTATGCTGATTGTGGACACAATGTCGGAGCATGGACTGAAAGGAAAGAAGGAGGTACGGGCAGATGGAGAAGGAGGGAGAGAGGGAGGGAGACAGACAAAGGGGGAAAGACAGAAAAGGAGAGAGGCAAACAGGCAAATTAACTGAGAGAGACAGAAGGAAAGTGAGACATGGAGAGATGGACAAAAGTGGGAGAGACAGAAAGAAAGAGAATGAATAAGAGGAACAAAGAAAGGGAGAGAAAGAAAGATTAAGAGAGCAATAAACAGATAGAGTGGGACAAATAGAGAAACAGGCAGAAGGAGAAAGACATAGAAACAGAGAAAGATAGAAAGAGATAGTGAGAAAAAGAAAGAAAGATTGAGACAGCAATAGACTGAGATAGATGGAGAGACAGACAAATGGAGAGATAGAGAGAGAAGGAGAGATAGGGAGAAAAAAATTAATACTAAGATCAGAGACAGAAAAAGAAACAGACATGCAGATTGCAACAGACAGATAGAGAGAGATTTACAGAGAGCCAGACAAAGTGAGAAAGTGAGACAGAACACAGGCTAATTCTTCTCAGGAAACATGGGTTCAAATCATGCCACAGGCAGCTGGCGGAATTTAAATCCAGTGAGTAAATCTGGAATTATAAAGCTAGTCTTTGCAACGGTAACCATTGGCTAAAATTTTTTGAAACTCGCTAAATTCTGGGAGGGTAACAGAAGATTGGAAAACAGCCAATCTGATGCCTTTGTTTGAAAAGAGAGAAAGGCAGAAAGCAGAGAACTACAGACAGTTAGTTTAACATCTATTATTGACAAGACGCTGGAGTCAATAATCAAAGAGGAAATAGCTAATTGTTTTGGAAAGCTGAATATAATCAAACCTAGTCAACATGGTTTTAGGAAGATAAATCATGTTTGACTAATTTGCTCAAATTCTTTGAGGATGTAACAGGGAGAGTAGATAGAGGGGAACCTGTAGATGCAATGTATTTAGATTTCCAAAAGACATTTGACAAGTAAGAGGCTGTTGCATTAAATAAAAGCCCATGGAATTAGAGGAAAGTATGTTAGCATGGATTGAAAACTGGCTGTCAGACAGAAAGCACAGAGTTTGAATAAATGGGTACTTTTCAGAGTGGAAAGATGCAACTGATGGAGTACCACGAGATGGGTCGTGAGAGGGCTGCTGTTGGATTTTTCGAGAGTATCCTAGTGCTTCACGTCGTTAGTGTACACTTGATCTGGACCTTCTGATGGGCAACACGACAGCTCAGTGACTATGGCTGTGCTGTGCAGATACATGGATTTGGGCCTGTGTCTGTGGGAGTTTGCGCATTCTCCCCGTGCTTGCGTGGGTTTTCTCCGGGTGCTCCGGTTTCCTCCCACATCCCAAAGATGTGCTCTTAGGCTAATTGGCAAAACAAATTCTCCCTAAATTGTCTCAAATTTGGTTTTTAATCCATAGATCTATAAACATAGACAGGGATCACGGGTAGAGGTGGGAACATTGGGGTGGCGGCACGGGCTCATTGGCCGAAGGGCCTGTTTCCCATGCTGTTTTGTTCTTTGTTCTTTGTTGATGGAGTACCACAGAGATTGGCCTGCAATTATTCGCAATTTACATTCATGATTTGGAGGAAAGAACAGAATGTAATGTTCCCAAATTTGCCGATGATGCGAAGACAGGTAGAAGGGCAGGGATGTGATGAGGATATTGTAATACTGCAATGGGATGCAGATAGATTCAGTGACTGGGTGAAAATCTGGCAATAGGAGTTTAATGTGGGGAAGCGTGAAGTGATGCACTTCAGTGGCAGAATCAAGAGATAGATTATTATCTAAATGGAGCAAGACTGCAGGCGGGTGAAGTACAGGCGGATCTAAGTATTCGAGTGCATGAATCACAAAAACTTAGCGGGCAGGTCTAACAAATAGTTAAGAAAACAAATGGTATGTTGATCTTTATTGCAAAAGGATTGGAGTTGAAAATTGGGATATTTTATTGCAGTTGAGCAGATGAGGTCTCAGCTGGAATATTACGTACAGTTTTGGTCCATTATCTTGAAAAGGATATAGTAACATGGGAGGCAGTCCATTCATCACCGGGCTAATCCCTAGGCTGAGGGTGTTGTCCTATCAAGAGAGGTTATATAGCCAGTGTCTGTATTCCTTACAGTTTAGAAGAATGGCGCTGACTTTATTCAAAGATCCCGAGGACGATGGTGAGATGTTTTCACTAGCGGGAGAGTCTCAAACAAGGGGCCTGAGCTACAAGACAAAAGGCCAGCCATTTAAAACCGAGGGGCAGAGAAATTTCTCCTCACAGAGAATGGTGAATCTCTGAATTCTCTGACCCAAAGATAAGGGAGGCTGGATTATTAGAAGTATTTAAAGTAAAGGTGGATAAATACTTGATCGATCAAGGAATAGAGCATTACGGGCTTACCGCACAGATCAGCCATGAATATATTGAATAGCGGGGCAGGCTTGAAGGACCCTGTGGCCTATTCCTGCTTCTATTTCTTGTGTCCTTGTGTTTCTCCCTGGCCGACATTTAGCCCCCTTTAAAGCTGTTTAAAATTAATTTGATGTTCTGTTCATTCTTTTCCCTCCAAGTTCCCTGTAGAGATGGGAGCAGCCAGCAGCAAAATGGCCGCCAGGTGTCCCTGACAACAGTGACGGCCCTGTCAGGATTAAAGTCTGTCAGCCACTCGCCATGAAAGGTGCTTTATGAAAGCTCTCTCTCTCTCTTTCCCTTCTCGACACGTAAGCTGTGGTATCCAGTCCTACCGGATTCCCAGTTAGGTTAGAGAGAGAGAGAGAGAGACAGGCCCAGCTTTGTTCGAAAGCTGGGCCTGAGCCCTTCACAGTTAATGAGAGGCCGGGCACCGCTACATGGCAGCCCTCTCAGCTGGTGCAAGAGCAGCGTTCAGGATCGCTGGAGGCCCGGGATTCCTGGCTCCTTTCTCTTCCCCCTCCCCGCTACGCTGAACTTATAAGTCGAGCTTTGATGGAGCCTCATCAAATTCTGGCATCGGGCTGACAAATTCTCCCCGTGTGAGCATTCTTCTCGGAGTTTAATGTAAATGAAACACACAGAGCTGGGACTGGGGCTGGGACCAGTGTCAAAAATCAATCCGCATTACCCTCTCTCTCTAGCCTTTGGTAATTCTTTCCATCTGCCCACATCCCCCCTTCCAGCTATTCCTCTCTCTTTCTGTCTCGCTCTTTCTCCCTTTGTGTCTCTCTCAATCTCTCATCTCCTCTGTCATAATCTTCTCTCTTTGCCACCTTGTTGACTTTGTATATCTCCCTTGTTTCACTCTCTCGCTGTCTCCCACTTTCTCTGTTTTTCTCTTTCTGTCTTTCACTCTCTCCCTTTCTGTTTTCCTTTCTGCCCTCTCACTGTCTGCCTTTGTCTTTCTCTGTCTCTCGGTCTTTCTCTCCCCCCCTCTCTCATTCTGTCTCTTTTTCTCTTTGTTTGCCCTTCTGTCTGTCTCTCTCTCTCTTTTTGTTTCTGTCTCCATCTCTATCTTTCTCTCTGCCTGTCACTCTTTCTCTCTCTCTCTGTTTCTCTTCGTCTCTCTCTCTCTCTCTGTTGGTCACCCTAACTCTCGCTCTGTTTTCATAGAAAGAATCATAGAAACCCTACAATACAGAAAGCGGCCATTCGGCCCATCTGCACCTACCACAATCCCACCCAGGCCCTAACCCTATATCCCTACATATTTTACCTACTAATCCCTCTAACCTACACATCTCAGGGCACCAAGGGACAATTTTGCCATGGCCAATCAGCCTAACCTGCACATCTTCGGAATGTAGAAGGAAACCAAAGCACCCGGAGGAAACCCATGTAGACACAAGGAAAACTCCACACAGACAGTGACCCGAGCCGGGAATTGAACCCGGGTCCCTAGAGCTGTGAAGCAGCAATGCTAACCACCGTGCTACTGTGCCACCCAGTTTCTCTCTCAGAGGTGGTGAGTCTCTGGAACTTCCTTTCTCAAAAGGCCGCGGAAGCAGAGACTTTGAATATTTTCGAGGCAGAACGAGATAGATTCTTGTTAGATGAGAGGGTGAAAGGTTACCGGGAGTCGGCAAGAATGTGGGGCTGAGGTTACAATCAGATCAGCCATGATCTTAGAAAATGGTGGAGCAGGCACACGAGGGGCTGAATGGCCTACTCCTGATCCTAATTAGTGTGTTGCTAAACTGCAGGAACTGCATGAATAAGTAGTCCCAGATAATGGAGTACATACTGGAGTAAAGTTTGAGCCCGTAGGAGATGGAAAGCAGGATCTTTGCCAATTGCTGGTAAATGGGTGTGTTTCCATCACCATTCCTTCACTGTGGCTGGGTCAAAACCCTGGAACCCCCTCCCTAACAGCACAGTGGATGTATCTACACCTCAGGGACTGCAATGGCTCAACAAGACAGCTCCTTCTCAAGGACAATAGTATTGAATCTCTACTGTGGAGAACAAGGTCATTCAGCCCATCAAGCCTGTACCAACAACACCCAGACCCTATCCCTGTAACCCAATGGCCAGAACTCTACCACCTCTCCTGACACAGAATCGGAGTGGGCAAAGGTCCAACAATGGGAATTTCTGTCGATCTTGGGCGGGAATTTCCAAGCGAGCCCATAAAATCCCACCCAAGCTATTTACCATGCTAATTTACCCCGGCATCAAGGGTCAATGTAGCACGGTCTCTTCACCTAACCCGCACATCTTCGGGCAGTTGGAGGAAACTGGAGCATCTGGAGAAAACCCACGCAGACACGGGGAGAACGTGCAGACTCCGGGCGGGCGGTGACCCAAGCCGGGAATCGAACCTGTTGCTGTGAGGCAGCAGGGATAAGGACTGTGTCACCGTGCTGCCCGTTGAATGCTGGACCGGTAACAGCCATCAATGAATTTTTAACACGTGTGAAGCGATTGATCTCAGGGTTGTGTCCGGAAAGTGGGCTGCTGTTCCCTTAAGCTGCGCGAAGAGGCTCCAGCAGACCCAGGGCGGGGAGGTCAGCGCGACAGCAAGGTGAAGCATTAAAGTATCGAAGCGCCCGGAGGCTCGCATTTTGGGCTGAGCAGTCTGCGTCTGATCTCCTCGGTGTAGGGTTGTGGAGTGCGGATACAGCAGGAGTGAACAGAAAGGAGCTTGAGTAAGGTGCTGCCTCGCCTGGCAGGCGATTAGGGGCTGCGGAGGGAGAGCCAGGAGGAGATTGAAGGTGCCAGCATTTGCACCTATTGCTCTGGTGCAGCAATCGCTCAGAGGGAGGGGGTGGGGGGGGGGGGGGGGGGGGCACCGCACGGTGTTGGGGAAGGAATGAAATGGGAGGGTACCATCTGGAGGAGATGTAAATGTCTCAATCGCAGCCGCTCCCAGCTCTGGGTTTGGCAGGCGATGGATCAGGAGTTGTTGAACCCGGAATGCCATGACTTGCCTGATTGGAACGTGAGCTGGGGCGGGGAGTGGGGAGAGGGGGACGGACATTCCCTACTGGGCTCCTGCACCATCTATGTGGGGTCTGCATGTTCTCCCTGCGTGGGTTTCCTCCGGGTACTCCAGTTTCCTCCCACAGCCCAAAGATGTGCGCGTTAGGCTGATTGGCCGTGCTAAAATTGCCCCTTAGTGTCTAGCTGGGTAAATATGAGGGGTTATAGGGATAGGGCCTGGCTGGGATTGTAGTTAGTGCAGACTCGATGGGCCAAATGGCCCGCTGTAGGGACTTATGATTCTAATTGACGGAGCAATATATTCCCTTTTTAATCAAGGATTCACCCTCCTGACTCCCCTCTTCCGCAGTTCAGGCCCCTTTCCCAAACAGGCCTTTGACATTCTCCATTCCCTCCAGGTCTCCACCTGGAGTCACTGCCTACAGGAGGCCGGGAGGGAGGGTGGGGATGTCTAATCGACGGGGCGGTGGGTTGTGGGGGCAGCTCTGTATCTCTCCATCCTGCCAATTCAACACTTCCCTTTCGATGTGAGGCGACCAGCATACGCTGTACAAAGGCAGGCTTTGTGACGAGACTGAGCTAAACTAAACAGGCCCCCCTCTTAAAAATAGCACACCCCAGACAACACAGTCTGGAAAAGCGCAGGCTGAGGGGGGGACAGAGGGAGCCAGAGAACGAGGAGAATGATGCAGCAACCTCTAACCTCGAACGTTATGGGGAATATCAACCCTTGAAGGGGACAGCCAGAGGCTGGGAGCGAAAGTGGACGAGGATAGGAGATGGAGAGATGCAACGGCTGGGTAGCTAACACCACACAGACCCCGTTTGCTCTGCACAGACACTCACACACACTCACAGACATACACTCACAGACACTCACACAACTCACACACACTGACAGACACTCACACACTCACTCACACACACTCATAAACACACACATTCAGACACACATTCACTCACAGACACTCACACTCATACTCACACTCACAGAGACTCATGTTCACAGACACACACATTCACTCACACACACACTCACACACTCTCACAGGCATTCACACACACGCACACTCATTCGCAGACACACACTCACACACTCTCACAGACAGTCATACACACTCACGCACACACACTCACTGACACACACACACAATCACACTCATTCACTCACAGACACACACACTCACATACACACACACATACGTACACACTCACACACACTCACAGACACTCATACACACAATTAGACATACACACACACACACTCACAGTTAAACACACACACACACACACACATCATAGGCCTTCCAATGTTTCAGGTTAAGAAGCTGGCTGGGGGACGGGTAGGGAGATTGTTGTGGTGATGGTTGGAGTGGGGTGGGGGGAATGGGAGATGGGTCAAGGAGGTTGGGTGGGGGGGACTGGAGGGGGAAGGGGGATCAGGAGAAACTGGAACCATCCAGCAATGAAAACACATCTGGCACAGAGGGCAAACGGAAGCCTTGTGAACAGATGCAGCAGTCATTCAGAGAGCTGTTTTCAATTAAAGGTGACTGCTTCACACAGGGGCCCAGCAACACAGCACGGCAGCCAGAGCAAGAGATCAATGGAAAATATTCCTCCAGTTCCTCGAAGAAATTGAGACAATTCCTCGAGGAACATGTACCTTGTCCACCCCCTCCTCCTCTCCACCAAAACTAACCCCCCCCCACTCTGGAGTTTTATTGCAGGCAAAAGGCTGCCAGAGCAAAATAGCACTCAATAGTACATTAACCCTCACTGCCTGTTGTCCCAAGTTGGGGGGGGCGTGGTGGTGGGTGAGAGGGATTGTAGGAAGGAGCATATTTTCCAGTCCTAGACTTCTCACTCCCGGATCTTTACAAAAACATTGGGAAGAAAACCTTTGGAGATGAACGCTCAACTTACCCTTTCCGACTGTCAGTGTGAGACCAAATCTTCAGTATCTGCTTGGTTTAACGGCAAACAACTGATGTGAAGATTCTGGGTTTTGCAATCAACTCAATAATTGTCCATCCGTCTATCCATCAATTTGTCTACATCTAACCCCATGCTATCCCTGTCCTGGGGGTGTTTGATGGGGACAGTGTAGAGGGAGCTTTACTCTTTATCTAACCCTGTGTTGTACCTGTCCTGGGGAGTGTTTGATGTGGACATTGTGGAGGGAGCTTTACTCTGTATCTAATTCTGTGCTATCCGTGTCCTGGGATGTTTAATGGGGACAGTGTCGAGGAAGATTTACTCTGTATCTAACCCCGTGCTGTATCTGTCCTGGGGAGTGTTTGATGGGGACAATGCAGGAGGAGTTCTACTCTGTATCTAACCATTGGCAGGCTGTCTAGGTGAGCTGGTGTGCATGGGGGTGGTGGCAGGGGGGAACACTTGAGTTTCTGAATCTAATCTCCTTTTGTCTCCATGAGAAAGTCACGCACTGAGCATTCGGAAGGCCTGGGATGTTAACCTTTGACCTGAGGAATGCAAGCAAGCACTGGATGAACAGAGTCCTCCTCACATTTATTTACACACTCCAGTGCCAATACCTTCCCCTGTATCCATGGCATATGTCCTTATTTTAACTCGGTGAACTATGCTGACTCTCACAATGGAAGTCACTGTTCTCTCCTGCTCCACCAAGACATCTGTAGGATTTTTTTTTTCTGTTGCTTATCGCTGTCTCTCTGGAAACCAGCTAAGTTATGTTCCGGCCTGTTATGTTCCGGAATGTTAAAGCATTTAAAGAGGCTACTCAGCCCATCACAGTTATACTGGTTTACACTTTTTTGTTTGTCCCATGGCCTTTATAGAGTTCACATGTGAAAAACCAACAATGGAATGCCTACAGCGTAGAAAGAGGCCATTCGGCCCATCTGCACAGACGACTGTCCCACCCAGGCCCCATCCCCGTATCCCTTTGTATTTACTCTGCCAATCCTGCTGACACTGAGGCGCAATTTAGCATGGTCACTCAACCTAGCCCGCACATCTTTGGACTGTGGGAAGAAGCTGGACCACCCAGGGGAAACCCTCGCAGACACGTGGAGAATGTGCAAACTCCACACAGTCAGTGACCCAAGGCTGGAATTGAACCCAGGTCCCTGGCGCTGAGAGGCAGCGGTGCTAACCCCTGTGTCGCCATGCCAACCTTGCTATTACATCAGCAAAGATTGGCCAACATGATGTGACTTTTAACAAATTCCGGCTGACTTTTTTGTCTGTTTACAGGCCAGATTTTTTGAAATGCCAGTTAATTTGATAGTTGTTCTCATCTCTCTGAGATTCCCCACCACTGACACTAGAATACCCGACCTGTATTTTATCCCGTGTCCCATTTCTAGGCATCGGAGGCAGACCAGCGGGAGTGTTTCGGAAAATGCTGGATAAACTCAGCTGGCAAAATTTTCCCAATAAAAGGCTGGAATTCTCCATGCCAGCGAGAGTGGAGAACTAGATACTCAGCCAAATCTCCGCACGCTGCAGTTTATTTATTAGTATCACAAGCAGACTTACATTAACACTGCAATGAAGTTAATGTGAAGATCCTCTAGTTGCCACACTCCCACTCCTCTACGCTCAGGAGAATTTATCATGGCCAGTGTACCTAACTAGCACATCTTTCGGACTGTGGGAGGAAACCGGAGCACCCGGAACTCACACAGACACAGGGAGGACTTGCAGACTCCATAAAGGCAGTGACCCAAGTGTCCCTGACGTTGTGAGGCAGCAGCGCTAACCACTGTGCCACCGCACAGTAGGACTGGAGAATCCCAGCTGCGGGCCAGGTCCAGAAAGTCCGGCCTAGGTTTCAGGCTCTGACTGAAAACCAGAGTGTTCCTTTCCAATGCACAGCCGAATTTACGGATCAGATTTTCTGACTTAAGAACCAAACGCTATGGTTTGCGCCATCGCTTTGGCAGTGTGGGGCCAGCTCGGATTGGCAAGGCTGCCTTCCTCCAAGACCGGGATGCCATCTTTAAAGAATCCCCCAATCTATGTTTGAGGCAAGTTCCTCCAATCCCCCCTCCCCCCAACCCCCAGCAAGGACACAGAGAACCACTCAGAGAAGCATGGAAATATCCCATTCCTCCACCATGGAAGTATCTAGGGATGCTCTTCAAACTTCAGGGCCTTCACACTCCCTCCCACCTCCCCCTCCCGTTGCTGTCATCAGGGCTCTCTATCTCCCCCATTCTACACACAAGGGGAACACTCCACCCCTCACCACCCCCCCTCCCACCACGCTGGAGGAGGATTACTCTCTTCCCCTTGCCAAAGACCCCTGGCAAAAATCACCCTCCCTTATGCAGCCCTTCAATGTTCCTTGGCACTGCTAGGGGCACTGCTAGGGGCACTGCCAGGAGGCAATGCTCAACCTTGGCCCTCAACACCCCCCCCCCAACCCCCCCCGCCCCCCCCTCCACTCCCCCCCCCCCTCACCCCACCCACCCCACACACCCCCACCCCCCCCCCCCCACCCCCCCACAGGGTCTCCATGCTCCGCTGTGAATCTAGAGTGGTCACCATGACTTACTCATGTCGATGAAATCTAATTGTGATTCGCGCCTGCTTTGATATCACGCTGCCGAGGGAGGGAGTGGGGGCGGGGGAGGTGGTGCAGCGGGGGGGCAGAATCACTGTGTCGCTGGATGCGACAGCGTAAAGCCATTTAATGATATTAAAATGTATTCAAAAGTCATGCAAATCACGTCCATGTCCTTCCCCGCGATCGAACCCAATTACGTCCCTTAAGGGGTGCAGACACCATCTCAAAACGAGGTCTTGATGGCGCTAATCCTGTTATGGGCACTTCGTGAGATTTAGCAACCATAATGGAATTGGCAGCCGTGGCTAACAGGCCTGTTAAACTCCACCCAACTGGTCTGGCAAAGAGAGACACAGAGTCCGTATGACCCTTCTACCAGGACTTTATTTTTAACTACTTTTGTGGGACACAGGCGTCACTGGCTGCACAGTTTTTATTGCCCATCCCTAGTTGCCCTTGGAGGGCAGTTGAGAGTCAACCACATTGCTGTGGCTCTAGAGTCACTTGTAGGCCAGACTGGGTAAGGATGGCAGATTTCCTTCCCTGAAGGACATTCGTGAAGCAAATGGATTTTTCCGATAATGGTTTCAAAGTCATCAGTAGATTCTTAATTCCGAATATTTTTTATTGAATTTAAATTCCACCATCTGTCAGGGTTGGGTTTGAACCCAGGTCCCCAGAACATTAGTAGAGTTTCTGGGTTAATAGTGGCATGGTGGCACAGCAGCTAGCACTGCTGCCTCATAGCGCCAGGGAGTTTGATTCCCAGCTTGGGTCACTGTCTGTGTGGAGTTGCACATTCTCCCCATGCCTGTGTGAGTTTCCTCCGGAAGTTCCGGTTTCCTCCCACAGTCCAAAAATGGTAGGTGAATTGGCAGTACTAAATTATCCCTTAGTGCCAGAGGGACTAGCTAGGATAAATATATGTGTTGATGGGGATAGGGTCTGGGTGGCATTGGGTCATTGCAGACTTGATGGGCCGAATGGCCTCCTTCTGTAGGATTCTATGAATTACCTCGTGATAATAGCACCAGGCCATTGCCTCTCCTCTCAAGCTGAAATGAAGTGTAACATTTCTGAGGTTGATCTGGGTGCCAGGCAGTAGAAGGCGCCATCTTCAATGCATAGACTGCGGTGATCCTCTAACTCATTCCTACTGGCCAGTTCTTTCATGGAGAGCTAACCAAGACTTCAAAGTCAGAGATTGCACAGTGACTGCGGTGAAGTTGTTGCTTGGCTGTGTAAGGGGACCCGCCGCCCCGAACCGGTTGCTTCCATTCACTGGGAGAGTAACAGTGAGGTCAAAGGCGCCACCGAGTATGTCGGACCAGGGCAAGATGGTGACTGATAAATAGAGCAGAATTGAGTCTCCCTGACCATCATACAGCAGCACCCATACCCGATCTAGACAAAAACCCAGTCACGAGCAAGTCCACACACAATATCTGCAACCAGGGGATAGGTCAAAAATGGAAGCATTGACCCCTGGGTGATTGTGTGAGGGGGATTGTGGGTAATGATAAGGAGGATTGTGGGTAATAATAAGGGGAATTGTGGGTAATGATAAGGGGGATTGTGGGTAGTAATAAAGGGGATTATGGGTAATAATAAAGGAGATTGTGGGTAATAATAAGGGGGATTTTGGGTAATAATAAAGGAGATTGTGGGTAATAATAAGGGGGATTGTGGGTAATAATAAAGGGGATTGTGGGTAATGATAAAGGAGATTGTGGGTAATGATAAGGAGGATTGTGGGTAATAATAAAGGAGATTGTGGGTAATAATAAGGGGGATTGTGGGTAATAATAAAGGGGATTGTGGGTAATGATAAGGGGGATTGTGGGTAATAATAAAGGGGATTGTGGGTAATGATAAGGGGGATTGTGGGTAATGATAAGGAGGATTGTGAAGAATTTATTGTACAGGCAAGAAGGGGATTTTTTTCTAAATTAATTGACATGATGTGGGTATTGCTGGCTAGTTCACCATTTATTGCCCATTCCTAATCGCCCCCTGAGAATGTGGTTCTGAGCTGCCTTCTGAAATCATTGCAGTCCCTGAGGTGTAGTAGCACCCACAGCACTTTAGAGAAGGTGGTCCCGCAGTCTGACCCAGCGACAGTGAAGGAACGGCCGATACATTTCCAAGTCTGGATGATGAGTGTCTTGGATGGAAACCTTCAGGTGTTCCCAGGTATCTGCTGCTTATCCTTCTAGATAGTAGAGGTTGTGGGTTTGGAAGGCGCTGTCTAAGGATTGTGAGTAATAGCCTGAGATGGATTTTAGGTAATGGTGCAGGGGGATTGTGGGTAAGAGAGTGAGTAGATTGTGAGTTAAAGCATGCGAGGGACTGTGGGTGACAGTGTGCACGGGACTGTGGGTGACAGTGTGCACGGGACTGTGGGTGACAGTGTGCACGGGACTGTGGTCATTCAGGATTCTCCAGAGCAGGTGGCAACGCAGCTTCGTCCACGGATTTCCCGTCAGCATATGGTGACATCAATAGGGAATAGCCATTGACAGAGGTGGGTCCAGAGAATTCTGCTGCCAGCAAAGCACCTCCTACCTGCAGTAGAGATACAGTTGAGGGGAAAGAGAATCTCGCCCGTGGTGTGATAAGTGGTGAATTGCACGAATGTTTGAGAGGGTTTGTGGGTAATGGCGTGTGGTGGGGGGAGCAGTTTATGGGTAAATGCGTGCAGGGAATTGTGGGTAATGGCGTGGGGGGTGGTTTGTGGGTAATGGCGTGGAGGGTGGTTTGTGGGTAATGGCATGGGGGGTGGTTTGTGGGTAAGTGCAATAGGAAGTTTGTGGTTAATGGAATGAGCCGGATTATAGATAGTGGCATGAGGCAGATTGTGGGCACAGAATGAAGGGGGTTGTTGGTAATGGTGTAAGTAGTATTGTGGTTAATGGGTCTGGGAGAGATTGTGTCTAACAGCGTGACAGGGATTGCTGCTCAGCCGATGCTGATTTTCCACAAATTATGAAGCTGCTCCTCTTATTTGGAATTAAGTTGTTTGGTGGGATGGGTCCAATTGTCCTTAAAGCCAAAATGTTGTTTTGAGCCAAGACCCATTGTGTGGGAGTTGCAATCAGTGGTGCGTGACAGTGGTTGTCATTAGTTACCCAGCAGCTTAATTGTCCAACACTGTGTTCGCCTGCCCAGTGTGGTCTGACACAAATATGCACTGCGGGGGAAATTTATTTGCTTTTAGAGTCAACTGTTTCCATCAGCAAGCACTTCAGCTCATTAAAGCCATCCACAAAGGTATCCATGGCATCAGTAACATCTGCAGCACAGCTTGGCCTAGCCCTGGGGTAGAGATGATCTGAAGTGAAGCCTGGTGCCAGCCATTGCTCAGTGCCAGAGTGACCCACCTTTGAATCAGCAAGTTTCATCCCAGAGTCCTGAGCCAGTAGTCTAACCTGAATGTATATGTGTGAGTTTGTGTGAATGTGTGTGTGTGTGCGCGCATTTGTGTGCATGCACACATGTGCATGTATGTTTTTGTGTGTGTGTGCATGTGTGCGTCTATGTGCGTGCATGTGTGTATCCATGCTTGTGTATGAGAATGTGCGTATATGTGCATCATGTGTGTGGGCATATGTCTGTACATGTGCATGCGTGCTTGCATCTGGGTATATGTGCACATGTGCATATATGTATGTATGTGTGTGCACATGCATGTGTGTCGACATAGATGTATGAGTAAGTTTGTGTGTATGTATGTGTATAAATGTGTATGAGTGTGTGTGTTGCATATGTGTGTGTATGTGTATACTATATGTGTGTGGGTATGGGTGTGTTTGTGTGTTTGTGAGTGTGTGCGTATGAGTACGTGTATTTGTGACTGAGTGTATATGTGTGAGTGTGTGTGTATATGTGAGTGTGTGTGTATATATGTGCCTGTGTGTGTGTGTGTTTATGTGTTTGTATGCATATGAATATGAGACTGTGTGTGTGTGTAAGTGTGCCCTAGGGTCAAGATGTAACCAATCAGCCTTGATCTCATTGAACAGGGGAGCAGCATTGATGGGCCGAATTGCCCACTTCTGCTCCTGCGTCTTGTAAGATAACCAACATCTCTGAAAAGGAGATTCCCTTGCCATCATGACATAGCTGAAAAAAGGATCTTGTGCAGACATTGGTTGCTGCATTTCTCTACAACAATGACGATACCTTAACGGGACTTTAGTGACTGTCAAACGCTTTGTGGGAAGGAGGGGAGTTGGTAGGCGTGGTGTGGATAGGGAGATTATACCTTAAAGATACTTTGCAAATGCTTATTCCTTCAAAAATCCTCTCTATCCTCAGAACTACAGTAATTCTTTGTAGCGTCATGGACGGGATTTGCCAATATCATGGTACCTGCCTCCGTTACTAATGAGAAGGGGGAATTTGGTATTCAGCCGATACTCCATTCACTGCAGTGGCATCAGAGAATCCCAGCTGTGGTCAAAGTTGGAGGATTTCAGTGTATAAGTCTCTTCTTTTAATCTAATACTTAACCTCCTTATTACACCCTAATTACTGATACATGTTAATATCTGCACACTCTATCTCTGCCCATTGTGCTTTGGTAACTATTACCCCTAACGCTAGCCTGCACTGTCACCTTGCCCTTTGGCCTTAACATTCCAAATCCGCCCCTCCCCACCATTCCCTGTGGCCCTGGAAGGCATGATAAAAATGTGTTGTTGTAGCAGAGTGGTTACAGCGAGAAGAAACAGATATGTCTCTTGTTTTGCTTTACTCCCTGGGTGTCAGGCCCAGTTTGGCATGTGCGTTCTCTTGGACACAGCCAGCATGGAAAATAACACTGCGACCAAACCATTGGTGGTAATGGCCATTGGAAATCTTGCCGACACAAAGTACATCCTGCACGTGCTTCACCACCATCAATGCTTCTCCAAGACTGATGGAGGAGCACTGATTCACCAGCTGAGGAGGGAGTGATGGAGAATAAAGAACAAAGAACAAAACAGGACAGGAACAGGCCCTTCAGCCCTTCAAGCCTTCGTCTTTCACGTTTACATATCTAGACCAACTGACCATATCCCTCTATTCCCCATTTGTACATATGGCTATCAAGATAAGTCCCAAATATGGCTAATGTGTCTGCCTCAACCACCTCACTTGGCAGTGCATTCCAGGCCCCTACTACCTCTGTGTAAAAAATCTTCCCCCATACATCTCCTTTCCTCCCTTATCTTGAACTTGTGCTCCTTGATTGTCAATTAATCTAATCAACCTTACTCTGAAATATCCCAGAGCAAAATAACAAAATAATAGGACACAGCACTAGTTCAGATCAAAACTAACAATGCAGCAGTAAAGATGTTTGGTATTAAGACAGACACTAACTAATAGTTACACATGGCCATATACCTGGCTACACACTGTTTAATATTAATCTAGTAAGGAGTCTCACAACATCAGGTTAAAGTCCAACAGGTTTATTTGGTAGCACGAGCCACAAGTTTTCGGAGCTCTGCCCCATCATCAAGTGAGTGGGATTTCAGTTCATAAACAGGGTATATAAAGACACAAACTTAATCTACAAAATAATGGTTGGAATGCGAGTCTTTACAGGGTATCAAGTCTTAAAGGTACAGGCAATGTGAGTGGAGAGAGGATTAAGCACGGGTTAGAGAGATGAGTATTGTCTCCAGACAGGACAGTAAGTGAGATTTTGCAAGCCCAGGCAATTCATGGGGGTTACAGATAGTGTGACATGAACCCAAGATCCCAGTTGAGACCATCCTCATGTGTGCGGAATTTGGCTATCAGTGTCTGCTCAGCAACTCTGCATTGTTGTGTGTCGTGAAGGCCATCTCGAAGAAGGCTTACCTAAAGATCAGAGGCTAAATGTCCGTGATCGCTGAAGCATTCGCCAACAGGAAGGGAACAGTCTTGCCTGGTGATAGTCAAGCAGTGCTCATTTATCTGTTGTTTTAGCATCTGCATGGTCTCCCCAATATACCATGCCTTGGGACATCCTTTCCTGCAGCGTATCAGGTAGACAACGTTGCCGGAGTTGCAAAAGTATGTACCGTGTACCTGGTGGATGGTGTCCTCACGTGAGATGATGGTATCCATGTCGATGATCCAGCATGTCTCATAGACCTTTATGGCCTTTGAATAGCTGGTAGCTTGTGGAAAGGTGGATTTCTGCCCCTGGGATCCATGTGTCTAATTGGCACATGCTGTGGCAGACCTTTCCTGAAAGGTCATGACATGGATCCCTCACTTTCTGTCCAATCAGCATCTGAGACCCCCATTGCCTCCACAAGATTCCACCAATGTCTCACGCTGTCCACTTCAACTCTTCCACTTTTCAAAAGTAAGATCCAAACCCTGTTAAATTTCACAACCATGCTAAATTATTTCCGATGTCGAGGGTGGCACTGTGGTTAGTAATGCTGCTTCACAGCGCCAGGGACCGGGTTCGATTCCTGGCTTGGGTCATTGTGTGGAATTTGCACATTCTTCCTGTGTCTGCATGGCTTTTCTCCAGATGCTCCAGTTTCCTCCCACAGTGCAAAGATGTGCGGATTAGGTGGATTGGCCATGCTAAATTCCTTTTAATGTCAGGCAAACTAGCTCGAATAAATGTATGGGGATGGGGTCTGGATGAACTTGTGCTTGGTGCAGACTTCCTGGGCCGAATGGCCTCCTCCTACGCTGTAGGGACTCTGATTCTATGAAAGTGGTGGAGGCAGGCACTCTGGAGTTATTTAAGAAATACTTAAGACAGGCACATGAACAGATTGGGAATGGAGGGGTATAGAAAACTGATTTAAAATAAGGATCATGAGCCTTGGGAGGCCCTGGGAAGTGTGTAAATAGATGATGATATTGATGTGCTTGTTTTTATCCTATAGGTGCTTTGGTCCAGCTTGTTGTCTAACGAGGGGCATACACGCGATGGGTCGTGAGAGGGCTGCTCTTGGAGTTTTTCGCGAGTATCCCAGTGCTTCACGTCGTTAATGTACACTTGACCTGGACCATTTGACAGGCAACATGACAGTTCAGTGACTATCGCTGTGCTGTGCAGATACATGGATTTGGGCCTGTGTCTGTGGGAGTTTGCGCATTCTCCTCATGCTTGCGTGGGTTTTCTCCGGGTGCTCCGGTTTCCTCCCACATCCTAAAGATGTGCTCTTAGGCTAATTGACAAAATAAATTCTCCCTAACTTGTCTCAAATTTGGTTTTTAATCCATAGATCTATAAATTTAGACAGGGATCACGGGTAGAGGTGGGAACATCTGGGTGGCCGCGAGGGCTCGTTGGGCCGAAGGGTCTGTTTCCCGTGCTGTTTTGTTCTTTGTTCTTTGTTCTATATCAGGACACAAACTGTTTAATATTAAACTGGACACTGACTCAGTGTGTGTTATATCCAGTCCCATATCAGGACACAGACTGTTTAGTGTTAAACTAGACACTGACTCGGTGTATGTTATATCCTGTCCTATACCAGGATACAGACTATTTAATATTAAACTGGACACTGACTCAGTGTGTGTTATACCCAGTCCCATATCAGGACACAGACTGTTTAATATTAAACTAGATACTGACTCAGTGTGTGTTATATCCAGTCCCATATCAGGTATGTAATGTTTAATATTAAACTAGACACTGACTCAGTGTGTGTTATATCCAGTCCCATATCAGGACACAGACTGTTTAGTGTTAAACTAGACACTGACTCGGTGTATGTTATATCCTGTCCTATACCAGGATACAGACTATTTAATATTAAACTGGACACTGACTCAGTGTGTGTTATACCCAGTCCCATATCAGGACACAGACTGTTTAATATTAAACTAGATACTGACTCAGTGTGTGTTATATCCAGTCCCATATCAGGACACAGACTGTTTAATATTAAACTAGACACTGACTCAGTGTGTGTTAGACCCAGTCCTATATCAGGACACAGACTGTGTAATATTAAACTAGATACTGACTCAGTGTGTGTTATACCCAGTCCCATATCAGGACACAGACTGTGTAATATTAAACTAGACACTGACTCAGTGTGTGTTATACCCAGTCCCATATCAGGACACAGAGTGTGTAATATTAAACTAGATACTGACTCAGTGTGTGTTATACCCAGTCCTATATCAGGATATGTGTTATTTAATATTAATCTAGACATTGGCTCAGTGTGTGTTGTACCCATCCCTTCCCTGGATAACTTGCTGCTCTGTCTATCCTTTATGCTTTACTCAATAACATTGTCTCAGCACTCCTCAACTACCAAATCCCAGGTCAACCTGAGCATTGAACCTGCATCTTGAAGCAGAAATAACATCAGCAGAATTTGGAATTTGTTGGAACGTTTATTGTAACCTATGTCTTGTCGGTGGGAGTGGAGGATGTTAGGGGACATGGGCAGAGCAGAGACACTCAGAGATGGACATACCCATCCATCACTGCAGATGCTTGCAGTCTGCAGTAACAATAGGGAAGGGCTGGATCAAATCAGCATGTCTGGCAGCATCTGTGAAGAGAGAGAGAGACATAATGAATGGGTCACCTCACTTTGAGTTGATCTTTCCCTACACCCTATCTATGACTGTAACACTACATTGTGCACTGTCTCCTCTCCTTCTCTATGAACGGTATGTACAGAGCACAGGAAATGAAAGTTCTCACTGTATACTAAGACAATGAATCAAATCAAGTCAAATCAAATCAAACATTGTGTTGAATGCCTGCAGATACACAGGGACTGACAAAAACAGGTGTGCGCTGAAACAGCCTAACATTAATAGACTGCTGGACTGATACAGACAAAGGCAAACTGAAACAGACTAACACAAACAAGCAAACAGCTAGATTCAGGCAGCGAGAGACAGAGACACAGACATGGACAGCCAAAAATAATTTTGGTGGAGAATGATAGATGGAGATAGGCACAGAGGGATGCAGATTGACACTGAAACAAAAGGCTGACATTGACCAAAATGGTGAAAGACAGTCACATGCAAACACAGACTGACATTCACAGACTTAGTAGAGAGAGTGATACATAGATAGTGGATAGCTATAGATATCCATATGCATAGATAGTGGATAGCTATAGATTAGCCAGGAGGGAGCTAAAGAGTGAATTGAGGAGAGCAAAGAGAGGACACGAGAAGACTTTGGCTGATAGGATTAGGGAGAATCCTAAAGCTTTCTTTAGATATGTTAAGAATAGAAGATTGGTTAGGGCAAGATTAGGGCCAATCATAGACAGCAGTGGGAAGTTGTGCGTGGAGCCTGAGGGGATTGGAGAGGTACTGAATAAATATTTCTCTTTGGTATTCACGCAGGGTGATGTAAATGTAGTTATGGAGAACACTGAGGTACAGGGTAGCAAACTGGAAGGTATCGAAGTAGATAGGGAGGATGTGCTAGATATTCTCGAGGGTTTGAAGTTGGATAAGTCCCCTGGGCCGGACGGGATTTACCCTAGGATTCTCTGGGAGGCAAGAGAGGAGATTGCAGAGCCTCTGGCTCTGATCTTCAGGTCGTCGTTGGTTACGGGTGTGGTTCCGGAGGACTGGAGGATAGCGAATGTGGTCCCGTTGTTCAAGAAGGGGAAGAGAGACCTTCCAGGGAATTATAGGCCAGTGAGTCTTACTTCTGTTGTGGGCAAAGTATTGGAGAGAATAATTAGGGATAGGATTTATAGTTATTTAGAGAGAAATGAATTGATTGGGGATAGTCAGCATGGTTTTGTGAAGGGTAGGTCGTGCCTTACTAACCTCATTGAGTTTTTTTGAAAAAGTGACTAAAGAGGTGGATGGGGGTAAGGCGGTTGATGTGGTATATATGGACTTTAGTAAGGCGTTTGATAAGGTGGCCCATGGAAGACTTCTGCAGAAAATGCAGATGTATGGGATAGAGGGTGATTTAGCTAATTGGATTAGGAATTGGCTAGCAGATAGAAGACAGAGGGTGGTGGTTGATGGGAGATATTCATCGTGGAGTTCGGTGACAAGTGGTGTACCTCAGGGGTCTGTTTTGGGGCCCCTGCTGTTTGTAATTTTTATAAATGATCTGGATGAGGGTATTGAAGGATGGATTAGTAAATTTGCAGATGACACTAAAGTCGGTGGAGTGGTAGATAGTGAAGAGGGGTGTTATAGTTTGCAGAGGGACTTGGACAAGTTGCAGAGCTGGGCCGAGAGGTGGCAAATGGAGTTTAATGTGGAAAAGTGTGAGGTAATGCACTATGGCAGAAATAATAAATGTGTAGAGTATAGGGCAAATGGTAGGATTCTTAGTAGTCTAGATGAACAGAGGGATCTTGGTGTGTATGTGCATAGATCCCTGAAAGTAGGCAGTCAGGTCGAGAAGGTTGTTAGGAAGGCATATGGAGTCTTGGCTTTTATTGGTAGAGGGATTGAATTTCGGAGCCGCAACGTCATGTTGCAACTGTACAAAACTCTAGTGCGGCCGCACTTGGAGTATTGTGTGCAGTTCTGGTCCCCACATTATAAGAAAGATGTGGAGGCATTGGAGAGGGTACAGAGGAGGTTTACCAGGATGTTGCCTGGTATGGAGGGCAGGTCTTATGAAGAGAGGCTGAGGGATTTGAGGTTGTTTTCGTTAGAAAGGAGGCGGCTAAGAGGGGACCTAATCGAAACATATAAGATGATTAGAGGTTTAGATAGGGTGGACAGTGATAGCCTTTTTCCTAGGATGGAGAAAGCTAGCACGAGGGGACACAGCTTTAAATTAAGGGGTGATAGTTATAGGACGGATATCAGAGGTAGGTTCTTTACCCAAAGGGTGGTTCGGGAGTGGAATGCCCTGCCTGCAGCAGTTGTAGATGCGCCAAGTTTGGTGGCGTTTAAGAGGTTAGTTGATAAGTATATGGAAGAGAAGGGAATGGTTTAGTTTGGAGGGGCATTGCTTTTTATATTGGTCGGCGCAACATCGAAGGCCGAAGGGCCTGTTCTATGTTCTATGTTCTATATCGATACATCAGCTTTCGCATTCCAGAGCTGAGGCAGGCTGGTGCGGACATCTGACAACTGTTCACAAGGTCATAGGATGTGCTGTTGGGGACAATGCTGGCCAGTCCCTTAGTGACAATACTGCCCAGTGTCAGAGTAACGATAATGTCCAGTGTCAGAGTAACAATACTGGCTGTAACTTGTATGAATTTTAAATAGGAAGTGTGTAGTCTTAAAAATGTTAATCCCCTTTGTTGGGATCTGAATGTGCACCATCTAGGTATAGTGGGTGCAAATGTGTGAAAGAGATAACCCAGTGTGTTGGGGTCTAACTGTGTCATGGGAATGGCGGGTATGCAAGTGTTAATCACTGTGTTGGGATCTGGCTGTGCACAGTCAGTATGTGATGGTCAGAGTGCATGAAAGGTTTAATCACTGCATTGGGATCCAACTGTGCAGAGTCTAAGTGCGAAAATGTTAGTTATTGTTGTGTGATCTAACTGTGTCCAGTTTGTGTATGTTGGGGATGAGCGTATGAAAGAGTTCATCACTGTGTTAGCATCTGACTGTCCCCAGTCTGTGTGTGATGGAGACTGGATTAACCCTTTCACACAATGTGTTAGTGTCTTATCCTGCAGAATCTGTGTGTAATGGGAGTCGGGGTGTGAAAGGGTTAATCATTGTATTATGCTCTAACTGTGCCCAGTCAGTGTGGGATGGGAACGGAGAGTGTGGAAGGGTTAATCCACACGTTGGGATCTGACTGTGCCCTGTGTGTGACGGAAATGAGTGTGTGAAAGGGTTAATCACTGTGTTGTGATCTAACGGTGTGTGCTGGGAGCCAGTGTGTGAAAGAGTTAATCCAGTAGCGGTGGCTCGTGCTGTCCTGGCTACCGTCTCTGGCAGCTGGAAGCGGGACAGGGGGTTAAAGGCTGAGAGTGTTTACTTTTCGTCAGGGGATTAGAGGCTAGGGTTAAAGATGCCTGGGAGCTCCCTGCATCGTGTGCCTGTCAGATGCCTGCTGCTCATTGAGGTGCCCACAGAGACCTGGCACACAGCGACCCCTCCTGGTCCCATCTCCAGCTCTCTGCAAACCCCATGGAGAAATAAAAACTCCATGCACTGTGGAGCGAGAAAACTGACAGCAAAAGACACAAGTCAACTGGTTTTCTCAGTCACAGTTCAGTCTCAGCTCAGAGTCCAAACATCGAGAGTGAGAGTCCCACACCAGAGATTTGGACATGGGTTGAATGCGGCACTGCAAGAGGGTCAGTGCTGAGGGAGTGCTGCACTGCAAGAGGGTCAGTGCTGAGGGAGTGCTGCACTGTCGGAGGGTCAGTGCTGAGGGAGTGCTGCACTGTCAGAGGGTCAGTGCTGAGGGAGTGCTGCACTGTCAGAGGGTCAGTGCTGAGGGAGTGCTGCACTGTCGGAGGGTCAGTGCTGAGGGATCGCTGCACTGTCGGAGGGTCAGTGCTGAGGGATCGCTGCACTGTCGGAGGGTCAGTGCTGAGGGAGCGCTGCACTGTCAGAGGGTCAGTGTTGAGGGAGCGCTGCACTGTCAGAGGTTTGTCTTTCGAACAGCGCATTAAACTGGGTCTCTAACAGTCCATCAGCTTTACAAAAAAAATCCCCCTCAACCAACATCCGCCGAAATCTGCAGATAATGATATTTTTGTTTGTGAGAGCTTGCTGTGCACAAACTGGCTCCCTTATTTTTCACATTGACTGACACTTAAGTGTTTTGTTACGTGTAAAGCAATTTGGTGGCCAAGGAAGATGAGTGTGTAACATGGTTGTCATTTTGAGAATCAGCCAGCCACTCTGCTCCAGCACACACTGGGACAGGCTGTAAGAGCAGGAGGGGATACTGGTTAGCCAGGCCTGGTGCCGAGTGTTGTCCATTCAATCTCTCAGAGGCTTGTAGTTGGTCATTCCGAGCCTCGGGAATGGATGGAAGTCTGCCCGCCCGCCACTCGGAGTGGGAAAGAGAATCCACACTTGCAAAATGCATTAACCCACAACATTTGCCCAGGGACATCTGGGCCCACATCCGCAGTTAATTCTGACAAGGACTCAACACATCGGATAGATGGCTCAGAACATTGCTTCACTAAGATCCCACACGGTGCCTCACAGTGTCAGGGACCCAGGTTCGATTCCTGGCTTGGGTCACCGACTGTGTGGAGTTTGCACGTTCTCCCCGTGTCTGGGTGGGTTTCCTCCAGGTGCTCCGGTTTCCTCCCGCGGTCTGATGATGTGCAGGCTGGGGTGGATTAGCCATGCCGGTTTGGATTAACAAGGTAAATATGTCCGGTCGTGGGGGCGGGCCAGGATGCAGGCTCGATGGGCTGAATGGTCTCATTCTGCTCTGTAGGGACTCTCTGATTCGCTGAGACACTGCGGTCCATTCAGCCACTTGGGATGTAGCAGGGGGCCGGGTACCGAAGGATGCTCGAGCGAGGGCCAAAGGTCAGAGGTCAAAGGGTCAGGTCCACTTCTCATTCAAGTCCTCCGCCATCAGCCGCTGTCCTTTCCTGCTCACCCCAGGAGGCCAAAATAAAGTGACACTGCTCTTCCCCTCTGTCCCTGTGCCCTCTTCTGCAGAGCCCTCTCATCTCTTCCCTGCCCTCCACGTACCCCACCTTATCTTCTTTTGCACCTCTCCCTCCCTTCCCTCATGACCTGTGGCCTCTCCCCTCCATACTGCCCCACCTTCTTGCCTGCACTCCTGGCCCATCCTCTATTCCCCCTCCCATTCCTCCCCCCTGCTGTGCCCCTGCAGTCCAATCTCCAGAACTACCCCTTGGTTCTCACGTGCACCCCCCATCTCTTTGCCATGACCCTCCTACCTCTACCCCCCCCCCCACTCCTGCCCCCAACCATCCCTCCCCCAACACCACCAACCATCTCCCCTCCCCCCTGAGCCGTTGCTAGCTCTGTCTTCACCCAGACGCAAAGACTTATTGAAAAGCAATCATTTTTGAATGTTTTAACAGTTGTGCAGACAGGGGGCTGCAGGCCGCTTCGACACTGAGTACAGGCAGCAGCACTGAACGTGAAAGCAGAGACAGCCTTCCCGATGACTTCATGCACCCTGGGATAGAATTCCCTGCATTCGTGGCATTTTCCAAAGCTGGAACGTTGACGAGAGTCGGCAGCTCACCGGAGCGAGACCTTCGTGAGCTCTGAGCCTTGAACTGACCCCCCACCCCTCCACCCGACCCACAATCCCACCCCTTCCCCCCACTACCAGGGTCCCTTCCAGTCACTCCAACCGACTGACACTCCCTCAGCACTTTAACTTTTTAAGTTTAAAGTTTATTTATTAGTTTATTTATTAGGTGTGCTTACATTAACGATATAATGAGGTTACGGCGAAATTTCCGGAGTCACTACACTCCAGCGCATGTTCAAGTACACCGAGGGAAAATTCAGCGTGGCTATTGCGTCTAACCAGCACGTCTTACAGACTGAGGGAAGATCCGGAGGAAAAGCACGCAGACACGGGGAGAATGTGCAGACCCCACACAGACAGTGACCCAAGCCAGGTTCCTGGCGCTGTGAGCCAACAGTGCAAAGAACTGTACCACCTCTCACACCCTCTGGCAGTGCAGCACGCCCTCAGTACTGACCTTCTGACAGTGCAGCACTCCCTCAGCACTGACCCCCTGGCAGTGCAGCACTCCCTCAGCACTGACCCCCTGGCAGTGCAGCACTCCCTCAGCACTGACCCCCTGGCAGTGCAGCACTCCCTCAGCACTGACCCCCTGGCAGTGCAGCACTCCATCTGGAATTTTGACCCACTCTTTCTGGAATGGTGGATTGAATTGCAGAGGGTGGGCACAACTGGAGTTCAACATATTTACCTGTCTCTGAAATCCAGACTGTTTGTTGGTGGAAGGAGTGTGTTGGGGGGTTATCTGAACTGGGAGCTAAATTTGGGGACTTAAAGATATTTATTTGTTGTGGTGATCTTTTGCTCTGTATTTGTTTGATTGAAGCTGGGTGTGGAGTCAGAGTAAAGTGAATAACACTGAATGAAGGGATGGAAGTTAGAACTGAAATCATGAAGCGGACAGTTTAAAGCACTGTGAACCCAACCGATCACACTGGCGTCATCTCTGCATCTGAGTTATGATAGATTCATCAATTCTCATTGGAGTCAAAGGACATCAACCCTCTCCCCCAACCCCTCACCCCTGCCCCCTCCCCGCCCCACCACTACCACCACCCCACTTCCATTATAATATCACCTGGAATTACACAGGAGACTGGAACGCTACCCATTCCCCTTCCCCACTCCCAACCCTGATCCTTACTTGGAGAGTGTATGTGTATAGTAGGGGTGAATCACTGCAGTGAATAAGGAGTCCATTTGGCCCAGCAAACCTGCATCACCAACAATCCCACCCAGACCCTATCCCCGTAACCCCACGTATTTACCCTGCTAGTTCCCCTGATACTAAGGGGCAATTGAGTCAATCAACCTAACCTACACATCCTTGGACGCAGTCTTTTGCGCAAAACAAAAAGAGGAGAATGTTTTTGCGAGTGTACCATTTCCCAGGAGATATCCGCTGTACGGCGACGCTGCAGAGCCTCGCCTGGATTCACAAAGAGAAGGGTTGATAGCAGCAGCAGCACCACCCCTCGGCCCATTCCCAGAGCTGATGCAGGCGAGACTACTGTCCATTTCCAGTAAAAGTGACGGTGAGGGTCCGTGCCCCGCCTCGGACATCTGAAAAAATAACTCGTTAAATAAATTCAAAGGTTGGATCTGATCTGGGAGAATGAGCCTCCTATTGACCAATGGAATGCAGAGTGGCTGAAAAGGCCAATTGTCAGCTGGGGCTGTGGGTACACAATGATCCTTTCATTGGTCTGGCTTCAGAGCTCTCCACGTGTGTATGTGCGTGTGTGTGTGTGAGAGAGACAGCCCCTCTCTCCACTTCTCCCCTCACGGCACTCTCAGAACATTATCCTCCCCTCACCCTCGGATTAACCCCTTCTTGGTGCTGGGGGGGAGAGGGCAGGGGAGTGGGTAGGTGGAGCAGGGCGAGGGAGGCAAACTTACGTTAGAGAGGGATTTGTGCTTGGTTCCTCACTTGCCATCTTTGGACCAAACTAGGGGATCTCTGGAGCGGTTCCTCCGCACCGAAGGTTCCAGGGGCTGGAAGGCGGTGAGAGTTTTGGAGGGGGGGGGGCGGGTGCACCAGCGGAGGAATGATGGGGTACAGGGGGCAGTGATCTGTGGGCTCATCCAAATCCTCATCTATTGTCATTCGCACTTCGTCCTTCAGAATTTAGGGAGCTGGCGATGGCTAAGTGAACTAGATTAGCAATCCAGAGGCCCAGGATAATGTTCTGGGGACCCAGGTTCGAATCCAGATGGTGAAATTTGAATTCAAAAATTCTGGAACTAAATGAATCTATCGTCAGGTGTCAGAAAAATCCATCTGGTTCACTGATTTCCTTTCTGGAAATCTGCTGTCTTTACCCGGTCTGCTCTATGCAAGACTCCAGGGTGGTGCAGTGGTTAGTGCTGCTGTCTCACAGTGCCGGGGGAGCTGGGTTCAGTTCCCAGCTTGGGTCACTGTCCGTGCGGAGTCTGCACACGCTCCCCATGCCTGCATGGGTTTCGTCCCACAGCTGGTAAGACGTGCGTTGTCCACGCGAAATATCGAGTGGATTCTCAGAGGCTTTTCCCCAGGGTGAGATGGCTGCCGCAAGAGGACACGGGTTTAGGGTGCTGTGGGGTAGGTAGAGAGGAGATGTCAGAGCTAAGCTTTTCACTCAGAGGGTGGTGGGCGCGTGGAATGGGCTGCCAGCAGTGCTGGTGGTGGCGGAGGCAGATTCGATACGGTCTTTTAAGAGACTTTTGGATAAGCACATGGAACTTGGTAAGATCGAAGGTTATAGGTTAGCCTATTAGGTAGGGACATGTTAGGCATAACTTGTGGGCTGAAGGGCCTGTTTGTGCTGTAGTTTTTCTATGTTCTAAATTGGTTAGATGCTGTGCTAAATTCTCCCTCAGTGAACCTGAACAGGCGCTGGAGTATGGCAATGAGGGAATTTTCACACTAATTTCATTGCAGTGTTAATGTAAGCCTACTTGTGATACTGATAAATAAACTTTAAAGAGCCGCACAACGTGGGTGACTCTGAGCCATCCTCTGAAATGGCCGAGCGAGACATTCAATTCAAGGTTTAATTCGGAATGGGTGATAAATGCTGGGGCCCAGGCAGCCGGGCCCACATCCCCAGGACAACCTAACGTTGACCCAAAGCTCACCCAAATGTCAAAGGTTTGAAGGAGCATCTTAAGGGAGGGAAGATAGTTGAGGGGTGGAGGTAGGAGGTAGAGAGGTTTAGGGAGGGAATTCCAGAGCCTGGGGAAGGCAGGGGGTTGCTAGGCAACCAAAAGCCAATCAGTGAGCCATTAAAATCGGGGCCTGCTCGAGAGGCCGGAACTGGAGGAGGGACAAGTTTACAAAGGGATGGGAAAGGGGTTGGCGGGGTGGGGTGGAAGTATAGAAAGGGGCCGTGGAAAGATTGGGAAAGAAGATTGAGAGATTTACGTACGAAAGGTTGCTTAACAGAAAGAGGATGTGAGGCAGCGAGCATGGGGTGACACGGGGAACATGGCTGAGGGGTGGTGGAGAACGGGAAGCAGGTTCTGTTGTCTATTGGCATGTGTGTTGCAGAGTTTTGGGTGCCAGTAGGTTTAGTAAGGGTGGGACATGGGAGACTACCTGTTATGGACATCCTGACCCACAAACTACTAACACCAACCAATCCCTTTCATCTGTGGATTGGACTTGACACTCCTTTGGGCATTTTAAGCTTCAACCCCTTGGGCAGACAGGCTGACAGCTCTTTAGGTCTTTGACCCCGCTAACAGTCACTGGATAGCTCATTAAGGCCTAATTGTGTCTTTTTATAACTCTTTGATCTGTGTTCATTCTCTACTTGATGGAAGTCTACAAGATTATGAGAGGCATGGACAGGGTAAATAGTCTTTTTCCTAGGGTGGAAGAGTCTATTACTAGGGGGCACAGGTTTAAGGTGCGAGGGGCAAGGCTTAAAGGAGATGTATGAGGCAGGTTTTTGACCCAGAGGATGCCGAAAACTCGTTGCCGGAGGAAGCTGATACATGAGTTACTTTTAAGGGGTGTCTTGACAAATACATGAATAAGATGGGAATTGAGGGATATGGTCCCTGGAAGGACAGGAGGTTTTAGTTCAGTCAGGCAGCATGGTCGGTGCAGGCCTGGAGGGCCGAAAGGCCTGTTCCCATGCTGTAATTTTCTTTGTTTTTTTATTCTTTGATGACTAGGGGCAGAGAGGGAAGCTGAGATTCATTCTCCTCAGGATGTAGTCCATCAAACTAATAGTTTTTAAATTCATTTATGTAGTGTCGCTGACTGGGACAGGATTTATCACCATTTCCTAAGGGACAATTCAGCGTCAACCACATCGCTGTGGCTCTGGAGTCACATGGAGGCCAGACTAGGTAAGGATGGCAGATTTCCTTCCCTGAAGGACATTAATGAACAAGATGGGTTTTTAATAACAATTGGTAGTGGATTCATGGTCATCATTAGATTATATGTAAATTCCACATTTATTAATTGAAGTTAAATTCTATCAGCTGCTGGATTTGAACCAGAGCAATGTTTAGTTTTTTCTTTCATGAGATGCGGGTGTCATTGGCAAGGCCAGCATTTATTACCCATCCCTAATTGCCCCTTGAACTGAGTGTCTTGCTCAGTCATTTGACAAGGCAGTTGAGAGTCAACCTCATTGCTATGGCCCTGGAGTCACATGTAGGCCAGAGCGGGTAAGGATGGCAGATTTCCTTCCCTAAAGAGATATTAGTTTTTTCTGACAATTGTTTGATGGTCATCATTAGACTTTTAATTTCAGATTTTTATTGAATTAAAATTTCATCTGCTGTAGCAGGATTTGAAGCCATGTTCCCTGGGTCTCTGAATCAGTGACAATACCAGTACACCACTGCCTATTGAGTTTGAATGGTGCTATCGGAGAAAGATGATTTACACAGACTGAGGGACCCTTTGGTTTCTGTCTCAGTGGGGATGGCACGTCATTGCTATGCCTGAGGTACAGGGAATTGGTGGATCAGGCCTGCCACCCAACACCCCACAATACAGTGAGCTGCCCTTCCCCTCAGCATGATGCTGGGATAAGAGTTTAAAGTTTATTTATTAGTGTCACGAATAGAGTTACATTAACACTGCAATGAAGTTATTGTAAAAATCCCCTAGTTGCCACACTGGGGCGCCTGTTTGGGTACACTGAGGGAGAATTTGGCATGGTCAATGCACGAAACAGCACGAAACTTTTGGACTGTGGGAGGAAACTGGAGCAGTTGGAGGAAACCCACGTAGATACGGGGAGAACGTGCAAACTCAGCACAGACTGTGACCCAAAGCTGGAATTGAGCTTGGGTCCCTGGTGTTGTGAGGCAGCAATGCTAAACACTGTGCTGCCAATTCTAACAGTCGACAGTGTGGCACCAGAATGTCTCTTCAATGTACTCCGTGTTGGCTGGCAGTGGGGCACTCCTTGCCTCCAAGCACAGGACAGCCTGTACCCCTAACCCAGGCCTACTATACCCAGCACAGTGCTGAGGGAGTCTGCCAGAGGGGCTGCCATCTCCCAGAAAGTTTTGAGTCTTTCAAAAGGGAATTGGACGGTCAGGCAAGGAGAATGAAAATTGGGCAGGCTAATTGGTGTTGGGGGGGCGGTTGTGTGTGATGGAGTGGAGGGAATGAGATTTGGCGCATCCACCCTGGTGCTATAACCATTCTCAAAGCCGGGGACTTCCAGATGGGTGCCCCGAGCTCCAAATTCACCCCCATCTGCCAACGTCCAAAGCGGATGAGCCCATCGCCATTGCGTTTCTGTTTGTGGGATCTTACTGTGCTCAAAAGGGGCTACCCCTGTGTTTCCTGATCCGCTGATTGATCCTGGGAGGGGTTGCAGCAGGGTGATTTGAAGATTTTGGCCTGGCCCTTCCTTCCCTGCCCGGCGAATGGGCAGAAAGGGATCGATTCCCAGGGGGAGGGAGAGAGAGGCCGGACATGACAGTCACAGAAAAGACCCGTGGGAAGGAGCTGGCAGGCGTAGGCGGAGAACACTGAGCCCCTTTTCCAGCAAGGCCCTGACACATCACCTCCTCCACTGCTCCCCCTCCTCCCACCCCACCCTGCCCCACCTCCACACCGACCTGTTTACTTTGGCTTCAATGGGACCTCACTGCGAGAAAAAAACAGGGACTCAGAGAGGAGTCAATGAATCCACAGTCAGCTGTCTGCAGCCTCTCACTGGTTTGATGTCTGCAAATTCCTGAGGTGGAGTGGTTTGGGGTGGGGTGGGGGGGGGGTGGTGGAGGGTGGAGGGTGGAGAGGATGCAGGCGAAGAGTCGTATGAAAAGGGCTCCTTTCTTAAAAAAGAAATACGATCAAATACTTCCAAAGACTCAGCAATCAATCGTCAGATGCTGTGTGAAAAAAAAACCAGCGGCTGGTGAGGGTTGCTTTTCCTCTCCAGCATGTAGCCCTGCGGCCGCCCCCACCCCAGCACCCCCTACCCTCCCCCCACTGCCACCCCCGAATCCAAGTTCCTCATCGCCACATTCCTGACATTCTTCATCCTTCCATGGGAGTACGGGGTGTCGCTGACTGGGCTGGATGTTATTTATCCGTCCCTAATTGTCCCATGGATGGAGAGACTCTCTCCGCTATTTCGGTGAGGGGTGGGGGGGGTGGTGTGCTGGTAAGAATCAACCACATCGTTGTGCGGGTCTGGAGTTACACAGCACGGTAGCACAGTGGTTAGCACTGATGCTTCACAGCTCCAGAGTCCTGGGTTCGATTCCTGGCTCGGGCCACTGAGTGTGTGGCGTTTGCACATTCTCCTCGTGTCTGCATGGGTTTCCTCCGGGTGCTCCGGTTTCCTCCCACAGTCCAAAAATGTGCAGGTTAGGTTGATTGGCCATGCTAAGAAATTGCCCCTTAGTGTCCAGGGATGTGTAGATTAGAGGGATTAGTGGGTATAATATGTAGGGCTATGGGAGTAGGGCCTGGGTGAGATTGTGTTTGGGGCAGACTCGATGGGCCGAAGGGCCTCTTTTATGCCCTGTAGGATTCTATGGTACACATAGGCCAGAACAGGTAAGGAGAGCAAATTTCCTTCTTTGAAGAGACATTCAGTACATACTTCTGCAAAGAGTTATGTCTTGAAAGAAGTAGATAAGCTGGTGCGATGACAATAATTTCTTTCTCAATGTCAACAAAGCAAAGAATTAGTCATTGACTTCAGCAAGAGTAGTGGGAGACATGATCCTGTCTACATCAACAGGGACAAAGTAGAAATGGTCAAGAGCTTCAAGTTTTTAGGTGCCCAGATCCTCAACAATCTATCCTTGTCCCCTTATGCTGATACTATAGTTAAGAAAGCCCACCAATGCCTTAACTTTTTCAGGAGGCTAAGGAAATGTGGCATGTCAGCTGTGGCTCTCACCAACCTTTACAAGATACACCATAGAAAGCATTTCTTCTGGTTGTACCACAACTTGGTATGGCTCCTGTTCTCCCCAAAACCGCAAGAAACGGCAAAAGGTTGTAAACATCACCCAGTCCATCACGCAAACCCATCCATTGACACTGTGCACACTTCCATCTGCTTTGGAAAAGCAGCCAGCATAATTACGGACCCTGGACATTCTTCCATCGGGAAAAAGATACAAAAGTCTGAGGACACGTACCAACCAATTCAAGAACAGCTTCTTCCCTGCTGCTTTCAGAATTTGAATGGACCTACCTCACTTAAAGCTGATCTTTCTCTACTCCCTAACTATGGCTGGAACATTGTAATCTGTACTGTCTACTTTCCTTCTGTATGAATGGTATGCTTTGTCTGTATTACACACAGAAGCAATACTTTTCACTCTATATTAATATATGTGACAATAATAAGTCAGATCAAATCAATCAAAGAAAATAGAGGCAGGACGAGGTTATTCAACCCTTTGAGCCTGTCCGCTATTAATTATTATTATCCAACTGAATAGCCTAATCCGCTTTCCACAATCCCCTTCGCCAAAACATGCTGGTTAAGTGCATTGGCTATGCTGAATTCTCCCTCAGTGTACCCAAACGGATGCTGGAGTGTGGCGACTCGGGGATTTTCACAGTAACTCCACTGCAGTGTTAATGCAAGCCTACTTGTGACACTAGTAAATAAACTTTAAACATTAAACTTTAATGAAATTTAATCTATGTGTAAGATTTTCTTGAAAACAACTACTTTGTGATAGTGGATTCCACAGGCTGACCACTCTCTGGATGAAGAAATGCCTCCTTGTCTCAGTCCTCAGACTGGGACTCCCCCACCATCGGGAATATCCTTCCTGCATCTACCCTGCCTGGTCCTGTTAGAATTTTATAGGTTTCTACGAGATTCCCCCTTATTTATAAGTACACCAAATGGATTTTTAGCATCAGTTGATGATAGTTTTATTGTCACTGTCACTGCGATTGGCTTTATCATTGTAGATTTTGGTTCAATAATTAATCAATCAAATAGAAATCCAGTCAGATATGAACGCATGGCTGTGTCTCTCTAGAGTTAGAGAGAATCATAGAATTCCTACAGTGCAGAAGGAGGCCATTGGATCCATTGAGTCTGCACTGACCACAATTCCTCTGAGGCCCTATCCCCATATATTTACCCCTCAAATCCCTCTAACCTACACATCCCAGGACATTGAGGGAGAATTTAGCGTGGCCTAACCTTCGAATTGTGGAAGGAAACCAGAGCACCTTGGAGAAACTCACACAGACGTGGGGGGAATGTGTAAACTCCACACAGATAGCGACCCAAGCTGGGAATTGAACCCGGGTCCTTGGCGCTGTGAGACAGCCGTGCTAACCCCTGCGCCACCCGTGCCACGTACATGTCTGAATCAGCTATGTGCTCCTACCTATTTTAATCCCATTATCCAGCACATGCTCTATAGCCTTGTATGCAATGGTGTTTCAAGTGCACATCCAAATGCTTCTTAAGTGTTGTGTGAGTTTCTGCCCCCACCACCCTTTCAGGCAGCAAGTTCCAGATTCCCATCTGGGTGAAAAAGTTTTTCTCAAATCCCCTCCAAATCTCCCACCACGACCTTAAATCTATGGCCCCTGGTTATTGACCCCTCTTCTAAAGGGCAAAAGTTCCTTCCTATCTAATGTTGTAGTCTTCAATCAAGAGCCCTTCAGCTTTCTCTGCTCCAACCAGAATAACCCCAGGAGATTTATTGCTCCACCACACTGTCGCCACCTCAATTGGTTGGCAGTGAAGTTGAAGTGTGGGGGAGGGGGAGGGCAAAGGGGAAAGGTCAGGGGTTGAGGTAACCCTGGTTACCAACTAAACACTTCCATCTGCCCCTGCTGAACAGGGGAACCGACTGTGGGTTGCATTCTGGGAGGCTGGGCAAGCAGCCATTGTCCCATTTCTATAAAAGGCCGGGGAGAAACGGCCCTTGGACAGCTTCTGCTGGTGGCCATTTTCTCCCTTGACTTTTCCCCTCAGTTTTCTTGCCCGTCTCTCTCTCTCTCTCTCTTTACCTTATGATCCCCTGCTACATCTGCTACTGTCGCTGCTCCCTCCTCAGGAGTAACTCCCCCCTCACCCCAAACATTCAGCCTCGAGGGTGAAATGGGCAATCCACTGCAGGCACATCAGCGACAAGTTCGGTTCACATAGCAACCCATTCATCCCAGCAGGTCGACCCGCTCCCATCCAGAACTTGGTGTAAGAAGCATCAAGAGCTTTCACTGATATGTATTGACGCAGGTACAGCGAGTAATTAGGAAGGCAAATGGAATGTTTGCATTTACTGCGAGTGGACTGGAATAGAAAAGCAGGGATGTTTTGCTGTAGTTGTTCAGGATGTTGGTGAGACCACAGCAGGAGCACTGTGGACAGTTCTAGTCTTCTTGTTAAAGGAAAGATATAAATAACTGGAAGCAGTTCAGACAAGGTTCACTTGACCGAATTGACAACGTGGATGCTTAGAGGGAAAAGGTTCCTTCCTGTCTCTGGTCCTTGTAATTCTGTACACCTCAAACAAGACCCCTTCAGCCTTCTCTGCTCCAACCAGAACAATGGGTAATGACCTTCGGGTAAGCATTCTCCAAGGTGGCCTTCATGACACACAACAGCACAGAGTCACTGAGCAGAGACTGATAGCCAAGTTCCACATACATGACGATGGTCTCAACAGGGATCTTGGGTTCATGTCACGCTATCTGTAACCCCCATGACTTGCCTGGGTTTGCAAAACCTCACTTACTGTGCTGTCTGGGGACAATACACATCTCTCTAACCCATGCTCAGTGCTCCTTCCACTCACATTGTTAGCCACTTAAGACTTGAATAGTAAGCTAGGTGTAAAGATTTGCATTCTAATGAGTAATCTGTAAACAGTCTGTGCTGTTATACGCTCTGTCTGAGGCCAGAACTCTCCATTCACCTGATGAAGGGGCAAACCCTGAAAGCTTCTGAGTTTATTATCAAATAAATCAGTTGGACTTCAACCTGGTGTTGTCAGATTTCTTACTGTGCCAACCAGAAAAATCCCAGCGTCCTAATCCCAGGATAATTATACACTCCGCCACACTGTGGCTGAGGGAGTGCTGCACTGCCAGAGGGTCAGTGCTGAGGGAGTGCTGCACTGCCAGAGGGTCAGTGCTGAGGGAGTGCTGCACTGTCAGAGGGTCAGTGCTGAGGGAGTGCTGCACTGCCAGAGGGTCAGTGCTGAGGGAGTGCTGCACTGTCAGAAGGTCAGTGCTGAGGGAGTGCTGCACTGCCAGAGGGTCAGTGCTGAGGGAGTGCTGCACTGCCAGAGGGTCAGTGCTGAGGGAGTGCTGCACTGTCAGAGAGTCAGTACTGAGGAAGTGCTGCATTGTCAGAGGGTCAGTGCTGAGGGAGTGCTGCACTGTGGGACAGTCAGTGTTGAGGGAGCGCTGCACTGTCAGAGGGTCAGTACTGAGGGAGCGCTGCACTGTCAGAGGGTCAGTACTGAGGGAGTGCTGCACTGTCAGAGGGTCAGCACTGAGGGAGTACTGCACTGTCAGATGGGTCAGTGCTGAGGGAGTGCTGCACTGTCAGAGGGTCAGTACTGAGGGTGTGCTGCACTGTCAGAGGGTCAGTACTGAGGGAGTGCTGCACTGTCAGAGGGTCAGTGCTGAGGGAGTGTTGCATTGTCAGAGGGTCAGTACTGAGGGAGTACTGCACTGTCAGAGGGTCAGTGCTGAGGGTGCTGCACTGTCAGAGGTTCAGTACTGAGGGAGTGCTGCACTGTCAGAGGGTCAGTGCTGAGGGAGTGCTGCACTGTCAGAGGGTCAGTACTGAGGGAGTGCTGCACTGTCAGAGGGTCAGTACTGAGGGAGTGCTGCACTGTCAGAGGGTCAGTACTGAGGGAGTACTGCACTGCCAGAGGGTCAGTACTGAGGGAGTGCTGCACTGTCAGAGGGTCAGTACTGAGGGTGTGCTGCACTGTCAGAGGGTCAGTACCGAGGGAGTGCTGCACTGTCAGAGGGTCAGTACTGAGTGAGTGCCTCACTGTCAGAGGTGCCATCCAGGTGAAGTATTAAACCATGCCCCTGTCTAGGATCCCAAGGCACCTTTTTTGATAAAGAGTGAGCGAGTTATCCCATTGACCAATATTTAGCCTTTAATCACCATCACAATGAAAAGCCCAAAGATTGTCTGAATGCTTTGAGAATTTCCTTTGTATAAATTGGTTGCGACACTTCCAGCAGTCCCCACATTATTGAATTGACTATTGGGTCTTTGTGATGGTGGATGGTGAAGGCAGTTTACATGTTTAAACCTGTACAGCAGACATCAATAGAAAGGACAATCTTCGGGCTTTTCATTCTGATGGCGATTAAAGGCTAAATACAGGCCATTGGGATAACTCTCCCACTCTTTATCAAAATGATACCTTAGCAGGAAACCAGAACACCTAGAGGAAACCCATGCAGACATGGGGAGAATGTGCAAACTCCACATAGACAGTGACTTGAGGCCAGAATCGAATTCAGGGCCCCAGCACTGTGAAGCAGTTGTGCTAACCACTGTGTTAAGAGATAGCAGCAAGCTCACATTTTGAATACTATGTACGGTTTTGGTCCCTTTACTTAAGAAAAGATACACTACCATTGGAGACAGCACAGGGGAGATTTATTCAGATCAGCCTGAGTATGCAGGGACTGCCATATGAGGTTGGGCTGTAATCCCTGGAGTTAAGAAGAATGAGAGGTGATATGATTGAAATATATAAGATTCTTAGGGGGTTAGAAAGAGTAAAAATTGGGAGCATATTTCCACTTCATGGAAGAGGATAGGAGCAGAGGGCAGAGCCTCAGAATAACGGGGTGTCATTCAAGTCAGATTTGAGGAAGAATTTATTTTCTGATGGACTGGTGAATGTTTGGAATCCTTTATCCCAGGAAGCTGTGTAGTCTAGAGTCCCTCTACATTTTTAAAGCTTGAAATAGTTAGGTTTTTAATCAGTTTGGCAATTAATTTAACATGCAGAGAAGGTAGGAAAGTGGACCTAGTAAGTGTTAGATCAGCCCTGATCTTATTAAATAGCGAAGCAGACTCAAAAGCCCGAATGGTTTTCTCATATTCCCCTTTCTTATGGTCTTATATCGACAATTCCTCCCGTTGTTCCTCTTCCCTCGGGAACTGGTTCATTCAGGTGACCCCGCCCTCAGCACCCTCTCCCATTCTCCTCCCCAGTCGCACTCCCTGTTAGGGAGAGACATCCAGGATTTTTACCCTGTGACGGTTAAGGTACGTTAATGGGTTTCCAAGTCCGGATGGTGAGTGACTTGGATGTATTCACCATGCCACTGAACATTGAGGGGCGACGGTTGGATCCTCCTTGCTTGAAGATGCAGGGATTCAAGGGCTCACCGCCAACATTTGAAGGGGCAATTAGTGACGGGCAATGGGAATGCTGGCCGAGGCAGTGGCTCCCGCATCTTGGGAATGAATCCGTCTTTAAAATTGTGCTCGAGGGGCCGATTGGCCTTCTCCGGCTCCTGTCAGGGGACCGGGAGCCATGTAGGAAAAGCGGACGCAGCAAGCGGTGGGTGAATGAGGCTCAATAGGGTTATGTAAAGCGGGGCAGCAGCATTGGGGGTCAAAGATGGGGTGGGAGGGGTACGTGCTGGAGGTGGTGGGGTTGCAAGATGGCAGGGTGGGAAAGAGAGAGAGAGAGAGAGCGTTGGACCATATCCGACATCAGGGCTGATTTCTCGCTGAACGGCTGGGGGCAGAATAAGGAGTACACAGTGTGACCTTTGACATCCCGGCTCCCTTTCTTGAATCGCAGCCCAGCCCAGCTACAACAAAGAGGCCTCTGTCTTCGCAAGGCCCCGTCGTGGTTTCATTTATTTTATCAGTGCGAAAGAACATTTCTCTGTTTCCCTTTCTGTATGGAGAGGAGGGGGAGAGGGGTGGGCGAGGTGGGTGTTTGTGGCGGGGCACGGTGGAGGATTGGGGGAGCGCTGCAGGGAAGGTTGCTGCGGGCAGAGCGGGGTTAAATTTGTAAAGGGGGCTGAGGGAGTGAGTCGCCTTTCAAACCTTGCGTTCCTATCAGGCCAGACATACCTGTGGCTGCTGCAGGAAATTGTGATCGAGGCTTGAAATGAGCACCTTTCTGACTCAGTGTGGCTGCAAATCCATCCACTTTGCAACAGCATCACACACACACACACACACACTGCGTTGGAAACTGTGATAGTGTTGGAGGGGGACCCTCAGGAACTTGCCCAAATTGACTACATTCCATCTGTCACTTTGCTTGAGGGGCTAAGTGAGGGACTCAGGGCACAGGGATATACTGCACTCCCCTCATCCACATATTCAAAGCAATTTTGTCAAAGCTTCGATCTGAATGGGAGGAAAACAACCTTATTTTTGACACTAACAGTACAGCACTCCCTCAATACTGACCCTCCGACAGTACAGCACTCCCTCAGTACTGACCCTCTGACAGTGCAGCACTCCCTCAGTACTGATCCTTTGAAGGTATAGCACTCCCTCCATACTGACCTTCTAACAGTGCAGAACTCCTTCAGTACTGACCTTCTAACAATGCAGAACTCCTTTAGTACTGACCCTCTGACAGTACAGCACTCCCTCAGCACTGACCCTCTGACAGTGCAGCACTCCCTCAGTACTGACCCTCTGACAGACAGTGCAGCACTTCTTCAGCACTGACCCTCTGACAGTGCAACACTTCCTCATTATTAGAACTCTGACAGCGCAGCACTCCCTCAATACTGATCCTCTGACAGTGCAGCACTCCCTCAGTACTGACCCTCTGACAGTGCAGCACTCCCTCAGCACTGAACCTCTGACAGTGCAGCACTCCCTCAGCACTGTCCCTCTGACAGTGCTCAGTAAGAATTTAGCAACACCAATTTATAATCCAACCGATTTATTTGATAGTAAAAAAGCGAGCTTTCGACTCTGTATCTTCGTCAGGCAAATGCAGTGTTCAATGCAGCACTCCCTCAGTACTGACCCTCTGACAGTGCAGCACTCCCTCAGTACTGACCCTCTGACAGTGCAGCACTCCCTCAGTACTGACCCTCTGACAGTGCAGCACTCCCTCAGTACTGACCCTCTGACAGTGCAGCACTCCCTCAGTACTGACCCTC